>JANRMT010027041.1:69736828-69780354 GCA_026402145.1 Polypterus bichir lapradei
AGTATATATATATATATATATATATATATATATATATATATATATATATATATATATACACACAAAGCATATAGTAGAAATTTAGAATCCTCATTCAGGCTAATAGCATCCTCTGGGTTAACTGAAGGGAGCAGAGGTGTGAATTGAACCATGGAGACCATAACATTCCACTGATTCAATGCCTCTCACAATAAAAATTACTAACCATGAGTTGTAAAGGAACATTGCCTTTTAATGTGCTACTAAGTTCCCAAGTGTGTACGAATATTAGCTTATGTTAATTGTGATAACAGGTTATATTAAAACAAAACAGTTACACTTTTTCACATGGCATTGTTTATGAGTCAAACTTTCATAGCTTTACAAACTGTCTTTAGCAACATTATTGCTAATTTTTCAGCTAACCAGAGATCTTTAAATTCCTATTTCTTTGTTCATTAAAATTTTAATTAATAGAGAGAAAAAAATGTAACCAGTTCAATTAAGAAGGTTATTTAAACACAATAAAAAAAGTCCTGTAATGGTCGACAAAGATGCACAAATATGGGAATTAACGGCTAATTAGCCAAAGAGCAAAATACTGTTATTAAGAAGACATTGTTATTAAGACAGTATTAGTCAAATTTATACTGTACATTTTTATATTTGGTTCAGAGTCCTAAATTAACTCCAATACACTTTCCTTTTAAATATGTGCCAATGAGATTTTTAAGAATAAAAATAAATAAAAATAGTAATTATAACATGTAATAACTGGTACTTATACTTGTAAAGACAAGTATACGGGCTCAAACATAATGAGTTGGTAGACTCAGCTGTCAACCCCATTTATTTTAGGTTGAAATAGAAAATCAAATAAAAAGGCACACAAGGGTGCAAAATAACAGCATATGCTGCCAAAATTAATGAAGAGGGTTCCTAGTGGTCTGGAAGGCCTTCGGGTTTAGACAAAATGCTGACTTCTTGTCCTTTTATAAGTGTCGTTTAGGGTGGGATTTGACAGAGAAAGTGGAAATGAGGTCATTGCTCATCCTGTCTTGAAGCTTCTGGATTGTGGACAGAGGAGTAGAATGCATTAACACTGGCAACTTAGTTGGTTCTGGGTGGCATTGCTAACCTTTTAGAGACTTTAAGATGACTCTGAGGTGTTTGTGCCATATGAAATGTAAAGCTCAGACAGTAAACAATAATAAATGAATCTCAAGAACTTTTGTCTTTAGTTACAAAGTTCTATAACATCATCCATCCATTTTTTAAATACCTTTATTCCAGCACAGTGTCACATCTTTGATTACCTTACCTACCATTCAAAGCAAATAAAAGAAGCATATTTTTTTCTTATACTTTTCCCTCTAAACTACATACCACAAAGACAGATTCTCTGTGAAAAATTTCTAATATAGTACAAAATCAAAAACAAGACCTATATTATTTCACAGTACTGCATGCAGAAATAGAAGATGAAAAAAACAATGATATTATAATTTTCAGTATTAAATGCCCTGTGTGTTCTGAGTTTGACTTCTGAGAAAAGAGTTTATAACAGTAATTTAATTTATTAAACGTATACTGCAAAACAGTTATTCTTGGTGTTGTTTCTGCCACCCAGAAGCTGCTCAAATCATACACAACAGTTTCTGAGAAAATAATGCCTAATTAAGCAAGAGGTGAGCCAGTATACTGTAATGTACCAATCATCATCTTACAGTAAAAATACTTTAGGCTGTATACTGTTTACATATATGAAACTGTATAGTATTTTCAGCAGGGGTACTTTTCTTTATTAAAGTTTGTAATCTCAATTTGGTCAGGAGTACAAAGCATAAATGTGGATGCTTTACCACAGCTTTGCAGACAGTTTAACAACTAAAAACTGACTGCAATATAACCACTGTGAAAGAACCTGCATATTTATTTGAAAAACATTTAAAAATGTCACAAGTTAATCACATATCACCTGAAGAGTGTATGACGATTTGACAGTTTGCTTCTAAACATATTTTTTAAAAGGTTTTACTTTAGGGTCACAACTCACTACTCAGGAGGATCAGGAGCTATAGTACAATCATTTGCACCATACTTTTTACTTTTACTTGAGTACATTTGTGAAGAAGAAACGCTACTCTTACTCCGCTACATTGGGCAACACTCGAATCCACACACGTTACAGCACACACACGTGGTCACAATGCTGTAGTAAACAGTATACGCTCGTACGGATGTTGACTATATGAGTGAGGCAAGCCGACTGACGATTGCCCTTTTAATGCTTCACTCTCAGAATATTGAGCAAACCGGTGTTAGAGGATGTACTGTAAGATACAAATTAAGAATGGAAGGAGACAATCCATCCAAAAATATAAGAAAGTGCTAGATTTAGAGCCTTACATACAATTAAAAGTATTTTAAAATCTATCCTAAAGGACACATCCACTGACTGTAATGATTCTAAAACTGGTGAGATATTCCTAGATTTTCTCTTTAAATTTCCCTTTAAATTCTTGCTGTTGCATTTTGGACTAATTGCTGCCAACTAACTTTTTAAACACTCGAATCGTTACTTTTTTTCCATTAGATATGCTATATTTTTGCCAGAGAGAAGCCTCCAGTGGATCTACTGCATGACTGTTTCACCAATCAGACGTAGCAACAATAATCACAAGACTCTGTTTCACCAATCAGACGTAGCAACAATAATCAAAAGACTCCGTTTCACCAATCAGACGTAGCAACAATAATCACATGGCTCCGTTTCACACATCAGATGTAGCCATGCAGTCACATGACCACACACAAACTGTGGCGGCATAGACACTGCCTGACTGCTGTATCTGTGTATAGGAGAGTGGCAGATCCCGCTACAATAAATAACCGCACTGTTCCTGTTTCAAGCTGAATAAAGATGGTGTCACTAAAGTATTGAGACTCAGCTTCGTGTTTTGGGGTGCAAGACGGGGACTCACACATCATAGCACACACACGTGGTCACGATGCTGTAGTAAACAGTATACACTCGTACGGATGTTGAGTATATAAGTTAGGCACGCCGACTGACGATTGCCCACAATCCCGCAACGAGAGACAGAAGAACCATCAGCTCAGTTGTGATTACGTGATGCTCGGCAGGCAAAGCATATACGGACTATTTGTATTGCAAAACACTTGCAAACCAAGTTACTCACAATTCAAGGTTCCACTGTACATGAAAAATGAGAGCCAACTCCTACTGAAGCTTAACCATCCTTCACCGAGTAAAGAACAAGCATGTTTTAACCAAACATTCACAGACACAGACAGAAATGGTAAAGTGAGACTTCTTGTACATGCACAAGCTGCCTTGTTCTAATGTTATTTTCTATCAGCTGTGCTATTTGGAGGGCAAGTGAATATGCAGTATTATACTGTCAGTGTACAGTATATCTTGTCACTGTAAGTAGTTTGCACTGTTAAAACATACATGTTACCTACTGTAGGTATTGGCTTCAAAAGCTTTGTTGTGAAAAACTGAGATTTGGAACTTTGTGTTATTTGTGCATCTTTATTTTGTAAAGATGTTATTTATTTTTACTCATTTTTTATTTTATTATTTGGAAATAGCAGAATTTGCACATTATTTTATATTTTTTTTTCTGTCTTATTACATCATTTCTAAACAAATAATTCATTTATTTTGATCAAACAGTTACTCAGTACTTTAGTAGTCTTTTCACCAAATACTTTTTTACTCTTACTTGAGTAATTTTTTGGATGACTACTTTTTACTTCTACTTGAGTAATATTATTTTGAAGTAACACTATTCTTACTTGAGTACAATTTTTGGCTACCCTAAGAACCTCTGGTTATTTTTACTGTAGGCTATCATCCTGAAAGTAATGGGCAAACAGAATTGGTAAATTAAAACCTGAAAAATACTAAAGATGCACGTGTTAATTCATGTAAGTCTGGCTGGCACGAACTGTAACCACTGCCTGAAATGTCTTGAAATGTGTTTAATCTTGCAACAGGAATATTTCCACCTGAGTATAAACCATCACTGCTTGCAAACATATCTACATACTGTGGTCCCTGGCCGGGGCTGGAGCCCGGCCGGGACGCCCAGGAGGACGTGAGGAGGGCTTGTGCCTCCTCCAGACCGTGAGGGGGCGTCCATCCTGGTTCTGTTGGGGACCACGGGTCGAGGGCATGGAAGCCCAGCCCTGTAGGGACCCGTGGCCACCGCCAGGCGGCGCCCCAGTGCCTAATTATCCTGGGAGCCCGGCACTTCCGCCACACCAGGAAGTGCTGGGGGGAAGACGACAGGGGATACACGGACGGCTTCCGGGTGCGCAGCCGGCACTTCCGCCACACAGGGGTGTGGCCAGCGTTAAGTGCCGGGAAGCAGCTGGAGCCCATCCGGGTCCCCATAAAAGGGGCCGCCTCTCTCCAGTCAGGAGGTGGAAGTCGGGAGGTAGCAGACTGAGCTGGAGAGAGAGGACGGGAGGCGGCCAGGAAGGCATAAGGACTGTGAGCCCTGGACATTGGGGGAATCGGTGCTGGAGGCACTGGGGTTGTGAGTGCACGTGATCAGGACGTTGTATTGTATATATAGTGTAAATAAACGGTGTATGGGTGCAAAAATGTTGTCCGTCTGTCTGTGCCGGGACCAGCGTTCACAATACATTTCATTACCAAGTCTAACAAAATATCTTGCTAAATTACAAACAAATGTAAGTTAGTCTGGGAAAATCCATTGATGGTGGGAACTGTTGCAAAAACCTAGTCTGGTAAGAAAGTAAGGCTAGCTATAGAATTTAAGGAAAGGCAGAAAGTACCACTTATTTCAAACATCTGTCTGTGGGCTCTCTCCTGGAACCTGGCTCCTAGATACATTGAGGGATACATGATTCTTAAGCACACTGGCCCACTGTCTTACCATTTAGCATTCCCTAGCTACTTCTACTACATCCCCTTCTTTTATATTTCCTGGTTAAATCTGATTTATTTTAGTAGATGCAGACAGAATGTCTCCTCTGCCTCCAGTTAGTGTTGACTTGAAATAGAAGTCTGAAATGTAGAAAATTCTATATTCTCATAGCTATTCTTTAAAGTTTACTACTTAGTTCATTAGGAGAGTTTATGGAAAAATGAGTATCGATTCTGGGTACTCATGCTATTCATGCCTTGTGCTCAGTGAAATAATTCCATCTGTGTCATTCATGTAAGCAGAGGCGCCTTGTGAGAAGCCATGCCATAGAAGAAGGGCTCCATAATGATATACTTCTTCCCTTTGGGACTTAATTTATGCTTAGCACTGCTCTTTTTGAGTGTCTTTTTGCTATTTTGTTAGTTATGGGCACTGCCATTTTCTTTATGTTTTGTATGTCTACAGCCATATTATTTATAACTGTGATGCTCATAACTGACACATGATTACTGCCATTGCTATGCATCACTTCACCATTATCATGAGAGCTCTTTTAAATGAACAGTATGTGAGAATTGGATTCCTTTCAAATTTTCCTTGTCTTTTTACAGTGTATTAGAAGCTAAAAAGTATTTCCAAGAAGATCTTAGTGTTATAACTCATTGCTTTATTTCTTGACTACATTTCTTGCTTTGTGTATTGAGCTGGAACACTAAGTTTTTATGATTTTCCCTGAACTTTGATTTATTATAAACCCAAGCCTACATTCGTGGTAATACCCTTAAGGTTCTTCCTTCCTGGTTTTATCTTTTTCTGACACTGCCTCAAGACTTCCTAATTTTGATGACAGAGATCTTTCAAGTATCCAGAAAGTAGAGATGAGTGCTGTTGAGAGCAACTCCTACACAAACTCCAAACTGTCTGGCACTCCTACTTCTTAAACAATTTACTTTTTCTGTAACATTTTGTTTTTTTCTAGCTATTTGTATCCAAAAAATATGTCAGCCTGTGAACAAAATAATATTCTTGGAAAAATCAGCTGAAATTGAAGTTGAATGTTTGAGATATTAAACCAGGGTTATAAATATTATGTAAGGTTCTGAATGATTTTGTCTTTTTAACAAAATGCACCACAACTCCCAAAACTCAGAATTAAACAAAGTGGAAAAACCCTTAAGAGGCAAATTGTTAAGGAGCATAGAGTATTTAAAATTCAAAAGGCAGATACACACAGCTGATGTGCATGATGATGAGCATGTGTTGAGACAACTAGGCATCATCAAGGTGTTCTGAGCAACCCTGAAGTAACTGAATAAAATGTCTAATTTATGGTATATCATTAAATAAAAAGAAATGTTAAACAAACTTAAATTATAGAGAACTAATTTGTGAAATGTTCTACAAGTAGTACCAGATGTCAAACATCAACAAATTCTGAGATCGGATCTCCAGACCAGTAAGTATTACCTTCTAATTTTAACATTAGTAAACAGATAACAAGACATAGCAATTAATGTATAGGGCATCTACCCATTGGTTTACTTTAATATGTCCACAATATGCTGCTACTTTCTAGGTGGGTTCGGGGGCGACCAAATGCAATTTTCATATATACGGATTCCTAAATTTTGAGGTGATATACAGCTATGAAAGCATCTTGTGCCAATTTATTTGTTTTGTACTCAGGAGAGACAGCCTTTAATGCTGCATTTAGTCCTAAAGATGCAGGCTCTTGCTACAACTATCTTGTATCTCTATAGCTTACAGGTGATGTTATACTTTAAGCATCACCAGACTCTGATCTCTGGTGATTATGAGTTCAATCAGCCAAAATGAGATTTCTGTGGAGGGTCACAGGGCTCAGAATCATTATCTCCCTTATTGGAGTTAACAATACATGGAAGCACTGAGGTGGAATTGCTGCTCTGCTGATGTGAAATGAGGCAGTTTAGGTAGTTTGAACATTCTGTGACAATGGTTCATGGGCTGCTCTCATGAGACATGAAGTAGACGTGACCCACTGAGGGAAGTCCCTGGGAAAGACACAGGACATGCTTAACACATTTTATCTTTTAGCTTGCTTCTTAGATCTTTGTGTTTCTAACATCAGGCCTGCCTCAATTAATGTCTGACTAGGTAATCAGCGAGACCATGGCACTACATGTTTCACCACAGAAAAAAGGTCAGGTTTAGGCCATAAGTAAAAAATAGTGCCCTCTAGCAGAAGGGCCGAACACAAGCCATGAGTAAGCAAGATTCTTAACTTTATTGTTAGCACTGCCACCAGAACACTGTTTGCATTATGCAATGGCTGGCTTTGAACATGCTTCTGGAGATCAGAGAATGATCAGGAGAAGCACATCCCCGAAAACTATCTCACTTCAAGTTAGAAATCAGAACCTCTGGCTCAAATCATAAAACCATGCTCCTTCTATGTTCCTGAAGTCCTAATTTTGGCTCATTTAACATGAATGAATAATACATGATATAATATTGTCCAGAGAATTCTAAATTTCTAAAGTTAGTTGGAAAATGGATGGATAAATGATATTATAATATAAACTGCCACCATGGTTTTATATTTTTGCTGTATGGTGATTTTTTTCTTCATCTCTATTTATACTAAACTTTAGCAGGCAAGTAACATTAGAAAAATGTGGATGAGAACTGTCCATTCAGCCCAACAAAGCTCACCAGTCCAATCCACTTCATTAAAAAATAACATTGAGTCTAGTTTTGAAGGTCCCTAAAGTCCTACTGTCTATCACACAACCTGGTAACTTATTTCATTATCTATGTTTCTCTGTTTGAAGAAAGACTTACTAATATTTGTGAGAAATTCACCTTTAACAAGTTTCCAACTGTGTCCCTGTGCTTTTGTCAAACATATTTTTAAAGTAACAGTCTCAATCCGCTGTATTAATTCCCTTTGTAAGTTTAAACATTTCAATCATGTCACCTCTTAATCTCCTTTTGCTTAAACTGAAAAGGCTCAACACTTTATATTTTTCCTAATTACTTATTTCCTGCAGTACTGGAATCAACCTACTCACTCTTCTGTGGGCTTTTTCTAGCACTTCTATATTGTTTGTACTCCAGAGATCAACACTGCACACAGTCCTCCAGAAGAGGCAATAAAAGTGTGTTATAAAAATTAAGCATAACCTCCTTTGCTTTAGTCACCATGATTACTGTAATGCACTCCTGACTGGTCTACCTAAGGAGGACATCAGTCGGCTGCAGTAATTCCAGAATGCAGCAGCAACGATATTAGCCAGAAAAAGAAAATATGAGCATATCTCACCAGTTTTAGTGTCATTATATTGGTAACCCATGTCTTTCAGAATTGACTTTAAAATACTATTAATAGTATATAAAGCCTTAAATAATCTTTCTCCTTACTTTGTTTTGCAGTGCTTGTCCCCGAACGTTTCAAGTCATAACCTTCTGCATATTAAAGAGCCAAGCATCAAAGAAATGATTAGGCAGCCTTTTGCTATTATGCACCAAAAATCTGGGATACTTTACCAATAGAGATATGCCAGGCTAACAATGTAGATAAAATAATTAAAAAAACAATTATTTGGCTTGTTCATAGCTTCATAAACTAAATATGCATAGAATTATCTTACTCCTCAATTAACCTGCAATCATTATAAATCTTTACCTTTATCTGTGTTCGTTTCCGGTTCTTCTGTGGTGGTGTTTTGCGCTGCTACCATCTGATCAATGTCCTGTGCATCTGCCTGGGATATTTGAATGTTTAAATGAAAGCAGATAACCCAACCTGCCACAAGATCCACCGTGTTGAATCCTTTAAGACAAATCAAAGAAGAAATAATTTAAGATAAATGTTGCATTACAAGTATGCATTACTAATTTTTTTACATTTATATACATTTATTTATATATCCCCCTGTAAACTTGTCTTTTTAATATTATTAAAAATATGTGCTTTGAAATTACTGTCTGCATTAGGGGGTGTTTAGCAAACTCTTAAAATAAGACCTCTTTTCCTAATGCTTTGCAGAAGAATCCAGATATCTTCACTAAGATGTGGCTCATCATCCAACTAAAGACGTTATGCATTTAAATTCTGTTTTACAGAAACAGCAACCCTTCTCTCCTCCTTTTCTGTTCTGCCTATCCTTCCTAAAATGTGTAACCATCTATGTTATACTCATCCCTATCTTTGTTATTTAGTCAGTTTTCTGTTATTGCTATAATATTGCAGTTATGTTCCGCTACATACAACTCTAACTCACTTGTTTAATTTTTGATACTTCTAGCATTAAGGAAACCTATTTTAATGTGTTGATTATTATACTTTTGCACTTAATTCTTGGGTTAGAATTTATGTTTCTATGCATAATTGTTTTTACACTATTTTTCATCCCTTCATGTACAGTTCTAAACCTGGCTTGTCTTAAACTCTCTAACCCCTTCACTAACTTAAACAATCCTCTACTAACCAACTCACAGGCCTCCCCATTACACTGGTGCCCCTCCAGTTCAGATGTAACCTGTCATGGTGGAACGGGTCCCTTTTGTTCCAAAGGGAGTTCCAATGGCCCATAAATCAACACTGTACAGTTCTATTCTATACCAAGATTTGAGCCATGCTTTAAGTTTTCTAATCTTTTTAACCTTTCCTGGACTGGTATGTGGCACAGGCAGAACTTTGGAGCAGACAATCTTGTCAGTTCTGCTCCTCAATCTGGCACTTAACTCATTAAAAGCCTGCCCTTTTGTTTGACATTTTTCCAACATGGACAATGACAATTGGATCCATCCACCCTTTCTGTGAGGTCTCCCACATGAGCATTGGGAGGGCAACACACTGTGTGAGATTCTCTGTGTCCAGAACAAACCTGCACTTCAGTCCTCAAAATGATTGAGTTCTCCACTGTCACAAACTTTTTCATTCTGGGGACTGGTTTTGAGGTGATCTGCATGGGGATCCTCATGCCCATCTATCACCTCAGTATCTTCAGAGACACTGTCCAGCTCCAGAGGGCCCTGTAAACAGTTAGACACTTCCGATTTTGGATTGATGCCCCTGGACAGTGTGAACCTTTGCCTTACACATACATCTGACAGTGACCCACATATCTTTAAATGTTTTTAATAGATTCTCCTCGTGACCTACTTTAGGGGTGCACACCATCTCCATAAAAGATACTCAGTTCACATTTGCCACTTCTTTACTACAACACAGGCCAGCCAACTCCTCCTTCAGTTCAGCGATCCTGAGCTTGAGGCTCTGAAACAGCATTGCACCAACCTCATGTTTAAGATTTGGCTGTGGGTTACTAAACTTCTCAACCCTTTTTTTTAATTACATTTAAATGATCTACCTAAATAATTAAAATTAATAAATTAGTACATTAGAGCTACTACTGTTATTTTACATGTTCGGGACCCTTAAAATCCTGTACTCTTCCCCTTGACTGCCTTTTGTCTTTCTTTGAAGTCATTAAACTTTACTTTTCCCTGTCTATTTTCCTAACTTTGCACCACTCTTACTTCCTTATATTGAATCTCTCCAATTTGTACTCCTTGCATTAACATTTCTGACCGCTAAGAACTGCTCTATAATGTAAAACATTTTATATATTATATCCTTTATACTATGAAAACTTGCTTGTTGAAAATCATCCACTAATTATTTACTTATTCACTTGTCTGTTTCTACCACACCTGTTCAGCGCTCCCTTGCTAGATGCCTATCTACGTATTTCAGGGGCCCCCCTATTAACCGCTTTCAATTCAGAGGCCTACCTGTACTTAAAATAATTCATCTTCCAATGGAATGAACGTGTATGCCCTTGCTTTGTACTTAGTGCTAACGCTTTACTGTACAAGTGGTATATGGTTCTCTATCCAATTATTTTTTATATTCCTCAATTTTTTCTCACTACCAAATGACTGTTACTTTCAATTATTTGTTGCTATGCTGCCAGTTATTTACTTACAGACCTGTCAGTTTCAACAACTACTATCTGCGCTCTCTGCCCTGACTTAAATTTACTTTTATTTGTTTGGCAGATTGTTTCATCCAAAGCGACTTACAACAGAGGTAAACAATTGAGTAACATTCAGCTGGGACCTGTTTGTTCAGCAAGTGCAATAGGAAAGATAACAAAGGTTGATTGCCACAAGTGAAAAGATGTAATAAATAGTAATTTACAATCATAGATTATAACTGATAAAACAAATTAATCAACAATATAAAAGATCATATGGCATAGTTTTTTTTTTTTTTAGGATTGAGACGATACCATGCAGATGTGGCATCACCAGATACTGTTCCCTAGCAGACCTGAGTGGATGAGAAGGGGCAAAAACACTTCATCAGTGTCTCCATATACACAGGTGCTGACCCACTGAGTACTTGGTAGGCAAGCATAAGGGATCTGAACTTAATGTGTGCTGCTACAGGGAGCCAGTATAGCAACCTGAAGAGAGGTGTGACAGGTCTCAGCTGGTTGAGTACAAGACAATCATTCTCAGTCACGCACACAACTCACACCCACGTCCACAGTTTCCCCAGTCTCAGTCTCAATCATGCACAAGATCTGACACTGTTTTCAAATAAAAAGTTTGTATAACAAAACACTTATACCATGTCTTTATTTGAAAACAGCATCAGATCAGGGGTTTGGGGAGGGGTGTGTGTGTGAGTGTGAACGTGACTGAGAGAATAAAACTGAAAAAAAACTTTTACAAGTGCTATAAATTTACACCGACAGTTACAGATGAAAATACAATGTATGTTTTTATTGTATAATATTAACAACCAGCAACACTGAATCTTACACTCTAATACATCAGTAACAGAAAACACTCAACACATCTTCCAGTTCATCTTGTATGGATGACATCAGCATGTCCATGAAATATTTTTCATCAGCAGGACACATGAAAATACAGTTTATTTGTTTGTCAGTGCATGGTGAAGAATAAACTATTACAAAAAAGATACAAATCTTTTATTTGAGCATTTCCATTTTATCTTTTCTCTCAAAGACCATCTGTCAGAAGGCCACATATAAAATTATTTATGCATCATTTTTTTTAACATTTTTATTTTATTTGTAGATGCATTGATAGTGAGCTGAAAATGGCTCTCACAGAGATCTATGCAGCAAATTAAATAGTATGAACTTACAATGTCAATAACGCAATAGAAGGTAAATCCATTAAAATGGTCATATAGTTACATCAGCAAGGTGATTTACACAGAATTAATGTACCATGAAGAGAGTATGTTAGAACATTCTGTTGCTGGTAACAAATAGGGCATTTATGAATTGCAAGCAATTTGAAAGTAATCTGCTCATTTCTGTACATTGAAACAAACATGACACTCCTATAGAGTCATGCTGTGTCAAATTTAATGAATTTGTGTCCTCGACAGAAACTAGCAGTAGAACGTGGCATGCTAAAATAATATTCATATCTTGAAATGGGACCCTAGGGAAGAGTGAGTAATGGGAAAAACTCTCAGATGACAGCTTTTTTTTTAATAAATGAGCTCTTTTAAAATGCTAAGGCAATGAACTTCAGGAATATTCTCTTCATACATTTATTCAGCAAGTTTTTTCTTTATTTTATTTTAGTGTTAAAAATAATATTGTTAATAAAAACTCTGTTTGTTGCAAAGAAGCACTTTAATAAAATATTATGCTAATAAAATCTTTAAACTGTGTCGATGATTAATGTGTATAAATGTAAGGCTATAATATTTTTTTAAATCCATTTATTGTTTACGAAGAGCATTGGATGGGTTTAAATGTATATCAGATTAAATGTTACAATGTAACCCTATGTACCTTATAATGTATATTATACATCTACACACTTTTATGGAACCATTTTAAAAGATATTTGAAATTGCATCACCTGATAGCACATTTGCCAGTTTTTCTAAAAACTCTGTCTCATAAAAATATTATTAGAAGCTTAACATCTGGAAATTGGAGCAATTTTAGAGAAAAGGATCAGTAGTAGATTTGGGCAGTCATTACTGCTTTGAATCCTTACTAGTCACTATCTTTTTGTAGTTTGCACATTTTTCCTTGATTGTTCTCCCATTCCATAGATGTGTAGGTAAGGTTGATTTATAAATTGTTTGTTTGGTTGATTGCTGTGTGAGATTGTGTGTGGTGTGTCTGTCAGATTCCTGATTTGTTCCAGATGCTGCTGGTATAGTCACCAGGAGCCTCATGTATAAATGGTGTGTACGCACAAAAATGTTGCGCAAGCCAGTTTCCATGTTAAAATCACGATGTTTAAAACTTAAACTTGGCATAAAGCCACGCACATTTTCACATTAGCTAAATGCTTGGCGTATGCAAGTTCTCCGCTTGGTTTTGCAAACTGGCGGCACCCAGCGTCAAAGCAGTGCTTTTCTTCCAGTGTGGTTTCCCTTTCTTTTTTAGATCCACATCCCTGACGCGGCTTTATCATATACACTAAATTAAGTGCATATTGTTTATTAGTTTAAGGCATCTGATTGTAATTAACCTGTAACAATATAATGGTCAATGGAATGGCCAAACTGTTCCAAATACTATAGCTGCTTTAGCGTTGTTCCTCTCAATGCACCACTCAGACTATTTATCCCACTGTATCTGAGTATGCAATCTAATTGGAAAGAGTATTATCGGTATACAGCATCAAGCACGTCTGCCTCAGCCATGCTGTCTATTGAATTTCTTTCAAACGGCAAATGCTTCAGAGCCTTTCCTGTAGGGACATCACGGTTCAGAAACAGTTTCATCCCAAGAACTATAAAGGCACTCAATCAGTGAATCAAGTGCTCCTTGTAGAACTGTTTGTAATTATTAGTACAATTACCTCACTGTAAACTTACGATACAGTTATAATATTGCACAACCTGCACCACTTTATAAACAGTGTATTTACATATGATGACAATATAATTTTTAAGATGAAATGTAGCAAAATATGTTTATTACAATATACAGATAAAATGTTAACATCATTTAAAAATTTTTTTGTTAATAATTAAACATGTGAGGACACGGTGTAGCAGCACTACCAAGGAGTGGGCACCTGTTCACACATTGTTCCTGCCTCGTGCTGTATTCTTGCTGGGGCTGGCGTGACACTGGAAGGATAGATGAATGGAATAATTAAACATGTACTATGAAGATATTTCAATGTTTCTTAAAAGTTTTGAAGAATCGGCATTCTAAGCTTACAGATGGCTTAACATCTATTACAGAGCTGATCATGTAGTGATTGGTTACTTGAAGAAAGAAAAGGAAGGACAGGAATTGGGAGTTAGTACGTTTGAAAGAGACATTACTGCTACAATAAATTATGTCATTGAAGGTTGCGCACGGTGCAGCAAGCATCTTGCGTGAGGCAGTCTCTGAACAGGGCACCAGCTCGTCACTATCACAGTGCCACCGTGCTCCCATGTTTAATAACATGCTTTAACTCATATCATCATGACAATGATGTCAAGTATACATCTCAGTATTTTAATTATTCATAGAGCTGTAATATCATGAATGTAATGGATTCTGTGTCTAGTCAGAGGAAGAGAAAGCCCGTTTAAGAAGCATGTAGTGATTCACACACACATAAAGCACATAGAAGAACACATACAAAACAAAGCATTTAACGCGCTATTTTAGTTACGATGGTATTTGAGAAACTAGTAAATTAAATGATTTAACGATGAAGTTTATGATGTTCTACTTTAATGACAAAATAAACTATGTGATTAAAGTGGAAATTTCAAGATTAAAGTTGACATTTTGAGCTTTTTTCTTACTGTGTCCCTATTTTTTTTTTTTTTTTCTCTGATAAGCTTTCATATGACACTTAGACGGTGGGCTACGAGTCGCCTTTTCACAGCGACTTTGAAATCTGACAACTTCTTTTTTATTTCAGGCACTGTGTGACTTTGTGAACTTAAACTTTCCAGTTTCTCTGACACTCTATGTCACTCGATCAACTTCCTTTTGTTGTTTATATCACTGTTTAAACCAACAAATAGTACGTTTTTCCTTGCCTCCACTTGGTATTTATGATTTATAGAGTGGAAGAATGTGGAAGTTGGCAAACACACAGATTTATGCATCTGGACTTTTTTGTGCACACACACATTTCCGCTTTTGTCCTTACACCATGTGTTAGTGTGAATTCTACGCACGCCGTTATGCATGAGGCTCCAGATCCTGCAGCCCTAAACTAGACCGTGGATTTAAACAAATACATAAACAGAGACATTAAACAAAAAAAGGCCATTCAAATAACAGCAGTTCCGAATATGGGTGTGTTTCCGGAAAAGTATGGTAATGCTCAAAACACTGTCAACTCCATTGTAAACATCGATCATTAATTTAAGGGTGCTCCTCAAACCCCATCATAACTATAGTAGAATATTAAGTCATTTTATTATACTGTATGTGTTACCCAACCTAATCATTAATTGCTATGTGCTTCTTAAACAGGCTTCCTGTTACACTGACTGTAGTCATCACACATAATACACTAAATTAAAATTATGATAGCTCTCTGATAATATGGAATACTAAGATTTATACTGAGATTATAAAGATTATGAAGATATTTCAATGTTCCTTAAAAGTTTTGAAGAATCGCTGTTGTAAGCTTACAGATGGCTTAATGTCTATTACAGAGCTGATTGTGACAGAGCTGAGGTTAATACATTTGAAAGAGACAGTACTACCACAATAAATTATTTCATCGAAGGTCGTGCATGGCGCAACAGCATCTTGTGTGAGACATGAACAATCACTGCGCCATCGTGTTCTCATGTGTAATAACATGCTTTCATTCTAATCATAATGAAAATGATATCACGTATACATCTCAGTATTTTAATTATTCAGAGAGCTGTAATATCACAAATGTAATGGATTCTGTGTCCTGTCAGAGAAAGAGAAAGAACGGAAGCATGTAGTGATTCACACACATAGAGCACATTGAAGATCAGATACAAAACAAAGCATTTAACGTGCTACTTTAGTTACAATGGGATTTGAGAAACTAGTAAATTAAATGAATTTAAGATGAAGTTTATGATGTTCTACTTTAATGACAAAATAAACTACGTGATTAAAGTGGAAATTTCGAGATTAAAGTTGACATTTCGTGCTTTTTTCCCACTGTGTGCCTATTTTTTTTTTTGTCGTTACCCTAATAAGCTCAGACAGTGGGCTACAACTCGTCTTTTCACTGCAACTTTGATATGTGACTTCTTTTTTATTTTGGCACTGTGTGACTTTGTGAACTTGAGCTTTCGAGTTTCTCCGACACACTATGTCACTCGATCAACTTCCTTTTGTTGTTTATTCCATTATTTAAATCAACAAATAGTATGTTTTTCCTTTGTCTCCACTTGGTATTCGCTGAAATTCTTATATTTTTCCCCGTGTTTTTGCCATTGCCTTTTCACAGAACGCTGAGCTTAAGGGCTATTTATATTGATTTACATATTCAAAGAGGCGTAATTATGGGAAGAGTTTGGGTGGGGCAGCAGGTGCATGCACGTGCGTTACTTTTCTTTGGAAGAATGTGGAAGTTGGCAAACGCACAGATTTATGCATCTGGATTTTTCTGTGCGTAAGCACATTTCGGCTTTTGTGCTTACATCATGTTATAGTGCGAATTCTACACACGGCGTTATGCATGAGGCCCCTGGTGAAACATTTAAGTACTAAGTTTATTACAACCTTTACTGAAATTCTAGAGAAAACTGATGAATAAACACAGGAAAATATGAGTAAGTAGAGTAAAATTAGAGTAATTGCTGCTCAGCTTGAAGTTGTTAGGCAAACATTTATGAATCTTATTGGAATAGTTGAGCAATCGACATCCGCTGCTGATGAAAAAGCAATGGCTACAAAATCAGAACACAAAGTGCTCAGGCACAAACTTGCAGCTCTGAAAGATAGTTATAGAAGGAACAAAATCAAAATCGAAGGTCTCCCTGAAAAACATGAAAGTCCAAACCCAGTGAAATACCTAGCTGAACTACTCTCTAAAATAACTAGAGAGGACTTCAAATTGGACACTGAGATCTCAGCAGCCTACCGTATATGTGGATTAAATTCCCCAAAACCAAGAACAATAAACTACAGCTTAAAGAAAACTTGATGACTTTTCTCAGACTTAAAGAAAAGATTATATTTGAAGATAAGTGCATTCATATTCTCATATTTCTCCCCTTAAACAGCTGCTAAATTTGTCACATTCTACAGAATTAAACAGCATTAAACAGCAACTACATGGAGCTGAAATCACATACAGCCTCTTGTTCCCTGCCAAACTGAAAGTGGTTATTGAAGGTCAGTTTTACATTTTTAGCTCTCCAGGTAAAGCAGAAAAAGAGCTAATAAGACTGATCCTAACATCCTTTTGAAACATAATCATGGGTCATATCGTGTTCTGGCAAGGCAAAGAAGATTCTGCTTGCAGCTCGCAGCTTGGTCAATTGGTACTGTAATGTGACATTTGTCTGAATTATACAAGCCATTTCCTTTTCCCCACCTTTTGGTTAAATTTCAATTATTGTATTGAAATTTCCTCCATTGAATATATCGTGAGGTTTCTGAACTCTTTTGGACACCCCTTCCCCCACCACCCAACAGGACGACATGCCGAAGTGTGTCCCGAAGCGTGATTGCCGTGTTTGTGGAAGATTGCTTGTCCATTACCAGGACAACCGCAGGCACACGGCACTGCAGCTAAGTGCCGTGGAAGCAATTCTGAGTCGATCACAGTTGTGCTATAAGCATGTGTTTATAGAAGCTAGAGACAACAAAATTCTACCTCAAACTTTTTGTCTACCATCTTTCCTAAAATAAATAAGGACTTACTACAATGTGCATCACACAGACCAATCTCACTCCTGAATAACGACATTAAGATACTCTCCAAAGTTCTGGCCAGAAGGATTGAGAAAGTGCTTCCTTCTGCAATATCAAAAAACCAAACCGGATTTATTAAAGGCAGACATTTAGTTTCTAATTTTTGACATTTATTTAATGTAATATAATCATCCATTAAATCTAACACCCCAGAGATCTTATTATCTTTGGATGCAGAAAAAGCATTTGATATATTTGAATGGGACTACGTATTCACCACACTGCACAAATTTGGGTTCAGCCCAAATATGTGCATGGGTAAAACTATTCTCTACTAGTCCAGAAACCACAGTTTGTATTAACAACTTTATTTCAGACTATTTCAAAGTAGAATGTGGTGCTAAACAAAGGATTCCCCCTATAACCATTGCTCGCCATTGAGCCATTGACTGTTTACTTTCGATATGCATCAGAGATAAATGGGATTATCAGAGAAGGACTTAAACAGAAAATATCAGTATGTGCAGATGATATAGTAGTGTATATATCAGACCCACAGAATTCCGTGCCAGCAGTCCTTAAAGGACTAGCAGATATCATCCACAGTGGTGCAGTGGTAGCGACAAGCTGGGGCCCTGTCCAGAGATTGTTCCTGCCTCCTGCTAGATTCTTGCTATGCCTAGCATGACCCTCAATGAAATCATTTATTACAACAGTACTGTCTGTTTAAAACGTACTAACCCCCCATTCCTGTCCTTCCTTTTCTTTCTCAATGTAACCAATCACTACACAATCAGCTCTTTAATAAATGTTAAGTCATCTGTAAGCTTAGAGCACCAACTCTTTAAAACTTTTAAGGAACATTGAAATTTCTTTGTGTTTAATTATTCCATTCATCTATCTAGTGTCATGCCAGTCCCAGCAAGCATACAGCATGAGGTTGGAACAATTCTTGGATGGGGCACCAGTTCTTCGCTACCGCTGTCCATAATGTCCACACATTTAATTATTAACAGTATACATTATTTAAATGAAGTTAAAAAAATGATCTGTATAATGTAATATATTTACTTTACTGCATTTCATCTTAAAAATGACATCAAGAGCTCCAAGAAGATCCATCCATCCATCCATTGTCTAACCCGCTGAATCCGAATACAGGGTCACGGGGGTCTGCCGGAGCCAATCCCAGCCAACACAGGGCACAAGGCAGGAACCAATCCTGGGCAGGGTGCCAACCCACCACAGGACACACACAAACACACCCACACACCAAGCACACACTAGGGACAATTTAGAATCACCAATCCACCTAACCTGCATGTCTTCGAATTGTGGGAGGAAACCAGAGCGCCCGGAGGAAACCCACGCAGACACGGGGAGAACATGCAAACTCCACACAGGGAGGACCCAGGAAGCAAACCCGGGTCTCCTAACTGCGAGGCAGCAGCGCTACCACTGCGCCACCGTGCCGCCCCTCCAAGAAGATAGCGCCTGGAAATGTAAATCGACTTAGAAGCCAGTCGTCATCATCTATAAATATGCGCTCCCTTCTATTGAATTGAATTGAATTCTTTTATTGTTATTGTATGGTACAATGAGATTCAATATGCAAATGCTCCATAAACTTATTTTCCTATAAAATGGTAAAATAACAACAACAACAATAATAATACGATAAAAAACAATGAAAAGTATACAAATCAGTTCACAATCTGCCATAGAGCTTTCCGAGCAGCTGCTGTATAGCTGTGATTCCACACTCAAATACAGTGGGTTAACATACTCGTTCTGCACTGAGAGTAACAGCGCTAAAGCATGTATATATATAAAGCATATATGGTTACAGGTTGATTACAATCAGATGCCTTAACCTAAAAAATGATATGCGGTTAATTTTAGTGTATTCAATAAAGCTAAATCTGGGATGTGAAACTAAAAAAATAAAGGAAAACCACACAGGAACAGTAGCACTGCTATGACGCTGGGTGCCGAAAAAAATGAGCCAAAAACTTGCATATGCAATGGTTTGAGTTGGCATAAAAAATGTATATGGTTTTATGGCAAGTTTAGTTTTTATACATCGTGATGTGAGCGTGGGAAACGCGCGTACGCTACAATTTTATGCTTATGCACCGTTTATACGTGAGGCTCCTGGTCTTTCTTTACCCCAACTCATAATCTGTACCTTATTTGCTACTGTCTCTTTCACTCCTTTACCACCTAATGTGTGGTGAGCGTACAGGCACAAGAAGAGCTGCCGTCGCATAATCCAGTTGGATGCTTATACATTGGTGGTGGTTTAAATGGCTCTTTGTCTATTTTAACCACTTTAAGTTGGTTAGGTTACTTTCAAGTAATTATTTATACAGAGCTTCTCATTTTTTAACAAACACACAAGACAAGAAAATTTAATGTTAAAAAATTATTATAAAAGAAAGAAATAAAAATTAACAGGAAAAAAATACTTTGTGAACATATCAATACCACAAAAGGTTACAGTATATGTTCACAGTTAGCAACACAATAACCAGAAATAAACATAGTGTATGTAAATGAACAAAGAAAACAAAACTTCTAAGGGAAAATAACCATTTGTGTAGTGGCCAAGGTTCTCTGAAGTTTATATAGTTAAATTCTGTCTGATCTAAAACTAAAGAAAATAATGCATCAGAAGGAGTAATCCAAAGTAAATGTCTAACTTACCTCTTGGTGTTGAGATTAATACTTGTAGTAGTTATTGGTTTCTAAAACAGAGCTGTCAGGATTAGTGATCCATCAAAGACAACCTGGTGGCCCCATTTTCAAAACCATCGCTCTTTAAATTTTCTCACATAGTTTTTAATCATACATATCTCAAAATGTTCAACATTTGTTGCATAAAATTAGGACTACCTTAAAATAGTTATTGACACTAGAGCTTTGGTTCTCAACCCGTGTAATACACAGGCAGCTGTTTGGTAATATATGAAAGAAAACAATAAATCAATAAATAAATAACTGAGGAAAGAGTGGCCCTTAAAAGGACCGGTGCTTATGTACCGACAAACTAGAGTCTTCATGCTCAACTGCTTTTCATTTCTACTGCTTCATCTCACAGTCCTTCAAGAATCCACTTCAAAATCTTCCACTGCTCGGATGGGGTCTGAAGCAATAGCTTTCTATTACTCCCCACCTCTTTCACCCAATCCATGCCAGGTCAGAAATCACTCTCCTTGGCTGATGGGTTTTTGTGAAAGAAACTGTGTTATCAGGTAAATGCTGTCTTTTTCACTCACTCATTGCAGTCTCTCTCTCTCTCTCTCTCCCTCTCTCACACACACACTCTTTCTCACTATTTATACATAAATGCACTTATTCTAAATTCAGGATTGTTTAAGTTTACCCTTCCAATAATGAGCTTGAGAAAGAAACCAACCCTGAATTGACCAATACTATATTCTAGGATATACACACTAGGACAATTTAGAGTTGTGAACTAACCTAAAAAGAAATTCTTCCAGATGTTGGAGAGAAACCAGAATATATAGAAAAACCAATAAGGTGTAACATGACAATTTATGTATGCCATGACATTACTCATGTGAATAACCTTGATGGACCAGAATAGGTCCTTCTCCTGATCTATTCATGCTCTATTTGGTAAAAGATGCACACAAGAGGAACAGTGTGCCACTACATAAGTAATTTAAGGAGAAAGGAAGGACAGTAGCACATCAGTCTTTAAAAACGAATAGTTAAAGGATCAAGTTTTCTCATGACTCCTTTTCACATTTACATTTACTACAAAAGCTAAGATGGTCAAGAAAGTCTATGACAAAGACTTTCACATAAGCACTGGGTATGAAGCAAGAAACACTAAAAGAGGTTTTTGTCTTTTTCCGAGTATCTTTATGTGTATACTAACGTGGCACCAAACTAATCCTTACTTTGCATGATTCCGTTTCCAGAATCGTAGAAAATAGTCATTATTGTTGAAGGTCACATTGCCATTGAATTGCTACAAACAGATCTTAACAAGGTGAAAGATATAAAACAGGCATTTACCTGTGATCTTCTGCATGCTGACACAAGTGCAATTTAAAGTTGTGTCATTTGCCTGGTGACAGGAATTACCTTATGTTTAAAACTGCTAACTTTACAGTTATCAGTTTTTAATTTAAATCAAGGAAGCTTGTAATTGCACTTTAGAGAAAAAAAACTCTTGTTCTATTCATGTTTCTGAACTCTTTTTTTATTGATTTTATTTTAAAAATAATCTCTAAATCAGCTTCAGCTGTAAAATGATTTTGATCTCCACTTGGGTCATCTCTATACTTAAGTAAAAATGCCCATGATATTTCCACTGCAAGATGATGTGCCCGTTTTAAGAGCATAAATTAAAGTAGTTACACAAGTTGAACCTTCTCTTCAAGTTGTTGTTCAAGGTGGTCAGAAGTGAACACCACTACAGTTTCTAATTTATTTCCCATTTTATCATGGATAATAAACATAAAAAACTCACAGCTTCTTTGCAAAGTATATATCATAGCAAATAATCTAATTCAGGTAATATATTAGCATACTGGTGGATTACATGCAACTTTTTTTTTTTTAAAGAAGCTTTATTCCTCATTTTGACACCTGTAATTGCAATTTAGCTTGTAAAATTTGATTAGTAATTTGATTCTGACTAATTACACATATTGTCAATTACACTAACTAGTTAAGGCTACATTTAATGTATTAAAAATGATATTTAAAATACTGTTGATGTATATAGTGTACATTAATAATACAGGTAATTGTAATTTCAAATTGTCAAAATGTAACTACAGATACTTCCGTAATTGAAACTGCCTTAAAATCCCATTGGATAGTCTTTTAGTTTTCCAAAGTCAACATTAAAGACATCTGTAGTAAAATAATAAGTACAGACATTGAAAATAGGAATCAACACAAGGCATTACATGTTTAAACAGTTCGCCACATGTGTTCATAAGGTCATTTTGAAAGATACTGATTTAACTCAGGAAATACTGCCGGCCTGGAATTTATTGATGGACTCATTTATTAATTCTGTAAGCTATACACAAAGCTAACAAAGATATAATTTGTGTTCATTATAATATTTGTGTGATGTATTTTAATGAAAGGACTAGGAAATTGTTTATCATAGTAGTCCTTCAGGCTAAAATTTTCTCATGCTTTAGTAAAGACTTTGTTTCTTTTGTTCTGCTGAAGATTTTCACTTGTCAAATCCTCCAACCAGCAATATCTCAAAATTGCAATATTATTAAGAAAGAAAAGTATTTGAAAGTAGTCCTCCCTATTTTCTTCCCATCACACTCCATCTTGCCTCCCAATAATGTTAAGATTCATGATTTCAGGGTCTTCATTTTTCCTCACATGTCAATCAACAAAGCACACCAGAAACAAATTATTCTTATTAATAAAGGTGTAAAACTGGAGCTGTACAAGAAGAACACTAGTATAGTTACTTTTTCCTAACAAGTATAGAGATATGGTGCAACTAAAATGTTAAAATATCATAACTTTTCAATATAACTAATACTGTGAACAATCCTTAGCTCATATATACTGTATGTATTATATATCGGCAGAATTATAAAGTGATACTTACAGTGATGGCCTGAATGCTGTCTTATATAACAAAACTTCATAATAGCTTATAAGTTATTAGCTATAACTTTAAAAAAATGCACAACATTAATTAAAAGGATACATTTTTCACATGTAGGCAGATGATAATGTAGAGTATTAATATAAAAAAACAGTGAACAGTAATAATGTTATTAATAAAGAAAACTTATTGCAGGACAGATAACTGCTTATAGTGTTTCTAATACTATTAAAAGCCTGAGCAGTCTGTATGTCTATGAATTTAATTAACATTTTAATTTGGGGTACATACTAAAAACACTGTTAATGTTTGCCAGATTATTTATTTCAATAAATATAAATAGAATGTTTATAGCTAATCAAAGATCTATGTAACTTCTCACATTGTAAAAATGAAATAAACAGGAAATAAATTAATAAAAATACACAATAATGCATAATATGAATGGTACTGTAAAATAAAAATATTATGTATCAAAGACAGTAGTATTTTATAATAGTATTATATATGAAGGAGAACCAAAAAAATTCTTGGAATATAATAAAATTAAAAAAACATTTATTATTAAATTTACATTGCTTCCCTTTTTATTCCCTTTCTAATTACTCGTCTTGAAATGCAATACTTGCATGCAGTGCTAAAGCATTTAAAGGAAAGCATAAGGAAAAAACTTGATTTTGCACAATTAGATAGATGGAACACTATTTGTGCTCAGGTGGAAAACTGGCTTTTTACAGAAGCTCTTTAAATAAATTAAGACACACACGTACACCCGCAGATGCACACCCACACACACACACACACACATATATACAGTATATTGTCACAAACTTGACAAAAAGACACAAAAAAGGTTGGAGGCAGCCACCTATATTGTTTTCGTGGCTGCAAATTTGGTTAAATAGTGGTAGTACAGGTTAGAGTCCACAATCGAACTGATTTGCTGGTACGAAGATGGAGGCTTTAAAGGTGAGTGAAGGAAGTGATGTCATCATTGGGGTCAGAACCGGAAGTGATGTTATTGGGCCTGAAAACCGGGCTAGGCAGAATTTTCCGTAACTGGTCTCCAGAGAAGTGAGAGAAAGAGTTAGTACACTCTGCCACCCCCTGGTCTGGCATGGAATTACTTTCATACACGCCCTTTAGCTGCCTCCCATGTGCACGTGTGTGACAATATATACAGTTAGGCCCATAAGCATTTGGATAGTGATACAATTTTCATAATTTTGGCTCTGTACACCATTTATAAAAGATGCTTTGCCAGGCCTTTACTGCAGCTGTCCTCAGTTGCTGCTTGGTTGTTGGGCTTTCTGCTTTCAGTTTAATGTTTGCCAAGTGAAATGCATGTCCAATTGGGTTGAGGTCAGTTGATTAGCTTGGCCTTTGTAGAATATTCCACTTCTTTACCACTTGGTTTGCTGTCAGAGTATGTTTTTGCTCATTGTCCATCTGTACTGTGAAACATTGTCATATCAGTTTTGTAGCATTTCTCTGAAACTGAGCCCACAGCATAGCCCTGTACACCTGACATCTCTTCTCCATATTCTTCTCTATCCATCATTCTGGTACATATTGATCATAATTTAATTTGTCCAAAGAAAACTTCTCCAAAAGTGGACTGTTTTTTCAATTTTTTTTTTCTGGCAAAGTCTAATGGATCCTTCCTATGCTTGAGGATTACCAGTGGTTTGCACCTTTTGGAAAACTGTCTGCATTTATTTTTGCGAAATTGTCTCTTGACTTTGGCAATAATAAGTTTACCTCCCAGAGAGTGTTCATCATGAATTGTTTTTTCTTCACCAAGGAAAAAAATTCTGTGATCATCTAGCATTGTTGTGTACCATGGTTGTCCAGGCCTTCTGGTGTTGCTGAGCTCACAATTGCATTTCTTCTTTTTAAGAATGTACGAAATGGTTGATTTGACCACTCCAGGAGTTTCTGCTCTTTCTGGTGGGTTTTGTTTGTTTTTTGCAGCTTAATGATGGCCTGCTTTTACTTGCACAGACAGTTATTTGGACCTCATATGGAGAGTTCACAGTGACAGCTTTCAAATGCAAATGCAACACCTGCTATTTATAAGATAAATGTCAGAAAAATGACAATTTTCTAAAAAAAAAGGTCAGACCTTTCTAATAAAGAGTTTAACCTCTTCAAAAGGGAAGAAAAAAAGTGGAATGAGACAGTGAAGGGAATAAGTGCCTGTATGTCATGAACTAACTTGACTCTCTTTCAGGCACATACTGTAGGCTCCAACTGGAGAGCCTCGTGGCAATTGGTAAATCAGGTCTATATTTGATTTATGTAAGTTATAATTTTTAAACAATTTTTAGACAAAGTAAATAAATGCTATTCTATTTAAAAAAAAATCCCCCACTCATTTTGCACAATGCATGGTATATTTATTTCTCAAATATATTTGGAGTAAGTCAAGTACAATGGAATAAAAAACAAATTCAGGAAACCATCATAAATTAATGATTGGTCTTGTGATGAAGTTTACAATATGATTGATCTTGAGGTGAAGTTTAGTGCTGTGATGGTTTTGAGAAAGTCACCACTATATAATACATAGCTGCTAACTAATGTTTATCAATATGGTACAAAGATATATTAAAACATACAGTAGTAATATCTATTTGTAACATTCATAAATTTAAACCATATTTTACTATTGCTATCTCTTTTCTCTTATGAAGGAACATCCATAGCCTCATTCTTTGTAACCCTTCACTATTTATTTATTTATTTACTCCAGAGGATGTGTCTTCATGGCCTTCTAAGCTTTCTATGGCATAGCAAGCAGGTATGTTGGAATATCGATTGTCACCTCAAGTTAGGCTGGGTACATAAGGTTTTGGTAATGCAGTAACAGATGAAATCTTTGCTCAGTACCTACAGAAATTAGAATAAATACCAATCTAAATAATCAAAAAACATTTTTATTATCTTGAAATTTCACAGGTTTAATTTTGAAAGCTCATTCTCATGAGGTTTTTGGTTTCCTATTTATGATGTACGGCGATTATTCAAGAAATATATATTTAACAAAACTTTAGCAAAAAATCATACTTTGAGCATAAGACTGAATAACTGACATGAGGATTATGCAACACAAATAACGTAAAAAAATGTTCTTATTCTGTGGATGTTTGTCATTGTACAGAATTGGACGCTATTGCCTTCTATTTTATATCATTACATTTTTTCTCTCAATTCTGAACGAAAAGATGAGATTAAAAATTTTATGAGCTACATGGGGTAAGTAATATATGTAATAAATATAATATTAGGGTGGAGAATTTCTTTAAGGAATGTGACAAGGCCAATGTCCAGTTTCTCAAGCTCCACTTCAGATCATATTTGGCTTTTTCAAGGTGCTTCCTTTTAAAGACGATCTTTAAAGTCTTGTTTAAGAGGTATTGTGTTCTCTGTATGATAGGAACCCCAATGGAAAGTACTGAGATGAGGAAAGCCCAAAGAAATGAGATAAAGATGTAAAGTACAGTCGAAGAAGAATTTGTCTAAGGCATTAATACTACACACCTGGACAGGATCATTGCTATCAAACATTTCATGTTAAATCTAGCCTCAGATGTACATTTATGTTATAAATATTTACCTTGAATAAAGGCATTTATTATGATGATTTTATTATAGTAAAGTACATGCAAATTAAGAATAATTCCTGTAAGAGCATAATAAATGTGACTAACAAGAAGACGCCATTTAGACCATCAGGTTCATTCAGATTTTATTTTCAGCACTGCAGCATACAGTAAACTGTGGTATTGCTAAGGGGAATGTGGGATGAATTAGTGCCATGTAAAATTAACAGTTTATAAATGACAATTTTTTTAAATGTCATGCTTTATTTAAATAACACTGTAAAACACTGTAAATTTCTATTTAATAAAGAGTCATTACAGATGAGCATCTATGGATTAATGTTTCTACAGCCTCCATCACCTTATTTTCAGTTGCATACAGGTATTGTCTTTTTGCATTATCTCACACAAAGTCTTGTAAGCAAATCTAGAAAAAATACACCTGCAAAATCACAAAGATAAATGGGTTGGAGGAACACAAATAATAATTAAGCTATGATCAATGCTCAAGTAGCATGAATGAGCTGTCATCATTTTATACTATAGATGAACACATCTCCTCGCCTCCTCAGCAATACTTACAGTTAACACAGAATCTAATTTTGTTTGTGTACATATAAAGTGGATTAAAAAAACTTTCTGACCCTTTCATTTTATAAATACTTTATTGTTTTCTGAATTAAATTTTAAATAGAAAAATTTTGATGTTTGTGCTCACAATCTGCTCTCATAATAATCCCTCATGATAAATCGAAAACAAAGGTTTTCAGAAAGGTTTACAATTTATTAAAAAATAAAAAGTTCAAGTTTATTAAGTTTGACTCGATTGTATGCAATGTCACTTACTATACTTTGCTGTAAAAGTAAGTCTTGATTGTATAGAATGTTATTTTCTTCAAATATCTGAAATCTCTCATTCAAATATGTATTCAGACCCTTAATTCAATTATTTGTAGAAGCCCTTTTGGCAGAAATTACAGCTGTGAGTGTTGGGGTAAATTGCTGCAAGTTTTCCACAACAGGATTTCAGCAGTTTATCCCTTTCTTCCTAGCAGATTCTCTCAAGATCTATTAGACTGGATGGGAAGCATCTGCAAACTAGCATTTTCAGGTCTCTTCACAGATGTTCAATGGGAATTAAGTCTACACTTTGGCTAGACCATTCATAGACAGTCAAAGACTTCCCAAAGTCAATCCTACACTGTCTTGGCTGTATTATGTCTGTATGTTTTTGGTCGTTGTCATGCTGGAGGTGAACCATTACCCTAGTCTTACGTCACAATCTCTGTATTTGGCTGCATTCATCCTTCCCAAAATTCTGACTCATTATCCCTGCCACAGAAAAGCACCCCCATAACATGATGCTTCTTCCAGTATACTTCACCGTGGGGATGGTATTAGGCAAGTGATGAGCAGTGCCTCATCTTCTTTAAATGTTATACTCATAGTTCTGCCAAAAGAGTTCAATATTTGTCTCATCAGACCAGAGAATATTTTTCCTCATTCTCTCAGAGCCCTTTAAATGCTGTTTGGCAAACTACCATAAATTCCTGATTGATGGAATGTTGCTGAGATGGTCATACTTCCAACAGGTTCTCGCATCTCAGCAGATGACTTCTGAAACTTTGTTAGAGTGATTGTTGGGTTCTTGGTCACGCTTCTAATCAAGGTCCTTCTTGCCTGGTTACAGCCAATTCAAGAAAGAGTACTGGTGGCTCAAAACTTCTTTCATTTGACAATTATTAAGGCCACTGTGCTCCTAGGAACACTTAAAGCTATAGAAATTGTTTCATGCACCTACTCTGATCTATACCTCACCACACTTTGGTTGTAGAGGTCTACAGAGAATTCCTTACGTCATTGCTTGTTTTCTGTCCTGATATAGTGCTCATAATTGGTGATTCCATAGTGCAGAATGTTAGAATTCCAAACTACTGTATGTTAAACCAGCAGTTAATGTTAAATGCCTCACAGGGGCCAAGATTTCTGGCATAGCGGCCGCATTGGACCGTGTCGCCGTCGATGAAGTATCTACCTTATTGCTGCATGTTGGCACTAATGATATTTATTTACAGCAATCTGAGGTATTAAAGCGGAACTTCATCTCTCTATGCACCAAAGCTAAAAGAAAATATCGGAAATTTAATTGTATCTGGTCCCTTACCAAGATTGTATAGAGGGGATGTGATTTATAGCAGATTGCATTCCCTTCACTGCTGGCTAGAAACCTGGTGTGCAAATAAAAGCATAGCGTTTGTCAACAATTGGGATGATTTTTGGGAAAGGCCTGGATTTTTTAGAAGAGATGGTCTTCATCCTAACTGGAGGGGATCTTATGTATTATCCCAAAATATGGCAGCAAAACTGCCTGGTTGACTGATTAGAGCACCATCCAGGCTGCAGTCATGTGATCTCGCTTGGTTTTGTTCTTATTTATCAAATCGATTCCAATATGTATAGAAATGTGCTGACAGTACGCCATCTTTATACACAGAAGTGAGATAAGGTGGCCTGCAAGGTTCAGTACTGGGACCTTTACTGTTTTCACATTACATGCTTCCACTGGGATCTCCCATTAGGAAACATAATGTTAATTTTCACTTGTATGCAGATGACACCCAGTTATACCTTTCATTTAAATCAAATGAAGTTTCTCAGATGTTGTCTTTAATTAGTTGTGTTAGTGAATTAAAGGAGTAGATGAATGAGAACTACTTGTCTTTAAATACAGATAAAACAGATGTTAATTGTTGGAGGGAATGACGCTGATCACAATAATATTTTGTCATCATTTAACTCAGTTGGAATCCCAATTAATTTTACTGAATCAGCCCGCAATCTAGGAGTTATCTTTGATTCTAGCATGTCATTTAAATCACATATTACAAAGTTGTCCAAAACATGTTTCTTCCATCTTAAAAATGTTAGGAAATTAAGGCGCTTTCTAAATAAACAGGATTCTGAGAAATTAATTCATGCATTTATCTCTAGTAGGATTGACTACTGCAATGCTGTGTTCACTGGCTGTTCAAACTGTTCTCTATACAGCCTCCAGTTAATCCAAAATGCGGCTACAAGAATTATTACAAGAACAAGAAAATACGAACACATAACTCCAGTTCTTAAATCCTTACGCTGGCTCCCAGTTAAGTTTAGGGCAGATTTCAAAATCCTCCTTTTAACATATAAAGCATTAAATGACCAAAGTCCCGCTTACTTGTCTGAACTTATCATGACTTACAAACCTGAGCGCACATTAAGGTCTCAAGATGCCGGTCTGCTTATGATTCCAAGGATTTATAAAATAACAGTGGGAGGTCGAGCTTTTAGTTACAGGGCCCCTAAACTGTGCAATGGTCTTCCTGCTTTTATAAGAGATGCCCCTTCGGTCTCAGTCTTTAAATCCCGGCTGAAGACTCACTACTTCAGTATAGCATATCCTGATTAGAGCTGCTGATTAACTGCACTAAAAAATAAGTAACATGATAGTTATAATTGAAAATTAACCCTCACCTATTCTGTTTCTCTTCTCTGTACTCAAATGTGGCACTTGGTGCCATGGCCCACCTGCCAAGTTGTTTTGCCTGCCTATGTTAAAGTCATCCCTGTTGGAGGATCGCTGGAATCATGGGAAAGAGGGGTCCTTTCATCGGATTGGCTGGCCCAGCACTGTTTCAGCCGTGGAATGGCCAAATGGGGGAGGCAGCTTGATGGATGAGGTCTCCAGGACTCTAAAAATATCCAAATCTTATTATGTGATATCATCTACTGTTAAATTCTGCTCCGTACTGCTAAAATTTTTTATTTTTATGCTGTATTGAGGATTTGTTCTGTTCTGTGTATTGTATTGTATTGTATTGTATTGACCTCCTTCTTTTGACACCCACTGCACGCCCAACCTACCTAGAAAGGGGTCTCTCTTTGAACTGCTTTTCCCAAGGTTTCTTCCATTTTTCCCCTACAAGATTTTTTGGGAGTTTTTCCTTGTCTTCTTAGAGAGTCAAGGCTGGGGGGGCTGTCAAGAGGTAGAGCCTGTTAAAGCCCATTGCGGCACTTCCTGTGTGATTTTGGGCTATAAAAAAATAAACTGTATTGTATTGTATATACGGTTTGAATTCAGAGACCATATATACACAGGTGTGTGCCTTTCTAAACTATGTTTAGTTAATTTAGTTTGCCAAAGATGGACTCCAATCTAGTTCTACACACATCTTAAGGATAATTAAAGCAAACGGTATGGAGCTCACTTAAATCTGGTATGACAACGTAAAGTGTCAGAATGCTTACCATATATAAATGAGATATTTCGGGTTTTGATGTTTAATAAATTTGCAAAACCTTCTGAAAACATTTTTTCACTTTCTCATTATGGGTTATTAAATGTAGATTGATGGGCAAAAATGGCAAATTTATCTAATTGAAATTGAATCTGCAACACAGCATAAAGAAATTAAAGGAGTCTGAATTCTTTCTGAATCAAATGCATCTGAATACATAATATCATAATTTCACATCATCAGAGCATCACACAGTCAGACGTTTTCATTACTGTCTCTCTTTGGCAAAACATATTCCAGATTATAGAATTAAGGAACAAAAAAAAGAAAAGTATGCATTTGCTGCTTGCTTTCAGTATACACCGTTATGTTTTATTGTAAATAGATGCAGATCTCCTTCATAGCAACATATGGCAAATAAGAAGAACACTGTGAATATGACTGAAAAGTGAGAATAAAGCAATCTGGTTTCTGATGAATAAGGTGCACTTTGAAGAACGTGTATTATAGTATGCCTGCTTTCATTTAATTTGTTACTTTGTGTAAAAGTTATACTGTTGGTGTTCAGACTTTAGTTTATTTTTGAAAATCTTGTCATGACAATTTGTGTTTTATTGTTTTTTGCTGCAGCTAATGTCACTGATGGATGCATCTATCATCTGCTTCTAAAAGACTGTTCCAAAATGTCCCCTCACATATAACCTAAAGCACAGCTTTTCAAATAAAGCAATTATATTAATCAAGAACTAAAAAAAATGGTAATGGTTGGCTGGTTGCTCATTCAAAGCAGAATTATTACCATGGGTCATATGCAGTATCGTCAAAGAATCCTCATTTTAGTTGTCAGAAAGATGCACTACTTAGCATGTGTTGAGGTGGTGCCCAACTCCTCTTGGTGTAGTGATGTTATTGGTCTTCAGATGTTATGCCAGTTGCAGAAAATATGCCCAAAGTCATCTTTTCCAGACCAACCGCCCCAAGTTATCCACTGCACAACTAATGAAAATGGGCACACTGAAATGGCCAACATGTCACTGTGCTTTTGTTAAGATTATGTAAATTAAGGGTATAATTGAAAATCATAGAAAAATAGTGTAGTGTGATGCCAGCTTAATTGACCCTCATGATTGTTCCAGTTAAGTTAAAGAAAACCTCACAAACAGCAGGTCTATTGAAATCCAATCGTGGAATCAGGCTTTGGAGTGGTGTTCACTTGCAAGTAGCCAATAATATTGTTTATCACTAATGGTTGGGCACATCTCTCTATTATAAAAGAAACTCTTGAGATGAGATGAGACTATTGCCAAGAGATTTTTTTCAAGTCCCACAAGACGAGACTATTGCCAAGAGATTTTTTCAAGTCCCGCCCTCCTATCAACCATTTACAGTTAAAGGCCCATACACATGGTCCTCTCACCTCTCATTCGTTTGAATGCTTTTGTCAGACATAGTTCCTACACTCTCAGCTCTTATACATTTTTACGTTTTCCTCACTTTAAGTTTCTAATAAAAGAAGACTTATTATGTCCAAATCTTATTAAAGAATTTCATTCCGAAGGTTTATCAACAGAAGAAATGAGTACACAGGCAATCCTAGCACCGAGAAACGACGAACTCAAATGAATTAACATGAAAATTGTCGATCAGTTACATGGCAAATTAGTTAAATGCGTATCAATAGACTATGATGAAACAGTTAGTGGTGATTGTGCAGAAGATGAAAACATCAACTTACAATATTCGGTAAAATATCAACAACCGTTAACACCATCCGGTCTTCCACCCACCGAATTACTGTTGAAAGAAGTATGTATTGAAATGTTATTGCATAATTTATGCATGAGTGATGGGCTAACAATATGACAAGATTAGTTGTTTTCAAAATTGGTCGAACAATTCTGACATGTAAAATTTTAACAGGCGACAAGAAAGGTAATGTAGTACATCTTCTGCGGATAACATTAGAAAACAAAGGAGATCCTAATATGCCATTCGTATTAAAACATTTACAGTTTCCCGTTAGAATAGCTTTTGCTATGACAATTAACAAATCACAGGGAGAAACATTTGAAAAAGTCGGTTTATTAATTAGAGAGAAAGAAATGATATTCACTCATGGGCAGTTATACGTTGCGTTGTCATGATGTAACTCCAAACATGGAATCAAAATTCAAAGCAATACTGACATAAAGTTAATTCCAAATATTGTTTTTACTGACGTTTTACAGTAAAAGTGTAAGTTTAAAAAGTATTTGAGTATTAATTTCAAAGCCAAACAGAACGAAAATGTATAATGCAATGAATACCTCTAACACAACATGAAACATAATTTTCTTTCAATTTATTACGTTTTACTGTTTGTTAATATTGTTAGTTACTCGCTGTAATGTAAAATAGTTAGGTCTATTATGCATATGGAACAATTCCCATGAAAATAACACTGTTTAAATTGTACATCCGCATCCCCATATGTGAGCAGCAGAGCCGCAAAATGGCTAGCGTGTAGCGCCTGCATGGGGGTTGCTGAGCAAAGTGAGCAGGCGGCAGAGCCCCCTAGTTGTCGATATAAATAAATATCATCAATTGGCATCAAACATTTGCCAAACTTCAGCTGCTACATTTTTTTTTAATCTGTCAGGAACTCATATTCTCAGCTGGAGGTATATAAGGGTAATGACTTACGCTAGTTTTGCAGTTGTGTGCTGTAGTTGAGAAATGCACCTTGATCAGGGCATCAAGTACAAAGTTTGAATGGGAAGATCGCAGCTATGTGTCACTTTGGAGCCTGCAGATTCTGCATACTGATTGTTTCTCACTCTTTACAGTGCTTGTTAAGGATGCTATCTAAAAAGTGATCACTCGCTGTGGAATTCTTTTGAGACTTTGCCATTTGTATGATGGAATGTCAGCTCATACAGTGGGTGACTGTTTTTCAGGCAAATGGAAGCTGTCAGCAACATTAAAATATTTTTCATTCACCATCAATTTTCCTAAATAGCTTATCCTTGGCAGAGTCACAGGGCAGCTGGAGCCTATCCTTTTTGGTGTTATATTTTACATATCCTAAGCAGTGAGATTCGAGTGCCAGAAAAGGAAAGTAGTGGAGTGGTGGTTCTTGTCTGATATTGTGGGCAATGCTTGATGTGTACCAGCAGTGCTCAATACTTTGTGGGAATTCCCCCGCTTCCTTAAATATTGTGAAATAATATACACACTTACCGACCTTAAAAGCTTTTCCCCCTGCCCTGTCATATAAAAGCAATAATGAATTGGGAGTTTCAACTTCAAGCACTGCTCGAGGCTATGCTAGAAACAACTAGAGGATACCTCAAAGGAAGCAGTATCAGAAATAATAGATGGAGTTGGGTTCCTCAGTTGGGTTTAATCAGTGATGATTAAAAAGCTCAATAATGGCAAGGTCACAGGAATAGATGAGGTGTGACCAGAGACATTGAAATTACATGGGTATTGACTAAGGCACATTAAACAGTTTTGCATGGAAATCAGGGATGGTGTTTGGAATAGACTGACTTATGGAGGTAGAGGAACCTCATTATTAAAAAGAAGACAGAATGGCGTGTTCCAATTATAGAGGAAACATACTCTCTGGCCCCTCAAGAAAGCCTGGGAGAGGATACTGAAACAGAGATTCATCCAACAGTTGAACCTCACAGTCAGGAAAAGCAAAATGGATTCCACCTTGGCCTTGGGATTGTGAAGCAGCATTTTATCCTTGCACAGATATATGAGAGGTCATGGGAGTTTGCCAGTCCTGTCTACGTGTGTGGTGTGGACTTGGAAAATGCTAACAACTTTATACCCAGTAGTCTCTTGTATAGGGTGGTCCAGATCTAATTATGCAATTTTCATTACGCTATAACTTATTAAGTTTATTACATAGAAAATCACCCAAAAAATCCCAGACCATCGAGAAGTGTGCAAACTGACGACATTAAGAATCGCCTTCGCGCCAAACTGGAATTGTCCCCGCATAAATCAAAGTCATCCAGACGATCTGGATCTGCATAATCTGGACCACACTGTAGAAGGTGCTATAATAACAAGGGGCCACTGCTAAGTACCATTCAGTATCTCCATTTACTGTATGCAGTAAGTATTGTGTTTCCATACTCAGTACTAAGTCAAAACCATTCAATGTGGATGTATGACTCTGCTAGATGCATATCTTTACTTCTCTCCTGATGATTCCCAAGGGTAGGATATAAAGGTGCATCTGAGTTTTGGCAAGTATCCAGTTTGTCAGAATTATTATAAGGCACAGTCAACTGGGGAAGGCCGTGGAGCAGACCCAGGACATGCTAGAGGAATAATCTCTCTCTCTTGACTATCCTGAGACTGTTTGGGTATTCCCCAAGAAGGCAGCTATTGCAGTCCTCACTAGTAAACCCAGAACAAAACTGATGATGAAGATAATAATGAATAATGATGGAAATAAGATTAATTTTAGTATTTAATTTTTATTAAACTCCTGAGCATAGTCATATACAGTATGTAATAACTTATTAAGTCTTATATATGAGTCATAACTGCTTTATTCTCGTTCTATAAAGACATTACTTTTGGTTCAACACTTTAAACCCTGTCATGTAAGTGTCTCTTTTTCCTTCAAGACAAAAGCAGCCAGCCTCTGCAGAACAGTCATTTAGGACGTATAATAAAGTCTGTATGCTTACCTGACTTGTCTATTGCTTTATCTTCACATGTCGATACCTCATTGGCCTTACTAGTGAAGCCTAAAGGCTTTGCTGCTTCCTTCAGTTTTTACTCACTTAAGAATCTTTGACATATGAGGTGTGCCATATTTAGTAAAGCTAATGGCATGAAGGGCTTAGCCATTAACCTCAGTAAAGAAAAGCAAGGCCTGGTGCATTCAGAATGGCAAGGGACAATATTTCACCATGACAGGCATTAGCAATGAATAATTAAGCTTTTAATACAATGTTCTTGTGGTGGGAAGGGAAAAAAAAGATAATTCTACAATTGATGGTCCTTAAACCCTATTCAGCATTATTACCACACATTACAGAGAAAAGAGCTTTGATAAAATAAATAGCTTTTTGATGGCCTGGCCAAGGTAGTTATGGTTATTAGGTTCAGAATCTTTTCATGATGGAAGTGGAGTCCCACAGAGAAGATTTCATGAAAAATTTAAGAGAAGAACATTTACCCTGGAAAGGTTTCATGTATGAAGTCTGAAGCTTGCCTCAGGTCAGATGTGTTTTGATCAGACATAATGCTAACTTAATGTCACTGAAATAAATACTTAAGTTGCTGCATTTTAAACTGAACTAGATTTTTGTTTCTTTCATTTAATTGAAAGCCCTTAAAACAGCAGGATGCTGTGTGAGCTGGAAAAAGCTGCACATGGGTTAGTTTTTTATTTGAAATATTTAACTAAAAGTAACCTCAACTGTAAAATCCCATTTAATACAGTGACCTTAACAGCACAAGTTTCAGTACACAGACTGGAGCTTGTCTACAACCAATGCCACCTAAGACTCAGAAGTGGACATTGAAAGGTACACCTTTTCTATCCTAGATTACATTAATACAAGCATTAATGAAACACACAAACAGATTAAGACCTTACCTAACCAGAAGCCTTGGATGAAAAGAAAGGCTAGACTCCTGCTGAAAGCACATAACACAGCTTTTTTTAGATGCTGAGATCTACAGCACATCCAGGGCTAACCTGAAAAAGGGCATCAGGAAAGCCAAACAGAAATTCAAGCAACAAATTGAGGATCATTTCAAAAACTCTGTCCCTAGACATATGTGGCAAGACATCCAGACCATCACAGAATACAGAAAGGTAAATACAAACTGAACAACAAGTAAAGTATGTCTTCCCGACAAGCTAAACAACTTTTAGACTCATTTTGATTGGGAAAATAAAACCAACCAAAACTGCCTACTCCAGTCAACCAGCCCCTCAGATTTACCACCTCTGCTGTACAATCTGCACTGGGGAAAGAGATTGCATGCAGGGCTACTGGTCCTGATGGCATACCTGGGTATGTGCTTAAGGCCTGCACTGGGCAACAGTCTAAGATCTTGTCCCTGCATGCCTTCAGGTTACAATGATTGTACCAGTGCCTAAACTATCCTCTCTAGGGAGTCTGAATGACTACTGCCCTTTTGCACTCAGCACCATCATCACCAAGTGCTTTGAGAGACTGGTTTTGGCCCACCTCAAAACCATTCCATCTTCCACACTAAGTCCCTACCAGTTTGTCTGTCATCCCAATAGATCATGGTAGGATGCCATATCCTCGACTCTTCACTCTGCCCTGACACACCTGGATAACAACAACTCCTATGTCAGGATGCTATTTGTTGATTTTAGTTCCACATTTAACAACTTCCTCCCTGCATATCTGCAACCTTGGCATCAGTACCTCTCTTTGTAATTGGACACTGGACTTTCTAACCAACACACCCCAGTCTGTCAGGTTAAACAACCATGCCTCCATCATAAAGTTTGCAGATGACACCATGGTAATAGGACTGATCAGTGACAATGATGAGTCAGCCTACAGAGAGGAGATTCATCACCTAGCAACATGGTGTGCTGACAATAACCTCACACTCAACACCAAGACCAAAGAGGTCATTGTAGATTACTGGAAAACCAAAGGCAGCAGGCACGCTCCCATCCATGTAAAATGGGGCTAAGGTGTAGTGTGTTTCCAGCTTCAAATTCCTGGGCGTCCATACCTCTGAGGACCTTTCCTAGACAATCAACACTTCCAGTCTGGTTAAAAAAGTGCAACAGTGACTTTACTTTCTGTGGAGGCTAAAGAAAGCCTGCTTGTCTCCTCAGATTCTGTTGAACATTTACCTCTGCACTGTCAGGAATATATTGACTAACTGCTTTATAGTGTGGTATAACTTCTGTTCTGTAGCTGACAGGAAGTCATTGTAACAGGTGGTAAAAACTGCCCAGCACATCATCAGCATCCCGCTGTGGCAAGGATGCAACACACCCCATTTTGATTGGGAAAATAAAACCAACCAAAACTGTCCCTACCCTAGACGACCAGTCCCTCAGACTTACCTCCTCTGTTATACAATCTGCACTGCACATTTTTCTCCTGAAAAATCAAAGATTTGCTATTAAAAGAAAGCAGCGTGTGGATGTAAAACACATATCTAATTTTCTTGTGTCTTGGTTTGCTGACAGCCACAGTATATATAACTTGAAAAGGAGCAGTTGTAGTCATGTACACTTAATCAGTTCGCCTGAAAACCGTGAGTACAAAAGGAAATTAATAGTTTTGTTCCAAAAGAGAGCTACATGTGCAGTGTTGGTGTCAAATAAAGCCATCGTGATTTGTAATAATATTAGCTCTGGATTAAGGAGTCTTATTATTTCCAATGATATATCCAGGCCAGCTTTATGCAGCTGCTCCTTCAAGTAAACAATACTTGATGGAGACTGTTGGTCAGTCTGCATATACCATCAAAAATATCCAGTACATAATCTGTCACAATATTATAAGACAAGTTTTATTTTTTAATCTAAACCATGTAAACACTGATAGATTCATTACAGCATACCTAAAATCCTTCATGCTACTTGGATAAAATGTTTTGTCTTGCTTTTACAGCCACTCTTCTGTAGGTAATTCTAAATCTTCATCATAATTAGAGCATGCCCCACAGAGGCTGGGGAATAGGTGGTTATAACACTGGGCCCTTTAAACACATTGTTTTACACATCCCATGCAATGTGAGTAAAGCAGAAGGGTAGACGGTCAACATCTTTCATTGTTGTGAAGCAGAAGGAGGGTGTTCAAGATCCTTCCTCATTGCTATTCCCGTATTGTCTTACGTAAACAACAAAGTGAATCAATATGGTCTACACCCTGAGAATCATCAAAAATTCTTCCCATATTTAATCGCAATACTTCCACTGTTTCTACTGTTGTTTGGACTATAGGTGATAGCAAAGTTTCCAGGTTTTATTCCCAGGTATAAAAAGCTTCTTAAATTTCTTTCAGTATGAATTCACAAGTGTTGCGAGTCTCCTTGTAACATTAGATGTGGTGATGCTTTATTTCAGGAGTTAGCATTCTGTGCACCCAGTGCTCATATTTAACTATTAATGATGAATAGACTCCCTGCGGTGGGCTTTGCCCTGCCCGGGGTTTGTTTCTTGCCTTGCGCCCTGTGTTGGCTGGGATTGGCTCCAGCAGACCCCCGTCACCCTGTAGCTAGGATGTAGCGGGTTAGATAATGGATGGATGGATGATGAGCAGACGTAAATGACCCATAACTAATTCCCACAGTGTATACCATCTCATGCACCAATATTCTTCAGTAACACTTTACTTTAGGTACTTCAACAATGCATCTATTACTCATTTACTCTTATGTAACAAGATCTTAACAAAGGCTATTTTTGGTCTTCAAAGTGGTTGTTCAACAGTGCAATGTCGTCTACTAAAATAAAGTCACTTTGGAACGGTCAGAAGTATGTCAAATGAGACATATTTCTCTTGATATTGCAAACTTCAGAATACAATCTGTAAATCCTTCATATTTTTAAGTAATTTTACCAGCATATCAAATGCCACACAACACAGAGATGAATAAACAATTTACTGATGCTTTGTGTTATTAATACCAAAAGAAGCCTTTGTTAAGGTCTTGTTACATAAGAGTGAATTAGTAATAGATGCCTTTTTGCTGTTTCTGAACTAAAGTGTTACTCATTCTTCAATTCTCCATTACTGTTATCTCCATAGTGGCAATATTTTCTTGTGTTGTATATGCTGAAGACCTGCCAGAGGTGTCCTATCATAATGGAATTCTGCCATCTCTTGATGGCAGTATATGAAGGGGGGTAATCCTGGTTTAAGCTGACTAAGGAGAAATGAATCTCAGAAGTCATATGGTTTTACAGCATTAATAAATTAAGTGATAGCCCAATACTAGATTGTATGTTTTTTGGCATGCATGTTGACTCAGTTCTAAAACAAGAAACACACACTTTACAGTACAAATGCTAGAAACGTATTATGTAGTTTTGTACATGGGAGCCACTTACAAGATCTGCATCAAAGAATACTATTTTCAGGTTCAAAACATTTTGATCACCCCTCATATTTTTGTTTGTAGTGCAGTGTTAATTGCTGTTTTACAACTTACTTGCTACTGCATTTCATTTCAACCAGCTTCTTAATGAACAGATGGGTTGCTATCCTCAATTAAACTTTTTTTATAGATCACTTTCTGTTCTTAACTGCTGCATGATCTGAACATCTTGAAAAAACTATAATTAATGAATGGAATTGTTATTGTAAGCATTATAATAACTAGTGTAATTGAAATAAAAATTCCTATAAAAATCTGGACATTCTGTAAGTTCTTTGGCAAATGTTCTGCTAAAAATCCCTGCACTTCACTATTTTCTACAGGCTATAAGCAGCTGAAACACTTGCCAAGAATGATACATCACTGAAAATCCACTGGAGCTACTCAATATGTGCCTTGATTTTAAGTGCTGATTACAACCAGATGATACCTACCATCTGTCTGAAGACTCGACTTTGGCTTTGGACTATGACCTATTACATTTTTACTTATTCCATTCTGCAATCATTTGATAGCTGCATATCCATTGGCAACTCTTCTGCATAACTGTTAACACTTATTCCTAAATATGAACATTTGCCAATAAGATCTACTGTGTAATTTTTTGTCATATATATCACTAGTAATGACTGTAGTGAAAAACAATAAACAATCAAACACATAGTTCTGGATATTGACTTTAAAGGACACAACATTTTGGCTCAGACTGTTACAATCTCTAAGTAGGGTAGAATGAACTGTGATCGACACACTACATGAAACACCAATGAGTAGCAATGTAGAAGCAAACTGATGTGTTGTTTTCCTCATTTAAAAATTTCATTTGACTGTAAGAACTACCTAGTCTTTTACTTTTTCACATTCTTCTCAAATTCTCATTTTTCATTCCTCTTTTAGTGAAAGAATATACTGCATCATGATTCATAAAAAGTCAATGAATAATAAAGACCTCTTTCTTACTATTGCACTGATAGAAAAATCATTAATTACAGGATTATTTCAATCTAATTTTTAACTCCCAGGGCTGAAGATGTATTTTATTTTATAATAAGTAAATGATGAAAGGCACTAAGATTTTACATATTTGACATACTAATTGATGGTACAATTTTTAATATACAAATTGCCCCAGAGTAGCATTTGACAACTGTAGGACTGTAGCACATAGTAAATGTTAAACTGTGCTTATAACATCACTTTTCTCTGTCTGCATACACATCAATATTTAACATTTGTAATTAAACTTTTGCTGACCCAAAAATGAATACTAAGTCATATAGTGGAGCTGGCAGTAATGCAAAGGCTAAGATAAAATGCATTTTTTTCTTTGCTCATACTCATTATTTCAATATATTCTATTTAAATTGTAGTAACATTAGAAAATTACTATTACAAAGCCATTTTTCTTTGTCAGCTTGTTAGCTTCAATATTATAATTACTTTTTGCCTGCATTTTGCAAAATATGTGCTTATTAACTCAGTTTTGCACTGTTCATTTAATAATTAAAGCATTTGATGTGTTAGAGTATTTGTATCAAAGTATATGTCCAATTTGAGATATTTTTTTACAGTTACCTTAATATTTCTGCAACTATAATTTATATATGAACCTGAAATAAAGTCCAGACTGCTTGTTTTTATTATGAAATAATGTATTTACTAGTATTTTTTAAGGCATGTAATTTTTAATATATATATTTTAAAGAAAGCACAACAAATAGGATGAAGGTTTCAGGATTCCATCCGATATACTGTAGGCAAAACCAAAAAAACAAGTAATCATTCAAGACCGAATCTAAATCAAGAATAAAAAAGAGGATTAACAGGTCTGGTTATATACAGAGGAGACAGGAAGGGGTGGGGTCATGGCCGGAAGCGAGGTCTTGTAGGAGGCATGATCACCAAGGAAATAGGCGGAGTCGTAGGCAGGCTTTCCCTCTGCCACTCTGTGGAGAAAGGAGAAAAGTCATTAGTACCATTCAACAACCCCAGTCTCTGTGTCTTACTCCCAATTAAGCCCTTAGACTGCCTCCCAAGCACACATGTGTGACAATATATTTTTTTAAATTTATGTATTTAATAATTTTTTTTTATTTTTATTAATTTCACATTTTGAGTATAATCACAAATTTGACAGCAATTAATAGCACCTGATAGAAATAAGTAACACAAACTCTTGGTACAAAGGATATCTGGAAACTGAGTCCAACTTGAGTGTTAGTTAGAAGTCTGTAATTGTGGATTGCTTCCAGAACAATTGTTAGAAAATGCACTTGCTATTTCTTTAAAGTTTTTTTTAATGAGAAACTGATATTTCATTATCAAACAATAATGCAACATATGCAGATTTTTTAAATAAACCGATTTATAAAACAAAAAGTTGTATAACAAATTTTAAAAAACATATTCAAATGATTTTAATTCATCTGGATTTGTTCAATACATTTCTCTATAGTTGTTGACAGGATACACAATTGGATACCAGCAGTTCTTTTCTGTCTTTGGGCATTGGTTTTGAAAAATAGTAGGCGCTGCATGGCTTTTCCTTTTCTAAAATCAAAGTTCAGTTTGTTTGTTATGTAAAATATTAAATATTATACCAGCTAACAAACGTAGGCACTTTGTATCTAGCTATCTGTCTTCTTTCCTCTCTGTTGATATTCCACTATTGCATGATACCCTGATCCTTTTAAACTTGTCATCCCAACATCCCTTACCAGCAGGACCTTATCTTCTTAGGCAGTCTTGCTATTAATCTTCTTGCTTCACAGAGAAAATACCCTGAGGCTGTCTCGATTGATAACTGCATATCTTAATTTTATAATCTATACTAATAAAAGGCAAAGCCCTCACTGACTGACTGACTGACTGACTGACTGACTGACTGACTGACTCACTCACTCACTCACTCACTCACTCATCACTAATTCTCCAACTTCCCGTGTAGGTGGAAGGCTGAAATTTGGCAGGCTCATTCCTTACAGCTTACTTACAAAAGTTAGGCAGGTTTCATTTTGAAATTCTACGCATAACGGTCATAACTGGAACCTAATTTCGTCCATATACATGGATTCGAATACAATATTCGTGAGTTACAAGTTTAATGACAGGACGCAGGGTAT
>JANRMT010027041.1:69787637-69825190 GCA_026402145.1 Polypterus bichir lapradei
AGGACTTTGACTAGGCCACTCCAAAGTCTTCATTTTGTTTTTCTTCAGCCATTCAGAGGTGGATTTGCTGGTGTGTTTTGGGTCATTGTCCTGTTGCAGCACCCAAGATCGCTTCAGCTTGAGTTGACGAACAGATGGCCGGACATTCTCCTTCAGGATTTTTTGGTAGACAGTAGAATTCATGGTTCCATCTATCACAGCAAGCCTTCCAGGTCCTGAAGCAGCAAAACAACCCCAGGCCATCACACTACCACCACCATATTTTACTGTTGGTATAATGTTCTTCTTCTGAAATGCTGTGTTCCTTTTATGCCAGATGTAACGGCAGAAATGAAAAGTGGAATTAAACCCTGACTCTTAGGATAGCAACATCATGTACACTGATCATACTGGTATTGAAGATTGCACTTTTTATTCCTACTCTTAACTTTGTCAAAAAGCAGGATTGTGCTCATTGAATGAAAAGCAACTGCCTAATCAGTGCAACCAAACAGAAATTATGTGAGACACTGCTGCCAATGGAAGCAGCATGATATGGTAAGCAACTTCAGAACCAAAAAGTTTACCTTTGAGGCATAATTACTAATACCCTTCCATGGTGTATTTTGTCACCGCATTGCAGCATAACTGCATTTTTTTTATTTCACTTAAAGCAGGTGATTATAGTAAAAAGGGACTTTTTACACAATTTACCCCTGGTACCACTTTGATGTTGTCAGCCCAGTACTGAGTGCACAACCTTTCCCTCCTCCCCAACTCCCAGCAGCTTGAAGAAACCATCTGGCAGTACAACATCTGTTCTTTATAGTAGCCAAAAGAGTACGTTTTAAAAAACTGACTGCCAAAAGCAAGGGATACATGTATTATTTAAATATATGATGTCTTCTTTCATGAATGCAATAATTTGTTTTATTTCTTTATTCTTTCTTGTCTAAAATGAAAAATTGTTCCCAAGTATTATGTACCATATAATAAAACCTTGATAGAACATCTCCATATAATTGCAATACAGTCTGTTGCATAACAGTGCTCAAATAAGCATAACATTTATTCAAATGACTTTTCAACTCAGTGTTTGAAATGTAATAAAAATTACCAGTCCCAAAATGAAAGCAACTTTAGTCCTTGTAAATATTGGGGTTTTGTTTTAAATTTACCATGTAAATTATGCTTTGATATATATTTTTTGTTGAGTACAATTACTGATAGTTGAAATTTAGATCCTGAAATAATGATTTTAATCTGTAATTGAATAATTTCCAGGTTTTTGTCATTGCTCTGATATATTTGAGGAGTGTTAATAGCTTGCCAGCCCTGCTTACATGTTCTTTGTGAACCTTAAAAGGAGTTATTTCTGTGTATCCCATAATTTTTAGTGGATGTTTATTTACACAGCAACAGTTTGTGTTTATATACTTGAGGTTAAATCGACTGTGGATGTGGATCTTCTGTCCTCCTCATGATTTGCATTGACAAGTTACCAAGGCAAAATATACAATTTGCAGACTTAAGACTTTCATCTTTTCTGTTTCCAGAAACATTGTCCTCTCAGCCTCACAGATGAGAGTGAAGTAGAAAGGATGACAACTAGCACATCTAAGTTTAAGTTCATCAGTCTACATATAGATAATGGATTAGCAGCTGCCCCAAGAGCAGGAGTTCACATATCCTTAGAGGAATTTAAGGATGGAGGTAATCGTGAGATTTACTAATGAGTCAGTGTAGAGGTGTTTGTTTTGTGGACATTGAACCAAACCTCAATGATGAAGTAAGAATTCAGTTTAGGGTCTAGGTTTAAGTTTACTGGTTCAGTCTATATCCATACCCTGATATACAATCATAAGCATGGGTAGTGACCTGAAAGAATAAAGTAGAGATAACAACTTGCCTGCACAATATTGCCCCTACTACTATTTCCAGTGATCAGCAATATGGGAGAACTTTGAAATAAAACTGTTGGCACTTCTCTGAACCATGCTAGAGTACCAGTTGAAATAGCAACTGGGAGATGAGGCATTGTCAAAACTATAAAAAATATCAAGAAAAAACAAATAAAAAAAATCAACCACAGCAATCAGAGAACCAGAGTATTCAATAATAATTCAAAATGTATTAGGCAAAAAATCTTTGATTTGGTGTCTGTCAACGTGAATAAGGAAGTGATGTTTCTGAGCAGCTTTTAACCCCAATGAGTTATGGGAGACTGTTCATCGCCTCTGAATACATGCCTCTAGAGATGCAAAGGTGGTTCCTGCAACCACACCATAAAACAGTGACAGCCATACATACATGATATGGTGAAAATAATGTTAAAAAGTATAGAAATAAATAACAAAACAAAAGAAAAGAGGCTTAGTTACTAAAACTAATATTAGATTCATAATTTGCATCCATCAAAACCCCTGCATAATATAATGCAGTATAGAAGCTGTTAGGAAGGATGAAAACTCTTTCAAAAGGGACAAGAACCATGATCCAAAAATACCAAATGGACAAATAAGACATCTCAAAACCCAACTCCTACACTATATTGTTTGGTTTGGAAAAACTTACAGCCTTTTCTGTATTATTTCTTTTGCTCAAAGACAGGAGTGAATGCGCCTGAGCCACCATTTGCTATACATTATTTACACAATAATGGAAGTATTCTTGACTTCTTAGAATCCTTAGTGTCAAGGAAGCCTAAGGCAAATATGTTTTAAGGCCTAAAAGTTTGTACTCTGTGAATTCATTAATTAAAAAAGTTTAGAATAAGCAAGTAATTATTTTAACAACCCATTAGAAGCAAATTAAGGGGTCTTTGATCAACAACATTTACCATTTTGCCTGATAAGAAAATCAGTGTGTTTTTGAAGATTATATACATTATTTGAAAATATTTCAAAGAAAAACATAAAAATAAAAGGTAGTACCCCCTTTTGATAATTGCCCAAAAAAGTATTTCTAAAGCAGAGATATATGTTGCTTTTCTTTCTGTACATGTCAGTCTGTAACCCATGTGCTATATTGACACTATCAACAGATGCCAGTCAGTGGTGGACAATCGTCTGATATACCACTGTTTGTGAAACTGGTACATTTTGTACTTAAAAAGAAAGTTAAAAATACCAAGATGTAAACATGGTGTCATTTAGATGTAGGATCTCTATTCATGAAATACATGGCAGGAGAGAAAATAAATGCCAACATATAAATTTAAGTCTGTACTTGTATTAAGTAAATAACTACAGTAGAAATGAAAGGTAAGAATTTACTGAAAACACCACAGACAAAACATGTCTAACACATGGAAGGCAAGAAAAAAAGTCAAGTTACAGAGAAACAAAAACAGAATTTGTGAAAGACAGATTAGTGACTAGAAGCTAAAACCTTAAATTCTTGACTGCTTAACAATAAACTAATATATATAGAGTAACAAGATTATCTATTGCTTGTGCCACTGCCTTGTAATATGTGATGCGGTGCTGAAAGGAGGTCAATAACAAATTGATAGTGAGGGAGAAATGCTGTAATAGCAACAATTAGGCCATTAGAGAAATTTAGTTATTAAATAAACAAACAAAAAAATGTGTGATAATCACTAAGCTAAGCAAACACCAACAGTATGGTCAAGTCAAGTCAAGTCAAGTTGGGGAGCATGGACTGGTACAGTATGGTAGTTATTACTTAATATTGTGATATGGTGTAGGTTTTGTGTAATACCTCCATCCATCCATTATCCAACCCGCTATATCCTAACTACAGGGTCACAGGAGTCTGCTGGAGCCAATCCCAGCCAACACAGGGCACAAGGCAGGAAACAAACCCTGGGGAGGGCACCAGCTCACCGCAGTGTGTAATACCTGTGGTCTTTAAATAAAAAAATTACGCATTTAAATCCAGCTTTATTGTGAAAACCAGGACAAGTCTAAAAATTGAAAGAAAGTGTGTAATTGTTAATCATTTTGAGTTGGTACTGTAAATATATAATCAAATTCAGGATCACATAGGACTGGAGCAGGTGCTGGTATCACTCAATACAAGGCAGGAACAAATCTTGGACAGAACACCATTTCATCTCAGGACTCACACACTCATGCCATGTCAATTTAGAATTACTAATTAACTTAAACTGCACATTTTTGGAATGAAAAATTGAAGTAACAGTTGAAAAATAAACACAGACACAGAAAAAAATGTGCAAATTGTGCACAACAAGTGTACGAGAGTGGTATTTGGACCTAGGATGGTGGATCCATGAGGCAGTATACCTAACAACTGTGTTACCCAAGCACTGTGTAATTAGAAATATATTTTTATTTAAGATTTTTCTTTATTTTTGAAATCATGTACCTAATGGGGCAAACTTAGAATCACCAGTTAACATACCAGAAACGTCTTTTGGATGTGGCAAAGAAAACCAGCATACCGAGAGAAAACCCTACACAAACGCTGGAGGGATATGGAAACTACTAGCTGTAGACACCTGTCTGGTGTCTGAGCTGAATGGATCTGATGTTAACTATGAAACATGAGTATATCATAACCTAAGTTTTACAGATTAAGCAGGAGTTTTAAAACTGGTCTGCAGATGCTAATTTAACTTAGTATTTCTCAATTGCTTACATACGAAGCTGATCAGACCAGCAGTGCCTGTCAGCCAAGTCTACACACCATATTAGCAAAACCACAAATACTTTTGCACAAGAGTGAAACCAATTCTGATTGTATGAATGTCAGTGTCAAATGTTAAAGAACCTTTGCACAACAATAGACACAGCAGTCATCTGATAATACAAAAATCCAAAATCTCTATTAAATGCCCTCAGGTACCAATAACTAATTCCACAACACTGCCTCAAACTTGCAATGAATTAGCCATTTCCTGCAAATCAGTTTTATTAAACTAGTGTTGATTGGTGAAATGCACCCAAGTCTTTTTGCATCAAATGTGTTTTGTTTGTTGGTGAACTTGTCTGCTGAATATTTTCCTGGAAATTCATTGAGGGGATGGCTTAAACTAGCTTTTTTCCCAGGAGCCAATGATGCTTTCCATGGCCAGAGTGACAACACGAGCTGTAGCAGCCAATGTTGGTTGGGGATGTCACTGGCCAATAAGTATGTGTAGAACTTTCATGCATGCATATTATAAGCATACTCCACCTCTCATTTTACAGCCTGCATAATAATTTACTCTACTTTCAACAAAAAAGATCACTATGGTATGTATTTCATTTCCTATGAATATCTGAGTACTGGGATGTTTTCTGAACAAAGATTTTTAGTGAAGTATTATTTAGTTGTATGAAATTAAATCAAATGTGTTAAAATGGCTGTGCAAAAATTTGGGTACCCTTGTGATTTTGCTGATTTGAATGCATGTAACTACTCAATACTGATTACTTGCAACACCAAATTGGTTGGATTAGCTCCTTAAGGCTTGAACTTCATAGACAGGTGTGTCCAATCATGAGAAAAGGTATTTAAGGTGGTCAAATGGAAGTTGTGCTTCCCTTTGACTCTCCTCTGAAGAGTGACAGCATGGGATCCTCAAAGCAACTCTCAAAAGATCTGAAAACAAAGATTGTTCAGTATCATAGTTTAGGGGAAGGCTACAAAAAGCTGTCTCAGAGGTTTAAACTGTCAGCTTCAAGTGTAAGGAATATAATCAGGAAATGGAATGGCACAGGCACAGTTGCTGTTAAACCCAGGTCTGGCAGGCCAAGAAAAACACAGGATTGGCATATGCGCAGGATTGTGAAAATGGTTACAGACAACCCACAGATCACCTCCAAAGACCTGCAAGAACATCTTGCTGCAGATGGTGTATCTGTACATCATTCTACAATTCAGCGCAATTTGCAGAAAGAACATGTGTGGCAGGGTAATGAGAAAGAAGCCCTTTCTGCACTCACACCACAAACAGAGTCACTTGTTGTATGCAAATGCTCATTTAGACAAGCCAGATTCATTTTGGAACAAAATGCTTTGGACTGATGAGACAAAAATTGAGTTATTTGGTAATAACAAAAAGTGCTTTGCATGGTGGAAGAAGAACGCCACATTCCAAGAAAAACACCTGCTACCTACTGTCAAATTTGGTGGAGGTTCCATCATGCTGTGGGGCTGTGTGGCTAGTTCAGGGACTGGGGCCCTTGTTAAAGTCAAGGGTCGGATGAATTCAACCCAATATCAACAAATTCTTCAGGATAATGTTCAAGCATCAGTCACAAAGTTGAAGTTATGCAGGGGTTGGATATTCCAACAAGACAATGACCCAAAACACAGGTCGAAATCTACAGCGGCATTCATGCAGAGGGAGAAGTACAATGTTCTCAAGTCACAGTCCCCTTACTTGAATATCATCGAACATCTATGGGATGATTTGAAGCAGGCTGTCAATGCTCGGCAGCCATCAATTTAACTGAACTGGAGAGATTTTGTATGGTAGAATGGTCAAAAATACCTCCATCCACAATCCGGACACTCATCAAAGGCTATAGAAGGTGTCCAGAGGCTGTTATATTTGCAAAAGGAGGCTCAACTAAGTATTGATGTAATATCTCTGTTGGGGTGCCCAAATTTATGCACCTGTCTAATTTTGTTATGATGCATATTGCATATTTTTTTTTAATCCAACAAAATTAATGTCACTGCTGAAATACTTCTGTTTCCATAAGGCATGTAATATATTAAAAGGAAGTTGCTGCTTTGAAAGCTCAGCCAATGATAAACAAAAATCCAAAGAATTAAGAGGGGTTCCCAAACTTTGTCATATGACTGTATATCTCTGCCCAATCTGCTTTGTGCATGTGTGATGTCATGACGCAGTTGGTACTTCAGCCAGACCACACATGCTTTAAAAACAAAATCCTGCAGTATTTTCATTTTAGGGGTACATTAGCAGGATATAATAAGAATATTATGAGTACTGCCAACCAGTATATACTGTAACGCCAGTCCCTGTGCACTCACGCACTTGCTGCCATGCCACATAGCTAATTGCACATGCTGGCCAAATACACGCAGTTAGTCACTTGGTGCAGTGGCAGTCAAAACAAACCTTACAGCAGCCCTTCTCTCCCACTTCCACATTTAGAAAACAGGAAACCCTACGAAATGATAATAATGATAATAATAACGCAAGTTTAATTAGTATTTATAAGGCATTTCTATTTTCTGGATAGAAGAACAAAGCTCAAAACATCTGCATAGATAGATCTGAAACAAAAAAGACATGCCTGCAGCGTTCTGCACGACTTCAAAAAATGCTGCATAGCATGGCCAATCAGTGCCCCAAAGATTGGAACTCTGTGAGTGCAATGACTTTTTCTTTTACTTATTTCTAGTTTGTGACCATTTTTTGTATTTTGTTTGCAGTTTCTTCTTCTGTCTTAGTCCTTTGTTGTTATAGGCACAGTGTTACAGTGATAAACACTGCTACCTCACAGCTCAGGTCACATTTTTGGACATAATAATTAGTCCAGAAAAATGGGCAATGCAACTGAGGTGTTTTTTCTGCATGGAGATTGAAGGCGTATGACCACTGTCCTTATGACCAAGTGTCACTCTTTGATGCTATAACTGAGGCTGTTGGACAATTACTGCATTAGACTGTCAGGGTTGAATCAGGCATTTCTGGAGATATTATATTTCATAAGATGTCAATTAACACATGTATCCCAATCTCAGGATTGATTACATTGTATGAAGGAAAATGAAAACTTTATATTTCACTAGCCATTTTAACTGTCATTGACAGAATACAATACATTTAACATATTTTATATCTCTTGTCAAGTGTGTACCTTCAGCACCTTTCCTCTTTATACTCGTGTCAGCCGTGTTCTTATAAAGCTTGCTTCTCAGACTCATTTCAAGGTGCCTTGCTCACCTCTTGCCAACTTTTATACTTCCCGTCTTTTAAGACAAACTCAGCATGGCTCTTATGCCTTTACTCCTCCTCATGTATCTCACGCTTGCACTTCCTCTTTCAATCATATCAACAAAGCCAAAATGTCCAATCACACTAAATCCAAACTGACAATTCAGATTGCTTGTATGGACTGGACACATACACACACACACACAGACCTCCGTGTTTTATTATATAATAGATTTGTATTGTGTGTGACCTGTAGGAGTTGTAACAGTGCCTCAAACCCCAACACAACTTCACAGATGCAAGTCCTGGATTCAAAATAAATAGTTTTATTAACAGGATACAGGGTCTTCCACTGTAAAAAATTCTTTCTTTTCTTTTTTTTTTTTTACCTTTACTCATTTCCTCCCCAGGCAAGCTATTTCCTTCTCCCTGCCTGGGTAGAGCTTCCTTTATGGTAGATCTGGGAGCATTTCCACTGCCTCTATATTGAACCTAGTAAGTATTTCTGTCCATCAATCCATTCATTATAAAGGCTTCTTGGCTGGGTAAGGAACCATCCATTGCTATTCAATCCACGCTCTCTATGACATGTGTAACATACATACAGTAGTTTCTATGTTTCCTTGTTTGACTTTTACCTGTATACAGTACTATATGAAATACAGTACAATTACTTGCATTACAGTTAAGATGTGTATTCTCATTATTGCATTTCACTCTGTTAGACTATCTGCGTGCATGCTGATTTTAGTTGTAATCAGTATTTTTTGTATATTTATAGTGAGTTACAATAAATGTCCTGAAGCATTGCACATTTGTAAGACACAAGCTCTGCCCTGTGAAACTGATCAATTTTTGTGCTGTGCCTCGGTGAGAAGCAAGCTTTGACTTTTGCTTATGATTATTAAATGTTGTGCTGCCTATCTATTTTGTGTGCAGCGTGTATTTATTTTTAGGATTGGCGGAGTCAGTCCAGCAGTGAAAATGAAGAGTTTAGCAAAACAAATTATTGTTGTAACAGGTTTTGTTGACTGTGTTGAGATTGTGACTATTGTTTTGCCCACTGTGTTTAAGCAACTGAAAAATCTGTAATATAAAGGGAAACTGATGATGGTGTGGTTGAGAATGTGACAGATGATATAAAAAGAATCGACCACAACCCAATCCACGAGCGGAGAGCGGAAGACAAAAAATGTTTACGCAGACAGCTAATGTGTTAAACTCAGAAAGTGGCAGTTAAAAAATTGATTATATGAGGTTACTGTGCACAGCATCCTCAAAATTTCAGGTACATACTCTTTCATATATATTAGAAAAGAATGCATTTTAGAAGTATAATACACAGGCATCCAATAAGAAGCATAAAATGGTAGAATAAGCAGACAGAATAATCTTTGCATATGGCTAGTGTTATTGGTGGTCTGACCATCACAATGCTTAAACTAAACAGTACATATAAAACCATAGGTATTGTTGTATTACATTATTCATAAAACATCACAGAGATAGATAAAAAGAAGACGGGTAGTAATTGGGACTCTGGGGTTTTAGAAAAGCCCTGTACCAAGGTTTACACATGCTTCTGCTAATTCATAGAATGCTCCCTAAAGACTCTCTCACACCTCATGTATCACATTTCATTAATCCTTATCTCACATTAAAAGGTATGAGCCATCTGTGCATATGTATCAAGCTGGTTTTCAAACCAAATACACGGTATTCTGTTCCTTCATCCCTTAGGATACTGGAAGAAGAATACTATATATATATACTATAATACAATATATTGTCTATATTGAGGGCTTTTAAAAAAGCAGCAAAATAAATGGAACTGAACCTAAGGTTCAATTTTGTCTATCAGAATACTTATTTAAGTCCTACAGGTACAAGCAGCTACATTTCCCAAAAAAAAGAGTGTTTCATACCACTAGAATAAAACAGATTAAGAAGATGAATAAATGGATAGATATTTTGGTTTAGTTCCTGCCAGGCTTCATCCCCTCCATAATCCTGAATTGGTTTGAGAAGGTAATGTTTTATGTTATTATTTTTGCTTCTGCATCATCGGTTAATTTAATGAATTATTTAGAACTATAATTTATATGATTTATGCAAAAGTGCAATTCAGAAAGTGAATGTTCTTTTTCAATTTGCTCTTGGAAGCATAAACCCATTGTATAATGCAGTAACAAACTTAGACTTCCCTCTAGAAGTATTTTGCCAGTACTGGGGTTAACATTGCAGCTCCATGTACTGTTTCCTCCAATGAGGTAAAGATTTGAGGTCTGTGGAATTTAACGTGCAAGAGGAGTGAAATTTCAGTACTGTATGTCAACACAGCCATAGGCATGCACTTCAGAACAGGTAATCCACCGGGAGCTAAGCCTATCTGGGCCCAGTCAGTACTTGGATAAGAGATCATCTAGGAAAAGTTTGGGTTGCTACTGGAAGTGGTGTTGGTGAGGCCAGCAGAGGCCGCTTACGCGGGGACACTGTGCTGCAAAAATGGTGCCATCTTACGGATGAGATATAAAACCAAGGTCCTGACTCACTGTGCTAATAAAAGATCTCTGGGCATGTTTCAAAAAAGAGTAAGGTCTTTCCTGACCTACTGGATAAATTGCCCATTACAGCTTGGTTGATCTGGCCTCCTAATCATCCCTTGTCTCCAACTGGCTGACTATCTTACAACTCCTTCACCACCTAATAGGTAATGTGTGGTAGCTGTTACATCATCCAGGTGGATGGTGCACATTGGTGGTGGTTGAAATTACTTCCCCCTTTCTATGCAAAGCACTTTAAGTGTGTATATAAAGAATTTTTTTCGGCAAATTATATAGAAATTTTAAAGAAAAAAGCAAGTGTCACTGCTGAAAAAGCCATACGCCCAAACATAGTAACTTCTGAAAATAATTTTCATCATTATTGTTCAGTGATTAATTTTAACAGAAATGTAACTGTTTATAAAACCAATTTCAGAAAATTAAATAGTTCAACCTAGCCTTTTTAATGGTGTAAAAAAGAGAGAGCAACATTAGGCTTAGCGTGTTGAAAAGAAAGGGGTTTATTCCACAATGTGTTGGGATTTTGAGATGTGTGTTGGAAGTACTTCCAGGCTACAAGAAAGCCAGGGAAATCTTTCCCCGGCAGCACCCTCTACCATCACCTCAGGAACCCTAAAGGGCTGCACTCCGAACACCCATGCAGCCCTGCAGGTATCCAGACTGGAACCCTACATGAGGGACACTGCCACCTAGAATGCTGGGGAATTAATTGCTCCTCTTAAGGCTTCTGTCATCTTTGGGCATCCCAATCAGGACAGGAATTGTAAGACATCCCAACAGGGTATTCCCTCCACTTATTCCATCCTCCCATTATGACATCCCGGCTGGGTAAGGAATTCAACTCCTTCCTGGGCATGACGCCCACTCATCCTCTAGGGCAGGGGTGCCCAATACATCAATTGTGATCGACCGGTAGATCGGAAAGGTAGAGCAGGTAGATCGCGTTGCGTTCAAAAAAAAATTTTTTATATATCCTCCCTATGGCATTTGCCACTTGATTGACATACAGGGCAGCTAATCTGAGATCTCTTTTCTTCTAACACACTGGTCATCCCGCACACACGATCAAACGCATGAGCTACTGCAAAACTCCGGCTGTGATCTAGTTAGCCTTCCAATTTATATCGACTAAAGAAGGGATTTAAAAAATAATTTGTTTGGGGAGGGTATGGGCTGGATGTGGAATTGGAAGAGGATTTTTTTCTCTCACAATGTCACAATCGAAGTGTGTTTGTCTGATCTGTCAATCTATCATTGCTATTCCAAAGAAGGAAAATGTGGAAAGGCACTTTCGAACTGTTCATAAAAACTACAAAACTGACTTCCTTCCAAAAAGCGATCTGAGAAAGAGAAAGGAGAGGGAACTAAAATCGCAGTTAAACGGAGAGCCGTCATTTTTCACTCGGCTGAATTCAAAAGCAAAGGCAGACACAACGAAGAATCGTTCCGGGTGAGTCACTCGATCATTAAGCATAAGAAGTCCTTCCAAGATGGAGAGATGATAAAAGATGCCTTCGTTGAGGCAGATGGCTAAGGAGAAATTCCTGCTGAGATTTCAAGACCCCTGGCCGGAGAAAAAGGAGTTTCTCCTTGTCATTAAACATGCAGAATACAAGCAACCTAATAACGATCAATGGCCACTAGACTTGGCATTTTTACAGCTGCAAGGAAAGGAGAAAACCATGGTCAATATGATTAGCTCAGTTAATGCTTTTAAACGGAAAATGCAATATCTGTTCTCAAAGCTGCAGCGCCTTGTTTTGGGGAACATCCAAAACCTCGCGTCAGAGCTGGAGACGCAATGGAAGGCGTGTGCGCAACTTGACAGCATACGCTACACAGAGCAGATTGAAAATTGTCTGTCAGACTTTGACAGATGGTTTCAAGACTCAGCTTTACTTGAGCCAATCACTACATTTAAGTGCTATCCATTTAGGGAAGATGTTGAGGGTGATTCACCCGCATCAAAAATTGCAACACTGTTTCACCTAAAACTCCTCTACAGTGCAGGATGAGATTTTGACACTACAGGATGACATTCAGCTGAAGTCTGGGGCTCTTGGACAGTTTTGGAACTTACTCACAAAGGAAAAGTACCCAAACATGAGGAAATGTGCTACCTCCTTGACTGCATTATTCAGCTCTACTTATTTAGGAGAGTCAGCCTCTTCCCACATGAAGATTATTAAATCCAAATACTGTAGTGACCATAAATGTATTGAATTGTTATTGTGCCATAAAGGTTATTCAGTTATGCAAGGTACGACAACATATATTTTATGTATAAAGTATACTCAGTATATATATACATACACAATACAATACAATACAATTTATTTTTGTATAGCCCAAAATCACATGGATTTTTAATGTAGGTAGATCATTTTGACCTGGTCATTTTAAAAGTAGCTCGCAAGCCGAAAAAGTGTCGGCACCCTTGCTCTAGGGCATCTACAATGTATATTATATGACGTACAGTCTTGAAGAAAAATAAGCATTGCTTGAAAAGGTCACATGAAAACATTGCACAATTTCACTAATCTTTTTATATAGAAAGAGTATATTGTTTCCTTTTATGATAGTCTGTCCCTATTACAAAAAAGTGAAGCACCCAAGACATGTGTGAATGTGGGGGGTTACATGTTGGTTGGGTCGGATGGCTAAGTGTTGCCATATAAGGGGTGATGTTAGATATTTATGTATTTATTAAATTTGCAACTAATGATATTATTTATTTATTCAATAAATACAGTATGTAGCAATATTGATTGTTTATTCATTACTGGACATGGTAAGGACCAGAATGCAGGGGTAGGTCTTGTTACATGCTAACAGTCTACCTTCTATCTCTGCCTCATCCCACATGAACCTCAGATACAGCAACTCATTTCTCCTGGTGTTGATATATATATATTTGTATATATCTCACAAATGTTGTGTAGGTGGCACACAGAAGGGACGGGCTTCCTAACACGGAGATGAGAAGATATCTTACCCAGACAGGAGGCCCTGAGTGGATAGAAAGGCATCCTGACTGAGAGAGGGAAGGATGTCATATCCAGACAAGGATCCCCAAATGGATAGACAAACGTCCCAGCCAGTAGAGAAGATCGTTCCTTCCCATGGCAGGAAACCCCAGATGAATGGACAAGCATCCTGACCAGACAGATGTGTAGAACCATCCCTGGCTGGGACAGAAGAGGAGGAAAGGGAAGGACAGTCTCTGGGGGCTGTTTATTCACCTGAGTCATTAGGTGTCAGCTGCCATCGATATTGGCACCCATTCGTGAACCAGTGGAGAATGCTGGAAATGGTAGTCCAGCAACACAGCCCTGCTGTGGTCCATGGGTACCACAAGGGGGTGCGGGAGGGAAATATACTCCCTGTAATGTAAGACTTTCTTGTCACCTGGAACTTCTAATGAACAACAACCCTGGCACCAGAAGTACTCCTGGGTCTTCAATAAAAGGGACTGCACTGCTTTGTCCAGGTGAGTTAGAGCTGCGAGGGGGAGGACGAGCAACACTCACCTGGAGGAGAGCAGTGCAGTGTATAGAGGAGAGGTGTTTGGAGGGGAGACAACTTCTGCTTTGGTACTTTTTGTGAGGTATTTTTGTAATTAACACCCATTTATCTGAAACTAGGACAATCTTGGTGTATTTGTGTTTGGGGCTCTATGGCACCCTTGAGCTTTCACAGTTGACATGATGTTGATACCCGTAAAAGTAAAAAATAAAAGCAACATATCTTAATGCATGAAAGATAGCTTAGTGGCACTTTATGGAATAGTGACTTACCATTACAGCTGCATTATCTAAATATTATAATGATTCAATATTTCTCTGACACCATCATTTATTGGTAAAGCGTCAATCCACTATGTCATATTTGGATACAACCAACAATTGTAGCTTCAGCCTTCAAAACAGATTCTAAATCTCAATCAAGTGCTTCTTTGAAAATGTTTATGTTTAAGAAATTTTAAATATCATTAGCCACACATTCTCCACATGCAACAACTAACAGTAGCACGTGAATCTTTTATTACTTGTGTTGGAAGCTGCTCTCTATGACAGAAGTTTTAGCCACGTGATATTGTAAATTTTGTTTACACTATAAATCCATGTATTTACTTTCTGTTATCACTGTTTTTAATATGACTCGCTATTGTAAAATATGCAATAAACTGAACTGTAAAAATAAACAATTTGGTGAAATGACTAGAAAATGTAAAAATGCACCAACTTTCAAAACAGCTGAATAAGTCTATGAATACACCCAAATGTTACGCCATACATACATTTCCTTACTTGTTTACTTTTGCTTAGGGTTACTCCTAATACACTGCTCAGGGCATTGAAACCACGTTAAAAGTACAATTAATATCAATTTATTTATCAGTATACTAAAGCTATGAAAAACATGACAATCTGTTCCCTTTCTTATGTCCCCATGTTCCCAGCTAATAAAAGTTAAAACAAATGGCCATTGTTTAAAAAGAACTGGAAAACATAATACATGAATTCAACATTCTCACAAATTTTGGAATAGGAAATGTGTAGGGGTGTGAAAAATCTGTATAAAAACACCATGTATGATTATGTTAATTCCAAATTTGAACCCATAAGTAAATACCTGGTTTTGTTAATTTTTATCATGACTTACTTTTCCTTCTACAGTATAAGGTATGCATTTCTGTTACCCTGTATTTAAAGTAATCAATAATGAGCACACTGTAAATCCTATTAAATGGCATGGAAACCATCATTTCAATAAAGGCACATCAGCCACATGAATTTTAAACATTTTTTTTACTGTTTAATGTCACCACTCTAGCATGCTGGTAGTACTTTCATGTCCACAAATACTTATAAAAAGTCATTGTGTTATGGAATGTCATTTAATGTTTTTTCTTTATTGTATTTATTACTGGCATTATTCCATTAAGGGCCGGTGTGGAACTGTCCCAAACGACCAGCAGAAGGAGGTGTTGTCCAGTAATTTAATTTAATAAGTAGTGAGCTTGCTTCAAAACTTAGCAAATCATATATATTCATGGAAAATACAACTTTTCAAATTTTTACCATGTCCCAATGCAATTTCTTATCATGTCATTTTCTATCCTGCTTAATCCAGACCAGGATCACAGTGGGGACAGGAGCCTATACCAGCTGGAATAAGGCACAAAAATACTGGACAGGGTGCCAGTCCATTGCAGTGCCAATACACCCATATACACACCCACAAATCAAACATACACTAGGGCCAGTTTAGAGACATCAATTCACAAAACCTGCATGCTTTTGGATAGTGGGAGGAAACCGGAGTATCTGAAGGAAAGATGCAACATGCACACTCCATGCAGGGATGACCCAGACTGCGAACCTTGGCCTCCTTTCTTTGAGGCAGAAGTGCGCCTGGCACAGTTTGCCTGTTTCCATTTTCAACTTGGGGCTTGAGGGCTAGAGCCCTTTTAAGTGGTCCACTGAATGTATTTTGTAACTCGATTTAAAGGGTGTGTGAATTCCTACATCTCTCTCTTTTGGAGTAGGCATCATCATTATCATAAATTATTTATTTAAATATGATTTACCATTTTCATAACTGCATTAAAATTCAGTAGCGTCACTGCTTTCAATATTGAGTGTGTGAAATGATGAGCCTCGACATGGGACAAAGGTTTGGGACAGCTACCCATGTACTTGACCTTGGCTGCAAAAGGCAAAGTTTTTAGCACAATAGTGTACAGAAGTGAGTCCAAAGCAGAACTGTTCAATGGAGGAAGGAAGGTGGGTTTTATAGGGAGGTTTAAGGAAGTGATGTTGTCCTCGGGGCTTGGACAGGAAATGATGTCCTAAGAGCCGAGGTGGAAGTGACGTCTTCGTAGTCAGCCAGAATTTCCCATGTATGCTCTGCGGGGACAAAATAAGAGGGTTGAGTGCTCCCCGCCACCCCCCCGGCCAAGTATGGAATTCCGTTCTTTTTTTTGGTTGTCTCCCATGTGCATGTGTGTGACAAGTGTTTAATATCGACGTTAAAATATCTTTTAGTATTGTTTTTGGAGGTTGCACAGTACAACATAATTGTTGATAGATCTTCATTTTGTTTGATTTTTTATGGCATTATTTACCTAACTTTTTATCATCACTGGTAATGGTACCCTAATACATTGTGAAACGCAGTCTTTCTCTCTTGCTGTCTCATACACAAGCTTTAACTGAGGTTGTTACCTTCCTCAACTGTCTTCCAATGCTGCCACTTCAATCTCCCAATCAATCCCTTTCATCCAACTCCATTGATCTTTTCTCTGCCTACGCCTCATACTGCTGTGTTGGGTTCAGAGGCAAAAACTCCTGCAGTTACTATCTCTAACTGTGTTAGCCAATCTGTGCCAGGATCCTTCCCAAGATTCATCAGCAGACAACTACCAAGACCAGCATATTTAAGCAGAGGATTGAATCTTGCAAAGCTGCTTGTTAAATGCTTGCTCATATCACTCCCTCTCTCTTTTTTTGCATGCACACATACGCACACATACACACACACATCCACACAATGCACAGGTTCCTTTTATGGCGAACTTCTCAGAATAGCGCCACCCCATTTGTCAGTCCGGGAACACTTGTCCAACATTTCTCTCCCAGGTCTCTTTGGTTCTAAATTTTCCTGCCAAAAGCACCGCAGGTGTTTTTTTTTTTTTTTGTATTTTTTGTTTGAAACATTCTTTGTGGTAGCTAATACATTTTTTCAGTATTGTTTAATGCCATAAATAAAAAAAAATAGAATTGCTTAATATTAAATCTCCTTGTATTTTCAATAAAATACTTTAAAAGCTGCATTTCCATTACTTGCAGAATTAAAATGATTTCCTTACCCCACCTTGTGGTCTGAATATGTTATCACAAAACGTGATAAATATTTTTTTAAACTGGTTTAGTAATTTCTTTCACAAAGTGTTTCACACCAATCTTAAACAATGAGAATTGATTGCAAATAAATGTCTACTATCTACACTTCTTTTTTGTGTAAATATCCTCAATTTTTTCTTTATCAACATATCTAGCAGTAGGCTGAAACTAATAAATTTAGGATTTTAAAGTGCCATTACATTCTTTTGCTTATTTCTCACCATTAATACTTTCATAATTAAAGCATGAATATAAGAAATTTGAATTTATGTGGCTTTGCATTTTTTTGTAACTACATAATGCTAAATTGAATTTGATTTGTACAGTACAATATAAATCTGTGCCTAGGACGGTGAAAAAATATTTTTTTCAAGTCAGAAAAGCTTGACTGCATACACGGTGCAGTCTTCCATTTGACAAAGTAACTTCAGCTAAGAATTAATTAAAAAAAAACTTTCAAATTTAAAAGTAAAAAACTAAGCCAGGTATCAGAAATGTGTTGAACTACACATAAAATAGTTTTTAAAGAATACATTTTAAATAATATTTTGGGTGACAAGGTTGCGCAGTGGTAGCACTGCTGCCTCGCAATAAGGAGACCTGGGTTCGCTTCCCGGGTCCTCCCTGTGTGGAGTTCATGTTCTCCCCGTGTCTGCGTGGAGTTCCTCCGGGTACTCCGGTTTCCTCCCACAGTCCAGAGACATGCAGGTTAGATGCACTGGTGGATTCAAAATTGTCCCTAGTGTGTGTGTGCCCTGTGGTGGGCTGGTGTCCTGCCCAGGGTTTGTTTCCCGCCTTGTGTCCTGTGTTGGCTGGGATTGGCTCCAGCAGTGGGTTGGATAATTGATGGATGGAAATAATATTCTGAGACATGAATCTGAGGGCTAGACTTTAAATTCTATACTATTCATCTTGAATCTGCAGGATATTGATGAATGACAGACCATAAGCATATAAATGATTTAAAATGTTTAGCTTCATATTGAACACAGCAGCTTTGCATTGCACAGCAAGCACAGATATTTGATTCAGTCCAGTCTGTTTTACTTGTAGAAAATTGGCCTTTCACCCATCAAAGGCCAGTGAAACTCAGATTTTTAGAGAAGATTGATAAGATGGTCTGTCTAAAGCAAAAGAACCATATAAACATCAGGCAGCTCGTTAATGTGAAGACCTACAGCTATCCATAAAATATGTTGCAGCTTTGTGTCCTAATGACTTTAAAATAATATAGCATGTAATAAATCAATGATTAATGCATACAACCTAATTAAGTAAGCATTTTGCATCAAATGGCATGAACGGCTTTCTTTGAAAGACCTCTGCCAAGAATTCTAAGCACTTTGTTACTAGAACTAAACACCTATTACCCATGAATAGGCTTTAAGCGTCTGTGGAAACTGCATGGTAAGACTGTAATTTTAACAGCATTTAGAATGAGATGCTTTAAGAATGTGTTGGCATAAGGAAATAATTGATGAAAATCAAGTACACTTTGTAAAATAAAAAGAAAGTCAGAAGCAAAGGTTTCACTGGCTGAGCTTTCATCAGATATGTTATGAGAAGGGGAACTAAGATGAAAAACAGCAGTGACAGAGGGAATGAGAAAGTGGAGGAAACATAGCTAGGCAAGCAAGATTAAAAAAAAATGAAAGGCCAAAGTACTAAAAAATAAGCTATCTGAAATGATTACTAATGTAATTCAAAGGTGAACAGAACAGTTAAAGGATGAGTTTTGCGTCCATCTTTTTCTTTAATAGGTGTCTTTAAAAGCCTATGAATAAACTCCAGGTGACACTTTAGAATCGGGGTTTAAGGGCCCGCTGTATTGCATCTCTTACTTGACAATAATAAAGAACTATTTGTAATCCATTGTGGCAAGCAGCTGGAGGTGGTACCTAGCCAAGACGCCCACAAGGACCGGAAGAGGGACTACACCTCCTCCGGACCACGAGAGGGCAGCCGCTCTGGATAGTATGGGGACCACGGGAACAAAGCTTGGAAGCTCAACCCTACTAGGGCCCGTGGTCACCACCAGGGGGCGCCCAGATGCCTGAAGAGCCCTGGCCCTCAGCACTTCCGCCACACCTGGAGGTGCTGGGGGGAAGAAGACCAGGGACACCCAGAGTGCTTCCAGGTGCACAGCCGGCAACTTCTGCCACACCCGGGAGGGCCGGCAGAGGGTTATCGGGAGGTCCCTGAAGCTCTTCCGGGTGAACATAAAAGGGGCCGCCTCCCTCCATTCGACGGCTGCGGTTGGGTGGAAGTGGACAGAGTCTTGGAGGAGAGGAGAGGAGGCAGACCTAAAGAGGCAAAGGCGTTTTGAAGAGGCCTGGACTTTGGGGTGATTGGTGCTGTGGCACTGGGTTGTGTGTGTGTCATCTGTGTAAATATTGTAAATAAACATGTGTTGGGTGCTTAAACAATGTCTACCTGTCTGTGTCCGGGCTGCTTCCCACACCATATAATGAAGAACCACAGGTGCCCTGAAAAGTCTTATTAAGACCAAAAGAAGTTTGTGTTACAGTATAGAGAAGTAACGGACTAATAGAAGGACCTAGGTAGCTTTTGTTCTACCAAAAACTGTTTATTTTACCTAGCCTCTCTTATCAAAAGTTATCAAAAGCTAGAAGTTTGGAAAGGTCTTTGACCTTAGTAGCTTGCACAAGCTTCCTTTAATGTTTTTCAGCCAACATAAATTTGTGGTCACTTACAAAGTTATTTAAATGGTGAGCAGGACAGCATATAGCTGACTTACTGGAGACATAGTTACATAACATTTGCAAACCCTTTAATCTACACCTTTGTTTACTTGTGTTAATGTTAATGTTCCCATCTCTAGAGTATTCCTGAAAATGGACAACAGTTGAACAGTTGTAATTAAAATAATACAAACTGCTCTTGAAACGTCTGTAAAGATATTACTTTTTATAGTGCAGAAATTATTTTTTAACTTAACAAAAATATTTTTACCTTTTAGGGCACTGTGTTGTTAATATTTTGCCATGAGAAATGACCAAGTAAGGTAAGTGATTCCTTTCTTTTCTTATGACTGAATAACCATGATGAATCACTTACATGGTTTATTTATACCTGTATAGAAACATACAAATACTTTTTACTCGTTTGAAAATATATCACATCATCATTTTGATTTCAGTCTACATTCATTAATAATGTCCTTATTTATGGTAGCTACATCTGTGGTAGCTACATCTGTGGTCCTCCATCTACATAAATTAAAAATGAAATATACACAATGAAATACCATTTCATAAACATTCACTTTCTCAGCAGATTAAAAGATTGCAATATGCAGAGCCCCTTAGAGGGAAGCCAGGTTTCCTTCAAATGTTTTCCTCCTCTGTTACTATTACATTAATATATAGAAACACTAAAACTTCTTCTGACCAGCTTTTAATGAAGATACAGAATTACCGCGAGAAGCCTACTTTACATATACTCAGCAAAAAAAGAAACGTCCTCTGACTTTCAACTGTTTTTACTTTCAGTAGACTTAATGTGTAAATATTTGTATGAACACTAAAAGAGTCAACACCATAAGACATAAACTAAAAATGTTTCACAATGTGTCCCTGAATGAAGGGAGGCTCAAAATCAAAAGTACCAGTCAGTATCTGGTTTTGCTACCAGCTGCTTGAAGTACTGCAGTGCATCTCCTCCTCATGGACTGGATCAGATTTGTCAGTTCTTGCTGTGAGATGTTACCCCACTCTTCCACCAAGGCACCTGCAAGTTCCTGGACATTTCTGGGGGGAATGGCCCCAGCCCTCACCCTGCGATCCAACAGGTCCCAGACGTGCTCAATGGGATTGAGATCTGGGCTCTTCGCTGGCCATGGCAGAACACTGACATTGCTGTCCTGCAGAAACTCATGCACTTTTTGCCACTCCTGTCTGGTCCAGCGAAGGTGGGTTTGTGCCCATAGGCGGCGTTGTTGCTGGTGATGTCTGGTAAGGACCTGCCTTACAACAGGCCTGCAAGCCCTCAGTCCAGCCTCTCTCAGCCTATTGCGGACAGTCTGAGCACTGATGGAGGGATTGTGTGTTCCTGGTGTGACTCGGGCAGTTGTTGTGGCCATCCTGTACCTGTCACGCAGGTGTGATATTCGGATGTACCGATCCTGTGCAGGTGTTGTTACACGTGGTCTTCCACTGCGAGGATGATCAGCTGTCCTTCCTGTCTCCCTGTAGCGCTGTCTTAGGCGTCTCACAGTGTGGACATGGCAATTTATTGCCCTAGCCACATCAGCAGTCCTCATGCCTCCCTGCAGCATGCCTAATGCACGTTCACGCAGATGAGCAGGGACCCTGGGCATCTTTCTTTGGGTGTTTTTCACAGTCGGTAGACAAGTCTCTTTAGTGTCCTGCGTTTTTAGAACTGTGACCTTAAATGCTTACTTTCTGTAAGCTGTTAAGGTCTTAACGACCATTCCACAGGTGCATGTTAATTAATTGATTATGGTTAATTGAACATGCATGGAAAACATTGTTTAAACAATTTACAATGAAGATCTGTAAAGTTATTTGGATTTTTAAAACATTATTGTTGAAATACACAGTCCTGAAAAAGGGACGTTTCTTTTTTTGCTGAGTTTACATGTATCTTTTAGCATACCTTTCATCACGCCATTGCCCACCCTAAACCTAAGTATGTGTTTGTGGTCCCTAGCGTGTTTGTTGTAGGTTTGTGTTATTTACATAACAGTACGGTAATAAATAAGACCTAAGGAGAGAAAATATAGAGCAGTGAGCTTCTGTGTTTGAATGTTATCCTGATGTTATCATGAAATTTAATTAAAAGCAAATCGACACTTTTCTTTTAACACTAGGTACTTCTCTTTGACGTTCCACAAAGACTGGGTATTGAGACCTCCTGTAACATTTTAATCTCAGAAGACCTCCACATTTATAATTCACCATGCAAATCGATAAAGACCACATTTTGTTAGCATATGAACCCCAGGGCTGTGCTCTAAGGATTAATCTTATCAGAGCTGAAGCTACTGCAATACTGAGAAAGGAAAACAAAATGTGTTTGGCAGTGCATTTAAAAAGATGAAGGTTAACTCATATCACTGAAGAGCAGGGACTCTTATATCCAGCCCTTGAGGATCACGGCTAATGTACTGGATTGTATAATAGCTGAAATCTTTTTCACAGGCTAATTGCTGTAGATGAGTCTTTGACTCCAACGTTCATGTATTTCTGTGTTCAGTGCATTAGTTCAAAACCACAGTTAAGTTTATGCTTTGATCTTTTTGATGCTGTGTTCAAATGGTGCTGTATAGTTATGGTTAACAATGCCTCAATCATGTTAACTTTGTCTTACAGTCTTGCTACTTAATTCAATATATATTTCTCTGTGCCAACAATTCAGTTTTCTTTTTACTTCCTTGATGTTCATTCTTCAAAAGCAGATAATGATACACTGTTTAGTAATGTCTTAAAGTTCCTTTTTTTTGAGTTCCTCATTCATACTGTTAATTAACAAGAAAGAAAATGTACACATGGAATAATATTCAAGTGCGTTCAGAGACTTGGTTAGCTGGTTTACAGGTTGGAGCATTTTTAAATGTTCTAGTGAGTCTATAACCATTTTTGTAATAGTGAGTCATATTCAACAATAGCAATAATAACAGAATCTAATTATATGTATCAAAAGTGTACATAAAATATGTTTTTGATACAATTTTACAATATCATATGGCATACATATTTATGTCCTACAGTTAAAAATAATAATAATAATAATAATAATAATAATAATAATAATAATACATTTTATTTCAAGGCAACTTTCTAAATAACTAAAGACACTGAATAAAGAATAAAATCATAAAACCAACAGTAAGAAAAGATGTATGTAAACATACATATATACATATATCCGTGGAACTGAAAATTAACAAAGCAAATAAGAATACAGCCTAAGGTCATATAGTTTAAGCTAATCTAAATAGGCGAGTCTTAAGATGGGATTTGAAAATGGGTAGGGAATCAATTTCCTGAATGTTTTGTGGGGAGTGAATTCCAAAGACGAGGAGCAGTACGACTAAATGCTCTGGAATCCATGGGGATCAGGCATACATTGAGGGTGATGAGGAGACCAGATATGGAGGACCTAAGAGTGAGGTTGGGGGTATACAGTAAAATATGTATGAGGTCAGAGAGGTATAATGGAGCAAGGTTATGAAGTGCGTTGAAGATAAGTCAATGCAAACTTTTACTGGAAGCCAATGAAGTTGCCTAAGAGATGGAGTATGGTAATATTTTGTATGGAAGAGATCTGAGTTATAATACAGGCAGCTGAGATATGAGCTGGAGTTTATGTAGAAGCCTATGTGGGAGACCAAAGAAAAGAGAATTACAATAATCAACGCAGGAAGTGACCAATGCCTGAGTAAGGATAGCAGTGCTATTTAGTGTGAGAAAGGGTTGCAGGCGTGCAATGCTATGGAGATGAAAAAAACATTATTGATATGATTCAAAAGACAGAGTACTATCAAAGATAACCCCTAAACTCTTAACCCGAGGAGAGGGATAGACTGAGATGCCATCAGTGTTAAGTTAAAAACTATTAGATTTTAATAAAGCAGACTTGCAGCCAATGAGGATAACCTCTGTCTTATTGCAATGGAGTTGAAGGAAATTGGAAGAACACCAATCAATGAGGTAGGAAGGAGGAAGGACACAGTTGGGTGTTGCAGATATATAGAGCTGAGTATCATCTGCATAACAATGAAAATCAATTTCAAATTTCTTAAAAATAGCACCTAAAGGGAGTAGATATAGTGGGAAACTACCACTAGTGAATGGGAGGCAGAGGTGGGTAGTAATGAGTTACATTTACTCCGTTACATTTACTTGAGTAACTTTTTTAAAAAATTGTACTTCTAAGAGTAGTTTTACTGCACTCTACTTTTTACTTTTACTTGAGTACATTTATGAAGAAGAAACGCTACTCTTACTCCGCTACATTGGGCAAAACTCGACTCGTTACTTTTTTACATTTATACATTACACTATATTTTTGCCAGAGAGAAGTCGCCAGTGGAACTACTGCATGTCTGTTTCATCAATCAGACGTAGCAACAATAATCACATGACTATGTTTCACCAATCAGACTTAGCAACAACAATCACATGACTCTGTTTCGCCAATCAGACTTAGCCATGCAGTCACATGACCACACACAAACTTCCTGCGTCTGCAGCCTGCATGAGACTTTTTAATCATGCGGGACTCCTGTTCAGTGCAAAACAGTCACAGCTTCACTACAAGAACCTTGAGAAGCTTAACCATCACTTCACTGAGTGAAGAACAAGCACGTTTTAACCAAACATGCACAGACAGTCATGGTAAAGTGAGATTTCTTGTACGTGCACAAGCTGCCTTGTTCTAATGTTATTTTCTATCAGCTGTGCTATTTGGAGGGCAAGTGTGTGACGATGTCGGTCCCCTACAGACTCCCTCTTCCCACATCTTCCCTCACAGTCTGCTGAACCCACACCATCGATAGCAGGGCTGCTGCTGGCCAAATGGGTGCCCTAAGCAGAAATTTACTTTTGTGCCCCCTCCCCCAAATATTACGGAAGTAAAAATAAAATAATAAAAAAAAAAACACCTACTATAGGGGCCAAAATAGAACTTTATTCAAATAAAAGTAAATACATAAATAAATTGTATCAATTATAAATTACAATTGTAGCTCTACAGCAAAAAATACAAACTAAAATTACACTTTAAATAAAACATTTATAATAAATAAAATAAACAATAATAAACTGAAATAAAATCAACACTGTCATCTGCTGGAGCTTTCCAAAGATAAAAATTTACAAAGGCACACTTCTGCTTTTTCTTGAGGCAAAGTCGTAAATGAGCTCTTCATATGATAAAGCCTTTGCTAATTCAGAGTTGATGCTGACAATTGCCAGACCACTCATGCGCTCTTGTGCCATAGATCATGTAAGTGTAACAACTGCATTTACCAGGCCTTTGGTGCCCTTTTCAGGCATTTCTATTACAATTGTTATGTAAACTGTTAATTTTGTATTAGATTATGTATTTTAACACTGTTATTTAATGACACCATATGGTCATTATTAATCAATAATCATAATTGCCTCTGTGTTTTAATATAATGCATTTTAAGTCATTTTGTTTATTTAGATCTGTTTGTATTCATATTAAGAAAGATGCGTTAGTCGTGAAATTATTACCGACATTAAAACACATTATTAACGTCGACAGAATAAAATAAAGTTTCACAGGATTATGAACGTACCTGAAAGTGATGCACGGGCTTCATCTTGGGCTTTTTTTTTCTTTCGTTTCTTGGCGCCTGACTGTTGATGTCTCTTTCCAGGACCAGGCATATTGTTCAATTATTATCATTTTTGGCCAAATAGGCAGCTGTAACAGAGGTGAGGGCGCGCGCGTCATAACGTATGCTTAGCCTATTCTGCGTTCACCATAAAATGCAATATATACGTTTATATTTTTGTTTATTTGTATATATATATTATTAATATTAATTTATTATAATATATAAAAACGATTTTTTTGAGCACCTGGGATGGTGTCCCCCTGGGAGTTGGTGCCCTACGCAGACTGCGTACTCTGCGTATAGGGAGCGGCGGTACTGGTCGATAGTTATGACCAAGATGAGCTGACACATGAGGCCAAAGGTTGGTGGAAAAAGTGCTCAAGTGCTTTTATTAAAAAACAGTCAAAACAAAAGTAAAATCAACAAAAGGCTCAATGGTGCAGTGTTCTAAAAAACAGTATACAGTAATCCCTCCTCGATCGCAGGGTTGCGTTTCAGAACCCCCCGCGAAAGGTGAAAATCCGCAAAGTAGAAACCATATGTTTGTATGGTTATTTTTATATATTTTAAGCCCTTAGAAACCCTCCCACACTGTTTATAAATATTCTCCGCACAGTTATACAGTAAACCCTCGTTTATCGCGGTTAATCCGCTCCAGACAGATAAATGAATTTCCACGAAGTAGGATTCTTTATTTATAAATCTAATATTTTCGCAGTTAGAGCATAGAAAACCTGTTTAAGACCTTCTAAATAAGTTTTTTAACATTATTAGTGCCCTCTAGACATGAAATAACACCCTTTAGTCAAAGTTTAAACTGTGCTCCATGACAAGACAGAGATGACAGTTCTTTTTCACAATTAAAAGAATGCAAACATATCTTCCTTTTCAAAGGAGTGCGCGTCAGGAGCAGAGAATGTCAGAGAGAGAGAGCGCGAGAAATCTTCTAAGCAAACAGCCTCTGTGCAAACAGCCCCTCTGCTCACACCCCCTCCGTCAGAAGCAGAGAATGTCAGAGAGAGAGAGAGAGAGAGAGAGGCAGAGAAAAGCAAACAATCAAAAATCAATACTGGCTGTTAGAGCTTTTAAGTTTTCGAAGCACCACGCGGGAAGCATATCTTATATCATTGAGGAGTATTATTTAATACGTAATACGTGCTCTGATTGGGTAGCTTCTCAGCCATCCACCAAGAGCATCTCTTGTATGAAATCAACTGGGCAAACCAACTGAGGAAGCATGTACCATAAATTAAAAGACCCATTGTCCACAGAAATCCGTGAACCAGCGAAAAATCCGTGATATATATTTAGATAAGCTTAATTTAAAATCCGCCATGGAGTAATGCCGCGAAAGTCGAAGCGCGATATAGCGAGGGATCACTGTATATATAAATCCATAAAAATCATTGTGAAAAGTAAGGATAAAAAAATCAATAAATAAATTCATTAAAAATCCGAGGTTAAAATGCAGACTAACTCCTCCTGATCTCAGCCCACCTCCTTTTCATTCTCCTGGCTCACCCATTGCTTGCGTAGCCGGCAGAGACTCAGCAGCCACAAGCTCCTTTTGGCTGAACCCCGTCTTGGCTCTTTCCTTTTCTTTGCTTCCCCCTTCTTTTTTTGTGCTGACCCGTATATATACACTGCCGTCTCCGTGGGCCTTAATCACACACCTCAGGAAGCCAATGAAGCAATTGAAAACGATCGCACCCGCAAGTGCAGGTGCAGCTCGCTCCAACTACCCACTACTCTCACTACTCTCCACACGGAGAGTGACATGGCTTTATGGATTTAAAACTTTTTTTTTTTGAAGCTGTGGACCCGCTACACCACAAAGTGAATATACATTATTATACTGTCACTGTACAGGATATTTTGTCACTGTAAGTAGTTTGCACTGTTCAAACATACGTTACCTACTGTAGGTATCGGCTGCAAAAGCTTTGTTGTGAAAAACTGAGATATGGAACTTTGTGTTATTTGTGCATCTTTATTTTGTAAAGATGTTATTTATTTTTACTCATTTTTTTATTTTATTTTTTGGAAATAGCAGAATTTGCACATTATTTTATATTTTTGTCCATCTTATTACAATATTTCTAAAAAAATAAATCATTTATTATGTTCAAACAGTTACTCAGTACTTGAGTAGTCTTTTTACCAAATACTTTTTTACTCTTACTTGAGTAATTTTTTGAATGACTACTTTTTACTTCTACTTGAGTAATATTATTTTAAAGTAATGCTACTCTTACTGGAGTACAATTTTTGGCTACTCTACCCACCTCTGCTGGGAGGGATCGTGATTGAGAGGTTTTTAGCTTAACAAACCAAGTACGATTAGACAGGTATGAAGTAAATCAAATAAGAGGGGTAATATCAGTAATGCCAATGGAACCTAACCGATTTAACAAAATACTATCTGATAAAGTGTCAAAGGCAGCACTCATATTGAGTAGGACCAGTAGTCATCAGTGGCATTGTTGAAAACTTTGTTTAAAAAATTAGTCTAAAACAAGGCAAAAGTTGATACACTATCATGCAAAAAGAAGTCCAAAGGCATTGTGGTAGGTACTTAAGTCACAAGTGAAAATTTAGGCATGAATAAATGAGTCTCTTGGCTCTGAAGAAGGAAAAGATTGCTGAAACACATCAGACTTTCAAGCCAATAGAAATCCAAACCTGTCACTCAATATGGAGTTTCTTGAGTGTTCGTTGTGGACTCTGTTGCTATGTACTTTGCTTCTTCTTCACTTTTTTTAGTATTGGATAGGTGGAATTCCTGTGTATATTGTCATGGTTACAGTTTAATTTGAAAAGTTTCTATTTAAATAGAAAAATAGTCCTGTAATATACATGTTGTTTAAAAAATAACATGTTTCTCCGCTCTTTTGAAAGTTTGTGGGTTGTATGTTATATTAAGTGGTGGTTAATTTTTTGATTCATGAAAACAATTGGTAAAGGAAAACCTAAAATTTGATCAGTTTCATAACCAACCCTGAGACAAATATTTCAAGGTGGTCAAGTTTTCACAGAATTCAGAATGAAGCCTGTAGAAAGAAAGCCATACAACAAATTAAACAATAAAATAAAAAAAATAAGGAATTGCATTAGCCTTCAAGCAAGTATTCTTGAGAAAAAGCAGTAACTTCCTTCACATTATAACTGCTTCTGATATTCTGATTTCTACGTAAGATTTTCCTAGATGTTAAACTGGCCATTTCTCCATGCACTAATGGGCATGCATTTCATGACTCATGTCCTGTGTAGTTAAATGTAATAATTATTAACAAACACAAATGACGATAATTTTGAGGATTAAACCCATTTCCGCTCATATTGAAAAATCTTCAAATAAAGGCACTAGGTAAGCAATAACACAGCCAAATGCAATTCTGTTTTTTTCTTACAGGCTCACATTTACCATGCAGTTTGTGCAGTTGGTGGCATAAGCTAGAGTTCACTTACTGATTCCTTCAGCATTTCATTTCAAGGTTTCTTTCATTCTGTTGGATCACAATTTTTGTTTTCAACATTCTGGTACAATAGCTGAGCAGTATATTTGTCCAGATGATCTACCACCACCAGTTCTCCTTAGCATATTAAACCTGACACAACTTTGGAATTAGTAATGACCAGCACTTCATCTTTCTGAAATAAAATTCTTTAGCATTAAATTCAGAAATGGAATATAATTAAAATGATCATTAATATTACAGAAATCACTGGGGGTTGATTACAACTAACTTTTTACATGTAAGATATCATGTTTTGATTGGCCATAATTACTTTGAAATTTTGTCATTAATCATTCAAGCATATCTGATTCTATAGATATCAAAAAAGTAGTGGAGTCAAAATGCAAACTGCACTGTGTGGAGAAGCAGGTAAAAATCCCTTGAATATGATGTTCAAGATTGCAAAATTCCTGCAGAAAATGTTAACTTAATGTCAGAGCTGCTATGACAAGAGAAATTAAGATATATACATACCTTAAATAAATTTTATGATCTCTTAAAGTGAATTATAGTGATCATATTTTAAGATTTGTTTTATATTTTTTTTTGATAATTCTAAATGTTAATTGGACAGACTAAATGTTGTATTTTCTTTTCACACATAACTTATGAATGGTGGCTTACTTTTTGTTTAAAATATACTGACAAAATAAAATCTGTAATTTGTTTTTTGTCACAAAAAGTTAGATTTATCTGATTTTAGGACTTGGGAGGACTAGGCATTTGCTAGTTATGCTGTGATATGTAAAACCAGAGAACTGAAATTACATTTTTCACAACTGGGTTTAGTCCTATACTATATGATAAAGCTCTAAAGTCTGTGTTTGTGTGTGTGTGTGTGTGTGTGTTGTTCCTACAAGCAATATTATTGGCCAGCTTGGCTTTGGTGTGATTAGCCAGTTGGTTTTGGTGATGTGATTAAAAGAGCAACACACATGAGGAGGTGTAAAGGTGTAGGAGGCACACTGAGAGTCTCCTTCAAATTTTGAAGTTCGACTGGAAGTACAAAAGTGAACAGGAGGCTAGCAAGTTACCTCGAAATGACAGAGTCTGAGGAACAGGCTTTGCAGAATGCACTTAAGAAAGGGAACATTGGTCAAGAGAGATTCAGATATACAACGATACCAAGGAAAGGTGGTGAAGTTCACATAGGGCAAAATATATCAAATATTTTTAAATGTATTCTATTACCTGTGTTCAACAGGTAACACAACTACTAATGTATAAACTGCAAAACTGTCATGGTGCATCAGCATTATAATTGTCATGAAAGACAATTTTCTGCCTCTCTAAGCACAATATGAAGTAGTTTGTTTGAAACTTGAGGCATTTCCACTTGTGTTATTTCATTTTCTATTAGGCTGTATGCCATTTTGTATACTGACTGAATAGTGTGATGATATTGAGCGGGTCCTGTATACAGACCTTACTGAGAGCAGTATGAAGTCAGGCAAGTTAGCAACTGTTCATTATTGACATTGTTTTAAACATTTCTAAATAATATTTTAACTGTTTTCAGTTCCACAGTTCACTGAATTGCATTCTGAGAAAGCTCTCAAGATTTTAAATTAAATAGTGTCTAAAACAGTACAATTGGTGCCTTTCCATAAGAATCAGAAATTGTTTTATTAATTTTCTGTGCAGTGACATTCATGTGTTGTATTCAATTATGTATGACACACATTAAAATAAAAACTGCTGGCTGTAATGGGTTTTTTTTATAGAGCACACAAGGGGCTTGGAAAAAAATGAAAAGTGTCAAGATTGGCAGCCTGTCTGTATAAGCTCAATGGTGATGTCATGAATGAAATGCATATGTGCTTGACCTTGACATTACCAAGAGAGTTCCAGAGCCTGAATGTGATATGTAAATTGTGAATGCTATACATTACCATGGATAACATTGAACTGGGGGGCTGGGACACAGCGGTTTGTGGGAGGACACAAGAAGGGATTTATGACGTTATGTGTTTAGAAAATTGTAATCCATACTAAATCCCTGGAAACAAGCAATAGTATTAAAACTGGACAATGTTTGGGATGAAAAAATAATTATAAAAATTACATCTTACAGTTTGCTTTGAACTGAATATATAATAGCTATGATAAAGCCAATAAGGCATTTTAGTATCAAAGAATCAAAGTCTTTCATAGCAGAGCTGCATGGGACTCAGGGACCTCGGTTTGATTTATGGCCGTTCACTGCCTGCATAGTGTTAACAGCACACTTAGAGGCCTGTGTGAATAACATCATATGTAATAATATTAATAATGTTTAATAATATTGGTATTTAGTATTTGGTACACTGTATTAACCCCCGAGGGGAAACTGTCTTTTCACATGCCCTAATATCCAGTTTAAATGAATGAATTTAAAATAATACCAGTTTGGTGTGAATGTGGGGGTACTTCAGTCATATTGAAAAGCTGGCTCAGGGTTATAAAAGTATTAGCAGTAGTAGCAGTAGTAGTAGTAAATGGTAGATTACAGCCAGTTGTATATGCTCTACTAAAATGCTAATTTTACACCTGGAGCTCCAAAATTGTTCCTGTGACATTGAAAAGTTTAGTTTAAAGTTTGGAAAAAAGAAGACATAGTGGTTATGGTCAGGGGGCTACTTACAGTATATACGTTTCTGTACCATCTGTCCATGATTGTGCACCGCTTGAGACCTGAGACAGGGACAGCATATTATGGCCATTGAGAAATTATTTTGTTTAAAAATTGTAATGTTTTCACTGACACCTCACTAGGGTGATCAGGTTCTCCCCAAAATAATAGAGGATGGCCCCTCTGGTGAAGCAGGTGTGGTTAGTAAGGAATGGGGACTGGCAGTATTGAAGTTTTACAATGCTGTATGCAAACACATTTACACATCTCATGACAATTAACTAATACGGTAAAAACAAACGAATACAGTCTTTAAACCAATCATATAATAACATACTTAAGTACTTGTGTACCTTAAACAACACAACACACAATACTAAATTGGATAAATGGATTTTAAATTTACCAATGGACTGCAATGCACACAAACCCAGGCACTGGCTAGTCATGACTGTACTTCAAACAGGCTGACAACTTAGATGGAATTGAGAAGAGGACCCGAAGGCTGACTGAGGTCTGAAACAGTAAGAGACACTGAGAAAATAAAAGTGTATTAAATGTATTAAATACTTCTGTAATCAGCTACCTGACCTGCAATTATGAGCGCTTAAGCAGCTCAATTACACTTTCCCTCAGGTGCTGTTTGTCCACAGACAGAAGGGGCGATGTGCCAGTGTGAGAGAAAAAGAAAGGTGAAAAGGTTTTAGAACTGGTCTGCAATCTTTTGTAATGGGAAATGTTCGAACGCTGTCAAATAAGATGGGTGCACTTACAGCATATCATGGTGCATACAAGTACAGTGACATTTTGTGCTTTAAAGAGAGCTGGTTCAAACCCAATATACCTGACACTGTTTTAATGTTGGGCAGACTTAATCTTATTTGAGCAGAGACCCAGTGTAGTGGGAAAAAAGCTACAGCTATAAGCCTGTTATTAGATGGCAACCTGCTATCACCAGAATAGTAAGGAAGTGGAGCCTGGCAGTTGAAATGGCCCTAAACGACTGCTTCCAAATGATGTGCAAATCATATGGGGACAATATTGAGGGACTCTGTGTCTGTCGACACAGTGGTACCCACAAACACAGTGTGTTGCTTTTCAAATAACAAGACCTGTATTACTAGGGGTCTTCTAAATGAGAAAAATAGAGCATTCAAATTCAATCAAAGTCAATGACAAAGAGGCCCTTAAGGGCATATAGGATGTGCTAAAGAAAAAGCTGAGTGAAGGAAAGGTTATGAAGCTAAAATAGAAACCAAACTCTCTCAGAATAACGTGAAGGATATCTGAAATGGACTGGGTATAATTACTGGACTCGAGCAATCTAGGGCACAGGTTCTAGAGAGGGATATTGACAAAGCTAAAACCCTGAACCAATTTTTCATTGGTTTAATGTAACAGATTTTCCCTCCCACAGCCACCTTCTTCCAATGTCCTGTCTCCCCACACCATCCCTACTACATCAACAACTCCTACCACGTCAAATGGAATGACTAGTGATAAGTCCACCTCTGACCATCAACGTGGGTTGTCCATAACTGAAACTGAGTTAACGACACAGCTGAGTAAACTACACACAAGAAAAGCTACGGGACCAAATAGAGTCCTCAAGTTCTTAAGGACCAACTCTGCGGCCTCCTCTGTACTTAATGCATCAGAAACTGCAACTGATGTGGAAAACATCTTGCACTGTTCCTGTTCCAAAGAAGGCAGGCGCCTCTTCATCTAATGACTACAAACCAGTGACACTTACATCTCACATTATGGAGACCTTTGAGAGACTGGTCCTCTTGTGTTAGGCCACCTGGACCCTTTGCAGTTTGCCTATACGACGAAACTGGAGTGGAAGATGCAATTATCTATCTACTCCACAAAGCTTATTCTTACCTGGATAAAATTGGCAGCATTGTGAGGATTATGTTTTTAATTTCTCCAGTGCCTTCAAAACCAGCCTGCCATCCCTGTTAAGGGGTAAACTCAGAGTTATGCACATCGATGAGCCTAAAGTGTCCTGGATAATGGGCTATCTATTGGGCGGACCACAGTTTTTGAGAATCACGGACTGTATTTTGACAAGGATATGAGAAACACTGGAGCACCATAAGGAACCATCTTGTCTCCTTTTCTCTACATGCTGTACACCTCAGGCTATACTGTAAACATAACACCAGGTCTTGTCACTTGCAGAATTTCTGAGAAGATTCTGCACTTATGGGGGAATTGATAAAGGGAATGAGTATTTAAGTCATGTGGAGAACTTTGTTTCTTGGAGCAAAAATAATTGTCTGCATCTTAACAGCAAAATCAAGGAAAGTTTATTAATATTCGGCGCAAGAAAAAAAAACTCTATATCTGGTCACTATTCAAGGAGTGGATGTAGAGGTGGTCCACACCTACAAGTAACTTGAGAGTCCACATTAATGACAGGTTGGACTGGTCTCGGAACACAGAGGAACTATATAAGATAGGGCAGAGCAGGCTCTTTTTCCTAAGGAGATTGCATTCCTTTAATGTGGGAAGTGACATCCTTCACATCTTCTATAACGCTATGATGGCCATGGTAATTTTTTACACTGTGTTATGCTGGGATGGTAACATCACTTCTAGAGATGCTTGCCGAATCAGCTAGGTAATTAAAATGACAAGCTCAGTTATGGGTCACACTATGGATCACCAGAGCAAAGGAGAGAATTAAAACAAAACTGAGTGCCATTATCAACATTGCTGCAAATCCTCTCTCTGACACACTAACACTAAGTACTTTCAGCAAGGAAGTTATTCAGCAGAAGCGTGTCATTTATACCAACAGCAATACGTCTACATAAAGCCTCACTGTAACTGTGACAGCCAAGTCGGAACTTTTCTTTCTTTTTAATTTTCTTTCTTTATAAGCATTGGTGTGTGTGTTCAGACCAAAGGGTATACAGTATGTATATTTATGTATTTATTTACTTACTTATCCACCTATTTATATATTCATTTATTTAAAGAGCTACTGTAAAAAGACACATTTTCCCCTTGAAGACAAAGTTCTAATTATCTCTCTCTGTACAACCACTTTGACACTTCTTACATGTACAATAACTCAAATTTAAAAGCCTTACACAGACATTCAGATTGTATTTTATTTATGCTGAATGATATGTAAACAGCCCTACCCTTACATAAAGTCTTGGCCTACAAGGTGGACTAATTCTTTTTGGAGTCCTATTGTTTTTTTTTATATCTCTGTGTCCCTAATGGGAAATAGAACTAATACCACCACATGTTTAGCATATCAGTTTATTGTTTTCGGAACCAAATATTTAGAAATTTACATTCTGTCTAAATTCTTCGTTAAACAAGCACAAATGCATAGTCATATTGAAGCAAGCTATCTTACAACTAAGTGCTTTTATATTGCACTTTTGCAGTTCCCAGTTTCTTCATGAATACAGGCTGTCTGTTTGGTCTGATATTGCCTGTTTTGAATAGAATTGAAATGACTGAGTGAGTGCCAAAGAATCTGAACTAGTGCCAAAGAATCTGTACTCGAAGTCTGGTGGCATGGCTGTACATGATGACTAGCAGATACAAATGTACTGCATCTTTAGTGACCATGTTTTGCCTATGAAATTAGTTAAGAGGTCACTCTCTGCTATTTATTGAAGTTTTTGTACAAGGGTATTGAATGGTTTTCCTAATACTCAGCTCGTAAATGATGAAATTTCCAGTAGTGTGGGTTTGCTGAAATATGCTTGCTTTAGATCTCAAACATCTAATTTCCATATTTTTCTTTATTTCAGCTGAAGCTTTTGTTAAAATTTTCAATTTTTTAATTCTTTTTATTAACTTCTTGAATTACAAATAAAAAGGAAGCCAACAATTAACCTCTTTGGCATTAACCCTGAGTGTTCCAGAATTCTCAGAATTCTATGTAAATGTGGTTAACTCCTAGTCTCAGTTGAATCAGGCAATAACGATGACAGAGTAAATTAGTTAAAACTGATGCATATGGACCTGTACAACTGAACTGCCCTGATATGCCCTGTGGTTTTGATGCAAGTAGCACCACAGTGCATGGCAAAAAGGAAAAATGATTGCAATCCAGTAGATGAACAAGAAAGACATTGTGCACAGCACTGCAACTGTCAACGTTCGTGTTGGAGGAAATGTGGAAGTCACTTAGCCTTGTGCGGTGGAAGACTAAAATAACACAAGGGACATGTTCATCATGTGGATTGGGCACTGATATTCTACCCTCTCATGCCCAAGCAATAAAAAAAAAAATATTCTAAGAAAAGTGCGCAAAGAAACATGCTTTTACTGTCCCAGTTACGTTGGGCTATGGTGACTGTTTCAAAACATTTCACATGAAGGACATGTACTAGATCTATATCAGTACAGCATCGGACACTAGACATACCTTTCTAATGTATTTATGTTGACAGTTTAGTATTTACATGTTTCTGTTGCATATAACATTTTTTTTCCTTTTAAAGTAAAAAATTAATTGTTTTTGCCTTGTTTTTCTGGGGTTAAAAAACAAACTCATGACCATTTTACCAGAGAGCATTTTTCATGGACAAGTTATTTTAGGAAAAAAATGACTGAAAAAGTTGAAGAACAATGATTATAAATAAACTCTATTCCAATTAAAGCACACATAGTAAGAATTTATGAAAATGAAGGACCCAAGAGTAATCCAATATGATGTTTGTGAACAGATGCCACTTACATTAGGTTCAAGGCAGGAATCAACACGGAAAAGGACTTCTGTCTTTCACTGGGCACACTTAAGCAGAAATATTCAATAAGTGTCACAGCTATATGCAGGAGAACCAAATAATCCATGATCTATCCACCTCATGGTGGACAACATGTGTGATAGCCTCTTAGGGGGCATTTTGTGATGAAATGTTTGAAAAAGAGTAGGCAGTAAGTGAATGATACTTGCTACAGTCTTTTCCTTATAAATTTTTGTTTAGAGTGTAATTGATTGTCTTCCATTTCCTATTTATCTGAAGTATTCCTTAATGTGAACAATATATTTTTGATAAAATGGATCCTGCGCTTCATGTAATGTTTCAAAAAATATTAGGTTAACATTTTGAAGCTCCTAGCATACTACTTTAAAGCAAATAAACCTGGTATATTTTTCAAGTTTCAAAAGTCCTGTGCATGAAATGTATTCTTAAATAACTTCCACTTGTGCTGTCAGTCTGTTGTTAAAGAATTCATCATAATTTAATGACTGGTATCCTCCTTACTTATTCTTTTTATATGTTTAAAAACTGTCATATTCCCCTCTTAATCCCATACTGCTTAAACAAAAATCATTCAACTCCCTCAGCCTTTTCTAATAGTTCAAACCCATTAGTCCTTTTATCAGTCTAGAAGCTTTTTCCTGGACATACTGCCCTGTTTTCCAGACGTGCCCTTACAAGTGAGATACATCTTAACCTTAACCCCCTTTGACTTGTACTTCATGTTGCACACTGTAATCCCACATTCTATTAGCCTTGTTAATCACTTTTACATGCTGTCTGGTGAAGAATGTGATGAGCCCACTGTCATTCCTAAATATTCCTCATAAGCCTTACCTTCTTAATTATACTATGTAATATTTAAGAAAAAAATCATAATATGTTTACATGTAAGAATTTAACATGTAAGAATTTAACTTAACTTGTCAGTGTCAGCAAACAGGATAGATAGATAGATAGATAGATAGATAGATAGATAGATAGATAGAT
>JANRMT010027041.1:69825200-69872596 GCA_026402145.1 Polypterus bichir lapradei
GATAGATAGATAGATAGATAGATAGATAGATAGATAGATAGATAGATAGATAGATAGATAGATAGATAGATAGATAGATAGATGCTTTAAAAGGTTTTTAACAGACATATTACACCATTACTAAATTTTTCCATTGCTCACTAATACAACTCCAGCATACTAGTGAAACACAATGCCACTCATTGAAAATCTGTTTGTGGTGTAGCGGGTCCACGGCTCATGACAAAAGAGCCACTTTTAAATAAATAATCACAGCGCTCGCGGCTTAGCGAGGGGGTGTGGTAGTGTGGCTGAAGTGGTTCCCAGGTGGATTTGTACTGTGGACGTTTCTCACGTAAGTGCACAGGTGAGAGATGGTCCGCTCCGTAATTGTTCCCGGGGAACTGTTGATTGCCACAGCTGCCACGTCCATTATAAAGAGAAGCCTGAGACGGTTAAGGGGAAAAAAAGAAAGAAAGAACGAACGAACGAACGAACGAACGAACGAACGAACGAACGAACGAACGAACGAACGAACGAACGAACGAACGGAGGTTGTGGAGGAAAAGCAGGAAGCAGTGAGGAGAGAGAGAGAGAGTCAGTGCGGGAGAACAAGCGAGCGAGAGCAGGCTCGCGGCAGCTGAACAGTCAGCCTGGGTGTTTGGCAGACATCCGGGGGAGTAGTAGTTGTGGTCACTCCCGCAGAGTTTACTTTGAATGGCGGGAGTGACCGGAATGCGGAGGATTCTCCGTGTAAGGCCGCGGAAGGCAGCGGGAGTCGGGACTTGGGACGTGGTGTCCCCAGCGTGAGAGCCTTGGTCATTGGGGAATCCCAAGTCGCTGTTCAGTGGTGCCTACCGGAGCCAGGGATCGGTAAAGCGACCGACCAGTTTGTGGGAAGAGAGAAGGCCAGCTGCAGGTAGAGCGACTCCCCTGTTGAAGAGCCCAGATGGGAAGAGTAGGGGAGTTGCCGCAGGAAAGAAGACACCGGGCTTTGTTGTTTTAAAAGATTACTTCCTGTTATATTTTAACCTCGTTATTTTTAAGAAGACTTTTTTCTATTGTTTTTAACCTTCACATTTTCACTCGCTTTTATTGGATTATTTATTTATTGACTTTTGAAACACTGCACTCTTTATTTGAACACTTTGTTTTGTTGATTGTTTTTAAATAAAAGCACTTGACACTTATGCACCATCCCCTTGCTATGTTGTTGCCTCACTACTAAGCTCATCGGTAACATTACCAACGGTGTTGGGTTAAAAGGGCTCCCAGGGCCTGAAAGAGAGCATGGAGCTGAACCCGCATCGTCACACTGGTCCTCCCCTGACATTGTTAAAATTTCCTTTTTCTTTCTTTTTTCTCATTTTTGATTAATTAGTTGTTCCTGATAATGTTATTTGTCTAATTATGCATTCCCTGTCAATTATATGTATCTATTGTTCTGTTTCCATCCATCCATCACAGGGGTCTGCTGGAGCCAATCCCAGCCAACAAGGCAGGAAATAAACCCTGGGTAGGGTGCCAGCCCACCGCAGAGCGTGCACACACACCCACACACCAAGCACACACTAGGGACAATTTAGAATCACCAATGCACCTAACCTGCATGTCTTTGGACTGTGAGAGGAAACCCATGCAGACACAGGGAGAACATGCTAACTCCACGCAAGGAGGACCTGGGAAGTGAACCCAGATCTCCCAACAGAGAGGCAGCAGCACTACCCACTGCGCCACTGTACCACCCTTGTTCTGTTTCTATGTGGTTAATTATGTTCTACTATGTTCCTTGAATGCTAGGGACACAGCCAATATAAAGCAGGCTGGGAAACGTGTGCCTTGAGGTCTATTGAGTGTGATCCTTGGAGAATTATTTTGTATTGTTTTATTAATTGGATTTTCTGAATTTTTTCTGGTGACATGGTGGCGCAGTGGGTAGCGCTGCTGCCTCGCTTCCTGGGTCCTCCCTGCGTTTAGTTTGCATGTTCTCCCCGTGTCTGCGTGAGTTTCCTCCGGGTACTCCGGTTTCTTCCCACAGTCCAAAGACATGCAGGTTAGGTGCACTGGCGATTCTAAATTGTCCCTAGTGTATGTTTGGTGTGTGTGCGCACCCTGTGTTGGGCTGGCATCATGCCTGAGGTTTGTTTCCTGCCTTGCGCCCTGTGTTGGCTGGGATTAGCTCCAGCAGACCCCCATGACCCTGTAGTTAGGATATAGCGGGTTGGATAATGGATGGATGGATGAATTTTTTTCTTGTTTATTGGATTTTTTATTGGAGTGTGTTTTTTGGACTTGTTCTTCTTAGTATTGCCTTTCAGGCAACTCCTTTTTCCTCTTTTGAGCCTTGTCTTGTATTTTTTCTTTTGTTAATAAACATCTACTTTTGTAAAGAATCTTTGCTTCCCTTTTCATCTAAACAGTATAAGCAGAGGTGGGTAGTAACGAGTAAAATTTACTCCGTTACATTTACTTGAGTAACTTTTTAAAAAAATTGTACTTCTAAGAGTAGTTTTACTGCTACTAACGCTACTCTTACTCTGCTACATTGGGCAACACTCGACTTGTTACTTTTTTCCATTTATACATTACACTATATTTCTGCTAGAGAGAAGTTGCCAGTGGATCTACTGCATGACTATGTTTCACCAATCAGACGTAGCAACAACAATCACATGACTCCATTTCACCAATCAGACATAGCCATGCAGTCACATGACCACACACAAACTTCCTGTGTCTGCAGCTTGCATGAGACTTTTTAGCCATGCGGGGCTCCTGTTCACTGCTAAACAGTCACAGCTTCACTACAAGAACCTTGAGAAGCTTAAACATCACTTCACTGAGTGAAGAACAAGCACGTTTTAACCAAACATGCACAGACAGTCATGGTAAAGTGAGACTTCTTGTATGTGCACCAGCTGCCTTGTTCTAATGTTATTTTCTATCAGCTGTGCTATTTGGAGTGCAAGTGTGTGACAACGCCGGTTGCCTACAGACTCCCTCTTCCCACATGGGAGTGTGCTGAACCCACACCGTTGACAGTTATGATCGAGATGAGCTGATATATGAGGATAATTCACTGATAAGGCCAGAGGATGGTGGAAAAAGTGCTCAGGTGCTTTTATTAAAAACCAGTCAAAACAAAAGTAAAATCAACAAAAGTGTCAATGGTGTAGTGTTCTAAAAAACAGTACATATATAAATCAATAAAAATCATTGTGAAAAGTATAAAAAAATCAATAAACAAATCTATTAAAAATCTGAGGTTAAAATTCAGACTAACTCCTCCTGATCTCAGCCCACCTCCTTTTCATTCTCCTGGCTCACCCATTGCTCGCGTAGCCGGCAAAGACTCAGCAGCCACAAGCTCCTTTCGGCCGAACTCCGTCTTGGGTCTTTTCTTTTCTCCCTTTCTTTGATTCCCCCTTCTTTTTTTGTGCTGACCCGTATATATACACTCCCGTCTCTGTGGGCCTTAATCACATGCCGCAGGAAGCCAATGAAGCAATTGAGAATGATCACGCCCGCACGTGCAGGTGCGACTCGCTCCAACTACCTTATTAAATCCCTGTGGTCGTGCAATTGCGTCCACGGAGAGTGACATGGCTTTATGGATTTGAACCAGGCCTTTTTTTTTTGAAGCCGCTGACCCGCTACACCAAATACTTTTTTCCTCTTACTTGAGTAATTTTTCGGATGACTACTTTTTACTTCTACTTGAGTAATATTATTTTGAAGTAACGCTACTCTTACTTGAGTACAATATTTGGCTACTCTGCCCACCTCTGTGTATAAGTTATGAACTGAGAGACTTGTAATACTAGCAAGTCCCAAAAATGCTCAGAAATGCCCACTACAGGGAGGTCTATTGTCAATCACTGGGTAGATATAAGGGTACATATAGGGTATTTATAAAATAAATAGATTTATTCTTAAAAACATTTTGTTGCTCAAAACAATAAGGCAATCCAATGTAAACAAAATCCCAATACAGTAATCCAGAGAATGGTCAAAAATCCAGCAAATTACAGAAGCACAAGCACAGCAAAAAAAGAAGTAAATTTGTAGACTCCCTAGCACATTTCAATGAACTACCAGGAACTGTGGGAAACTCTATCCTCATAGGATTATAGGTTATTGGCCCCTGGTGATGGGCAGGTGGTCCTTCATTTTGGAGAACCACCTGTAAAACACAAGGTACATAACAAAGGGTTAGAGACAAAACCAAAAACAAAGAACAGTGAAAATAATTAACAAAAGTAACAGCATAAATAGATAACTCAAAAATGAACAAAAAAGACATGAAACAAGGATTTGAACACCAGCCAGGGGAGGAAACCTGGCTGAGATACAACCTCTTGGGTTTTAATGTTATCCTCTCATTCATGTGGCTTGGTCTATATTTTGGGGTGTTTATTAAACTTTAAAAGTCTGCTCTTCATTTTGAGACCTAGATAGGCCTGAAACCTCCCATTAGCCTGGGATCAGGCTTGCCTTTGGGTGAGACCCGTTTTGGGCAGTAATGTCAAGATTCTGGCCTATTTTAGTGGGTCTTTTAGTAGGCATCACCTTTTTTTGGCTATTTTGGTTACAGAATCATAATAAATTCTTGTTAGATATCCAATAAGATGTCATAACAGCCATTTATATTGTTCTTTGTATTTGTGTTTATCACATGATCTGACTAAAAAAATAATCTTGTAACCCTGTTAATGAAGTCACTCTTCTAGCTGATGGCCTGACTGTAGAATAATATTTTTTACTTTTGCAGCTGCACATGTGTTTTGCCAGAATAAATTCTGAGGCTACACAACTGAGCCAAGGTTCAATGTGTTACTGAGCTATGGCATCTTCTATTTCCAATTTCAATCCATCTCTACAACTATGCAATTTGAAAATATGGCATTTCATTTGCTTCAATAGGAACCAAGCCAATAACTAATAATGAACTGTTCTATGCTGATGTGAAGAGTATGATAATAATTTTCTCAACTACACATTAATTAAGGTGAACATTAGGCATAAAATGGAAACCAGCCTTGAATGGAATGCTAATCCAGTGCAGGGCCTACTCATGAGCACACATTGGCATATTATGATATCCTGTTAACTTAAAACATGTTTTTGAGAATGTGGGATGAAAAAGACTTTTCTCCTTTGTGCAGACTCCACTAGCACAATGAGCAGACGTGGAATATTAACCCAGGAAACTGGATCATTGAGGCAGAAGCACTAAGCAATCTGGCAACCAAGTCAGGTTTGTGGAAATAAATAAATCATACAATAAAAATGGAATATTATTATTTCTACCCTTATTTTGACGATGTGTTTTGCGTGTTAATGTCTTCCTTGGCAACACCATTCTATGTATTTATTTCTTATTGGCTCCACCTTTTTTTGTATTTGCTTCCATGGGTGCCAGTATTTTAGAGCTTTGGACAGCTGTAATGTTACCATGGTTGCCTAATATTTCATGCATAAGCCATGTGACCTGTGATATGATGGCCTTGTTAAAAATTGGTTTCGATATTAAACTGCATCTGCACTTTCTTGCAATATAAAGGAAAGACTTTTGCCAAACAATTTTGGTTTTTCAGCACTGTTCTTGTTCTGCTTTTGTCTTATTTTAAACTGTAAGCATTATTCCTTATACATGACAATCAATTTCTGGCTACATTAGATTGCCATTTTGTAAAGACTCTAGAATCTCTGAAACTCTTGATTAAATTAATGCACCCATCAAGACTTATAATTCAACTGAAAGTCTTTCATTGATCATATATATCTTGTTTAAAATTGCCCAAAATGTTTCCAGGGCAAGATCCAACCTGTGAGCGTTACCATCTAGCTCCAGCACCACTAGGCCATATATTTTGGGAAAACACTAAATGAACATCATTTCCAAACAGCCTCAGTGTTCCAGTCATTTCAAATCCATTAATGGTTATGTTTGGTGTACTCCCAGATGGCATAAAAGTGCATAGGGATAATTCAATCATAACAGCCTATAGCTACAAGCACTCAGACTTATCTTGCTTAAGTGGAGGAATGCCAACTCACCCTTTAGTACTCATTGCGTAAGTGACATTCAATATTATCTCAAATTAGAAAAAAAATCTAACTATCTTAGAGGATACGTCCAAAACATTTTTAACACATGGCAAGAATTCATTAATATTATTTTAGAATAAGCATATTGGGCCAATAATGGTCTCTTTTATTCTATTCATTGTTTTCTTGTATTCAAAAAGTTAGATTTTTCTTCCTTTTTTTTTTTTTTTTGCTTGTGTCCCTCTTCTTTTTCATTTTCTCTTAGGTATATGTATGTATAATATGTATAATATATCTATATTTTTCTTTATACGTGTTACCTTATTATTATTTGCCTTATTGAGTAGCATGCCATTATAATGTTCTGGATTTCAAAAATAAAATGAAAAAAAGACTATCGAAAACTTTTGATGGTCACAGCAACATACTGTATGTTATGTATAAAGGTTCACATGTAGTTCATTTCATTTTTAAATATCAGATCAGCTAAACTGGTGGAAAATCAACTTGTGTTCCATGATATGTGAATTCTAAGCTTCATCTCGGGTAGAAATAGCTCATTAGCTAAATGGAAGCCAAAGAGTTTAATACCTACACAAAGGTGGGCATGAAGCCAAAAGAAATGCAAAACGGTTAACCGAGTTTGAGTCAATTTTGGTACTTTGGCTGAACAAGTTATTGTTTGAGCTGCTCAATTGATCAAAATGTGCCTGATTGCTGTTCAAACCTTTTGCTGACCCCACAACGAAAAGTATAATGTAGGAAAGGCTGTGCTGTTTTCCTTATATCTGTAATATAAATCCTTAGCTCCGTGATGAATTAATCGGCTTTGTCGATTTGTTGATGATGTGGAGTTTATAAAGGCATGCACTTGCTCGAGTTGAAAGCAAATTTATTTGGAATAATAATCAATACAGCAATGATCCATTTCACAAGACCACTGTAGAAAAATCTGAAATTAAGGCTGAGGTGCACTGAATGGCCAGCCTTTAAAATTCCTAGGAAAGCTCTAAACAGTTGATGGATGTAGAAAATAAGAATAAAAAATCAACAGCAGAAATTGGAAATACTGTAGTAGCACTGAGGAGGAAAATGAATAACTACATAATAAACAAGTGATGAAGACATTACAATTATTAGAAAGACTGTATGGGTGCAGGGACTGTAGAGCTCCAAGTTAGGACTATATAGAAAAATGAGGTGATTTTGACAAAAAAAATAATTACTGTAGAGTAGAAGACAGAAAGATTGTTATTGCCAATTATAAGATGAAGATAGAAATGCTGGCTTGGTCATATCGTTTAAGGCAAAGGTATGTTCAAGAAGATATTGAAGGGTATTTGGACAAAACAAAATGGGAAATGTTAAGAGATTGTCAGTGCTGGACCAGTGATAATCCTAAGGGATTAATAAACAGCAGTGGAAAACGGGATATTCAACCCAATTCCAGTGAAATATAACAGTAGCTTCAATCTGCTCAGCCTTTATTCAGCAAATCACTAATAATGATAATAATAGTGACCATGCTAGTCTCTTGCTTAATGCTTCAGGAAAATATAAGCTTGGCTAATATGTTATGCAACTACACTGCTCAATTACTGAAATATTATAAAACTAAATCTGTGAATTGAAGTGGAATTTTAAAAAGTTACTTTAGCTTCTTCCATGTATATTGTAAAAAGCAAAACACAACTACACTTGATGTCCTAGAAAAGACACAGTATGCCTATTGAGTTACCATGCTACAAAAAAAATGTCACATGCTAGATTACTTCATTTTATTGTTCACCATTTTACAGCAGTCCTGTCGTATAAATGATTCTTCCCTTAATCATTATAATGCACAAAATCCATCACTGGCAAAAACATACTTTCAGGACATATTTTTAAAGAAAGCAATTTGTCTGGTAGAAATGTACAGTCAGGCATCACAGAGCATTTCTAACTGTTATGGTTCCCTGGTTAATACATATTTGTGATATTTCTGACAGAAAACTACTCTTTTTGCAGCCAATGGGAGCACAAAAGAAGTTATTATTCCACCAAGAGTTTTCCCTTGTTGTTTCATTTCATTGTTGCTTTGCTTCACTGTCTCACTGCTTCTGGTTTGTCAATAAAAGTTTGGTTTTCTTGCTGCATTTTGATTCCAGTAATGTCATACAGTTTCACTTTGTGTGATTTTGAGCATAATGTAAATACAGTTTTTGTACAAATTACCCTAGTGGAATGCGGTCAATAAAGATTCTGTAAATATTCCATGAAATCACTCTGGTAGCTTTATCTTTAAATGTAATCATTGGTTATGGCACACAAATTAACCTAATGAAATAGTCAATGTATGGGATCATTATTTTTTCACATTTCCCCTTTCACTTTGTGTAGCATATAAAAAAATCTTTGTCTTTCTGTTATTAAATTGGCACAATTGCTTTTACATTCATATGTTCAATCAACATATATTTAACTTAAGTTTTTTTTTCTGTTCTGACCTAAAGTCAGGACACCAGCAAGCTCTTTACAATATCTTACTATTTCTCTGTAATTTTTACTTTAGGTATCTTGTGATATTGGTTGTATTTATTTGGTATTGTGATTTGTATAGTAAAGTACTTTATGAGAAAGGCATATAAATGGGTGGATTGTTTCATATTTTATAAAAAGAATAAATATATTTGAATATCATATCTTGTATACATGTGCTCAGCAATATGATTATATGTGGTTTCTCATCCAAAGGTTTATCTGATTTCCAAAAAAAAAAACCACATGTAATCTGCAGCATCATGCCTCTGCAGTGACCCAGGTTGAACTTTGGGTCATTGTCTGTGTGAAGAGCGCATGTTCTCTCCATTTCTGTATGGGTTTTTATGCATTTTTTTTCCCTAAAGATGTGTATTTGCCTTGACTGATGAGTGAGTGGGGAAGTGGGCATGTTATGCCTTGTGATAGACTGACAACCCATTGGCACATCTAATTTGCGGGGATAGACTACGACACCCATCAATCCTGTGATGATTAAAGCAGGTTCTAAATATGGATGAATAGATGCACATTTCTCACAGGAATCCAGTTAGTCATAACTATATCTATACGTCTCCCTTCAAAATTATCAGATGACACCAATGAATGGAACACATTAGTGGCCACACACATTTTAATACAGAGCTTATATATTTTGCAGAACTTGTATAACACAATATCTACTTTTTCCCACAAGTATCGTATTTTTGATATCTTAGTAACTTCTATCTAATGTCTATTCCTTTTCTCCTTTGTACAAGGCTCCTCTGCAAAAATGTGGTATGGCAATTATCTTTGTATTTATTTTTTAATGCTGCATTAACTAGTGGTGTTACTATTTTATAAAAAACTAATTCAAGTAAAGGAAAACAGAAGAATAATTTATCATCATTCCTTCTGTTGCACTGCTACTCACATTGCAAGTCTGAAACATCTCACTAATGTCCAATCCCAGCATTTACACAGGCAGTGCACTGAAAAAAGGCAGGCAATAAATGAATCCCACAGGCCAAAAAAAAATATGTTTACCGCGAAAGTACAACTTGTGAAAAATATAGAAGCAAAACAGTGTTTTTCTCATTTTTCCTTCTTTGTTGGCAATGATTTTGGAAGAACATATGCATTTATCAACATTTGTTGTTTCACACACAGTTGCTTTTATAGTGATGACGCTCTGCTGTGAAATTAAACATGTGGAATCCCAGTAGTTCTAGCGACTTGTATTTTCATTTGCTTTTCATTCATTCTTGTTCCATTAAGTTGACAATTGTGAAGTTGGCAGCCTCACCATGCCACTAGATCTACATGTTTTATGGGAGGAGAGTAAATAATCTGGCACAGGCTAGCATAAGGAGCAAAGCAATGGCTATGATTTCTAGTTTAATAATTGCTGTGCTGATTAGGTGCAAGTTTGGAGCTTAAAGGCAAGCCATCCTCTAGGGTTTATACATTTTGATTTTGGATGATTTCATATGCTTTATATTTCTGCTACAGGTCTTGCATGCATTTGCATGCCTCGTCAGCTAAATTTAAAACATGTTGCCCTGGCCAAGCGTAAGCACAATCTGGTGGGAGCCATAGCAGACATATTGCTTATTGGTGTTTTGCTTTCATTTACTATGATTTGATCATTTTCATGTACTGTATTTATATAATTTACTTTCTATAAGGTGTTTGTTTTGTGTTAGTGTTATTTCCTTTTAACAACCAAGTTAGTTACTCTCCTCTTGCATGGCCTGTAGCACTAGTGGCGTGGTGAGGCTGCCAACATCAAAATTATGATGATCATATATGTCATGCAGTGGGTGGTATGGGTCTAAGTGTTGCTAGGCAGACACATAACATATACGTCAATGTGTAAGTTGTGTTTGCAGAAAGTACTTTTCAATTCTGATATAGCATATACAGTCAACCCTTGATATACGACCGGCCTGACATGCGAACAACTTGATTTACGACCAAAATTTTTGTTTTGATTTACGACCAACATCTTGCGTTACGACCCAAATGCGGTCACGTGTATCTGCTTGTGCGATTGTAAACAAACAGCCGCGAGTGTTCATATGCGTCAGTCGGAGCCCAGATACATGTGTTTGTGGACGTAATTTCGGTCAGTACAGTGATTTATCTATATATATAATTCACTAAGACCATGGCAAACAAGACGCATAATTGCTAAGGAAGGAAGAGAAGGTAACAAAGGTAAAGAAAGCGATTGTTAAGGGATGTTAGCTAGCGGGCTGGCGCGGCACATGATGATGTCATCAGGCTGAGTCAGCACCGGCTTGCTTTGGAGTGTATTATTACAGCAGTTCACAACACGACCAGCTTTGAACTGAGTGCTCGACTACTGTCATTATTAACTTGAGAAACAGCGATCACAATCGAAACAAAGAAGGAAATTGTGCGGAAATATGAGAGTGATGTACGTGTGACCGATCTCGCTAATATGTACAGCATGTCGAAATCCACCATCTCGACAATTTTACAAAGAAAAGATTTGCATAAGGAGGCTCCTTCTAAACCACCTTCTGTTTCATTCTCCTCCTCCTCCCTTCTTGCAGCCCAAAGATGTCAAATTAAATGGTGAGTACAGTATGAAATTGTTGTTTCTGGTAGGCTAGGCTCTTTTTATAAGTTTTTGGTTAGTACATTAGAAAAATTATTGGTGTTTTGGTAAATTATGCACATTATACAACCCTTTTTATTATGAAAAGGTTAAGTAAGTGTTGCTGTGGGAGGTTCGGAGTGCATTATGGGTATTTCCATTATTTCTTATGGGAAAAATAGTCTTGACTTACAACCAACTTGAGTTACAACCAGCCCTCGCGAACAAATTGAGTTTGTAAGTCAAGGGTCCACTGTACTAATCTTCTTATACTGTATAATATGCTACCGTGGCTGTCCGTTTGTCTGTCCAGGATTTTAAATCACTTGTAGCTTGTAAACCATTTGAACTACTGACCTGAAATTTGGTACACATATACTACGTGACGTCTACTATCTGCTTTTAGGGTGATAATTGACCTCCAAGGTCAAATGTCAATGTATTCAAAAATCAAACAACCTGTAGCCTGAAATTTGGTACACATATACTACACTGAAACTTTGCACTACAGTTTTATATTAAAACCAAAGGGTTTTGGAATTATTACACTTTTTATTTTTATATTATTTTATTGTAGAATCAACTCTCGGCAGCAGGCAGCAGGGCAACCGTGCGGCACAAGTGTAAGGGGCACCGTTCTCATCACTACCACCTTCACCATCACTTGCCCTACCTCTTCATATCTTAAATCATTCTTGAGGCAGATTGAAGACTTAAGTGCCAGCTTAAGTGAAAAATTAAGGAAAACTTACTAAGTAATTGCAACACAAAAACTGACTTAATCAGTTTTAACGCGGAAAAATCCCGACAAAAGAAGAAAATAAGTGGGCCATTAGGGTTGAGGAAAGAAGAGCTGCTCAGGAAGCAGCAAGCATATCAACCTCTGAGCAAGTGAATGCTAAACGTACTGAGAAAGAGGATGAAAACTATGAAGAGTGCACTCAGCCTCTGACATCAAAGGTCAACCTAGTAAAGTCAAATCATGTGTATTGACTACATGGTTGTGTGCAGGGTACTGTTACAGTCACCTATACCTCTCAAACCATTTGACCTACTGCACCTGAAATTTTGCACAGATATATGGTCAACTAAGGGCACTTTCAAGGGTAGTATCATCAAGTCAAGTGTATTTACTGCACATTATATTACAGCACTGCTGGGACTGTCTATGGTTTTTTACAACTCTGAATAGAATTAAGTGTGTGTGATAATGTCTGGATAGATGAATGCAAGAAGCAGTCATTTGATACAGTATATAAACATTATTATAGCATACTGCATCATACAGTCAAGTTTTTTATTACTGCAAATTGCACCACATGGAAGATAGAACATATCTTTTTTCATATCCTAGTTGTTTATTTTAAAATGACCAGTTCTGAGAATCCTTGCGTCAAATAATTACCCTCAGAAAAATTTTCATGTAGCTAACGGAAGACTGCATAAAATGTGACAATTAATTATTAATCATTTTTTTCAACCACAAATACATTTTGTATATTTTGAAAGACAATTTTTGGGCAAATAAAATGAGAAAAGTAAAGTGAAAACTTCATCTGGGATGTACAAGGTGTTATGTAACTTAGTGAGAGAAGTGATTTGTGATACACACACAGAACACTTTTACTAAAATTAAATCATGAAGTTTGTTTATAAAAAAACAGAAACTGTATACTAAGTCACAAAAGCACTTCTTCTAGGAAAACAATAAGCTGTCAAACCAAAACAGTTTAATGCTTTCAGTCTAGATAAATGAAGGCCAAGGGGAGACTTTAAGCAGACATTTTAAAATTGTGAAGGGAATAAACCAAGCTGATGCCATTCATTACTTTAAAATAGGTGGATGAAGTAGAATGCAAGTTCTCACACAGAGCTTTATTTGACCAATGCAGTAAAGACAACTTTAAAACATGCTGATACCCAGGAGACATGGAAAATCCTTAGCTCATTTCTGCTATATTTGAGGTAAAGGTTTTGATCTCATTATTATACTCCTTTATGATTTAAAGGTATTACGTGGAAGAACCCTGATAAAAATGCAACATTTGCTTTTCAATATTTTTGCAGATACATTAAGACAGAATCTTGGAAATTCATCTTTCCACATTAGCAAAATACCTGAATGTGTGGCTTCACTGTACAAAAACTAGTTCATTTTCACTTTTTGCCTGTAACACAGATTATTATTACTAAACAGGAAAATGTACTAAGAACTCTAGAAATGTAGTTCAAGAATTACTTAACTAATTTAACCTTTACACAGTAGATGAGCAAGGTGAGGGTCAAACAGCATGAGAAAGAAAGGGCCCAAATCCATATCTGATAGTGGAATACATCACACACCAGTATGATGAATATGACATGTGCATAACGACACACTCACAATGTGATGATTTTCAAAATGCCTAAACGTGTGTCTTTCATTTTATTGTAACCCCATAGATACTTATTTTGTCTTGGTAGAGTAATATATTGCTCTACTTTCCCCTATTGTATTATTAATATGTAGCCTTTGTCAGAATGCCTCAAATATCACAGACTTACCACTTTTTATAAGGTATTATAGTATATAACTTCTCCCCACCTTCCCTTCTAAATCTATAACCTCAGGCAATTAGGTGTAGTAAAAGTCATGCAGGAGTTAAGTTATAATTTAAACAATGTATTATTGATAATATTCCTAAATAATAGAAATATGCAAAGTACATTTGAATATTGGCAACCATACAACCTGATTAAATGGTGATGTATAGTTTCAGGCAGCACACAGACTTGTTAATTACTTAAAAATGTCTCTACTTAAGGCATCATTTGTGGTCAGCTTTCTACAGAACAGGCCGCATGCCTGTCTCAATATGGCTACCGAGCTGTGCGCTCGATTATGTTGTCCTTTTCAATTCATGATGTGTGATGGTCATCAGTTTGGTAAGAGAGAGAGTCCAACCCCTAGAGCCAATAGCATGTCATGGTACTTAAAGGCTTCTGATACAAGCCAGTTCCAAACAGTCATACTTCAGACCAATGGAGGAACAGAAAACATCTTAACATCTGTAATCCCCCAAAACCATATGTTAAGGTAAAGCTTGGCAGTTAGGCAACCTGGCTTTCCTATGGGGGTTGAAAGACTTTAGCAGAGAAATACTTGCCAAACTGGTTTAAAGCACATCCCCCAAATCCTGTCGTAAAATTCAAAGAGACTCAGTCCTGGTGGGGGGAAGGGGTTCTTAAACCATCAAACCAATGCTGGAATTATCAATAATGTAACACTAATATTACATTGCTTTGCCTAGGTTACAAATAAAGACATACAAAATATTTATCAAGTTATATGCAAAATCTCACATCACAACACTTGTTTTCAGGTGTTGGCCATAATGAACTTTGATAACTATCAAATTAGAATACTTTATTTGAAATGTCCCTAGTAGTTTAGTCGTACTTTTTGTAACCTTTACATATAGACTCATGGATACATATTGGTGTACACAGTGCTTGAAGGGGGCCATTACTCAAAATGCAGTGCCACCACCTCTTCCAGTTTCAACATGAGTACCAGCGCCTTTCACCTTCACAGAAACCAAAACATTTTCTTGAAACTTCACGGGAATGCTCAACCCAATTCTTTGACTAAGTGTCACTGTATCACCATAAAAAGAGTACCACCAGTTATTTGGTTCCATTTCAAGCACTGGGTGTACAAATACATAACATTTGCATAGATTATAGAAAAATGTTACAACAAACAGCAAAACACAAAAATGCACATTGCGCGGTTTAAAAAAATACACATTTAACAATTCTGTTGTTACAGGATAGCTGTCAAACAATCAGGGAGCCGTAGCTTTTTGCAACATGTTGTTTGTATCTTGCAGGTAAAAACTTTTAACTTTTCTTTTCTGGACTTTGATGGTGAATTACTGCCTACCTGAATGTAGTCATAAGATCAGTTTGTGCATTAGGGCACAGACTTTATTATAACAATGTTTGGAATTGATCAGTAAAATTGAGCTACATCTAATGATTTTTGTGGTGATATCACAAAGCTTTAGCTCAGGTTAGCTTTAGCTTTACATTGGAAAAGTTTAGGTGTCAACTGAATTGATATCTCAAAATTGTAATCCATCCATCCATCCATTTTCCAACCCACTGAATCCGAACACAGGGTCACGGGGGTCTGCTGGAGCCAATCCCAGCCAACACAGGGCACAAGGCAGGAACCAATTGTGGGCAGGGTGCCAACCCACCGCAGAAAATTGTAATCTCATGGCTCATTTTTAATATACTAGCTAGAAATGTAGTGAAGAAAAATATGCCTGCTTTTGTCCACCAATCACCAACATCTGTTCCTGAAGTAATATTGGCCAGTTTTGAAGACGATACTAGAAGTATTTCTAGATTTTATCAAATGTCAAAAAATTTACATCTGGAGATTATGTAAACTGGAATGGCAGATAATTTTTTTTAAATCAGAACACCTAATAAAGAATGAATTAATGTATCCAAGAAAAGATCCAAACTGTGAATACTGTCAACAGGTCCCACCACACTAGGTCAGATGTTTTGTATGTGCTTAAAATGTTTGAGTCTATTTTGATAGCCTTACATTAAAAATCACTCCTAACCCAGTAACAGCAATGTCTGAAGTCACACAAGAGGGGATAAAATTCTGTAAAAAACTATTGCAGCATCCTATACTATATTGCTTGCACAAAGACTCATCTTTCTTAATTGAACGAATCCTAATCCATATCTTATAACTCAATCTGAAAGCAGTGTTTTGCATTATCTTGAAAAATATGAAATTCTCTCTCCAAGGAATGGTTCAAGAAGTAGTTACAATTTGTCAGGAGAACATTAATGTTATTCTAAAATAGCTTGCTGTGACACTGCATGAACATTTCTGCTACTTAATATATATGACAAACCACATTAGGATTTATTTGTCATGCAACTCTCTATTGTGGGTAGGGGAAGGAAGTCGTGTGTGGGTTTTTATTACTTTGGTGGATTTTTTTGTTATTTATTTGCTGAGATATAATGACTGCACTGCTGCACTGTATTGCCAGTCTATATTTGGCTAGTGTGTTACTGTACATGTTTTTTTTCCTTAAAATACATAAAACACGAGGAAGCTGAGAGGTCACTGAAAACCTAACATGTGGGCTGAAGAATGAAGCATGAAAAAAATAAATGAAGTTAGAAATAACTTGGAGACCTTTTTCATGACAGAGAAAGTATATTTTTATGCAGAACAACATTACTTCTGTTCACGCAATGGACTATAGTAACATCACATCCCTTTTTTATTTTGTTCATATTAACAAATCACAAAATATACACATTGCAATAAATAATACACAGTTTAGTTAAAATTTCAAACATACTGAATTTGTAAGTTTGTAAATTGCTTTGGATCAAAGTGTCTGATAAGCGAATTTTTAAATGTAAATAAGTCTATTTGAGGTGCACAAAACTGTAATCTGTGACACATTAGAACTACTGAACAAAACAAATTCCAGTATGCAAAAATAGGAACAAGACATTTCAGGACTAATACATTTTTAAAAAAAATGAATCTAGGAAAGTGAAAGAGTATAATTATGGAATGTTTCAAAAAACATTTGACCGTGTTTTTAAATAAAGACATACACATTTGATTTGTAAAGACCTGACACTTGGCTGAGATTTGAGGTTAGTTTGCAGATTTGAACTGTAATGCGTATGACTGAATAAGAAGTCCACTTCTTTGAAGAGAAGTTAGTGAGCTTTTCTTAGCAGAACAGGAATTTTCAAAGCTAAAAAACAAACTGGAGCTTGAAGATGAAATGCCAAGAAGTAGATCTGGACAAGTTATGGATTTCACTACCCAATCTCTTTAATATGCAACCACTAATTTAAGTGGGGGTAGTTTTTCTGTGATGATGAGCATAAAAATTTTGGAAGTCTTCACCACTATAAAGCAAAGTCGGCACCTATTGATATGGAAATAATATAAAATTAATTTCTTAGAAACCATAAATGCTATTCAATTTCTCCAGTAAAGTTAGAACAACTCATATTATAAAGTCATTGAACACTTACAGTATTTAGAGTGTCCTCTGTACACTGCTTAGAATTGTTTGAAGAAACTCAAGGTCCCCTTGTTAACCATTAATAACAATTCAGGCACTTTATTCTGATATAGAGATAAATGAGGCTCTTACATATAAATGACTAGGATAAGATCATCTTGACCAGTATTGATGAACAACTCATTGTTTAGAAGACAGCAGTGTGAAATCAAGTTATATAGGCATTGATCATTACATTTTTTGCATCTGAAAAAATACACTTTACATTTTGTTTGAAACGTTTTATCTTCAAGCACTAGAAACGTTAAAAGGAATTGAAATCTGTGACTGGTTTCCTGTAAAGAAAACATCTATACTTTTTTTAAATAATTTGATGTTTGAATTTATATTATTGGTCTTTGACTCGTGGATTTTTCTTTTCTCAGAACTTATTGGTTTCTGCTGACTATGGAAGTGGCAGGATTATTACAAATAACGAGTATTGTGAATTTACACTATAAATGCTGAAAATACAGGTATTTGTTTTAAAGCAAACTGAACAAAGCAGGCAGCACTGTAAGGATTATGTTTTTTTTTTATTTCTCCAGTGCCTTCAACACCATCCAGCCCTCCTTGTTAAGGGGTAAGCACAGAAATATGAAGCTGGATGAGCCTATGGTGTCCTGGATAAAGGACTATCTGTCAGGCAGACCACAGTTTGTGAGTCTCAAGGACTGTGTTTCTGATACAGATGTGAGCACCACAAGGACCGGTCCTACCTCCTTTTCTCTTTACTCTGTACACCTCAGACTATAAATATAACACCAAGTCATTTCACTTGCAGAATTTCTCAGAAAATTCTGCACTTTTGGTGTGTATCAATAAGGGGGATGAGAAAGAGAACAGGAGTCAGTTGGAGAACTTTGTTTCTTGGTGTTGAACAAATCGTCTGCAATTTAACATTGATGAAATCAAGGAACTGGTTATGAACTTTAGGAGTCTTAAGAGACTGTGTTCCTTTAATCTGGGTACTGACATACTCCACATCAAAGTATATTAAGTCTTCACACAATGATACAAATTCTATTTTTCTATTTAATTCACCTTGTAGTATACAGTTTTACTCAAAGCCTTGACATATGACTATGGATGAAATGCAACTAACTGCATGAACCTGAAGCAATTCTAGGCTGTGCTCCATTCTATGCAAAAAAGACTGGGATTATCCATCACTTCCAATAGCGTCTGTATCCCTCCTTGGTCACAAATCTTGGAGCCAAACTTTACTGTACAATGTCAGGTGATTACCTTGTTAATATCATCTGCAAAACCTAATTCTAAACCTTAGGAAGATATATAAACTTGTTCCATCTCCGTCCAAGTAAAAAACTGACAAATGCTTTCATATTATCCTGGCTTAAACACTAATTATTACCTAGTGCCTAATCTTACCTAACTTTATGGTTATCCAAATAATAAAACTGTCAGTGAGTGTGACTTTTGATTCTTGCTGTGTATCACTTATACACTGTCTTATTTTGAAATGAAATGACAACACCCAATTGCATTGTTTGAAAACGTACTGTGCTTTATCTGTTCTTCGTTTCCTTTACTGCAGCTAAGTGTTTTCTTTTCGTCAATGGAGTTTTTTTTTAAATCCTGTTCTATTGTGATAGTTGTTTTTTGATTTCTTGTGTTTATCCTCGTCAAGCACAATTATGAACATATTGTCTTAATTGCTACTTAAAATATATTATTATTAATACTATTATTATCATTATAATAATTATTATCATTAAGTGTGATTGACAGCTGTTTGCAGCAGTACAGTAGTTACTTGGCAATAAAAAAGAAAACAATGGTGTAATTTATTCTAAATATGGATTGCTCCATTAAGTAATGGTCAATTTACAAACTGTCAAAAATACATATTTATGGTGCAGCTGGACACCACCTGAACAACAGAGGACTCTAACTGAGCTTTAACTACGCTCCACAGTGACTTGTCAAGTCCTTGTATAACCCAATTATACAGGATGATTCAAAAAAGATTCATATGATTTCAAGATGATTTATTTCACTTGTAAATCATTATAGAACAATGAAGTAAATTGTAAATGATTTAGATCTGCATAAAGTTTATTATGAAATTTTACAAGTGCTCAATATGACCTCCTCCAGCTGTACGGGCAACATGAATGCCATAGTCAAATTCATCCCATACTTGATTGAGCATGTCGAGTGTCACTGCATTCACGGCTCTTTCAATGTGATTTTGGAGATCATTCAGTGTTGTTGGGAGTGGTGACACATAAACAGAATCCTTAAAATACCCCCACAAAAAAAAAGTCACACAGTATGAGATCTGGTGATCTTGGGGGCTAGAAGTAGAAGGCCAAATCGTTGGCTCCTTTGCGCCCAACCCAGCAATGAGGGAGCTCGTTGTTGAGAAATGCCGGGGACAGTCAGAAACTCTGTGAGCCCCTCTTTCAATCAGTATGTGATTGGTTCCTAGGTGCCTCACAGTTGTAAAAATATGGCACTTTGAAATCGGATTAATCTTTTTGAATCACCCTGTATTTATCTCTGTTGGCTACATACACCCTTAATCAAGCAACATACTTTAGAAATGCTCATTCCAAAAGGGTCAGAAAGGATGTTCTGAAATGAGGGAATCAGGGATAAATCATCTACAAAATAAATAAATAAAAAACAATGAAGCAACAGAATAAATGAAAAAAAGCTGTTGTTCACCCAGTGTTTCCTTTTAAAATAGTCATCTGCTTTTAATGCACGTTGTTTTGCCACTTTTTGTTTTCCAAATGCCAATGAAAACTATTAAAACTTACCTGGCTGTCACTTAAAGTTATCAAACTACAGTAGGAGAATATTCAAGTTTATTGAAAGCTTCCAAAGGCTTCACAAGGTTGATAAAGCAAAAGATCTACAACTGTGAATCTAAAACCAAATAAAATTTCTCACACAGTAAAATAGATGGCAACAGCTAAAAGCCACATGTTATAGGCAAGTTATTTCTGAGAGAAAAAAATAAGCTTGACATCCCAGAAGCAGCTATGTGAATCTGCTGCTTTAAAATTGTGCTTAGAATTGAAATGTTACCGTTTTGTAAAGTGTGCCTGATGGTCAGTGTAACTCCAGCACTGACCCTCAGAATTCACTTTCTAGCTGATGTATTGTTCTAACTCATCTCTTGATTCTAAAAAGGTTATTAGAAATGCAATAGATTTGGAGGGTCACAGAGACCCCAAATGATATGAAGTTGGCCAGTGAACCCTAAAAGGCTTTGCATTTTGTGTTTGTGCATTTTGACTTTTTTAATATCTCTCCTTATTCATCCTTTCCAGTGTTTTGAATTAATAGACATTTTAGATTATTGTGTTTTCCTCCTGGCTTTTATTCCCCAGGATAATCAGTGTTCTGATCTAACAAACTGGAAAAAAAAAAAAAAAAATTCAAAAGTGGGCAAAAAACTGGAAGTCAAAATCAAAGCATCTAAACAACATTTATTTTAATAATAAAGTAAAAATATTATGAAAGAGCAATCATCTATATTTGGTGAGTGATAGAACCAAGTGTGATAAGCACTGATGTGAAGGAAGCAATGCACTGTATTTTTTTCAGGTAATCCTAAAGGGTTATTTCTGCAGCTGTAATCTCTCCTGATTCTGCTGTTAGGGCCACTGAGAATGCCGTCAAAACAACCAACCCAGGAGTTCCCTGTCAGCTGTTCTTGTTGAATCCTACTGCCTCTCTTTGCCCTCTCCGATCTTTCTCTCATTGCACTGATCAATCTCCTCCTCTAGGTTTTCCACCCTCTTTTAAAAATCCCACACAAGACGGTGTACTCTGCATCCCGCTGTAGGTACCGGGATGCAGGGATGAGCACTTAAATGCCACAGATGATGCCACCAAAGCAAGATTCTTACAATCTGTTCTTGCCTTAAACTTAACAGACTTCCCCTGTGCTCTCCTTCTGTTCTCTTTTCACAACATTCACTCACCCTCTGGGTCTTGCCACGCTGCTTCAAGCCTCCTGCTCAAGACCACATACTGAGTGTCCCCACGCCTGTTTTATTCATCCAGTGACGACATCTCTGGCTTCAGGGCTGAAGTGCTTGTTTTGCAGTGCAAGTCCTCCGTACCTGTCTGGCTGGCATGTTACATTATTAATAATTAAATTCTCTGGGCAAAAAATGTTTACATCCTAAAATGTAATTTTCATTATAATGCTATGCTAGCAGACTAGTCTTTATTTTTTGTTTTAACTCAACATGCCTTAAGTTTTGCTTCACAAAAACAAAGCACATCACTCTATAAGCCTGCATTATTTTATGATCTTCTTGACTCATATATTTAATAAATAAAGTAACAACTTATTTGCAATTAATCTAGAAAGACTTTGTCCCTTGAGGACTGAGCAGGAGTTTTGACAATCACTATCTAAAAAGAGCAAATAATAAAAAAAATGATATTACACGCACCATAAATGATAATGCAAGATATTCATGTTACTGGTACTAAAAGAAAATTTCTGACTTCTGTTTTCCAGCATTTCATAGTGAAAGTATATAACAGCTTTATTTTTATGCTTTATAATTGTTACTGAACTACAATTATTACCTTTTCTCCCACTGGCTGATCAAGGTGACTTACAGAGAAGAAGAAAATAGCAAGCAAATATTAAAGACAAAGCCCTTTCAACTTTGATTTTCTAGAAATCGTCAATCATGTTGTCAAAGACTGTGCTGCTGCCTGCATATATTTTATGATAAATTACAGCTGCAAAAATGCTCAAGGTCTTCTAGGATTACTTGCATGTCAATGGTCAAGATGTAGTATTTGTTGGCCTATGGCTATTTCACCCTTTGTTATTTGTGTTACACATAAAATTAACTTCCAGGCAGAAAATAACATTTTAATGTATTATATTTTGAGGCCTGGCAAACAATAATGGCTGCCCTTTATGGAGACTTCACCTTACACTAGGTCCAGAGACTGTAAATTTAAAACTATTGCATTTTTGTAAAAATATAATAGCTATTGTTTTTTTTAAACATTGTTATTTTTAAATGCTGTATTTTTACACTTGCATATAACTATTTTAAGTTATTAACATATTCATTACTGTATCAAAGTTGATAAATGTATTTTCCTCTAATGTGCATTAAATTAGTAAAGCACCTAGACAGTGATTACATATACGTATTTTATAGTATGTTTAACTACACTATGGATTGTAGTGAGAATATTACACACATTGTAATTTGGTGGAAAATTCAGTTATATGGCAGTTTATAATGTTTTATGTTCTAATCTGTTATATTAGAAAAACCAGTTGGTGTAACATATATTTAGCATTTGTGACAGATTTGACTATAAGTCAAAGCTTTTAACTCATAAAAATTAAACAAATAAACTTCTTAGTATTCTTATAAAGTATATTCTCACAATATTCTGAGTAATATAATGCCATATAAAACTTCTAGATTTTTATGTCAATAAAATATTTTTTATGATTTGCGTAAGTCTTTTCAGACTACCTGCTAGCCTTTGACCTTGGATTAACTGAGATAATATAGTATTTTACATTTTTCCTTTAATCCATTCTTTATACAGTAAATCTGAAAAGAAAATTGGATTCAAAAGCTCAGATTGCCATGGCTATGTGATGATAGTCACAAATTGGCAGTGACCATGCAAAGAAAAATAGAGCAATTGCCACATTGATGTTAAAAATTATAAACACAATGAAAAAAAGGGTAACAAAAATTAAACAAACACGATCTCCAGAAGCCAAAAACTCAGGTTTACTGTAACCAGCAAGAATGCAAAAGTGAATGTGTTGTCCTAACAACAGTAGAATAGTAGTTTTTAGGTCTAACAAAAGGGAGATGAAAACCAAGGAAACAGAATGCAGTACTAGAAAATAAAACAGACCCAAACAGTAGCTTAAAATAGAAATCCCATAAAATCCCAAAGTTTGAGCTTACAACAGGGATGTTCTTAGGCATACGCGAACTATGCATCCGCGTGGGGCCCCAATCCGGCCCCGATTTATATATTTTTTTTTTTTGTTGTCGGGCTGTGGGCCTGGGGCACCTGTCATGCCCCTGTCTGTGCCAGTCCCTCACGTCGTGTGTCACAATACCCTCCTCATCCTAAATTTTATCGTTTTGATTCGAATTCGGAGGGGAAGGGTAGGAGCAGGGGGCAGCAGGCAGGGAATCGGAGGCGTGGCCGTAGGACTGGGAATGTATAAATAGTGATCGCTCAGTCTGGAATGTGCATCTCTTAGTCTTATTAACAATGGTAATTTATTTTTCAAATTGCAATCTTCACCTAAATCCCTAATAATATTGTCACGCCGTTGTAATTTTGCCAAATGCACCATAGCAAACGTTAATTTTAGAGGTTTGTTTCTGATTCATTCAGAGAGATCCCCATAAAATCATGAAATATCCCTATATTACCGGCCTTTACCAGATCCAGAACAAAATCAATTTTTTACCACTCTGCATACACACAAGCGTACATGTAGGGCTACTGGTCATCTAAGGCCTTTTCCGGACGTTTTATTAGAACACTTTATTAGAACGCCCCCAAGACACCCCCCCCACCCCCATCCGGGGCCTGCACATTTCTGAACCACGTAGGGCCCCCAGACTGCTAAGAATGGCCCTGCTTACAAGAGCTTGTCTCACCCACCTAACGTTGTGCATCTGTGGAGGTTAACTACACTTATCACAGTTTTGAAATACAGGGGGTCCTTGGGTTACAACGTCTCGACGTACAACGTTTCGAGTTTACAACGCTCACTCCCATAAAAACTTTAATACTCAATTCTCACAATTGAGACGTGAGAAGGAATAAATGTAAGGATTTTTTTTTACACTCATTTTTTTCTGTTACTACAGTACAGTGTACAGTACCGTATATTTATGTCCTTTTCCTTTTTCTGTGGTTTAGTTGTGTTTTTATGTTCTAGATTATGATTTTGCAAATGTGTTAGGATAGTTAAGTGACTTAGGCTAGGGTGTGTTTCAACTTACACTAAAATTCGGGTTACATCACGGTTGTAGGAACGGAACTGTGTCGTAACCCGAGATCCCCCTGTAAAAACAAAATGAATGGCTTAAAAAAGCACTCAGAAAACAAAGAAATTAAGACTACATATAATCATATGCTGACCATGCACATAGGTCCTTTTCGACACATACGGGCCACGAAAAAGTATGTGAACCCTTTGGAAATAACTGCATTTATGTATAAATTTATCTTAAGATTTTATGGGTTTCACCGAAGTTACAAAAATGAACAAACACTATTTTATTTTATTCGTCTAGCACATATTGAATACATCACTCAAACATTCACAGGTGTAGATTACAGAAAGTATGTGAACTCTTAGGCTAATGATTTCAACAAATGCTAACTGGAGTTAGCAAACCTAGAGAACAATCAATGAAATGAGATTGGAGGTGTGATTTAGAGATGCTTTGACCAATAAAGGAAGACTGAAACATTTCGAGTTTGCTATTCTCAAGAAGCATTTGCAAGTGTAAACCATGTCTCGCTAAAAAGTGGTCTCAGAAGATCTAGGATCAAGAATGGTTGATTTGCACAAAACTGGAAAGAGTTGCAAAATAATTTCAAAAGAGTTTAGATTTTCAGCATTCCACAGTTAGACATACTGTATATAAATATAGATGACTTAGTAAAGTGGCTACTCTCCCTAGAAGTGGGTACCCAGCCAAGCTGACTTGTAAGGCATATTGCAAAATGCTCAATGAGGTTAAAAAAAATCCCTAGAGTAACAGCTAAAGGCTTGAAAGAATCATTCGAGCATGTTTACACATCTTCATATGTTTACCATACATAAAAAGTTGAATAGGCATGACATTCGTAGAAGGACATCAAGAATGAAGCCACTGCCCTACATAAAAATACTGTTGTCTGAAGTTTGCCAAAGACCATCTTGACACTCCACAATGCTATTGGGAAAATGTTTTGTAGACTGATTAAACTAAGGTTGAATTTTTCAGAAAGAATATGCTGCAGTATGTATTTTGTAAAAGGGTGCCACATACCAATATGAAAACATCATCCCAAAGGTAAAGTACAGTAGAGGGAGCATCATGATTTGTGGCTGCTTTGCTGACTCTGTGACTGGACAGCTTGCCATCATTAAGGGCAAAATTTCCAGGTTTATCCAGGTATCCTGGATTTGACAGTACCATGAGTTTTCTCAGGGATGTAAAATACAAAGGCACTTGAGCAGAAGAGACCAAGTGACAGCCTAAGTGGAGCGAAGCATGTTATGTTCATTGAGAGTGTTAGAGGGTACATGACCCAGATGCTACTCTGGGTTCCTAATGGCAGAACTAAATCACAATTATATCTCTTATTCAGTATTATCCATGCATTTATTTTGAGTAAGTCTTCTTATCAGTAATCATTAATCCAAAAAAAAAAAAAACAGGAAGTAGACCAAAAGGTTTGAGATTTCACAGAGATATTTAAAATACCTACAATGAATGAGAATTTTATTAGAAGAGCTTAAGTAAACATTTTCCTTTCTTCTTTTAGATAATAAAGTATGTCCAAAAGACAACATAAAATACTTAGTTTAGGCAAAATAAGGCATCTGTCAGGATGCATAGGTGATTTTTCTTGTGTGTTTTTTCTGTATTTATTTTCTATTCATGTGATGGTGAACATTTCTGCTAATTTCTACCTTGTTCTTATGCATTATTAAACTTTTATTGTTGCTTTAGTTTGTTTTTTCTATTGTGTGTGTTACATTTGGTGATGCGATTGTTGGGCAATGTGGTCCTAAAGAAAAAGGGAGTGTAAACAGCAAAGTGTCTGAGCTTTTATCTATCAAAGAAAGAGATTACTTTGTTAGAGATGAGCATGTAAACAACATGAAGACAAAATATTTATAGAAAGAAAAGTTAGGATTTGTGTTTTGTTTTGTGGCTTTTATTTTGGCTCAGTCCCAATAATGTAAATAAATATATAGAATAATCCATCCATCCATTATCTAACCCGCTATATAACAACTACAGGGTCACAGGGGTCTGCTGGAGCCTATCCCAGCCAACACAGGGCGCAAGGCAGGAAACAAACCCCGGGCAGGGTGCCAACCCACCGCAGGGCACACATACACAAAGGATAATTTAGAATCGCCAATGCACCTAACCTGCATGTCTTTGGACTGTGGGGGGAAACCCACGCAGACACAGGGAGAATATGCAAACTCCACGCAGGGAGGACCCGGGAAGCAAACCCAGGTCTCCTAACTGCGAGGCAGCAGCGCTACCACTGCACCACCCTATATAGAATAATTTTAGTGTAAATATACTTACTATTCTTCTGCCATTTCCACCACTCAAAATTTTTCCAGCCAGTTCCACTGAAAACTTTAGCCCTGAGGTAGAAAAGTTTTAAAGATGTCCAACAGTATTTGAGCGCAAAACTAAAATTTGTGGCCAAGGGAAACTGGTGCTTTATTAAATTTATTTTTAAGAACACTCTGACTGATCCCAATTGAGTAAATATTATCTCTTCAACTTTTAGAACAAATTATGACTGAAAGTTATTGATGAATAGGTAGCAGTATAAGATTTTTAGCTGAGCAAAATAAGGCAATGAAATTCAATGACAGGACAGAGGGAAGGCAAAAGCAAGGTTCAGGAAATGAACCCAAAAATCAGTAACAAGAAAACTGGGAAGGGTCAAACATTCAGAAGTCACACAAAGCAAAAATACAAAAAACACAGTCTGTTGTCAAATAAAAGACAAAGTTGCTTAATCTCAAAATTGATTAAAAAAACAAAAGCTGGACAAAGTGTTAAGCTAGTTTAAATAATCTCAGAATTGTGATGTAATGCATTTTTATGTCCAGCAATTGTGTGACAAAATGTCACCACGGTAACATCATAAAAATAATATAACAATAAAATATGTTGACATTGATAAATCAAAAGACAAATTCATAAAAATGTATTAAAATATATTAGAACATTTATTATAACAATGGTGAAAACCAAGCCAAGTACCATGATGTATTCTTTTTGAACATAAAATATGCTAATGGCTAATAATTCAAGAACTGAAGTCCACAGTGGCGGACTATTGCTAATTACTAACTTGCAGAATAAGTGAGGAATTCTTTTGATTTGTTTTTTTTTTTGGCCAGATTATCCAACTTTTTCCATTTTGGAATGACTGAATTCTTTTGATTTGCACTAGTGCTGAGTACTATACAGTGTTCTTTATAATCGTCAGTAAATTTACTTGCATTCCATGTAAGAAAAAACTCTTACTCCATTATGGTGGCTGTTCCTTCAGGGTGGTTAACTTATGCCATGCATATATGTTTCATTGTTAGTTAAGTTAGTGTTTATCAGAGAAATTCACTGAAGTATTGCTGTGTTTGTTTGTGACCTTGTCTACAGGAAAGTTTACTGTTCTATTTAATTCTGTTAATTTTATCTCAGGAAAATGTGATGGGACAGTGATTTGCAGCTCTGTTCCCATTTGTTGCCACAATATTTGGTCCAGATGTCTCACCAGCTTCTTAAAATACAATTGCACCATTACAATCCGCTCAAAACTAGATCAGTATATCCAACCTCATTGACATCAGTGCACTTCCAGGAGTTCAACAAAGTTCCTGAACATTTCTTTGAGCTCAAGGTGAAGTGAATTCAGCAGGGTTTGCTCATCACTATTTTTATATGTACTAATTTCTGGTAATTTATGATGAGGTTTTCAAGGGTTACTTTTGGCCTCAAACATAATAAATATTGTGATCCATAATAAAGTGCAATAGTTTATTTTTCCCAGACTTTAAATCAACTTATAAACTGTTAACTAAAGTGTGGAATATAACCATTCTAACTTCAAACATATCTATTTTGCGTATTTTAGGCTAAATATAATAGTATGCCTGTTTTCCATATATTTTCATGTAGATAGGAATAGTCATTCCACATGAATATTTGATCTACTGGCAAGAAAATAGTGTTTGTTTTTTACAATACCTTGTAAATAAATATTAATAGAGGGCAGCACAGTGGCACAGTGGGTAGCGCTGCTGCCTTGCAGTAAGGAGACCTGCGTTTGCTTCCTGGGTCCTCCCTGTGTTCAGCTTGCATGTTCTCCGCGTGTCTGCGTGGGTTTCCTCTGGGTACTCCTGTTTCCTCCCACAGTCCAAAGATATGCAGGTTAGGTGCATTGGCGATTATAAATTGTGCTTGGTGTGTGTGTGTGCGCACGCCCTGCGGTGGGCTGGCACCCTGCCTGGGGTTTGTTTCCTGCCCGGTGTTGGCTTGGATTGGCTCCAGTAGACCCCCGTGACCCTGTAGTTGGGATATAACGGATTGGATAATTGATGGATGGATGAATATTAATAGTGATGGAATTATGTAGGTGAGAGAAAGGGGAATGAACTGTTTCAAGTACAGTAATAGTGTTGGCTTTAACAATTAAGGTCGAACTGAACACTAACATTAATGATGTAATTTAATCTTAACATAACAGGAAGGTTATGGCTTAATGTATTGACTGACTGTGGTTTGCCCTCTCTCCTAAACTTCCTTTCTGAAGGTCTTTTAAATTAGATGAATTCTGCCATTTGATGATTGCTGTGCAGGTAAATAAAAACAAATGTGCTACTGACACCTTCATAATTCATACAGCCATGTCAAAAGTAACTGTACCTTCTTTCTGTTGCATGGTTTTACATGTCAGGCATAATTAACCATTATGTTAAATTAAATTTCCTAGTGTAATGTAATGTAATCTCAGGTAAGCAAACAACACATAAGAGATTTTATTTTATTATTTAACACAAAATAAGCCAACATGCAGAATTCAGATGTGAAAAAGTATGTACAGTCCATGAGATAGCAACTTGTAGAATAACCTTAAGCAGGAATAACTTGAAGTAATTTTCTGAATCACTGTATTGAGTTTCTTATGTCACATTTGAATCATTTTGTCCTACATGCCCTAATGATGTTGTTTTGGTTCACTAATATTTGAAGTCATTCATTTATGAACAGATTTATTAAAGACTTGCTGCAGCATATAAGTAGGGTTGGGGTCTGAGTATAACATGTTCATAGCAACACCTTGATTTCACACTTCACACAAGGAGCTAAAACTCTCTCCTGGAGCCATGAACTACTAGCTACAAACACCTAGGCTTGAGTTTGTAGTTAGTTTTCTTGATGTCTTGATACTGGTGGTCTCATTCTGGCTGTGAATTTACCCAGTAGAAGAAGCCCTATGAAGTTATGGGGATACTCACAGCTATATGTCATGAAGATATTTTATGGGTGGTTTAGTTCCATTGTCACTGAATAAGGTTCACACTGTCCTTGCCTATAAAGAATGTTAGCAGGCACAAGGGTAAAAGAAAAGGACCAGAAGATGAAAATATATATCAGCAAACAACTGGGGGTCATAACCAGTATATCAGAACAATTATTGATCAAAACCTAATGTATGATCCAAAATCAGCATCAAAGAACAAAGCAAGAAGTCTGCAAATCCATAGAATCTAGAAGTTGCATGCAAAGACTGTCAAAATAAATTATCCACAGAATTAGACAAAGATGTACATTTAGTGCTATATTAAATATCATCGTATCTATTTCGTCACATGGTGTGGTTTTTGGTGCCCCACCCCGTAGCAATGAGCAGTTGAAACAAACATCCCAAATGGTTGCACCTGCTAGAAAACAATATTTGCATCACAGCAATTGCATACCTTGCTGAAAAATAACAAGTAAATTCCATCTTTAATTGTCAATGAAAAAATCCCAATAATTGTAAATATTTTATAACAGATCTATAATTTGCTGTTGGATTAAGTGTTCCACTAAACATTGACTGGGATGGGTTGTTTTCCATTAGGTCAGGTGTTTAGAATTAATAGCAAGGAATGCAACTCCTATTTCATCAGGCTACCTAGTATTTTTCTCAAAGTCAGCAGTGTGTTTCTTGGATGCTGTTAATGTGGTCTTTTCATAACAGTCACTGCTAATACACAGCAGGATGAATTTTATAGATATTATTATCCCACCACATATTTTTAGATCAGTTGGGTTGCTCATTGACTTCTTGGGGACTTCTCTAACATAACACTCCTTGTCTTCTGGCTTAGCTTAGAAGAACAGAGAGAAACTTAAAAATTTTAGTTTTCCTAATGATAAATATGATTGTGTCTACATCTCCTCCTAGGTTTGGACCTTTTCACGGGTTCAGCAGGGTATGAAACAGAGAACTTACTTTCCAAGGTAGAGATTGAGGTTTGATATGCACTATTGCTGAAGGAACCTTGCAGTATACAGATTGCACTGTAGGAAATGGAATTCAGAATGACAGTAAAATAATTTTAATCCCCTCTGGCCTCACACTGGATGCCACTGGCCTGTGCAGGATTAACAATTTTTATTATCACATTACAATCTGTAACATTATCCTAGGTGTTGAACACTTTTTGGAAATTATGCAAAGCTTCAGAGTAATAACATGTGCAACAGCTTACCACTATTTATTAATTGTTTCACCAATGTGTGTGTAGAAGGTCATTTTCACAGGTTAGTCATGTTATTTAACATTTAAATGTGTTCAAAAATCATTTTTCATTTCTCACAAGCAAAAGATATATCTAAAGTGCAAATGCTTTTAATTTATAAAATCTAGAATGGAATAAAAAAATGCAATATTTTTAGAATGGGTTGCTACAAAGGCAGGGGCTACAGTAGCTATATACACTATAGGTGGGGGTGCCTTATGTATTTTGCTCCACACCTGCCTTTGGGTGATGTTAGCTTCTGTTACCACAAAATCTTGTGAAAGTCCTTGAGTGTTTTATTCCTTTACGAAACACTTCAGAAATAATGTGAATTAAAAATGGTCCTGTTTTCGAATGGCCCATTTGTGATTTGTGTTAAAATCTGAAACCAGCCTATATTTCCATGAAAGAATATTTCAGTAAAATATGCTCAATTTAATCCTAAATTATACCAATGTGAATGTTAATAAATCTTTCTTACTATCTGGTATGATCCAGTCATGCTATGGTATTTCTGTTTAATTACCCTGACAGCAAAATTCTGTCTAGGTAGACAGGGAATTATTTTGATGCTTCTTCAGCTCATTATGTCTGAAGCATCACAAATTGTGTCTGCAATATGTCCCAGACATCTTTAGAGCAGACAGAACAAAGCAAGTAAATGACAAACAAAACATACTGTATCTTCCCCCTTTGATGAATTGGTGCATAAAGAGTGGATATTATGTAAGAATAATTAAAGTGATGCTTGGGAAGAGCTTTAAATATTTTCCATCAAGAGTGACATGCTTTGGCCAGTGTGTTCTTTCTACATTGTTAAATTTAATAGATAATACCACATGGTCTTATGTACATAAAAAACAGTTTACTCTGATTTGTCAAGCTCACTAAAAAGTATAGGAGTTGTTTTGCACTCAGGTTGACATTTTACAATAATTTTATTTTAAAAGAATGGCCAGCACCTGAAAATTTCACCTCATTGTCATTACATCAAGCTCAGAGTGTGGCATGTACATAATAAAAGGAGTGTCCTTTAGTTTTATTTATTTGTAATTCTGTACATTTCTTTATTTAATTATTCTTTGGCTTGTATATTAGTTATTTTATGTTTTATGTTTACCAGAGGATATGGTGCTTTATATTATATTTATGCAGTAATATACAGGGCACAGCCTGCCAAAACAGAAGACAGACTACTGCATCAATAGCAGGGAGTGCCCAGAAGTACAAAGTCTTTTTTTCCAATGCATTTAGATGAGGCTTTTAACAGAGGCACTATCCCCTAACTTCATTTGGGAATTACTGATCCCAAGTGGCAGCTGTCACAGGAAGAAAATGTAAATGTCGTGTTATAGGGCATAAATGATTGCAAAAGGTAGTAAAATATTAGGCCTTTATGTTTTATTTCCATTGTAATGAATTATAAATAACCATAATTGACATATAATTATATGAAATGCCTATGCAGTATTTCTTTCATTATTGAATGTTCAACATGTTTCTTAAATTGTAAGCAGAATAAAAGTATAAAGCAATGAATTAGCAGGGTACCATTGGACCTTTAATGTGTTTGATTATACCTATTTCCTGCCAACGCTTTTGTCACTTCTGTAAAGATAATATTTATGCAGATTGGTGCATGTTCACTTTAAAACACTTTAAATGTTCAGTTTAAATACTTGGGATAAAAAAAAAAAACAGAGTAACAGGGAATGTGGAAGAGAGGTCAAGAAGAGAGTACAGGCAAGGTGGAGTGGGTGGAGAAGAGTATCAGGAGTGATTTGTGACAGACAGGTACCAGCAAGAGTGAAAATGAAGGTATATAAGACATTAGTGAGATCAGCTATGTTATATGGGTTGGAGATAGTGACACTGACAGAAAGAGTTAAAAATGTTAAGATTTGCATTGGGTGTGACAAGGATAGACAGGATTAGAAAAGAGTACATTAGAAGGTCATCTCAAGTTGGATGGTTTGGGTGAGATTGCCTTGGTGTGAACATGTGCAGAGGAGAGATGCTGGGTATATTGGGGGAAGGTTGCTAGGGATGGAGTTGCCAGGCAAGAGTAGAAAAGTGGAAGCCATAAGAGGAGGTTTACAGATGTAGTGAGAGAGGACGTGCAGGTGGTGGGTGTGACAGAGCAAGATGCAGAGGACAGGAAGATAACGACACATTATCCACTGTGGAAACCCCTAATGGGACCAGGTAAAAGAAAAAGAATGTACATGTTCACTTACTCACCCTATGCAAAATCGGATCTCGCAAATAAATTAACCTGTAATTTCTAGAGACAACTCATGTGGATGGACACAGGGAAATTCATCCAGACAGTAACTGTCTGGGGATTTAAACCCACCACCCAATCATAAGATACAACTTCACCACACAAAAGAAACAGAAAGGCTTCAAGAAAACCATCTTTATTCCCCCCCAAAACAGGGACGGTCAGGTTATTTATTACACACAGACAAAGCAAGTAAGCAGGGATGTCAGTGGCTGGGTAATAACGTTCTCCACATCATCCATCGGGCGACAGACGTGTTATGTGGGGAGGCTGTGAACTTCCAGTTGCCTCGGTGGTGCTGTGAACCTGCGGTTGTATTGGCGACAGGCAAACAACCCTCAACAGATGCGTCAATTGTGTTTCGGTGTGCAGCACCATTGGAGAGGGTCTGAAAAGAGTTAAAAAATCTCACACATATTTTGCTTTTCACACCAATTTGGGCAAAACAACTTCCTAAATAGGGCTCGACCAGATGCAAGAGAATGTCAGCATTGACATGCGCAGAACCGGGACAGTGGAGAACATCAAAAGCAAACTGATGCAAGCTAATAAACCATCGATTGAGCTGGGCACTTGTATACTGTTGTCTGTAGAGCCACTGGAGCGGGGCATGGTCAGTCACCAGGATAAACTGAAACTCATAAGTAGCAGAGGGTCTCCACTGCCTACTTAATAGCCAAACATTCTTTCTCAATGGTGGAATAAATACGTTCCCTAGGGAGCAACTTCCTGTTCAGAAATGTGATGTGATGTTCCTCACCATTAAAACTCTGAGCACAAGCAGTGTTTGGGAGGGTCTCAGAAGAGCTTAAAAATCTCACAGTGTATGGTTTTCACTTAGATGACCAACTACTCCCTTCCTAAAAATAATCATAAATGCGAAAATTTAATGAAATTCTGTATGTCAAGTACTGGCACCCCATGTTTAGTGTTGTGTAATGTTCTGATGCAAAGTTAGTCTCCAACCTCCTGAGACTCTGAACTTCTTGAAGTAAGTTTGCTAATTAATGGATGGATACATGGATCTAACAACACACACAAACACAAATAAGATAAGTACACAACATTCATGCCTGAAACATTAATATATATACTATATTCAAGCACATTTGACTTCATTATTTAGGCAAACATAAACATAACAGGGTTAAAAAAAAGTAACGTTTAAATTTCTGGCCGCTTAATACGTCATGTTTTTTAAACATCTAACCTCCTAATATAAAATGAGCAGATTTACTATTCCAACTAATTTTATCACATTACACCCTATAAATTGCATTAAGGCATCTTGATTAATTATAATTCTACCAAACTTCTTTAGAATTTTAATAGAGTTGAATGCTAGCCAGTACAAATTGACTTTACTGTACTGAGCCATTTATTATCAACTACAGTTTAATGACCTCAGTCAGACAATAATAATGATATAGTTTTAAATATATTGTAGTTTTATACTTCTAGTATATTTGTCTGCAAAAATATGGACAGGAGTATCTGTTATAACACAGAGAGTGATTTATTCATTTGGAAAAATGACTTACAATTCATCCTTTTATTCTCACTACTTTCCCAGTTTAGTGTCGTTTTGAGTTACTTCAGTGTTACAGTAGGAATGCAGCAAAACAGAACTACACCCTGAATGGGATTACTTTATCATCCAGCACTGGTTTGGTTCCTGTTCTGCACCCATTGATATAATTGTATTCAATGGATTCATATCCTTCCATTAATTTTGCTCTTTACATATGGACGTATGATTTGATGGATGACATCGCATTACACACAGGCACATGGCCTGACATGAATCTCTTTGTACTTATGGGGTGAGCTCTGATGCCAAGACATGTGTATGAAGCCCAGAAATTAAAATCTAAACTAATCCCAAAATCAAAATGGATCCCACCTGCTGTGATGCTACACACTGGGCTGGTATGTCAAACAGCTTTGATAATAAATCAGATGGAAATTTCAGTGGTGTGTTTTCCCCTTTCAATAGTCTTAATTTTTAGAATTTTTTCACATATTTTTATAAATAGAAGCAAGTTTGCATTGTTTTCTTTCTAGTTCCTAAACAAGCTGAAGAATGCTTTGTGACTGCTTCCAGTAGGACAAAAATAAGAAATAGGGGATAGCACGAGCCCTTATTAAATTTAAAAATATGTTATTTGTTATGAATTTGATACGTTTATTCATTCATTTTACTTTACAACTACTGGAAAACTCTTGTAACAATAATAAAAATGTCAATTAAGTATTAAGTCATGTAAATATTAATGACAAAAATTTCAATGATAAAAAGAAAACTCAATACTGATTCTAAAGAAGATAATTTTAGTTCCAATACACTATTAAATTACTTGATTAAAAATGGCTGTTTGTTCCAGAAAAATTGTATTAAATTATATTAATTTGCAATTCATCCTGTTCACATTCATCTTTCAATAAGGGGTAGCATTAAATGCAATGAGAAGAATTGGTTAGTTTAGCATATTCCAAGATATGCTTTATAATATAACATACTGTAAATATAACAAAGATGGTAGTCTAATCAAACAAGTACAGTTAAAGTGAGTATTTTGCTTGGTCTTTTAGTGGAGAATCATTTGAAATGTTTCTGACCTACTATATATCAATGATTTTTGCTAAACATTAACGACACATTGCAATGTCAAGCAAAAGCCTGCATATAATAATAATCTATTATGCTGTAGAGGCCGAGGGCCATAACATAACACAAAGTATAATGCTCCAGTCATGAGCTGGGAATGCTAAATGGCAAGCAATATAATACTTATACTGTTAAGGCACAACAATAAGCCTGCCTGATATTGTGTAGGTCCCTCAAAACAGCTTTGACCTGTAGAGACATGGATTCCATAAGACATCTGAAAGTGTCCTGTGGTATCTTGCACCAAGATGTTAGCAGCAGATCCTTTAAGCCCTGTAAATTGTGAGGTGGGGCCTTTAGGGATCAGACTTGTTTTTTGGCACATCACACAGAAGCTTGATCAAATTGAGATCTAGAGAATTTTGTGGCCAAGTCAACATTTTGAATTCTTTGTCATGTTCCTCAAACCATTCCTGAGCAATTTTTGCAGTGTGGCCAGGTGCATTACTCAGCTGAAAGAGACCTTTGCCATCAGGGAAAACAGTTGCCATGAAGAGATGTATGTGGTCTGCAACAATCTTTAGACCCAAGGTTTCTTAGAAGAACATTGCCCAGAGGATCACGCTGCCTCAAATGGCTTGTCTTCTCCCAATAGTGCATCCTGCTTCTATTTCTTCCCCAGGTAACTGACATAAATGCACCACATGATGTAAAAGAAAATGTGATCAGACCAGGCCACTTTTTTTCAAAGCTCCATGGTCCAGTTCTGATGCTCACGTGCCCAGTTCTGATGCTTACGTGCCCAGTTCTGATGCTTACGTGCCCATTGTTGTCACTTTCATTTGTGGGCAGGGGTCACCATGGGCACTCTGACTATTCTGCAGTTACACAGCCCCATATGCAGCAAGCTGTGAAGCACTGTGTATTCTGACACTTTTTTCTCATGGCCAACATTAATTTTTCCAGCAATTTGGAATCACACCAAACAGGCTCATTCTCATTATTGAACACTGGGCACCCATGTCCCTGTCACTGGTTTACTGGTTGTCCTTCTTTAGATCACTTTTGGTTCCTACTAACCACTGCATATTGGGAACACTGCACAAGAACTGCCATTTTGGAGATGCTCTGACCCAGTCATCTAACTGTTACAGTCTGGCCCTTGTCAAAGTTGCTCATATCCTTACATTTGCCCATTTTTCCTGCTTCCAAAATATTGCCTTCAAGAACTGACTGTTCTCGTGCTGCTCAGTATATCCCAGCCATTGATACAATTGTAACAAGATAATCACCGTTATTTACCTCACCTATTAGTGGTTTTAATGTTTATGCGTGGAAACCATAGGATTGCATCTATTGTGGACTATGGCCAGCCATTCATCTTGGCCAATACCCCCAGGCCGCCAGTGGAAGTGCCCCCACAACCCAACCCGCGACATGGAGATGCCCCGAATTCCGGCAGGGCATCATGGACTATGTAGTTTTAATACACAACCCTGTTGGATAACGTCGGGGCCGCCAGGAGATGCTGCAGGGAGGCTCAGAGATGTTTATTTTCCCTATAACCCAGAAGTACGTCTTAGGCACAGCGACAGAGGAAATGACGTACTTCCAGGATGAAAAAGAAGAGTTTTGATCTGACCCGGAAGTGCTAGGAAGTCACATGGACTGAGGGTTCAGAAGCACTTCCGGGTCAAGAACTATAAGAGACTGTGAGAGATCCCAGACGGGCGAGCTGAGTCAGGTGGCAGAGAGACAACGCGTCTGGGAGAGTGGAGGATTATTTATTATTGGTTATTATTGGAGTATTGTATGAGTTTTGTGGAGCGGAGGCTGCTTTGTGCACATTATAGTTCAAATAAATATTATTATTGGACTTTTATCTGGTGTCTGGCGTCTGGTCTGAGGGTTCAAGGGGATGACAGCGCCCCCTATGTGTCACACTATCCATGAATTATGTTTTTGATAAACAGCCACCGTCTCCAACTGTTCACTAATGCAAATTGAACTGTTTGTTATGGTTTCAGAAAACATTTTTAATATATTGATTCCTGCATTTTTTAGATTTTTAAAATATTTTATTTTATTGCATTTTATTTTATTAATAATTAATGGAGAAACTGTAAACTCTTTACACAACCATCAAAAAATTTGAACCCAGGTCATTAAGACTAAAAACCAGTTGGACTAAGCCCTCTGCCATAGTTATGCTGTAATGCAAAGCTAGGCAAAATCCAGTGGCTTCTTGGTCACTTTGCAGAAAGGCACAGCATGTGTATACATGTTCCGTAAAATCAGGTTTATCTCACACAGTTACTTTCAAGTCTGTGTGGTTTTGCATGTCCTTTCCACACATACAAGACCCTTTTCACTGATATTCCACTTTTACTCAATATATAAAACTTTCATCAGTAGGTTGACAGTAGATAAATGTAGTTTGATTAATCTTCGTAACCCACTTATTCCACTACAGGGTCGTCTGAAGTTACCACAGAGAAAATATTCATCCTTGGTCATAAGTGTATGATGTAAATTCTCCATTCAATTTGACATATAAGTGTAGGAGGAAATATTGTTAAAATAGAGGGACTCCAGGTCTGTTTGCATTGCACATACACTGCTTTGTTTTTCGCTATGATACCATGGTTATGTATGAATAGAGTATGTTATGTGCATGTAACATTATTGCATTCATCATTGTCAGGCTAATGCTGCGTTCTATTTACCTCAGAAGTTGAATGTCGGAGCTGGAAATGATGTCACACCAGAGCTGACTGCATTCCAGTAAAACATTGGGAAAAACAATATGGACGCATCCAGGAAAACCTTTGATCTGCTTGCTCTATTAAAATAAATAACAGTTGATAACAAAGCATTACACTGTATTTTGCGTGTGTACAACTGATTTAATGAGACAAAAATAGACAGAAGTGCTAATAAACAGTATATTACTACAGCTTTCACTAAAGTTCACAGTGTATGTCTCCATCTTGGATTGACGGCATCAGCTGAAGTCAGACAAACTTGGACGTGACAGACAGCTCTTGAGTTTACAAGTTGGAAATCCGACTTAAGGGGAAACATTCTGACTAGGAAAAAATCTGTCTTAACACTTCAAATGTAATGCAGCACTGAACTGCATGCACTTCCATGTCTGAACTTTGTTTACCTGTGAAGGAATGAACTTATGCAAGAATTGTAGATTATTTTCTTTCTAATCAGGTTTATATCAATATAATCACAAATATAAACAATATGTAACCAAATAAATAAAGTATTTATAAATGGCTACCAATACCAATCCCTTTCACCCCTGCATGTACCAATGGGAACAGTGATAATGCCAGCTCACAATGTCACCAACAAAGGGAGTCAATGCATTTAAGATTTTATTAGGAAAGTGGCAGAATCCCAGTTTTGAGTAGACTTATTGCATATTTCATTAATTTGTGATCCAGAGTACTCTAGATGAATCGGATTATAGAAAGAGAACAGCCCATTCTTCAAGGTTATTAACTCAGGAGTCCATCTGCAATCAAGCAGTAATTTTTAGCAGCTAATGTGCCCAACCAAATGTACCTACATTGGTGCACAGAGAGACAAAGGCCTTAAAAGTTTAAGAGAATTAACATCTGTGGTAAAAATGGAATCAGTATCAAACAAAATAGACCACAATGCTAGAATAAGAATACTGTAAATGTACATGTACAGTACAGGCCAAAAGTTTGGACACACCTCCTCATTCAATGTGTTTTCTTTATTTGCATGACCATTTACAGCACTCCATCACTCTCCTTCTTGGTCAAATAGCCCTTACACAGCCTGGAGGTGTGTTTGGGGTCATTGTCCTGTTGAAAAATAAATGATCGTCCAACTAACCTGACTTCTGCACAACACAACTGCTGGTCCCAACCCCATTGATAAAGCAAGAAATTCCACTAAATAACCCTGATAAGGCACACCTGTGAAGTGAAAACCATTTCAGGTGACTACCTGTTGAAGCTCATCGAGAGAATGCCAAGAGTGTGCAAAGCAGTAATCAGAGCAAAGGGTGGCTATTTTGAAGAAACTAGAATATAAAATATGTTTTCAGTTATTTCACCTTTTTTTGTTAAGTACATAACTCCACATGTGTTCATTCATAGTTTTGATGCCTTCAGTCATGAAAATAAAGAAAACACATTGAATGAGGAGGTGTGTCCAAACTTTTGGCCTGTACTGTACATTAATGAGCCAATAACACTCAGGGGGAAAAAGATGGCAAACAGGTTGGGCTATAAAAACCAGGCTAAAACTGTTAGTCCTGAGTGTTACTCGGGCAACTGTACAGATGCGTCTTGTTTGGCTGTAAAGGAGCCCACAATTTGACCCTCCGCTTCTGGCCCCCAAGATCACCAAATCTCACGCTGTGTGAGTTGTGAGTACAGTGACACCTGACATGCTCAATCAAGTATAGGATGAATTTGACTAGTGATGCTGTCTTTACAGCTGGAGGAGGTCATATTCAGCACTTGTAAAATTACATAATAAATTTTATTCTCATCTAAACCATTTACAATTTACTGATCATTTTGAAATTGAATGAATCTTTTTGAATCACCCTGCATACTGTTTTGGCATCATTAGTAGTATTATTATTACTGTTATTATTATTTTATTTTTTCTTATTGTTCATTTCATATTATTATTTGCATTCACCATTACTGTTATTATTTGTATCATTATTATACTTTTGAGATTTAATAAAAATGTAATTTTTCATGCCAAAAAAATGCAGCACTTTTTACATGTGTTTTTGGAATAAAATGCAATGCCAAGGAGGTTAAGGAAAGACCCATCACAAGTAGCTTGCACAAATATGCTCATATTTAAAAATTTTTCATGATGGTCCTACCAGCAAAGGGGTGAGGTAGGGAAGGGTTTAATAGCATTACTTGCAAAACAAAGACAAGTTAACTGAAACTGGCTTCTTCAGAAGGGAAGAGGAGTTTGCAAAGAAGAAAAGAGGATACTTGGGTACAGAAGATGCGAGTGAGACCTATAGAATTTTAATCAATATTTTTAACCAAATCATGATATAATTTTACAACTTAATACAAGTATATACATATATGAAGTTATAACAATGAATTGTTAAACATAAGGATAAGAATTGAATGTAACTAAATGGTTAACTAAATGTTGTTTTAAGCTTAGGCACGTGAGACTTTTGCCTCATTTTAGAGGAGCCACTAAGACAGTTGCTAAATGGTAAAATGAAGTGGGTGAGTAACAAATGCCCCTTTAGAAAACAAAAATAAAGTAATGGCAAAGCCCAAACCCCCCTCCTATGAAAATCTAAAATCAACAGAGTCCACAGATCACCCCTATTTACAAGGCAATATTCAGATTAATGGGAGAGTCAAAAGGAGTCAGAAAATAATGGTGGCCCTCATTGAATGCATGAAGCTCTACATATGCATATTAAGAGTCAGATGATGTGCTGTATTGGATGAGGTAACGTAACAGAAAAGCATAAAAGCAGATTGTTTTATTGATTGCTCACTCCATGGACTGATACATTTGTGCATATTTGTGTACAAATAAAGATTTGTTCTGCATTTTCATCTGGTCTCTGTGACTGACTTCTTTGAAAACAGAAGAAATGTTTTTCCACTACAGATATCACAAACCAAAGTGTAAAAGTTAAAATTTTACAATGATTCAAAATCTGGACAACCAGACAGATCACCCAGCATGCAAATGTGCATCTAAACAAACTGAATTCAAGGATGGCCACCTAGCAATACTGAACGATTGTTAAATATAGGCAAATTCATGTGCTGTTTTTGTTATAGAGCCTAAATGTCTGTCTGTTTTGCACTAAATTTTAATAGCATATGCTATAGTAAGCCTTAGGCAGAAGCTTGTGGATACAAAATATTAATCAAACAATCATTTCATATGAAACGCAACTGTTCCAAGTATCAAAAAAGACGCATTGCAATTGTTGGAGAGTTCAAATGCTTTCAAGATCAAGTTCAGTTTTATTTGCCATATGTCAACAAAATTCTTACTTCTGCTTACCCTCTCAATAAAAAATACCCTTTTATCTGATATAATCTTTGTTCCCATTTTTTTTCTTTTAGATTAATTATTAATTTGTTTTTAGAGAAAAAAGACAGCAACTCCAAGTATTTTATTTTTGAAGAAGACTACCAGCATGGTGACCGTAATAGAAAATTCTGCTTTGTGCTGTGAAGTTCTCTCTTTCTGACTCCTCTGGGAAAACTCTCCCTGGTGGAACTTCTTTCTCCCTTTATAAAAATCACCCCTTTGTGCTTTCTCTAGCAAAACTCACTCCGTCCTAGCCCCCCTCAAAATAATTGTTTAGGTGCTAACTGTGAAATTGATGCAAGATTCTCAGCCTCTCCTACATATATATAGGTTTTGTTTTCTTTTTGGAAGAAAGTAGTGATATCTAAAAGAAAGAGTAAAACACCGAAACAGCAATAGTGCCGTTAGCATTATCATGTGGTGTATATGAATATAAGCAAGTTTTTTTGTTAGTTCTTGTAGCCAGTTATGCTTTTCATTATTGTATCATGTGCATTAATGGAGGCCAGTAATACATTTTTAAAAACATCTCAGCTTGTACTCTTTTGTTGAATAAATGTAAGGGAGTTGGCCTGAATCTGGCTACATTTTTCTGCCGTACCACAGGTTATGCGGTATGTAATTTTAATGCTGTATACGAGATCAAATAAGGAAGAATCTTTAGAAAGTGGGTGGAAATGTAACATAAAATTCAAACATGTGTCAGAATATAGGGTGAAGTAGAATTTTCAAAAACTTATCTGTGTTGCGAATAGCTTTGTGACCCCCTTCTGTGTATCTCACAAACTAGTGCAGCACAGTTAGAAATCAACACCTGATCTTTAGATTTGAACGTAAACATTAGCTTTTCGTTTTATTCACATTTTTCTTAGCTAGTTGGTTAGTTACATTTACATAATGGGTTACCAACTTACTCAAAGTGATTTACATAGACAGTGAGGAACCACTTCAACACCACCAATGTCCGGCATCTACCTGGATGATCCGATGGCAGCCATTTTTCAGACAGTATGTTCACCATACATTAGCTATTATGTGGAGTAGGGATGAAAGAGACAGTAAGTCAGTTAGAGACAGGAGATCATTAGGAGGTCAAAATGAAGATGCCATAGACGATAATTTACCAGGACATCAGGAAAGACCCTACTGTTTTTGAAAGATGCCCAGAAATCTTTTATTGTCACGGGGAGTCAATATCTTGGTTTTATGTATTATTGGAAGGATGGCACCATTTTCACAGCACAGTGTCCCCAGCACTGCACTGGGGCATTGGGAGCCACACACAGGCCACTGTGTGTGCCTTCTTGGTCTCCCCAACACCTCTTCCAGCAGAGACCCAAGCTGTAAAAAAGACAATCTTCTTTAGCTATTGAATGGACCAGAGGTTATCTGCTTTGTAAAGCAACCATGAGTGAAGTACTATATGCATTATAAATTCATTACTGTTATCTAGGTAATGCTATATAGTGCAGTAGACATCACAATTTGATCTGAATAATGTCATAATATTGAATGTTGTTGGAATATCTTCAGAAATCAAAAATAGAAAAGGAACAACAATGGTAATTCATGGGTTCTGCTTTTATTTTCACATGTACTTCACACAAAATGCTAACTTCCAGAACTACTAGCCTGTGTACCTTTGCAAAACTAAACAAAGCAATAAAAATTAAATATAGAAAAAGGTTATTTGTTGCTGCCACACTCGGTTGCCCCCGTGATAAACCTTTACAGTACAGTAAACCCTCGTTTATCGCGGTTAATCCGTTCCAGACTCTACCGTGATAAATGAATTTCTGCGAAGTAGGATTCTTTATTTATAAATTGAATATTTTCACATTTAGAGCATAGAAAACCTGTTTACAACCTTCTAAATACATTTTTTAACATTATTAGAGCCCTCTAGACATGAAATAACACCCTTTAAACCCAAAAGTTTAAACTGTGCTGCATGACAAGAGAGAGATGACAGTTCCGTCTCACAATTAAAAGAATGCAAGCATATCTTCCTCTTCAAAGGAGTGCGAGTCAGGAGCAGAGAATGGCAGAGAGAGACAGAGAGCGAAAAGCAAACAATCAAAAATCAATAGGGCTGTTCGGGCTTTTAAGTATGCGAAGCACCGCCGGAGAAAGCAGCTGCAAGGAAGGGAGCAATGTGAAGGTAGTCTTTCAGCATTTTTTAGAGGAGCGTCCGTATCCTCTAGGCCAGTGTCCGAACAGCCCCTCTGCTCACACCCCCTCCATCAGGAACAGAGAATGCCAGAGAGAGTGAGAGACAGAGAGAAAAACCAAACAATCAAAAATCAATACATGCTGTTCGGGCTTTCAAGTATGCGAAGCACCGTGCGGGAAGCACATCGTATATCATTGAGGAGTTTTATTTAATATGTAATACGTGCTCTGAATGGGTAGCTTCTCAGCCATCCAGCAATAGCGTCCCTTGTATGAAATCAACTGGGCAAACCAACTTACGAAGCATGTACCATAAATTAAAAGACCCATTGTCCGCAGAAATCCGTGATATATATTTAGATATGCTTACATTTAAAATCCGCGATTGAGCAAAGCCGCAAAAGTTGAAGCGCGATATAGCGAGGGATCACTGTACTACGATGTAGTGTCACATTTTTTTTTGTCCTGGCAAGATTCAATAGGAAATTTAAATGATGAACTCCACAAATCAGTTACTATCAACAGGTTTATCTGTTTTGTGGTAGAAAGCATCCTGTTAATATCATAACATTAATGCTTGGGCTGCTCATTTTATAAGCACTATTCATCGAAAGGTGCTGTGCAGCTAACATTTACCACACTCTTCCTGCATCCTGTCATAAAGAGAACTGTCTGATGTAATGCTTTAGGTTACAGTAGGACTCATATTCAATGTACTGTTTACATAACCATGTGGGAAATAATGTGCATGGGTTTCAATAGTAAGTACCTTAGAACTAAAATATTAAATGGTACTCCACTCAAGGAAGCTATATTGAAATCTTTTTTCCTGTGTGTGAAAAATGAATGCATATATTTTGCAAGCTTATTGTAAAATTAAGTGTTTATTTTCATAATAAGTGATAAGTTGTGACACACTGTATACATAATGTCCTTTAATAGTAAAATTTATAATGAACAAAGAAAAATTCTTCTGATTTCATAACTATAACTTCCCCTTCCCAATACATTCATTAATCAACATGCATGCAGCATGTCACCACTCTCCAGCTCCATGATAAGTGAGCTTAACAACCTTACCTTGAATATCCAGGAAACTCTAGAATTTATGTCAAAACCTGTCATTTATGCTTCTGAAATTACAGATAGCCACATTAAAATATATAAAACACAACTGGAAACTGCTCCTTCTTATTCAGATATTGTCCATTATCTGTTTTAGAGCTGTATATTTGGCTAAAGAGAGCCCCTCCCCTTACCCACCAATAGTAGGTGTATTGACATACTGTAAATAGGAGTTGCATTCACTGTCTATAACCCCATTCATTCCTTTTCATACAGTTGTTTTCAATAGCAGTAAATATTCCTTTTTACTTCCTCTCTGGTTACTGGCTGAAATAGAACCTTCTTTTTAATGCCTTCTTCTGTACTTTTTTAAATCTTAAAACAAATTTTTTAACAACTAACAGAACTTTGCTTTATTTATCTTGGACTGGAGGTTTATGGTTTCCTTCTCCATTTTTTACATATTTGGAGAAACTGAACTTCAAAAAGCCATAGCCCCATTTTTGAGTCTGTGCTGGCCAGAGCCCTGCCTTTTAAATTTAGGGCTAATATGCCTGGGATGAGGCCTACCCAGTGGGATCAGATATGTAGTGTGTTGAACTTGCCTCTTTTTGTGGTCAGATTTGATATAAGCTTTGATAAGTCAAGAATCATAACACTCTGTTCATCTCTATCTGTTTCTCTCTGAACTGTAGCTTCTTTTCCTCTCACATTCAGTGGTCCATTTGTATAAAGCAACCTTTCCAAGGGTTTCCCTAGAATCGCTTCCATATTATGCTTCTGTAAGTCCTGAGGACTTCTCTTATTGCTCCTATGGTAGCCCCAAGTATTCTTAAATTCCTAAACCTGTTTTATATCTACAGGGCCACACACCCTTTCTGGATTCTGTTCTACTAATTTATATAATATACATCAGCAGCTGGGATATCCCCTGCAGTAACCCCTTGGTTTTAGGGATTTCAGTGCACATGGAGTAATTACTTTCAAGTATACTGACCTTTGATATTTCCTTGGCCTTCTTGGGCCTAGTCCCTGCACCACAGCAGATATTCTTGCTAGGCAGAAACCTTTACCCTGTATATAATACAATATATGCAAATAATAATGTATACAACATAAAGCTGATTATGATCTTTGCTAGTTTTAAAGTTTCATCTCCAGATCTTGTTTTCCTTTGGTCCTTGTAACCTGCCAATTTTTCAACAGTTCTGGCAGAGCACCTTACAGATGTTGACAATTACAAAAATATTGTGAATCTAACCATTAGTGCCAATCCAAGCATATCAAATCCCAAAAAACTCCAGGGTTACCATTTACCTAAAAATTTACAAGATCTTTTCTCTATAGAAGATATTAAAATTTATGATTCAACAATCATAGAAAGACTATATAAAATAATTTTTGAAGAAAGTACAAGGAAGGACACAATTGCAAGATTGCTAGACAGAATGTACATATAAATTTCTAGATTAATATGCTAAGTGAATTTGTATGATATTGAAAATGTGACATGGGGAGACTCCCATCATGGGCTGCATCAGGAGTGGGCAGGAGGAGGAGTATAGAAACCTAATCAAGGACTTTGCTAAATGGTGCGACTCAAACCATCTACACCTGAACACCAGCAAAACCAAGTAGCTGGTGGTGAATTTTAGGAGACCCAGGCCCCTCATGGACCCCGTGATCCTCAGAGGTGACTGTGTGCAGAGGGTGCAGACCTATAAATACCTGGGAGTGCAGCTGGATGATAAATTGGACTGGACTGCCAATACTGATGCTCTGTGCAAGAGAGGACAGAGCCAACTATACTTCCTTAGAAGGCTGGCGTCTTTCATCTTATCTGCAATAAGATGCTGCAGATGTTCTATCAGACGGTTGCGGCGAGCGCCGTCTTCTATGAGGTGGTGTGCTGGGGAAGCAGAATAAAGAAGAGGGACACCTCTCTCCTGGACAAATTGGTGAAGAAGGCAGGCTTTGTTGTAGGCATGGAGCTGGACAGTTTGACATCCGTGGCAGAGCGACGGGCACTGAGTAGGCTCCTGTCAATCATGAGGAATCCACTGCATCCACTGAACAGTATCATCTCCAGACAGTGGAGCAGCTTCAGCAACAGACTGGTGTCACTGTCCTGCTCCACTGACAGACTAAGGAGATCGTTCCTCCTCCACACTATGCGACTCTTCAGTTCCACCTGGGGGGGTAAACATTAACATTATACAAAGTTATTGTCTGTTATGCCTGCATTTTTATCACTCTTTAATTTAATATTGTTTTTATCAGTATGCTGCTGCTGGAGTATGTGAATTTCCCCTTGGGATTAATAAAGTATCTATCTATCTATCTATCTATCT
>JANRMT010027041.1:69872606-69894428 GCA_026402145.1 Polypterus bichir lapradei
CTATCTATCTATCTATCTATCTATCTATCTATCTATCTATCTATCTACATGTTGTCTTTCTACCTGGAGAATGTTAACTTAACCATCTAACACAGTGTAACACTGCTAAATGAAATTCATAGGCCCATTTCCTGCTTCAGGACAAGGACAACATGGCAACATGCATAAAATGGGATACCAGTGTCTGGCAATTAAATCCAAACCAAAAGTGGATTATGCAAAAGGATAATATTCAGCATATTACTGAAATGATGAAAAAGAAGAAGTTGAGAATTAAAAATCTCCAAGTCAAACTTCAGACCTAAACACCAAAGAGTCACTGTGGTAAGGTGATATGGTTTTATATTGAAAATACTGCTCTGCATAGTTTATACTTCTCTGTCATTATTTAATTATTGTAAATTTGTCTTCAAAGACATTCATTATGTAATAAAAAATGAAATCATACTCAAAATATGGGGATTTGTTATATACGTTACTAACCTGGTATGTATAGACATAGGTTAATATCTTTTGAATCTTTTGATAATAGATCAAAATATTTCTCAGCATGATTTTTAAAAGCCTAAATTATTTGCATTTTTTATTTAGCAGATGTTAGTGAACAACATCTGGTTTGTGTTTTTCAAGGCACAAGTGTTGCCTAGTTTACTTTATTTTTAATAACCGTTTGAAATATCTTATATTAATTTTGTATCCTGCATTTAAAATAAATTATGAGGACTGGTTCACCTTTTCATCAGCTTCATTGATTACTTACTATATACCCTACAAAATTCCCTACAAGTAATTAGATTAATTATCGGTCATTAGCCTGCAGCTGTATATCTGTTAAAAGCAAAGTTCATTCAATACCTAAACAGTGTCAGCAGTGAAGAGAGTCTGCAAACAAGTTCTAGTGAAATCAAACCAAAAAACATGTACAGACAGAAATATTTGTGAATCATTCAGCATTTTTCATAACAGCTTATCCAATTCTCCACTGAGTTAGTAAAAATCTTTAAAGCGCTGATTATTGATATTATTGAGAAGGATTAAAGGAAGGCCAAGTCTGAATGACTAGGATGCGGCAAGTTTTTCATCTTACTCAAAAAAATAAGATGAAATAAATTCAAGCAAGGAACATTTGTCTGTAAATGTATTTCTAAATCGCATTGCTCACAGTTTGGCAATCTAATTGCAAAAGAAATACAACCTCAGAATACCAAATATTGGTTCAGCTGCTGCAATACTACATAAAGCCCTCATTGCACCTTGCTATGAGTCTTTAAAGCCTGGTCACTAACCTGCTGTCTTATTCTCCCTATTGCCTTACCCTGACCCAACCCCTTCTGAGCCCTTCTCTATAAAGTCAAGTCTTCTCAAAGATGACACCTATCTCTAAGATTTCCTTAAATTCAAGAATTGGAGTTGCTGTAATTGAGACAACTAGGAAGTTGTCTGCTTTGTTGTGTGTTTGACATAAGGCTCTAATATTGAAGAAAGCTTGATTATTATTCTTACAAGGGCCAAATTAAAAGTCCTACCTACATGGAAATTGTATGTTTTCCCCGTGGCTGCATTGGTTTCTTCCAGGTGCTAGTTTCCAGGTGCCTCCCACAGTCCAAAGGCATGCAGGTTTGTTGGTTTGGCGATGCTACATTGGCCCTAGTGTATCCGTATGGTATGTGTGAATGTGCTTACCCTGTGATAGACTAAGTGCCCTGTCCAGGGGATTGTTCCTGCCTTGTGCAATATGCTTTGTGGGATAGGCTCCAGCCCACTTTGACCCTGCTCGGGATTAACTGAGCTTCGGAAAAAGAATGGTATGTGTGTGTGTGGGTGTGTCTATATATATATAAAGGAACGCTTTGAAAACAATGGGGAAAAAAATCATTCTGGATATCTATACTAATATGGACTAGGTAATGTGTTAGGAACAAAAGGATGTAACATTGTTTGATGGAAATGAAAATTGTCATCCTATGGTGGGCTGAATTCAAAGACACCCTGAAAATCAAAGTGAAAAAATGATGCAGCAGGCTAGTCCATTTTGCCGAAATTTCATTGCAGCAACTCAAAATTGTACTCAGTAGTTTGTATGGCCCACACATGCTTATATGCATCCCTGACAACGCCTGACCTCCTCCCAGATCTGCACCAGGGCATCACTGAGCTCTTTAAAAGAATGAGTCTCAACACACTGAAAAGGTTTGGGGCAGCCACCTGTATATTGTCCCTAGCTGCAAAAGGTTTATGAAAAACACAAGGATGTTCTCTGGTTGAGTTCCCAAAATGAACTGAACTGATCTGTCAAGATGGAGGTTTTATATGTTGGAAACAGGAAGTGACGTCAGTCTGGGTGCCGGAATGGGAGGTGACATCAGTCTGGGTGCCGGAATAGGAAGTGACGCCCGTCCGGGTGCTGGAACAGGCAGTGGTATTAAACCAGGCAGGTTTTCCTGTATTTGGTCTGCAGAGACAATAGAAAAGGGTTTAGAGCACCCCACCACCCCCTGGCATGGCAGATGATTACCTTCACTTGGTTCACTCAGCTCGCTCCTAGTCACACATGTGTGACAGCTCCTGGACAGTCGGAGGTGCAACCTGATGGCATCGGATGGACCGGGGCCCTTACCCAGCCAGGACACCTCAATCATGGAAGGACAGGGGGAGAGTGCTTATTCCGAACACTATCTCCCCCAGAACACTAGAGGGGGTCCCTGGATGTTTCCCAAGCCCTATTTAGCAGCACTTCTGCCATACCCAGAAGTGCTGACGGAAGAAGCTCGTTGGACAGCTGGAGTACTTCCAGGTGTCCTATAAAAGGAGCCAGCCACTGTTACTCGGGGAGCCAGAGTAGTGAGGAGGTGGACAAAGCTTGCTAGAAGGAGTGGAGGTGGAAGGATTAACAGAGAGAGAGAGAAGATGGAAGAAGAAGAAGAGAACTGTGCTTTGGGGTTGTGTTTTCATGGTGTTGCTGTTGAGGAAACAAAACAAAACGTTTCCCCATAGAAATAAAGTGTGTGCTGTGCTGGAACTCATGTCTCTGCCTGTCTGTCTTGGGGTTGAGGTAGCTGGAGCGCCCTGGTGGTCCACAGTACAAACCACAAGAAACTTTGTTTCCACATACAATCGTAGTATACATACCAGCATGTTGGTCAAACTGAGTGGTTAACTCCTTGGCTAATACATTGACAGATTGTTGCAAAAATTAAAAGGCTACTGGATCAAACATTTAATATAAGTAAGAGTCATGGTGTTTAAAAGTACTTTACATCATTGCTAATTGCAAACATGATTATATAGGAGCAAAAGGCTTACAATAATTTTCAAATCAATTTGCAGCAGTTTGCAAACACTAAATCACCAGTGCTCTTTCCCCAATAACAGGCGAACTCTGTCTGAGCTGCAATTAGCAAATGATGCTGTAGCAATTAAGCTTGCACTGCATCATTGTGAATTTACACAGTAATTCGAAGTTTAGAAATAGGAGGAAAACAAATCTCAAGTTGAAAGATGGCTTGTTAACAATTCTACTGTGCTAAGGTCCACAGGGGAAAGCTGTATTTAAAATTCTGATTTATCCCAAGAGCGGAATCTGAAGAACTTGATTTGATTGTTATAAAGATAAAACCTTTCTTTGCATGGATGATTATAAAGTAGCAGGGAAAATTTAAAGCTATCACTTTGTATTTCATTTAATACTCATCTAGAGACCATTCTACATAAACAGCCACTCTGCTGCCTAGACTCCCCAAACACCTTATTCTGCAATCTACTGATCTGTCATCTCAACACAGTTTCATTCTTACAGCAATGTCAAGATTAAATGTATTTTTGTTTCTCAAACAAGCTTGAATGTAAAATAAATATAAAAGTAAGCTCTCATGGTGACCGTTCATAAGTACCTGAGAAAACTAGACTGGAAAGTTTGGAGGCTCAATGGTATAAAGAAATTGAGGTATAAAACAGAATAAAGCTATTCATTTTGCATTTTCTTAGTTTTGTTTTTTAGTCTAAAATGTATGTGAAGTATAGAAGACTTGTTTTAACAAACAACTGAGGTACCTCAAAGGACCAGCTCAGTAGGTGGTAATGGGGTTGGTGATCTATTATGAATTTCTTCCAGCCCTTAGTTATTATTTTCTACCCTTCACATAGGGCACATAATCATTGAAACAAGGAGCTCTGGAGGTTTCAGTTCCACCCTGTTGTAGAAAACGAATATTAAAAAGAACAGGGTAGCTAAGAAAACACAAAGTCAATGTTAACAATGTTTGACTCCCATTGAAAATGATTCATGGTTATGAATGAGTAAGAAAAAGCAGCACTCATTTTCAGACATTTCAGGAAATGTCTTTACAATTGAAATCTTCAACAAGTATGTATTATCTTTTTTTTTAAATGTATCAAAGTAAGCCCAAGGTTGACTCCTGTCACTGGCTTGATGCGGCTGGAGTGGCTGCCTTGGCTTCCTAACTGGGTTAAACTATTTTAAATATGGATGAATTGGTTAACAGGTAAAAGCAAAATAACAATTTCATTTACCACACATACCTTTATGCTCAGAGATATAGGATTTAATTAAATTAATTCAAGCTTGTTGGAAACAGAACATCCAAACAATTTAAAACCTGTTTCATTTACAATAATCTCTCAACAGTGCTCTCCCATGTGAATCTATCAACTGCTGTCTATCTGAAAATGATGTGATAAGGTTCATAGTAAGAAACAAGTTTTATTATTTTAAAAACATGTAGTATGCTTTTTAAATCAACAAATTTTCCACTGTACTATATAAGTTGGCACACAGCAACACTTTGCTTTGCATTGAAAGCTACATGCAAATTCATAGCATTAATAGTTTTATAAGTGGTCAGCTATTATAGGATTATTTACAGATTTAATTAAACAATCAATATTAAAATCACTGCGGTGGGTTGGCACCCTGCCCAGGATTAGTTCCTGCCTTGTGCCCTGTGGTGGCTGGGATTGGCTCCAGCAGACCCCCGGGACCCTGTGTTTGGATTCAGCGGGTTGGATAATGGATGGATGGATATTAAAATCAATTTATGAATTTATGTCTGAAATTTTATGTTTATTAGCTTTAGTACAAATTAATGAATAGCTGCTAAACAAATAAAAAAATCACACATTCAACTCTGTAGCCAAAAACAGCTTAGTGTGAATGTCATATAAAGGGCTGCTGTATTTAAATTAGAGTTTACTCACTTAATAGTTGGATTATGTTTCTGCAAATCTGCAAAAAAAAATTGAATGTACAAGTTGCCTTGAATAATAACACCCAAGATGTACATAAAATGATAATAATAATTATGGTGTTATTGGGATGATTTGCTAGTGGGTATTATTTGGGGGTAATTAAAGGGGTATTGTTCTAGTGTTTGTAAAGCCTAAAGAAAAGAATACCTTAATAAATTGAAATATTCTTGCCCAAATAAAGTAGTCCTTAAGCAACAAATCTATCATTTTAATTTAGATTTTTAAGAAATGGAAAAATAATTAAGGTGCTATAACTCAGGATGGGGACCTTCTTATTTTTATGAATAACTACACATGACTTAAAAGGGAATAAAGACTAATGAAGTACTATAGCAAATCTCTTTTTTCCTCTTACTATCTTCTCCCAGTGTCACAAAGTACATTGTTCATCCTGATATTTGAGTTGTTATCTAAACCCAGGCAGTTCACATCTCAGATGCCCCTGTTGTTTTCTCCCCTCAGACTTGCACCATAAGGTCCCTGAGTTTTATCATGTCTTCTGGCTTTCATTTGTTTTGGTTTTTTTTTTTTTTTTTCATTGTTTTTGCAACTTTAGTGAGAAAAACATTGACATTCATGCATCCATTTTCAGAAATTTTAGTCACCTGGGGCCTCATGTATGAACAGTTCATAAGCACAAAAATGTTTCCATTTTCACTTTGAAATGTATAAAAACGTGGCGCAAAGCCATGCACATTTTCATGGTGACCCCCTCACCTTGTGTACGCAGTTTAGCAAACTGGCGGCACCCAGCGTCAAAGTAGTGCTACTGTTTCTGTGTCGTTTACCTTTGTTTTTCATATTTGCATCCATGACGAAAGCTTTATCAAATACGACTAAATTAATTGCATATCATTTAGAAATTTAATTCACTTGATTGAAATCATTCTGTATCAATATAATGGTGCATGGAATGGCCAGGCTATTCCAGCTACCATAGCTGCTTTAGCATTGTTAGAAGACATCACAAATGGAAGAATGAGAAGAGAGCACGTATTTAACGATGATGATGGTGATGACTGGCTTCCAAGTCAATTTTGGTTTCCAAAAGCTACCCTCTTGGAGATGTGTGCTGAACTGGTGCCAGCTTTACAAACACAGATTTTGAGGAATTGTGCTCTACACCCTCAGGTTTTTAGGCACAGGAGCTTTTCAGCGTGAACTTGCTGACCGATCAGGTATTTCACAAACATCACTGAATTGCACCATGCCAGATGTATAGGATGGTATTATCCGCTTGTCATCCAGATATATAAGATTTCCTTTCACTGGCAAACATAAAAGCACAATTTGCAGCAACGTCCTGTTTTCCAAATGTAATCGGAGCAGTCAGCAGTTACATCAGCCATAGATGAATCACCAAAAGAATGAGCTGGCATTACATCATCTATAGCAGGAGAGCCTATAAAAATGGCAGCTTCGCATAGTTGCAAGTACTTTTTTCAATTAGTGTGGCAAAAGGCAAGTAGTCCTTTTAAAGATAGTGAGTCACTTCAAAGAGCCATGTTAAAAGCAGAGAATCAATCGATTGTGCCGCTCAGCGTCGATGCTGCACTATAAAGGCGCCTTCAGAGAAAGAATTTGTTTGTGTAAACAGAAAGCATTTCCACTCTATTAATGTGCTGCTCTATAGTGCACAGAAAGTGTGTCACATTGTGCAAGTATTTAACATGCTTCATAATGTGACACACTCTCGTGGCTTGCCTGTACCTGAAGAGATGCAGTATGATGAACCTGACCCTGACCCACCAAATGATCAGCCAAATCTGACAGCATTATAACTTTGAATGTAATTAGCTGAATGTAGAAAGAGGTAATCAAATGCAACATTTATTTTTTAATCAATTCATTCAATTTGTGATCAATACAACCCTTATATTCCTTAGTTCATTGGCCACATCTCTTACAGCATCCACTATTGCATTTTGTGACTCCAGAACTGTGTCTGTCAGCACACAGCCAGATGGTCATCCAGTAATTTCCGAGGCAAAGGTGTGTGTGCAGCCTTGGAGCTGCACATAGGTTAGCTTCATCATTTGCATATGGGCCAGCTTTTGTAATGTTATCTGAAACAGAATAAACAGACGGCAGGCTGTGACTAGCCTTTACAGATTGAGTTTGATATCTGACCCCTTGTATATATTTGATATCTGAGTGTCTCAGCCACGCTGTATCACCCCATCATTTCCTTTTCGTGCTTATACCACTGCTTAATCCAACAAACAGTACATTTTCCTTACCTCAATTTTGCATTCGCTGAAATTCTTCTTTTTTCTATGTGTTTTTGCCATTGTCTTTTAATAAAAATTAAACGGAAGGTGATATTTATATTGATTTGCATATCAAAATATGCAAATAATGGGAGGAGTCAAGGTGTGGCTGTAGACACATGCACATGCATTAAACTTCATGTTCGTTGGGATTTATAGAGGGGAAGTACATGGAACTTGGTGTATGCACAGTTTTATGCATCTAGATTTTTTTTGTCCATATACCACGTTTTAGTGATTGCTACACCTGGCATTATGGATGATGCCCCTGCACTTTTCAGGTAAATTTTTAGTTTCGAGTGATAGAAACTTATTTTCACTGGTATACAAAAGGTTCTTAAGACTAGAGGTTAAAACATATGTCATGTAAAACATTTTTGCTCTGGTAGACAGCCTAAACCACAAAAGTTTATATGTGATCTCTTCAGTACACCTGACTGAAATGCTGATCATTTTACCATGCAAAAATCAGCCTATTAAAAACAAGGCCAAGAGCATGTTGGAGACCTGAATGAGTATTACATGGGTAAGAATGACTTTGTGGAACTGCATTGCTGTGAAGAGATCTGCAAATGTGTGCAGGCTTTAAAAGAGAAACTGAGGCTTATGTAAGAAAATTATCCTATAAGGAAAAGAATGTCCTTAATTAGAGGGATGGACAAGGAGGAGCAATGCTGATGCAGACATAGCTTGAGACCAGATCACAATGTGTTCAGAATTAGTAATCTTTATAGATGTCTAGTTATGCAAGATGTTTAGCTATTTGGGGTTCCAGCCTAATTTAGCCTTCTAGACTTACAAAATCCTCATTTATAAGCCATTTCTGGACCATATTTTGTGCAGAAAATAACACCATTATGATAAAGAGTAAACCAATCGATATCTTCACTAAAAATGATCAGAAAGATTTGAAGTTATGCATACCACATCAGCTGACCTTAGGGGTTTACCCCTAATGGTATATGAGGGATCAAAGATACTCCTTTTCACAAAATTTTGGAAAAATGGTTATTGGTAAAATAGGCATGTTTTGTGCTATGCTATAAATATTTATGCTATTTTGAGATTGTTGATCACAAATATGATAAACGTTTGATGTTTGATTCATTGCTGGTGGTCCTAGCCCTCTTTGAGCTAATCCAGAAGGCTAATAACAACAAGTTCCAAATATAAGCACTGGAAAGGTTGATTTTTTTTAACCTTCATTAATGTTCTATAGACCTTTACCAGAGGGTGAAAAATGACAAATTTCTATTACACTTGAGAATAGTCAGACTTTAAATATTTTAACTATAGTACACATTTTAATGTTTCAAATATCTGACCGCAAATGTTCTTGTTTGTTATGTGCTTCTGCCTCTTCAAGTAAATCATTACATTTCTTATGACTACCATGAATAAGGGCAAGTTACACTAATTCTGTCTTTTTTAAAACTCAAATTGTTTTGTTAATGCATTAAAATTGTTCAAAAGTATTGTCTACTGAACACTTACACTTACCAGGCATTTCAGAGTAATAGTTCCAAAACAACCAGGCAGCCATACTAATGTAAACCTAGGTTTATTGTTATTACTGTTGTTTTAACCAGCTTTACTTAACTTATTATTATATCTAGTTTACTTTTATTTTTAAGTATTTGTTTATTTCTGAATATGCAGTTTCCTCTTTTCCTAAACCTAATTGTAATATGTCTTTGATTATTAAATAATGAAGAATACAGATGTCTACTAGCCTGTGATCTTTGCCCAAGTCCTCATTGAAATCTGAAGACTTTGACATAAAAGGTAATATGTAAAGGAAATCCATGAAGCTGTTTGAAGAGGCAGTGGTAATTGGAAAAAATGTCAGACTGGCCTTAGGCAGCCATATTGAATAGCAGGTCATAATCAAGGTTACACATTCTCAAGGGCATAGTGCAATACACTTTCTGGGCTGTAGTTCAGCAAAACAAAAGCATTTTATATAGTCAGTGACAAGCAGAATAGTTAATATCCCTAAAGCACTCTATAGCTGCCATTTGCTGCAATGGGAAACAACATTAGAGTGCATTAGACGGAGTTAAAGAACAAAATGGCTAACCAATACCAAATCAGACTCAAAAACCTGGCCAATTGCAAAATGCTTCATGGTTTTCTCTAAATTCTGATTAGCTAATCCTAACTAGAAGAAAAGATCGTAGAATGTCAATGCCCCATCTGGCATAACTGAAATCAGTTCAAATAATGCTTACCCCATTATGTTGTGATTAGGCAGGTTCAATGTTTTTTCCTTTGGTCTGTTTGACCATGGACTAGTTTAATAAATAATTAAGTTGGTTGTTTTCCCAATATGTTACAAGAAATCCTTTTTAAAGAGCTCAGGTATTATGATGATGCGGGTTTGGCTCCATGCTCCCATCACTGTTTGGAAGCCCTTGAACCCAACACCGTTGGTAATGTCACCGATGAGCTAGACAGTTGAGGCAATAACTGAGCAAGGGGATGGTACAAAAAGGTGCACAGTGCTTTTATTAAAATGATTCAACAAAAACAGTGTTCAAATAAAGTGCAGTGATTTCAAAATTCAATAAATAAATAATCCATTAAAAGAAACGTGGAGATAAAAACAATAGAAACAAAACAATCCTTTAAAACGAGGTTAAAACGTTTCATGTGGAAGCAGTCTTTAAAACCAACAACAAGCCCGGTGCCTTCTTTTAACTGGTGACTCCCCTGCTTCTCCCTGTCCAGGCTTCGCAACAAGGGAGCCACTCTACCTGCAGCTGACCTTCTCTCCACTATCGATCTGGAGTCGTCCCGATCCCTGGCTTCGGTTCTACTCCCTCCAGACCGCGACTTGGGAATTTCTCTCACGGCTAAGGCTCTCACGTGGAGGACACCACATCCCAAATCCTGACTCCCACTGCCATCCATGCGGAGTCACCCGTCTCCTTCTTTGGTCACTCCAGCTACATGCTTGTTCAGCGGGAGTGACAACAACTACTACGCCCTGGGTGTTGGCCTAACACCCAGGCGGTCTGCTCAGCTGCCTACGAGCGCTCGCTCGCCCGCTTCCTGCTGCACCGACCTGCTCTCTTGCTTTCTATAACCTCTGTCTCCTTCTCTTTTCTTTTCTTTTCCTTTCCATTTCTCTTTTCGTTTTTTTTCTCCCTTAACCGACTCGCGCTTCTATTATATAGCGAGGGGCCATAGCAGCTGCAGCACATTAGCCACGGGAACAATCACGGATGTGGGCAGTTCCTCACCTGTGCACTCGGTGAGTAACGCCCACACCGCAGATCGCCCCGTGGCTTGCTATGGCCACCACACCCCCTCACGAAGCCGCCACGAGTGCGATGATTATTTATTTTAAAAAAAAAACGCCCTTTGCTCAGCGAGCTGTGGACCCATAACACCACAGGTATAACTGTTCATCTGTTTTAAAACAACTTATAATTTAAGTAAAAATAAAAGTATAAAAGCAATCCATTTGTTCCTGTTTTTTTTTTGGTTTTTTTTGTTTCTTGTAATTAAAAATATGTTTCCATCTACATGATCTGGGTATCAGTCCATTATTGCATTTTAATTAATTACTGGAGTGATAAAGTCATAATAATTGGCATCCCATTAGCTTCTAAGATGTGTAAGGTAAGACATCTGACAACAATAAACACTTTACCCATTTTCTAAGGCATTTATTATTCAAGTAATACAAAGGTCAACTGTCTGCAAAGGCCACATGTTTGGCCTTTGAATTGCAAATGAATCCCTCAGAGCAAAACGCCTTTATTATAGATGTCATTTTCAGCTTAACAGATGAAAATTTAGGGTAATGGTAAATAAATAATTTTATGGGTGTGACTAGTAGAACATTCTGGTAGAGATGTAATAGTATGTTAGTCTCTAGTACAGTAATGTACTCTATCAGTAAAAAATAATTTTTTGAGAATTTATGATTAATAAGTCTAGCTTTGCATGAAATAGTCGATTTAATTTAACATTACCAAAATTAAGTTGCTCATTTCATCTTTCATTTTACAAGAAAAGATATGTTGGATTTTGGTCTGTGCAAGCTCAGTAGCATCATTCCTGTAGATCGTTTGGTCATACAGTTATGATGCACAGTTTGAGATCCCCTCCATCGTAATAGTGCTGGGTCTTTAGCATAAATCGTCAATTGTCTGCCATGTCTATGAACCAGCTGGAGAGGATGCATGCTTTGTGATACAGAACTCCTGTTAGAAGTATGCATTTGAAAAAAGTGACTTTATAGGGATGCCTATGGTTGCTTGCTGATTTAATATTAATGGATATATTATGTACCAAGAAAGTATTATTTACCCCATTACACTAACACCACAAGTTTGCATCATTGATATAACACAGGATGTATCCATTGATTTATACTGTTTATACTAAATTCTAACTATACCATTTATACAATGCAGCAGAAATCAAGATTAATCAAACAAGGTAACATTTTTCCTAGTCTTCAATTATTCAGTTTTGGCAATAACATGCCATCTACCTAATGCAATAAACTCTCCTTAGAATCTAATTTGTTGTATGTTTTGTGTTTTCCATTGAAATAAAAGAAATATTTTATTACTGTCTTCATTTATATGACACTGTTTGCCTTGATCATGTGATTGTGATCACTGCAATCATAAAATCCGGAGAAGTTCTCTGTAAATATGGCTTTGCATTATTTTTTATCCCATGGAGCATTCAAAATACTTTCACCTTTTTAGAGATTGTTAGTTTCTAAATAATTTGTTTCTGGGCTAGAACACTAAGGTTGTTTCCTTAGTTTTGACCACTTCTTTGATTTACAATTGTATTTTGCCCCATGTTCCTGGATGCTCAATCTCATTTTGACTCAGTATTTCTGGTATTTTTGTCCCTCAGTATTCCTTTTGCCCTCCATTCATCTCCTGGTCATCTCTTGCTTGCAGTAATCCTCACACATTTTGTGTGTCCTTAACACCTATCTACCCATCACAAACAGGAGTACCACTTGACGTGTCTGAAGTGTTATAGACCATACCTGTGAAGAACTGATCATTTGAATATTTATGGACTTCTGTTAGCTTGGCTGATTCCCCTCTGACCTCTCTGATGTTTTCAATCATAGAACTGCCATTCACTAAACGCTTTATGCAACTATTTTTGAGTAAAGAATTTTTTTATATTTACAATAAAAAAAATTTATTCAAAGTAAAGGTCTAATTAAGTATGCAGTATTTTAATTGAGAAATTAAACTAGATTATACTGCAACAATTTCAAAGTAATATTCAGACCAAGAAGTTCTTAACATTTTATTTATCTAGTATAGAATACTTGCAAGACCCAATATTTCTTTCTTAGTTGATTTATTAAAACTATTACTGTGGTGTGAACGGAACCCGGGCACAGACAGGCAGACATGTTGTTTTCCACCACCACACGTTTATTTACAAGTCTATTTACAATGTTCTAAAGTACACACACAAACCCCCAAAGTCCTGGCCACACACTATGCCTTTCTTCTGGCCGCCTCCACTCTTGCTTCTCCTGCTTCGTCCTACTTCCACCCGACTCCAGCCCAGAATGAAGGGAGGCGGCCCCTTTTATCCACACCCGGATGTGCTCCAGGTGCTTCCCGGCATTCTTCCACCGACACGCCCCCATGTGGCGGAAGTGTCGGCTGTACTCCCGGAAGTACTCCGGGTGTCCCTGCTTCTCTTCCCCCCAGCACTTCCTGGTGTGGCGGAAGTACTGAGGTCCAGGGTCTCCAAGGCCTCGGGGCGCCCCCTGGCGGTGATCACGGGCCCATACAGGGATGGGCTTCCAAGCCCCCAAAAGCACCAGGGTGGCAACCCCCACGTGGTCCAAGGTGGGCACACGCCCTCTTCCGGTCCTTTATGGCGTCCCGGCCAGGTTGTCGCCCCTGACATCCCTGACAATGGATAATTAACATTTTTTATTTTTGCTCAAAAACACCTAATGGTCTGTTTTTGATTTTATGAATCTTAGATACACCATGTGTCTCATTTTGTAGCTTCCTGTGAGCAGATATTTTATTTTGCTCACATCCACATCATAGACACGGTTCTTGAGCCTCACAAACTGCAGTCCACTATCCAGGATACCTTTGGCTAACCTGCCTGCATGTCTCTGAGCTCTATTCTTAACGGATTTGGCTGTATGGTATGGAGGAATCAAAAAACAGACAGAAATAAGCCATTATTTCCGTGAGCAGATAGATAATTGAATCCTTCACTCCAGTTTTTGTCTGATAGGTACATATAAGTGGACTAAGTGGTTTTTCACAGGAGAACTCATGTAGTTTGGAATCAGCCACTTGTAGGTTATCATGTTGAAGACCCAAAAGTCTTCAAGAACTAATTTTCTTCCTCTCCCCCTCTATTTTTCTCTCTTCACCCTGTGGCCTCACTACTAGGATATTCTTGACAATCTCTTCCAACCTTTGACAGCACCAAAGCTAACCTCTTGGCTTCTATTGGAGACTATAAAATTATTCTTGCCTGGTCCACACCTGGTGCAACTTTACAACATGAATTTAACATGACATATTTTCTAACTTTTCAAGATATTTATGTTAACTAAATATTTATTTCTGCAGTGGGCTGGTGCCTTGCTTGGGGTTTATTTCCTGCCTTGCGCCCTGTGTTGGTTGGGATTGGTTCTGGCAGACCCCCATGACCCTGTAGTTAGGACATAGCAGGTTGGATAATGAATGGATGGATAAATATTTATTTGTATGACTCCCCATTACAAGAGTTTTAATGTGCGATATGCCATTATTCATTTTTACCAATCTATCTATTGTACTTTCTGAAAATATGGTTTCCTGTTAGAAAAGGCTGGAAGTTTAAAGCAGTTGCTGGATCATTGAATGACCTGGAGCAAGTCATTAAAAATAACTGTAATCTAATCAAAAGTGCTTTAAGGTATTTATCCTGAAGGGTTCACCTACAAGATAAATTGGTTGAGATTGATGTTATTTGTGACTGCAGATATACTCGCCACATTGTGATAAATGTCATATATATGCCTTCTGCTGTTAGGTGATGCTATTCTTCACATGCCCCTTTAAGGTCTAAACATACTTAATGTTTGACATGAACATTGATTAGCCTGGAAGAACAGCACATTGACTTATTTTTATAATAGTCATTGCAACATCAAGCACCATGAAAAGTTTTCTACAGACTAAAATAAATATATTTCAGTTTTGCAAACTCCCAACAGATACATGTTGTGTTAGGTGCTGTCTTAATATCTCAATAGAAATTTACCTGTGAAAGATTGACTGTGCTAGAAGTGCACTCAGGCTATAAATTCACTTGTGACATACTTAAGAAGCTTGACTACAATTTACAATACCAATACTGTGAATGTTTTTGATCCAAGAATGCCATATTGTATTTGATATGTCCAAGTTCATTTTCTTGTATAATTAAATTATTACTTGCATGTTTCTAATAGACTAGTGAAAATAATACACTAACAAAAATGACAATAAATACAATATAATAAATTTAATGCAATATATAGTTAAGTATTTGGACAGTGACACAATTTTCATAATTTTGGCTCTGTACACCTCCACAATGGATTGAAACAAAGCAGTCTAGATGTGACTGAAGTATAGACTTTCAGCTTTAATTCAGGGGGTTTAACTTCCTTAGCGTTGCATTTTATTCCAAAATAACATGTAGAAAGTGCATTTTTTTTGGCATCAAAAATCACGTTTTATTAAATCTCCATGAATAAAAATAATAATATGAAATTAACAATAATAAGAAAAATAATAATAGTAGTATTAATACTACTACTAATGATGCCAACACAGTATTTAATCTCAAAATTAGTCCTTTGCGTGGTAAATCTTAAGAGCATGGTGAAAGACAGAATCCAACGTCACAGTCAGGACAATAATGTCGTGTTTCTTTTTGGATTTTCTTTCCAGGTTGATCAGTTTTCGAACAGCGCACTGAACAAGTATGAGTTGGGTTCTGTTTTTTTTATGTTATATATAATCAATAAAATGTCAACCAATAAGACAGTCTGGATTGATCCGTGATGTGCTGGGTTGACAACATCTCTTCAATGGTAGTGTGAACGATGGATATGCAGCAATGATTTGTTTTGCCAACTTTTTGTTTGCATAATGCATTCCAAATGCACTGTTCCACCAGATGACAAAATATGTTTTTGAAGTATTTCTTTTGTTGCCACCGCATAATAAGATAGAAAGTAAATTCTTGATCCACACGATTTATGCCACACATCGTGCTAATGTAGTCGACCACAGCACAAGGCTTCATAACCTGCTTGTTGCCTTTTGCCTATACAGTGACTGTAGCTGCATTGCGCACAGTGGTAAGAAGACAAACATCTTTCTTATCTGCAAATATTGACTCTATGCATAAATGTAATGTAATTGTCAATAAAAGCCTTTGAAATTTATGAAATGCTTGTAATTATACTTTGGTACACTATAGAAACATCCTGACAAAAAGATCAGCAAACTTTGAAGCAACAAACTTTGTGAAAACCAATATTTGTGTCATTCTCAAAACTTTTGACTATGACTGTAGAAAAGAAAATTGTTCCAGTGCTGGACAGGCTTTTAAAAGAGTCTAATTGCTTGAGGTGTACCAGTGATTGGCACCTTGTAGTAAAGCATCTGTCTTTACTTTTATGAAGTCTTCACTTGATTGTAGACTTTGGCAACGATAGGCCTACCTGCTATGATAGGCCTATGCTCTTGGTTTGGCTAAATGTTGTGAAGGTGTTCTTCTTTCCCAACGACAGAATTCTGCAATCATTCAGCACAGTTGTCTTCTGTGGTTTTCCAGACCTTCTGGTGTTGCTGAGTTCACCAGTGTGCTCCTTCTTTTTAAGAATGTACCAAATGCTTGATTTGACCACTCCTTATGTTTCTGCCTAAAGGGTTTTTTTTGTTTTCTCAGCCTAATGATGGACTCTTTTTACTTGCACGAACAGCTCTTTGGACCTCATATTGAGATTTCACAGTGACAGCTTGCAAATGCAAATTTCACACCTGGAATCAATTCTAGACCTTTTATCTGCTTAATATTTAATGAAATAATAAGGAACCTGCCGCCACCTGTCTATGGAACAGCTTGTCAGTCAAATGTCCAAGCACCTGGAAATAGTGGGGCCATGGAGAAAAATGGCTGTCATTCATTGGTCTTCTTCTTCTTTTGGCTGCTCCCATCAGGGGTTGCCACAGCGAATCATCTTGTTCCATATCTTTCTGTCCTCTGCATCTTGTTCTGTTACACCCATCACCTGCATGTCCTCTCTCATCACATCCATACACCTTCTCTTAGGCCTTCCTCTTTTCCTCTTGCCTGGCAGCTCTATCCTTAGCACCCTTCTCCCAGTATACCAAGCATCTCTCCTCTGCACATTTCCAAACCAACGCAATCTCACCTCTTTGACTTTCTCTCCCAACCGTCCAACTTGACCTGACCCTCTAATGGACTCTTTTCTAATCCTATCCATCCTTGTCACACCCAATGCAAATTTTAGCATCTTTAACTCTGCTACCTCTAGCTCTGTCTCCTGCTTTCTGGTCAGTGCCACCATCTCCAGCCCATATAAAATAGCTGGTCTCACTATCGTCCTGTAGACCTTCCCTTTCACTCTGGATGATATCTGTCTGTCACAAATCACTCCTGACACTCTTCTCCACCCATTCCACCTTGCATGCACTCTCTTTTTCACCTCTCTTCCACAATCCCCATTACTCTGTACTGTTGATCCCAAATATTTAAACTCATCCACCTTCACCAACTCTACTCCTTGCATCCTCACCATTCCCCTGACTTGTCTCTCATTTACACACATGTATTCTGTCTTGTTCCTACTGACATTCATTCCTCTCCTCTCTAGAGCATATCTCCACGTCTCCAGAGTCTCCTCAACCTGCTCCCTACTATCGCTACAGATCACAATGTCATCAGCAAACATCATAGTCCACAGGGACTCCTGTCTAATCTCGTCCGTCAACCTGTCCATCACCATTGCAAATAAGAAAGGGCTCAGAGCCGATCCCTGATGTAATCCCACCTCTACCTTGAATGCATCCGTCAGTCCTACCACAGACCTCACCACGGTCACACTTCCCTTGTACATATCCTGTACAACTCTTATGTACTTCTCTGCCACTCCTGACTTCCTCATACAATACCACAACTCCTCTCAAGGCACCCTGTCATATGCTTTCTCCAGGTTCACAAAGACGCAATGCAACTCCTTCTGGCCTTCTCTATATTTCTCTATCAACATTCTCAGAGCAAACATTGCATCTGTGGTGCTCTTTCTTGGCATGAAACCATGCTGCTGCTCACTAATCATCACCTCACTTCTTAACCTAGCTTCAATTACTCTTTCCCATAACTTCATGCTGTGGCTCATCGATTTTATCCCCCTGTAGTTATTACAGTTCTTCACATCCCCCTTATTCTTAAATATCGGCACCAGTACACTTCTCCACTCCTCAGGTATCCTCTCACTTTCCAACATTCCATAAAACAATCTTGTTAAAAACTCCACTGCCATCTCTCCTAAACACCTCCATGCTTCCACAGGTATGTCATCTGGACCAACAGCTTTTCCATTCTTCATCCTCTTCATAGCTGTCCTTACTTCCTCCTTGATAATCCATTGCACTTCCTGATTCACTATCTCCACATCATCCAACCTCTTCTCTCTCTCGTTCTCTTCATTCATCAGCCTCTCAAAGTACTCTTTCCATCTGCTTAACACACTCTCCTTGCTTGTGAGTACATTTCCATCTTTATCCTTTATTCTTGTCTATTTTCTGCATCTCTCTGACTATCCCACTTCTTGTTTGCCATCCTCTTCCTCTGTATACTCTCCTGTACTTCCCCATTCCACTACCAGGTTTCCTTTTCCTCCTTCCTCTGTCCAGATGTCATGCCAAGCACCCTTCTTGCTGTCACCCTTACTACAGCTGCTTTAGTTTCCCAACTGTCTGGTAACTCTTCACTGCCACCCAGTGCCTGTCTCACTTTCTCCCTAAACTCAACCTTGCAGTCTTCCTTTTTCAACTTCCACTATTTGATCCTTAGCTCTGTCCTCACTCTCTTCCTCTTCTTGATCTCCAACATCATCCTACAGACCACCATCCTATGCTGCTTAACTACACTTTCCCTTGCCACCACTTTGCAGTCTTCAATTTCCTTCAGATTGACTCTTCTATAAAGGATGTAATTTATCTGTGTGCCTCTTCCTCCACTCTTGTATGTAACCCAATGTTCCTCCGTCTTCTTAAAATATGTATTCACCACAGCCATGTCCATCCTTTTGGCAAAATCCAGTATCCTCTGACCTTCTTCATTCCTCTCCTTGACACCATACCTACCCATCACCTCCTCGTCTACTCTTTTCCCTTCACCAACATGTCCATTGAAATCCGCTCCAATCATCACTTTCTGTCCCTTGGATACGCTCTTCATCACTTCATCCAACTCACTACAAAAATCTTCTTTCTTATCCATTACACACCCAACTCGCGGGGTATATGCACTAACAACATTCATCATCACACCTCCAATTTCCAGGTTCATAATCATTATTCTGTCTGACATTCTTTTCACCTCCAAAACACTCTTGACATACTGTTCCTTCAGAATAACCCCTACTCCATTTCTCCTCCTATCCAAACCATGATAGAACAACTTCAATTCACCTCTGATCCACCTGGCCGTACTCCCCTTCCATTTAGTCTCTTGCATGCAAAATATATCCTGCCTCCGGACACGTCTCCCCCCTCTTCCTCTTCTTCAGCCAACAGTAGTAAACCCCTTAAATTAAAGTTGAAAGACTACACTGCAATCAAAAGAATGATTGCTTTATTTCAAATCCTTTGTGATGGCATACAGAGCCAAATTTAAGAAAATTATGTCACTGTTTAATTAGTTATGGATCTAGCTATACATACTATATATAATGAATAAAATCTGAGGGTAAAACTGTCCCTGAAACTAATGCGTCGAGTACTAATGGTTCTGTACTGTGTGGCAGAACAGAGGAAGGAGAAAAGTGACTGTACAGGATAGCTGGATTCTTCAATAATATTTTTTGCCTTTGCAAGACAGCATGCCTTATATGTTTAATTGACAGATAAAAGCTGTATTTCATGAATATTTCATGCCACCTGTACCACTGTCTGTAGTGCTTCCCAGTACTGCACTGAACAGATGGTGTGTAAGAATTTTTTACAGTCAGTGAGGACAGGTGCCATTGTTCACCTGTACAAGTTGAGGTGCATAGTTCGAAGCATCTTAGAAGGACCACTGATGCCTTTGTGGTTAAACCTGACACCTCCTTCTTTAAATGTTCTGTAGTGCCACTCCAATGCATATACAGTACCCACCACCAGTTTTACAATATATTTTTCAATCCTATTATCACCACAGGTGTAAGGCAACTTGTGGGCAGCCCATGGACGCCCATATGACTGATTTTGCATGCACACCCACAAAAAACCCATACTAATGATATATTCTAGAGAAACTAATTTATTTTCTTATTTCTGTAATTACCAATGCAGCAGATAATTTTAATCAACAGTTAAAACTACACTGCTCACTGGATACCTTTAAAAATACAACTAAAGACTGCAGCATCTACTGTAAAAGTAAGTATTTAATCTGAGAGCTGTCAGACCACAAGTACAAGTCCTATTTTCTGATTTCTCAATAAAGTATGAAATGTACTGATTTTTTTCTGTACTCATTTTCCCTGATCTAGATGTTATTACTGCAGTAAAGCAGGAAATGGTTTGGCCCATACTTCAGGGATTTGCTATCTCATGCACTTCAATCTTTGCAAAGATCTATGCTGTAGCAATCTCCTTGAAATTTCTCAGGAGACATATGTAGAACATGCCAGAGGCAAAGTGGCATCATTTTTTTTTTCTTATTTTTCTTCAGTACTTCTTTTCCTATGATTTGTGAACAACATTTGTATGGTTTTGCACTTAATCTGTTATGTGGATTTTCAAATGACAGCTGTGACTCTGAATTGACATCCTCATGTCCAGTGAAAAAAATTGTGGGATTCAAAATCATTAAAAAGATGAGAAGGAATTTTAAAAAGTGTCCCAGAAGACCAGCAACATAGGAAAAACACAATGTAAAAAGTGTATGCATAATATTTTCAAATTGATTTCCCTTTATTTACATTCACATTTCATCTCTTACATATAGATGTGTCTGTGCACTTCTTGTAAAACAGGAATTGAATTACACACTATTTCATTTTACTTGTGCTAAATGGTTTTATGTACATAAATAAAAATGTTTTGCCATCACAACATTGGTTTAAATAAATATTATGTGAGACTATTTTTATTTACTTGAAACTCTTACTGTAATAGACCAGTACTCTGGAGGAGTTTGAGGAAGTTTCCATAGACAGTAGTTTTGCAGTGGAATTTATACAAATCACCAGTAACTGTCCAATAAACCAACCCACTGAAATCTGCACAGCAGTCTAAAAGTAAAAACGGCAGATCTCCTCTGTTATTTGGTTCCTTTCTACAGGTGCTTTTAGCAAGTGATCACAATGTATAAATAAACTAGCAAAATACCCGCGCTTCGCAGCGGAGAAGTAGTGTGTTAAAGAAGCAATGAAAAAGAAAAGGAAACATTTTGAAAATAACGTAACATGATTGTCAATGTAATTGTTTTGTCACTGTTGTGAGTGATGAGTGTTGCTGTCATATATATATATATATATATATATATATTTACACACACACACATAAACATATATATATATACATATCTATACATATACACATATATATACACACACACACATATATACATACATATATATATCTACATATATACACATACATATACATACACACATACATACATACATACACACACATATATACACACAAATACATATATATATACATACACACACACATATATAAACATATATATACATATACATACATATCTACATATATACACACACAGCTATTTCGTATCAGTGCAAGACGCTGCTTGTTAAAACGGATAACTCCCGCTGTTACGTGCAAGTCTGCGTGGATATTATGAACTATCGTATTTGTTCAAGTTCTATTTAAATTTTAAATAGAAGGAATTTTTATTTAGTCGACAGAAATATCTTTGGTAGGAATGGTAAAAACAGACAGGAATATTATTCTTGAATAAATCAACTCAAACCTTAAACAACTTATAATATTTTGCTCTCCATAAAAAT
>JANRMT010027041.1:69909428-69974921 GCA_026402145.1 Polypterus bichir lapradei
TACAGTATATTTGTCGACTAAAAATATAGTTGTCGACTAAAAACCTATGCAGTTTACGACTGAATTACACCTCTATGTTGTCTCCTGGGCAAAACGACAGTTTTCATCACGCCAGCTCTGTATGCCGTGACTCATTCTTCTAGATCTCAGTCACCTGTAGCAGCTTTGATTACATTCAGTTAAATGTGTCTTACAATTACAATAAAAAAGGTAATTTATCTTGACATAAAAATTAAGGTGATCAAGCAGTATGAGGGAGAAAAGAATGCGAATGCGATCACATGTGACTTTAAATTATCCCATTGTAACCGGAGTTCATTACTTACACCGTAAAGCTGTGCGCTGCCTTTGAATCCGGTTATCCTCCAAAGCTTCTGCATTGTGACTCATGGTGCAACCACACTGAACTACTTTATCTGTTAATGTTTATTGTTAACAGGCTGAAATGTTAAAACAGAAAACAAATGAGTGTTCAGCTCTGCCGGTACAATTTCTCTTCTCAGATTTAACACAATGAATACTCCAAGAGTCTCACACTGATGACGTAACATAACACAAACAAAGAAAGGATTTGTGAAGCTGTTAATGATTCTACACCCATGTGAGCAACAGTAATTACAACACAAAAAAAATTACAATAAAAACAAAATTAACAAAAAAAAAAGATTGAAAATCTATAGAATGTGCTAAGAATGATGATAAAGAAGGATATAAAACAAACAAAAAGGCTTAAGGGACTTATTATACAGTACTATACATACGGTCATGCTTGTACTTCTATATCGGTCCATTTTACATTCAAATCGACTTACGATTGGCACGCTAGAACCGAATGTGGTCATAAGTTGACGACTATCTGTGTATAGATTTATACATATAAATATATATAAATGGTTTGTGCATATAGTGCATTGTTGTTCAATAAAGAGTTGTTAATCCGGTGGCAGTTTATTTTACTATATGTGTGTAATTGCTTTACTGTATTTGTCTACTGGGAAATAAGGTAAGAGGAGAACCTTCAACAAAGGATCGCGGTTTTAAAAAAAGAGAAGAAATAATGGCTGAAGGGAGAAAGAAACACCAAAGAAGCCACTGTCTTCAAAAACACTAACATTAACTCCAAGTGTACCTGAAGTCAATTAAAAATAACATGTTATTGATGTTCAAAGAAGAGGCAAAATGTCATTGACAGGAACCTTTGTCGAATTTGATAGTAGTATTGAAGACTGGGCAACTTACAGAGAAACAGTGGAAATGTACTGTGAAGCTAATGGAGTAGCAGACGAAAAGAGAGTTTCTGTGTTACTGAGCATGATGCGCGCAAAGATGTACAGATGCTCCATAGCTTGTTAACTCTTACCAAATTAGTGGATAAAACTTTTAAGGAAAATTCAAGGCTAATACTAGAAGTGCCAGAGAGCTGGCTGAATCGTGGCTATCAAATGACACTTGGACATGAACCCAGTATATTCAGGCTTAAAAAGAAGAACATCCACATATTAAATAAGGCTTTATGACCAACACCCTCCGAATCCCACCTTATTAACCCACTCCACCCCCCCTAACATCCACTTACCCCACCCTTCATCATTTGCTATATATTGCCTTTGACTCCTATATGTCTAATCATTATCCTCTGATGACGACTCCTGGTAGGGGTTGAAAGTTTAGGAGTATATATATATTTATAATCTAATTGTTTTTACAATAGCCTCGGCTCCACCATTTAAGCAGAAGGCCATGGACCAAATACTGCAAGGCATTCAAGGAATGCAATGCTATCTGAATGGTATCATTGTAACAGGGAAGAATGATGGGGAACACTTAAATAATTTGCAGTAGGTTTTGATTACATTACATGAATATAGTTTGAAAGCAAATAAGGATAAGTGTGAATTTTTCAAAGGCAAGATATCTTACTATTGACATGTTGTTGACAAAGGCAGACTGCAAGATAAAACCGAGGCTGTATTTAAAGCACCATGACCTAAGAATTTATCCTAGCTTTGCTTTTACCTTAGTTTCATAAACTATTACCACAAGTTTATTCACAATCTGTCCTCAGTGATAAATCCCCTAAATGGATTGCTACCGACTGGATTACAGTGGAAGTGGACAAGAAGTTGCAAACAAGCTTTTCAAAATACAAAAAAACTTATAACATCAGATAGTGTACTAACACATTTTAGTCCTTTATCTATCAAGCTGCTATGTGATGCATCCCTGTATGGATTTGTCAATGTATTATCACATACATTCCCGAATGGCTCAGAAAGGCCAAAAGCCTTTGCTGTCTAAATCACTAACAGCAGCTGAGAGCAGTTAAGCCCAAATAGGTAGGGAAGCTCTTAGTTTAATACGCGTATTGGTTGTAAAAAAATCCAACCACTACTTATATGGCCAAAAGTATTCTGGTGACTTATCACTAACCCTTAGTTATGATATTTACTTCTATAAAGGTGTTTCAATGATGGCATCTACAACACTACAGTGATAGTCACTTGAGACATCAGTCATCATGGCTCTTAACTGTGGAAGAAAAAGCTTCTCTTTTTGATTAATGCAATAGAGACAATGCTTATCAACAATTATAGTTGGACCGTATACTGATCTACGGATCAGTATGATATTGAATATAAAGTAACTAAATTACATGGAACTGTAGATGGGCTGTCATGTTTGCCACGGAAGATCACATTGGAGTCAGATGCTGTTGATCCAGCTGATGTGTACAAACATAAATTTCAAAAAAAGAAGGCATTGTGAGGTTTTATAAAGATCACAGTTATGAAGAAACTCCAGTAGAGCTTCTTGAAACACTTCTGCTGAATAATATGGTTCCTGAAAGAACACAGTGCTTTTGTGTCATATAGAGGATGTGCAACATTATTCACAATGGTCATCAGTTTTGTCTTCATTCTCTCCCACTGATAGGTCCAAAATGTTAAGACTATGTCCCATAACCGAGTCTTCCTTATTAATCAGTTTGTTCATTCGGTCAAGTGATGTTACCAACCCATCACACCACAATATAGAAAATTACACTGGCCACCACAGAATTATAGAACATATAAAGGATGTTGTAAGAACCGATCTTTGAAAGTTAATGCTTTAAGTTAAGTTGAAATTCATATTAGTGTTTTCTTAGTCATAACCACTCACCCACCTTATCCATCATCCCAATAAACTCCATTAGTGCAGAATCATTAGAGAATTTCTGTAAGTGATATGTTGTGTTATATGTATAGTCCAAGTTGTAAAGAGTGAAGAGAAACTGAGACATGACTGCTCCTTGTGGTTCTCCACTGTTGCTCACATCCACATCATAGACAGTCTTTGAACCTCACAAACTGTGGTCTGAGAGAAAGCCCATTATTCAGAACATCACAGACTCATCCAACTTAATATCTCAGTCCTCATTTTGCTCCCAGATTTGGGCAGAAGGGAATAAGCATTGCAGTGCAGATAAAAAAATTGCATCTTCCACTCCAGCTTTCTATCTATGGCAAACTGCACTGGGTCCAATTTAATTTAATTTGGCAGAAGTGTGTTTTACTTTATTGCCGATCTTTATGATATTTTATGTCTAACACTCTACCAGCAGTCACTTTGTCACTTAAGCCAGTTTCATACAATTGACCAACATAACCAAATCAGATATTGAGCTTTACAATGGGTTCCCAAATTTTTGAAACCCTTCAAAAAATGATCATTTTTACTGTGGTATATTAGACGTAAGTCATAGCTGGTGTGACTGCATCACTAATCTTATATTTACCTTTGAGAATACAAGATAATAAACAAAAGATATTCACAGCTACATCTGCTTTACTAGTTTTTAGGTAATAAAATTAGAAACATTAGTACAAACAATTAAACATTTGGTTTCATTTTGACACATACTACTTCAAGAGATTCAAAATTATTTACTTGCTAGGATGAGAATTTGTCAATACATGCATGATGAAAAACTAAATAAAGAAACTAACCATGTGTTACTGTAACATATCAAATAAACTACTTTCAGCATATTTTAAAGTGCCTGGGGTTTTATGTAACACAAAGTCAAAGTGTTTTGGAGATATGCATGAAGTGCTGATACCCTTTCGTGTTTGTAATACTTTTTTCATTTTATATTTATTCTTTGTTCTCCTGCTTACATGTGATTGTGCTCTGCAAAGGATTGATGGCCTCTGCAGGGTTTCCTCGCGACTTATCTGTGATGCTGATGAAATTTGCACAGATCATCAGAAATCCTGTGCTGGAATAAGCAGGTTTAAAAAATAAGGAGTGAAATCATTTTTTGTTTGTTTTGCATGTTTAAATGTTTCTGAAGTAAGATTAATTTATATGTGATTTTCTATTAATAGGACAATGAACTGAATTTAATGGGTGCAGAAATATATGGAGATCCTTCTGCCAATCAGAAAATTAACAATCCATAGTTATAAACAAAGTAGCAGGGGTGGTAAGCAACAACAAACTTCCCCACACCATAAACCCCCATCCCGCAGCAAATTGCCTTGTTAACAGGGTCCCTATAGGATTGAATATTATTGATGCCTTCCTGAGTAGACCAGTGAATGAGGCTCAACAAGTACAGCAAGCCCAAAATTATATAAAAAAATCAGAAAAAGAAAGAATTAGGGATTAAGATTAGAGCAATAAACAAGAAAATATCTGTAGAAATATGTGAAGAAAAAGGGAATATTAATGGAGAGAATAGAGGACAGGCAATTGGAAACATCAGCCCAGGAAGTAGAAACAGGAGGAAGTTTTTAAAACATATGAAGAAATGTCAAATGGACATTCATACACAATGATAGATAGGTTTAATTGCCATATGTATAGCATAAAGTTTACAAGGTCGAGGCAATGTACAAATTTAAACTATTTTGATAATTTATGTTTTTAGTAGATATAGATATTGTTAAGTATAGCTTTTCATGAGATTTGGAGAGAAGAAGGAAGATCGCATTACATGTCGACTTGCATATAGGGATGACACTAGCTTGAAGTTCAGAGTTAAGCAGGGAAAGTTATGAAGGATGTGGGAGGATGTGTTGGGAATATTGGGACATCATTTGCTTTAAGGACTGACTTGATTTGAAGATAGAAAGAGAAGGAAGAAGGAGAAACAAAAACATGGACCTCAATAATTAGAAGTGTCTTGATGCCTCAACCAGCCCAATTCTTCTTTGGTCTCTAGCTGACTGCTGGAAGAGGAGGCTGACCAAACAACCAGTACCCTACTGCTGGTACCGCAGGATTTCAGATTTTGCTTCTGATACCTTTCATGCTTTACGATCCATAGCGATAGTCCTTGCCTGGTCAAAGTTGAGATGCTGGCTGTTCAGATCATCGAGCACTTCTTTGGTCCACATTTTCTTGGGTGCAGTTAGTCGGATTCCCCACTGGGTGGTGCGTTACAACACATTCTGCGCATGTGGCTGAACCACCTCAGCCTTGAATTGTTCTTCTTTGTTGGGTGCTGTGGACATCTTGAATGGATAGTTTATTAGGGAATGTGAACACGCCGTGAGACGGACTCAGGCATTGAAACTGGATTACCTTGAGTTTGCTCAGGTCCATTTGATGCACGGTCCATAGAGGAGAATTAGCAGGATAAGCAAATGAAAGAGATGGATTTTGGTTTTGATGGCAGTGTTTGCTGTCATCCACATGCATCATTTAAGTGTGGTAATGGATTTCCAGTGGATGCCACTTTCTTCTCCTGGACCAGTGATCCCAGGTATTTTAATTCCTGGACTTGCTCTATTGGTGCTCTCTTGAAGTGGGCAGTAGCCTGTGATACATCTATTGCTATTACCTTGGGTTTGTCTGCGTTGATCCTCAGGCCGTGCAACTACGCTATGTGGATGATATCATAAACAACATCTGTGGCCTTGGCATCACTGTCAGCATATATGGTGCAGACATCAGATAAAGGAGGAAGTAGTCCTTACCATACTGCACTTCATGAGTTTCCACTGTTGCCTTCCTCAAAATTGCATTGACCACTGAATTTAACAGCAGAGGGGAGCCCAGATCCCATGATGAACTAGAGTCTACATGGAAAACTCTACCATTGTGCAATGCCTCAAGCAGCCAAATGATTTTCTGGGGCACATTTTCAGTCTACAGCATCTTCCATAGAATAGGTCAATGGATGCAGTTTAATGCCGACTTGAAGCCAATGACAGCCCAAATCCCACCTCTGGTTCTTTCCTCAATCAGTTGGTGAAAAAGTGAAAATCTTAACTCCTAGTCTATTCATGATGTTTCTGCAGCCGCAATTGGATGAACTTCATGAATACCTTGCAGATGATTTGGAGAAGGCTGATGCCATGAATGGAGTCTTGGTGAAGTTGAAAGGCAGCGGTACAGTTTTTGGAAAATTCCCACCACCATTGCAGACATTCACTTGATGATTGTACAAAGGACCTATCCGCCTTTCTGATGTTATCATTGGTTGATTTGGTTTTCCAGATCAACCTTTTGATACTGCAATACAGGGTATGATACTTGTGTTTGGATGCTGCCTCCTCAAGGTCAGCTGCCACCTGGAGCCAGTACAAATCCCTTTCCATTTTCATCATCTGATGAGCTATCTGCCAATAGCGTTCGCAATTGATCGATTTGGCCTGCCTCCATTGAGCCACCAGGTCAAGACACTTGTCTGAGATTCATGGCTGTGTTTGGAAGTAAATGATGTGCACAACAGTTTGGCACATTCCAGGATGGTCTCACATAGTTACTTCTCCTTTTCATGCACAAAATTATAACTAGATCAGTGCTGCAAATAAGTTTGAAAGGGCGATCTGGAATTCCTACCTGCACATAGGGTCCATCAGATGCAACCAAATAAGTATGGCTGGGGATGATAACTTGCGCTTGAACTGTCAAAGACATAACTGCATTTTAGCCCAGATGAGGTAGTGATTAGATCCAGAATCTGGTTCCCTTGTGGCATGTATGTCCTGGAGTGATGATCAGAACTAAAAAATTATTAAAATGTAGTTCAATATAGCCAAGTCTGTGCCAAATCTGAAATACTGGAAGATGCTGTTTCCCAAAACTAGATTGTTTAATGTGGTGAAGAACAACAAGCGCAGTCCATTATTATAGATTTCTTAATGACCAAAATTTCCCATCCACAACTGTCTGCCCTGATGTGGGTTTTGAAACCGCCAGTCAGGATGATCACCAGTTGTGGGAATTGAGTCCAGTGTATATTGGAGGTGGGTGTAGTATTCATCCTTGGTTAGGTCAGGACTTATAGGGCCATCAGCGTTGAAAGTTGCTAGCCTATTTGATATTAGTTGGAATGTGTTCCTGGTGGCTTGACTGTCCACCATCTAATCAAAGCTTGCCTCTCGTTTTTCACCATGGTGTAGAACAGCATCATTATTTCATTGATGCCTGGATTTGAATGGTCATCATCCCAGACTCTCAATTCAGATAATGCTGCAATCAATTCCTTGAATTTTGAAAATTCCTTGGTGATACAGTAGAGTCTCGCTTATCCAACATAAACGGGCCGGCAGAATGTCGGATAAGCAAAAATGTCGGATAATGGGAGGTGTTGAGAAAAAGCCTATTAAACATCAAACTATGTTATAATTTTACACATTACAAACCTAATACAGTGGCTCGGTTCACGATCGTCTCTGAACACGTACAAATCGGGTTATGACAAAAAAGTTCGCCAAACTTTTGCCTCTGTTCAGGACCACATACATAGGAACAAGCCAGTTTCCCTTTTTTTGTTTGTACGAGCCGATGATTTCTGCACATGTTCAATCTGTCCCTGTGCATTCCTTGTGCAGCGCGACAGACACAGGCAGATACACGCACGCGCAAGAGAGACACACGCACACACTCACATCAGCGCGAGAGAGAGACACACGCACACACACGCATGAGAGAAAGAGAGACACACGCACGCGCGCGAGAGAGACACATGCGGACTCACACACAAGCGCGCGAGGGAGACACATGCACACATGCCAGATAGGGCTGGCCACATAATCCACTGTAATCATGTTTTACAACAAAACAAATGAAAAATTTAACTGAAAAAATGAACTTAGCAACAAAAAATAGACAAAGCTCACACTCACAACTTGCAGTTCTTGTTGCCGATTGATGCTTTGTTTTTTTTTTGTTTTTTTTTGCGGTGGGACATCGGATAATACAGAATGTTGGATAAGCGAGGGTTGGATAAGCGAGACTCTACTGTAATTTCCTTTTGGTCAACATGATATCCGATTCACACGTTCCATGTCACCACTCAAATTACCACTTTAGTACTTTGGGTCCCGGTGTCGTTGCATGAGCAATTGAGTTTGATTCAGTTTCCATATGTTTATTTGTATAGCTTCCCCAATTTCCTGGTTCTGGTCACCTCAGTGGAGTGACCAACCTCCTCCTTTTGCAGCCAGGCTTGAGACCATCCTTGGCGAACTTTGGGCTTGTCATTAATAGCCGCCTCGTGCTTCTATTTATGAAGAAAATGTGGCAGCTGTGGCAATCAGCAGTTCCCAGGAACTATTACAGATGTGGACGATTTCCCACCTGTGCACTTAGGTGAAAAACGCCCACATCACTAGCTCCCCAGGAACCGCTTCAGCCACACAACCACACCCCCTCGTTAAGCCGCGAGTGCGGCGATTATTTATTTTAAAACTGGCCTCTTGACATGAGCTAAAGTGGTATATACCCAGTGATAAAACTCTAGGTCTGTTAGAGACCTCTAGACTTATCACAAGTGCTTAATGGAAGGGTCTCCTGCCTTTCCATAGAATAGCAGACAGAGGATTTCTAAATTCTGAACAATACTTTAAAAGAAGATGGTGGGGGTTGTGGTGAGACAGAGCTTATGGGAGCTGTATTCATTCTGATAAATACCTATCTAGAATGGAAATAATATGGAAGGGAGCTCCTTGAAGAAAAGGATTCCTTGACACTCCTAAAGATACAATAGTGATTCATGAAACAATGTTCTGCAGAGAAGAAGGAATATCTAAATATTTAAAGGATTGTCCAATTAATTTAATGTTTAAGGGTTGCAGATGAACTAAACACACTATGGATGTCAGGGAGAACAAAAAAGAGAAGAATATCATTGGTAGAAATTTCATGGTATGAGCCATGAGATACAATAGCGAAGATTAAATCAAGACTGTGAAGAACAATAGCAAGCAGCTGAAGTGAAGACAGTAAACTGCCCTGTTTGGCACCTTTATGAACCTGAAAGTGTTAAGAAATAGTTAAGTTGTGAAAATTAATCTTATAGAGAAGGAGTATAATGTCTTGACCAAACTGATATAGTTTTCAGCTATACCTATTTTCTGTAAAATGTTCCTCAGAAAATCCCAGTTCATGAATTCAAAAAACTTCTCCACATCAAAAGCAAGCAGTGCTGCAGGTTGTGATAGCATGGAGGTTACAACAATAATATGTAAAAGGTGATGTGTGTTATCTGCTGCCTGGCAAGATCAGATGAAACCAATTTGATTTGGGTAAGTTAATTTATGAATAACCCTCTACAGGATGAGTGCAAGGAGCTGTGCTAACAGCTTTTTATCAGAATTCATTAGGGAGACCGGGCAACAATTACAGCAGTCAGATGGCTCTTTACACAGTTAAGAAGAGGGTAATCAATGCTGAATTAATTGAGGGGTTCAAATTGGTGAAGTGATTACCATCTGTACCTGCTAGTTGATTCCAAACAGTAGAAAGGACTTCAAGAGGCAAACCATTAGCCTGTGGTGATTTTCCTTTCTGGTTCCTAGTCAAACAAGCCTGGCTTAGATTTGCAGTGTGCATGCATTTGGTGAGCAACTAAAACACATTTATACTTTTTCTTGCCCATGAAATAGTCTCCTAGTCCTAAGTGACAGTGTTTGGTCAGTGTTGCACAGCTAACAATGTCACAGAAGATGATGTGAGACTCTGCAGATGGAAGAAGGTTGTGTCTGCTAATACTGACCTTAAGTTGAAGAAAAGGAGAATGTGTTGTGTCAGAACCATTAAACAAAGGAAAGGCAAGATCAAAGCAAGAAAGACATGCAGAAACATTTGAAATGTATGTGCTTATAATGCAGACCACCCCACTCATGAGATATTACACTAGCCAAATACATGAGCAGTACTCCTATTATTGAACAACTGGGAAAATTGAAAATTATGCTGCTTTGCCCGATACAATGACAACCCGTTTTCAAATAAGTGAATGTACAAAAGAAGACTGTGCTTAGGGTAAACACTGATTTGCTTCATTTTTATGGCAGCAGACGTGTCAGGTGAGTTTTATTTAACTACTGTATATGATGTTACAAATTTGCTCTCCGGTAGCTGACATAAGAACCAGAAGAAAAGGGCTTTTAAAGGCGGTGATCAGCATGAGCTCAAGCTCGTGCAGAAGGAACTCCGAGTCCAGCTCAGGGCTGCAAAGGAGCAGTACAGGAGAAAGCTGGAGCAGAAGTTGCAGAATAACAGGATGAAGGAAGTGTGGGATGGGATGAAGATCATCACTGGCTGCAGGTCGAAGCGAGGTGCCACCATTGAGAGAGACGTGGAGAGAGCAAACCAGATGAACAACTTCTTCAACAGGTTTGACCACCCTAACCCACTCTCACCTCAGAGTACTTAACCCTCCACTCATCCTTCTGCTGTTACCAGCATAGGAGACACATCCCCACCCACAATTACAGCAGCCCAGGTGAGCAGAGAGCTGAGGAGACTTCGTGCCAGCAAAGTAGTGGGTCCAGATGGAGTATTGCCATGACTGCTGAAGGCCTGTGCGCTGGAGCTGGGGAGTCCTCTACAGCGCATCTTCAACCTGAGCCTGGAACATGGGAGAGTCCCGAGGCATTGGAAAACATCTTACATCACCCCAGTCCCAAAGGTATCACGTCCTAGTAAGCTGAATGACTTCCAGCCTGTCGCTCTGACGTCACATGTGATGAAGACAGTGGAGCGGCTGCTGCTTCACCCCCTGAAGCCACAGGTCCGCCACACCCTTGACCCTCTGCAGTTCGCATACCAGGGGCCTCATGCATAACACCGTGCGTAGAATTTGCACTATAACATGACGTAAGCACAAAAGCTGAAATGTGCTTACGCACAGAAAAATCCAGATGCAGGAATCTGTGCGTTTGCCAACTTCCACGTTCTTCCGCTACATAAATCCCGATCAGCGTGAAAAGTAACGCTCGTGCACGCGCCTGCTGTCCCGCCCCGTCTCCTCCCAGAATTACGCCTCTTTGAATATACAAATCAATATAAATAACCCTTAAGCTCAGCATTCTGTGAAAAGACAATGGGAAAAGCAAGAGGGAAAATGCAAGAATTTCAGCGAATACCAAGTGGAGGCAAGGAAAAACGTACTATTTGTTGTTTTAAACAGTGGCATAAACAACAAAAGGAAGTTGATCGAGTGACATAGCGTGTCGGAGAAACTCGAAAGCTCAAGTTCACAAAGTCGCACAGTGCCCAAAATAAAAAAGAAGTTGTCAGATATCAAAGTCGCCTTGAAAAGGCGAGTTGTAGCCCACCATCTGGGTGTCATATGAAAGCTTATTAGGGTACAGAGAAAAATAAAAGGCACACAGTGGGGGAAAAGCATGAAATGTCAACTTCAATCTGGAAATTTCCACTTTAATCATGTAGTTTATTTTGTCATTAAAATAGAACATCATAAACTTCATTTTAAAATCGTTTAATTAACTAGTTTCTCATATCACATCGTAATTAAAGTAGCACATTAAATGCTTTGCTTTGTATGTGTTCTTCTATGTGCTCTATGTGTGTGAATCACTACTTGCTTCTTAAACTGGCTCTCTTCCTCCGACTGGACACAGAATCCATTACATTCATGATATTACAGCTCTCTGAATAACTAAAATACTGAGATGTATATGTGATATCATTTTCATGATGATAGGAGTTAAAGCATGTTATTAAACATGTGAACACGATGACGCAGTGATTGTGTGCGACCTTCGATGAAATAATTTATTGCAGCAGTACTCATGGGTGGCTCTAGGCTCGTGGCGGCCCTGGGCAGAGAAAGAATCGGAGGCTCCTTCGCCCGCCAATGTCAATATGGTATCTTATGCACGGAGGATGGCCACATCCGTTGTGGACACTGCATAGCCATCTCGTGCTCATGATACAAGCGTTTAACTTTTGCCGAAATTTGCCACTGCATTTTTAGCTGTGTCGTTATTTTCTCTTTCTGTTTTATATTCAATATATATTGGTGTGGCGACCCTTGGGATTTGGCGGAACTGTGCAGGTGCACAGTTTGCACATGCCTAATTCCGCCCCTGCAGTACTGTCTCTTTCAAACGTACTAACCTCCAATTCCTGTCCTTACTTTTCTTTCTCTAAATACTCAATTGCCACACAATCAGCTCTGTAATAGACATTAAGCCATCTGTAAGCTTATAACACCGATTCTTCAAAACTTTTAAGGAACTTTGAAATATGTTTGTAGTACATGTTTAATTATTCTATCCTTCAAGCTAGTCCCAGTAAAACATACAGTGCGAGGCAGAAACAATCGTGAGCGGAGCACCAAATCCTTGCTACCATAGCAACCGTGTCCTTTAATTATTACCAATATAGATTATTTAAATGAAGTTAAAGTTTTATCTGTATAATATAATAAACATATTTTGCTGCATTTCATCTTAAAAATTATACCGTCATCATATGTAAATATGTGCTTTATAAAGTGGCTCACGTTGTGCAATATTATAACTGTATCGCAAGTTTACAGTGAGGTGATTGTACTCATAAGTATAGACAGTTCTACAAGGAACAGTTGATGGACTGATTGAGTGCGTTTAGAGCTCTTGGGATGAAACTGTTTCTGAACCGCGAGGTTCGTACAGGAACGGTTTGAACCATTTGTCATATAGAAAGCATGGCTGAGGCAGCATGTGCTTGATGCTGTATACCGATAATTTTCTTTCCGATCAGCTACTCCGAGATGTGCAGTGAGAGTAATATGGAAAAAGATTAACTGCTGTGGCAACTCCTAACGGGAGCAGCTGAAAGAAGAAGAAGGTGCAGTGAGAGTAACAACGCTAAAGCAGCTATTGTATTTAGAATAGTTTGACCATTCCGTGGACCATTATATTGTTACTGGTCAATTACAATCAGATCCATTAAACTAATAAACAATATGTGGTTAATTTCAGTGTATTTATAAAGCCGCATCAGGAAAAGAAAGGATAACCACACAGGAACAGTAGCACTGCTTTGACGCTGGGTGCCACCAGTCTGCAAAACCGAGCGGAGAACTTGCATACGACAGGGTATGAGGTACTGTGGAAATGTGCATGGCTTTACTCCAAGTTTAGGTTTTATACATCGCGATTTGAATGTGGAAACGTTCTTATGCAACATTTCTGTGCGTACGCACCATTTATACATGAGGCCCCAGGAGAAGGTGGGAGCAGAGGATACCATCATCTATATGCTACACCGATCCCTCTCCCACTTGGACAGAGGCAGTGGTGCTGTAAGAATTATGTTTCTGGACTTCTCTAGCGCCTTCAACACCATCCATCTCTGCTCCTTAGGAATAAGCTGACAGAGTAGAGTAGACTCACACCTGGTGGCATGGATTGTGGACTATCTTACAGACAGACCTCAGTATGTACGTCTTGGGAACTGCAGGTCTGACATTGTGGTCAGCAACACAGGAGCGCCGCAGGGGACTGTACTTTATCCGGTCCTGTTCAGCCTATATACATCGGACTTCCAATACAACTTGGAGTTCTGCCATGTGCAAAAGTTCACTGATGACACTGCTATTGTGGGCTGCATCAGGAGTGGGCAGGAGGAGGAGTATAGGAACCTAATCGAGGACTTTGTTAAATGGTGTGACTCAAACCACTTACACCTGAACACCAGCAAAACCAAGGTGCTGGTCATGGATTTTAGGAGACCCAGGCACCTCCTGGACCCCGTGATTATCAGAGGTGACTGTGTGCAGAGGGTGCAGACCTATAAATACCTGGGAGTGCAGCTGGATGATAAATTGGACTGGACTGCCAATATTGATGCTCTGTGCAAGAGAGGACAGAGCCGACTATACTTCCTTAGAAGACTGGCATCCTTCAACATCTGCAATAAGATGCTGCAGTTGTTCTATCAGACGATTGTGGCGAGTGCCCTCTTCCACGCTGTGGTGTGCTGGGGAGGCAGCATAAAGAAGAAGGACGTCTCACGCCTGGACAAACTGGTGAGGAAGCCAGGCTCTGTTGTAGGCATCGAGCTGGACAGTCTGACATCTGTGGCAGAGCGACGGGTGCTGAGCAGGCTACTGTCAATCATGGAAAATCCACTGTATCCACTGAACAGTATCATCTCCAGACAGAGGAGCAGATTCAGCGACAGACTGCTGTCACTGTTCTGCTGCACTGACAGACTGAGGAGATCATTCCTCCCCCACACTATGTTATTCTTCAATTCCACCCGGGTCAGGGTTAATTTAATATTGTTTTTTATCAGAATGCTTCTGCTGGAGCATGTGAATTTCCCCTTGGCATTAATAAAGTATCTATCTATCTATCTATCTATCTATCTATCTATCTATCTATCTATCTATCTATCTATCTATCCTGTTTGCTGACACTGACAAGGCTGTCTATGGATCTCAGTGTTTAAGAATAAACGAGACAGAATCAGATGCAAAAAGATACTTTTAGTCCACCAGAGAAGTGTTTAGAAAAACTGCTAAGTACACTTGCCTTGCAGATCAAAATATCGAGTAGTCCAATAGAAAAATGGATGTCAAAGGGTCTGGGTATAAGCTGTATTAATGAAGACAACAAGCTAACTTTTCAATATTACAAAAAGTCTGACCATGGAATTGAGGAGCAAAAACAGATCCGTCAAATACTGCAGCTTTGTGTAGTGCATCTGGAGTGACTCAATGTCAAAATTATTGAGGGTAAAACAAATGACCATGCTTTTATATCAGAATGCCAGCTTTGACTTTGGCTGGCTCAGTGATTTTTTCATACTAGAAATTCAGAAAGGAACTTTTAAGGAAAAAATTGAGCAGTTCCATATTGGGTTGGAGGTTTGAAAATTCTAAAATTAGGAAAAAGCAAGTATGGCCAGAGAGCTGCCTTAATGTGCATCCATCAGACACCAAAGGTCACGTATTCTCCAACTTCTTATGGGAAATATTATGACAGATTTAAATGGACATTATGTAAATGAATTTAAAATTAATAGGAACAAATATAACTGATGCATTCAACAAAGAAAAAATTAAGACTAACATCTGTTTTCTCATAAAGTAAACTGTATTCTCACATTTGTTTATGCAGTTATAATTATCTTTATTCATTTGCTTAATTCTTATTACACCACTTTTTAAAACATTTACGGCACTGGGAAAACACTTTGAAGTTCATTTAACTGAGCCTCTGTAATCTGCTTCACATCCAAGAAAATATGTGGCATTGAAAAGAAACATAACAGTTAGGAAAGGCTTTTTTGAAACAAGAACTCACACTGAAAAACTGAAAACCTTCTTACTTACCAGTGTTGGTAGAAAGAAGATAGACAGTGGCTCGCTCTCTCATGGCAAATGTAGACAAGTGTAAATCTTCCAGTGTCCACACTGTAAAAAATAACGGTTCTTTAATGGCATTGCATGGTTCTTTACAGTGTTTTGCGATTACTTGTTGAACTTTTGCTTGCCAAGGTTGTTTGTATATGAATTTGGTTCTTTTCCTTTTCAAAAACTTCCTAATATGTAGAAAAAAACCCAGAAATCTTTAATGTATGGTAGGCTGCCTAGCAGGACACTAACAGATTAAGGAAACTAAGACTTAGTCTGTATTCATGGACGCAAGCAGCAATAGTCCATTAAAAATCAGGATCCCATTGGTATTTCACAAATTACCATCTACTCATGGTTATTTATTGTATGGAGCCTGTTATAGATCTAAATAAATAAAGGTTCTTTCTGGAACTTCCATGGTGGATGGATCTTTTATTAATCAAAATGATTCTACAATGGCATCACTCGGAAGAACCACTTTGGCACCTTTATATTTATTTTGCAAAGGGTGACCTACTGTACATGTAATAGGTGGGACAATGTTTCCAGTAGTAAAGGGCAGGTAACTCAAGTCTCTTTCCTTCTTTAAATGAATATTAGGATTGCACAGATACCTGGGATCATCAGGGGTTGCCTTCTAAGATTGTCCTAGGACTTTACAGGGCAATACCTGATACCGGAATTAATTGCAAGGATTGCCCTAAAAGTAAAATCTGGTTTGGTTCAGAATTCTTGAGGACTGCACTGGTAAGAAGCTACAGTGTGGGAGAGCTATCTTGTAGTCAAATGAGTGACTGGTGGATAAGTCGATGTGGCACACCATTTGATTCACAGGCATTAGAATTCTATTTAGTTTGTTAGAGTTCTGTTGATTTTTGCTTTGTTTTGATAATCTGAGTTTTTTCTTTAGTCAGCTCCCCACTTTGTATTTGATTAAATAAATATACATTTTTGATATACTCTGGAGACATATCTTCTTAAAGTGGCACTCCTAGAATATAATTAATCTGTGAACAGCCTTTTTTCTTAAAAGATAGACTCCATTAATATACAGTATGCATCACATAGTGGAGTAGTTAGCAGTTCTAGTCTTTCGAGACAAAATGTTCAAACTAAATAGTAAGCTTTATTTTATGTTGTTTCCCAATTTAGACAAACCTTTAAATACTTCAAAGGTTATCCCTTTCTCTACTTCTCAACTCAGTAAAAATCACAACATCCTATTAATTTTATGCTCAGCATGGCACAGCAAGTGTTCTCTTTGAAAGACTACATTCACCCTGCACTGAGAGCTAGAAAGCCCTACAGGGACTGAATGGCAGCTCTTCAAACACTTTAAGATAGTGGTGTGCCAAAGAATTAGGTATCAGCAAAATCAAAGCCTGATCAAACAGAAAAAAGAAAGTATCACATGAATACTTAAAATTTCATTTGTATGACAATTCAGGCAGAAAAAAACTAATATAAAGTTATTCAAAATATTTAATAAATCTTGGAAAAAATGAGACAGTTGAAGATTGGAACCAGTGTGAAACTGACCTGCTGCTGTGTATATACAGAGACATGAATAGTACAAATAAACAGTGATCCCATGTTTCTAAAATAAGAAAAATTCCTAACATTTGAAGTTTTACTTTGACTGGCACAACACTGAACAATAAAAAATAAATAAATGCCCCTTTTTAAAAATAATGTATTTTTTACAAGCTATGCTGACATATTTTTAAAATACAGTTATAGCAGAACACAAATTATATAACATCCACTTCACCATAATGTTCATGTTACTCAACATAACAAAACATGATACTGTACATTCAGAAAAAAGGTTTCCACTCTCATATCATGTTTGTGATTTAATGTCCACATAAACACAATTGTACTTATGTGTTAAGATGTTTTCATGTAAAATGTTGAGATGAGACTTGATTAGCATTATGCAAAGTTAAGAAATGTGTTTAGGTGAACTTTTTAACTTTATTTTAGATTAATTAATTTGTTTGGAAAATAAACTGTATTTGCAGATGTTGTTCAGCTGTTGTCACAGCCCCAAGGTTTGTTTCTTAACCATTCCAAGCACCAACTGCAGCTTGATATCCTGTAAATGAATATCACAAACAGGAGAATATGCACCTTTAGCAGATTACCATGCCCACATTAAACAGACCTGATTTAATAACATGTATGCAATTCTACCAGCTGCAGAGCTTTTCTGTTACTGTACCAACTTCGGGCAAAGAAATATACACACACCCAACCAATGCTTTGGGTGCTGAGCCTTTAAGAATTTCACCCTGATGATATACCAGCGGAGCTCAACGTTTCCTCATTTTTGGTGAGTTCAGCCGAGATTAAACCCAGTCTTTCCTTCCGGAGTTGTTCAGTGCATTGAAAGGACCTCTTTAAGGTGGAATTGTATTCTTTACGGCTTCATCAAGCACTTCACACATAAGCTTTCATTTAAGCCACTGCTGCAGCTACCTCCTTTTTGGCCTACCTGGCCTATTTTGGCCTATTTTAGCCACATTTGGAGATCCTCCTGCTAATATTGTATGTAAGACCTCTTTCTTCAGCTTAACAGCTTCCCTAACCACTGGTGTCCTATTATTGCTGCTGACTGAGCCCTCTGCAGTATTTTGGCCACAGCTCCTTGCATCTGCCTCTACTAGTGACAACTTGCTCATGGTCTATTTGCACTCCATAATATAAACATCTTTATTCTACAGAGACTGATGGGCAGCGTATGATTAAAATCAGAGAGATATATTTACACTTGAGATGTAATATACAGTAGTTGCAACATATTTTCTGGTTATATTATTTAAGGATCAGTGTAACTGTAGTTTTTTTTCTGTATAAGCCATAAGCAAATATTATTATTCCTAGTAAGCAAATATAATTTTTTCATCCTTCATTTGTGTATTTTGAATACTTAACACACTATCCACACTATTTCTGTATACTGTTAAATACCTGGGCATTATCCTGGGTGCAGAATCTTACCAGGAAGACAGATAGGTTCTCATCTCGTATATCACTAGTGAAAATACTGTAATGAAATTCTCTTTATCTCCTGGCTTCTTTTTCTTTTATTAAAAGCATTTGTGGCAGCACTCTGCACCCAGAAAATACTAAGGAGGCAAAACGTCAATAGAAACGTTACCCTTATTAGTAAAATTTGTACACAGAAGAATAAACAGAGGGAGTATGCAAAGTTCAATTTACCGTGGGCAAAACATTAAACTTACAGATGCTCTAGGCCTTCCTGAACTGTTGTTGAAAGCACCACACTTTTAATCTTGCATCCTCTTCTCTTTGCTTCTCTGCATTTCTTGCTTTCTACTCTCCATAAACTCTGGCATATTGTCCTCCCACCAGTACAACAAAGTGTGCACTCTCTACCTGGCACTTCCACTGTCTATCTGGTGGCTTTGAACTTCATCCCAAAGTAACAGGTTTGATTTTGTCTTTAGTCATAGGGATAGACTCTGTGTGTATGAGAGGTGACCACTAGTGAATGCTCATCTGGAAGTACAATTCATATAATGTAGCAACAAGGCATAAGGAATGCGGGTGTTTTCGGAATCATAAACACAAGTGAAGCGAGTCTGTCTGATGTCTTGTATTTTATGTATCAAAACAGAAAGGGAAAACAAAAAAAGAGCAGAGAGGTTGAGGCTGAACTTGCCGCACCTGTTAACCCTTCGTACAGCCCAGCTCTGTCAGGCAGTATGCTATTGACTGTCAGAAAAAGGTGACAACACAACTATGCTGGAAGTTTGTCATTTTATTAGGTAAAGTAAACAAATCGAAGTCTAAAGGATGTGCCAAAAATGTGTTAACAAGAAGGCTGGAACACTATTAAGGAAGTACTAGAATGAATGCAGTTATCTGCAATTGTGGATAAAGACAAGATCAAAGTGAAGACCTTCTATCCTGTTGCTCTGCAGATGTCACAAACTGCACACATTAATGTCATTACTAGGGAAACATGTAAACAAATGGTAGTGGCCATCAGTAAACCAAAATGGCAACAAAACAGCAAAATGAAAACGTAAATATAACAGAGAAGAGTCCAAATGACAAACTGGAGTAACACAAAAAATAAATATGGAACACCATTACAACAGCTCTGATGTTACCTGCAATATCAGAGGGGCAACATGGTCCCCTACTTTTTCTATACAGACCATGTCCCCTTTATTTACCAGACAATGTTAATCCATGATCTTAGTCTTTTTACAAAGAGAAGGTCTGGTATCCCTGAGTCACTTGCCCTACAGAGTCCTGGGGAAGCATTGTGTGTTTCCACTTTGTCTGTGACTTCTTCACTCTCGTGCCACTTCTATTGTCTATTGCCTTTCCATGGCACACATCACACACACAAATAGCCGTGATTTCAAACTGTGAAATGTGTAAAACCTTTGTGGAGGATGTAACCCTTGCCCTGTGCCATCTTAGGGGTGTCCTTGCTTTAGCAACACCTAATTAGCCAGCAGTCTTATACAAACTCATACAAAATATACAGTAACCCAAATGATGTATTTTTAGTTTGATATAAAAATAAATTTGTAATTGTCATATAAGCTAAAATAACAGTGTCATGGTTGAAAACTTTGATTTCAGGAGTAGAACCTATAAAACATTACTTACATGATATGTCATTCATAATTAAAGCAATCAGCAATCCTCATAAGGCCTTGTTATCTGCAATGTTTCTGACATCCTCTTAATAGCATATGCCATTTGATTGATGCATACAACATAAAAATGAATAAATGGTCTCCTAATATTATATTAGTCTTCTATAATTTTCTTCTCTGTACTGCATTGGATGTTTTTAAAAGATGTCAATTAAAGAATGTTTTATGCCCTTGTCTGCACAAACAAAAATTTTGCAGACAGTAGTTTTCAATTTCAGTTTTTACCTTACTTGCTATATATAAAGTACTTTAAAACTCCTATCGGAAATGTTTATTCCTATTTAAATAATTGCAAATAATTGGATGTAAGAAGCATGAAAAAGACAGCTAAAAGTGCATGCAATGGCCATTAAAATATATAATTTAAAAAAAAAATCAATGTTTTGTTGAAGACAAGCAAGAAGGATCCTAAGAGAATTTTTGTGTCAAATGTCAGAGAAGCTCTTCTTTTATCTTTCAGTGATCTAAAATTCTAGTTCGATACTCAATGACATTCACTTCAAGTAAAGGCAGTTGTCACCTTGCTGCACATTGGGGATGAAATCCTGCCTTGTACACAATGTCCAACAAGTCCACATTCATAGCAGCCAAATTGAAGGTTAGCTTATCACAGCTCAGAACATTACAGTCTGCTGAGCTCCATACACACGTTTCATGTTTATTAAATGACAAAAGATGAAAGAAACAAAATGAAGTACATGATCAAGGAGTGACATATTAGATGACAGCTCCTCTTAGCTAAGGAAAATGAATCAGTTAACCACACGTATAAAATCACATGACCCTTGAATGGGTATGGGTTTGTTCCGAATTCATTCAGTTGTGTCACTTCCTGTATACAGCTTCACTTTACATCCTGGACTCCTGTTATGCTGCAAGGTTCATGGAGACTACATTCTACAACCTCTAGTCTGGCAAAGAGGTCATGACGTTTATGTCATGGCCAGAGCATGCCAGTGAAACAGATATGGAAGCACTACTTGTTAAAATTAAGACAAATTATTGTAATGGAGCTTATATCCATATGTGTCACTTTCTAGCTATGTTTCTAAACAGAACCTTAGACTATTTTAGTGAATTAAAAGTAAGCACAGAGGAGCAAACAAAGTGTTCGTTAGAGCTCACCTCTATATTGGAAACTAAGTTTCAAGATGGACAGAGTAAATCTCTGGAGAACTAAGTTAGATCATTGAAATCTAAACTCATGGAGAGAGAGGACAGGAAGGTCAAGTCCAATATTTGTGGATCCAATCATTTGTGTGCTTTTTTGTTCATGTTTATATTGCTCTTTATGGTAATCGTCTGTTATTGCTCAGGATCCAAAATAGCCTTGAAGTTAATGGATAATTTAGTGCAAAAATGGTTCTGATTTACAGTACAACATACCATCATATTGCTGTAAATTTTACGTAGAGTTTCTGGAATTCTTCTTTGTTTGCACTTTTTCACATTGTGCTTCTTAGAGTCATGTTCATAGAAGACTTAAAGTGAAATCCAGTCAGAGAATTTTATTTGCATCACTGCAAAGATAAAAAAATGTTTTTGTCAAGGGATTTTTTTCAACATAATCATATAGAACAGGATAGGTAATGATGACAAATTGTCATATGACTTTTCACCAAAACCAAAGTGTTAACCAAAATCAAAAGTTTAAAAGAGCCTTAAAGTCAGAGCAAAAAGAATCCCCTTGACATTTGCTATTTTGTTTTATTGCTTGGGCACTAAATCATCAGTATTCATTGTAAATATCCTTAAAGCTCAGATACTTCTGCATGCATACAACCCTCTTTTAAAATGCTAATATCAAATCATCATGCATTGAAAAGTGTCAGAAGCACAAGACAGGCAAACTGACATGGTCAGTATAAACATCAGGGTGATGCACATGGAAAGTTATAATACCAAATATTTAGAGTAGGGCGGCACAGTGGCGCAGTGGTAGCGCTGATGCCTCGCAAACTCCCTGCGTGGAGTTTGCATGTTCTCCCCGTGTCTGAGTGGGTTTCCTCCGGGTGCTCCAAAAACATGCAGGTTAGGTGGATTGGCGATCCTAAATTTTCCCTAGTGTGTGCTTGGTGTGTGTGTGCCCAGAGGTGGTCTGGTGCCCTGCCCGGGGTTTGTTTCCTGCCTTGCACCCTGTGTTGAGTGGGACCCTGTAGTTAGGATATAATGGGTTGGATAATGGATGGATGGATATTTAGAGTAAAATAAAAATTAATATCAATAAAAAAACCAAAATCAAATGGTTCAGACTAATATAATGACTTTAGTAAATTATTTTTTGTCTTTATTTTTGGTTGCATTTTCTTTACATTGTGATATTACATTGTAATCACAAGGAGTTTCTAGATGGGCAGATGCTCATTTCTTGTTTCACAGGAACATAAAACCATGGCAAACCCTCTCAGATTCAACCATAACACCTTATTATTCCTTTCACAAGTTAATGTTATGAGGTTTCTCAGCACTATGCATTACTTAGCTGCTATCATCCAAACCTTTCAAAAACGTATTTCTTTTTATTGTTTGTATCATCTAAGCTCTAACATATTAACATAACGTTACTCAAATACATTTAATACTCTGCTCTTTTTAACAAGCCACAATCTTTACACTTGCTGATCACGTAAGCACAGCTTTTAATGCCTGTGTGGATCTGTTCTGGGTATTTGGGGTTTTTTTGACATCTTTAAGATATGTGTGTTGGGCAGAGTGGGAATACTAAAATGGTTGTGATTCGAGCATGATGCCTGTAGGAGATGCTCTGGCATCTTGTTACTCTATAAATGTATTAGAGTGGGTTCAGAAAATGGATGGATTGATGCATGTCTTACATTGATAAATATATACATGTTTTGTGAATGTTTTGTCTAATATGTATGAGTATGTTTAAATTTAACATAACTATTGCATAGACTTAACCTTTTATGTTTTATATTCATGATAATATGGAATTTTAAGTTAATATATTATAATCTTTTACAATTCATTACAAGTGTATTTATAGGAAGCCATAACCGAATGAATTACTTAACACAACGAAAAGGATTGAATGTAACTCAAGGGTTTAATAAACGTCTCATCTTAAAGAGGCCACCAATGTAATTTTCCAACGTTAGAATGAGATAAATGAGTAACGAACACCCCTCCAGAAAATGACGATAAACTGATAGGAAAGCCCATACACTCCTCCTATAATGCTGTGCTAAGATCTATAGGACAATCTGTTAAACACCCTTCTTACCAAAGCAGTGTTCAGAATAATGGGAGAATTAACAAGAGTCAGAAATTACTAGTGGCATTAGTTGATTGGAGGAGGTAATAAAGTTCTGCATATTAAGAGTCAGATAATGTGATGTATTAGCTGAGGTAATGGTAATTAGAAAAAGTATAAAAGCAGATGAATTGTTTAATTGATTGTACACTCCATGAACTAGAACATTTAAGCATAACTGTCGAAATAAAGAAATGTTCTGCATTCTCATCTGTGCTCCGTGACTGCATGCTTTGGAAAAAGAGGAAAGTTCTTTTCCACGATAATAGATGCCTCTCCCCTAAGTCATCTGCATGGGTGCTACTGATCAGCTGGCCACAAAACCGTTAGTTATAGTGTTTGATATTAATAGGTAGTTGAGTGTTGACCTACAATCAAAATAATGGTACATCTCCTGTGTCTGTTTGGATGTCTTTGAATGAAAGTGAACCATTTTATGACTGTAAAAGAAGAGCAGAAAATTAGTTAACAAGCTCTGCCACTTTTGTTGGTGCAGTTTCTTGATTCAGAAAGGAGATTATGTTGAGAGAATGTAAGATTGGAGAATGACAGATTACTGATATATTTGGGTAAATGTTTACACTGATGTGGCTCCTGTTTAATAGTAAAAGAGACCCATTTAACACTAAAACTAGAAAAAAGTCGTAATGCCTGGCCACCTTAAATTCCTTGCACTTGTTCATTAGCATCTTTGTTTTGCAAGTGTTTCAACAAGCAGCCTGCTCAAAATGTCTTTAGAACTGTATGGAATAACTGCAAGTGTCGGTCTAATCTTAACTATTGTTCACAATTGCTGGTTATTAAAGAAAAGAATGTTTTGGAAAGGTGGCACAACTTAAGAGTGTTTAGAGCAGTTGTATCACAACTATAAATTTCTGCATTCAATTCCTATGTCAGGTATTGTCTATTTGGAGTTTTTGTTATCTCCCTGTGTCTATGCAGATTTTCCCTGGTTGCTCAGGTCTCCACCTACATCCCATTTTTAAGTATGTAGGTAAATTGGCATATCTAAAATATATCAAATTTGCACAAATGTACACTGCAATGGACTGGTTTTCTGTCAGGGTTTTCTTGCTAAGTTGCTGCAAGGCGTCTAGAAAAGGTGGCTCAAACCAGTCTTCATATTGAAATAAGTATGTTCAGAAAATGAACAAATGGATGATTTCCTTTTTGTGCACAAAAAGAAAATGATGGATATTATTTGTTTGACTCGTGTAAGACATTTTCAAAACTATATTTGTTTGTAACCCCTCCTTGAACCGTCACCTTATTGTGGTGGAGGGGTTTGCGTGTCCCAATGATCCTAGGAGCTATGTTGTCCGGGGCTTTATGCCCCTGGTAGGGCCACCCAAGGCAAACTGGTCCTAGGTGAGGGATATGACAAAGAACGGTTCAACAAACCTCCAATGAAGAATAAAAACTGTGGACGATGTTTTCCCTTGCCCGGACGCGGGTCACCGGGGCCCCCCTCTGGAGCCAGGCCTGGGGGTGGGGCTCGATGGCGAGCGCCTGGTGGCCGGGCCTGCACCCATGGGGCTCGGCCGGGCACAGCCCGAAGAGGTAACGTGGGTCCTCCTTCCCATGGGCTCACCACCTATGGGAGGGGCCAAGGAGGTCAGGTGCAGTGTGAGTTGGGTGGTGGCCGGAGGCGGGGACCTTGGCGTTCTGATCCTCGGCTACAGAAACTGGCTCTTGGGACGTGGAATGTCACCTCTCTGAAGGGGAAGGAGCCTGAGCTAGTGCGCGAGGTTGAGAGGTTCCGGCTAGATATAGTCGGACTCACCTCGACGCACAGCTTGGACTCTGGAACCAATCTCCTTGAGAGGGGCTGGACTCTCTACCACTCTGGAGTTGCCCCCGGTGAGAGGCGCCGAGCAGGTGTGGGCATACTTATTGCCCCCCGACTTGAAGCCTGTGCGTTGGGGTTTACCCCGGTGGACGAGAGGGTGGCCTCCCTCCGCCTTCGGGTGGGGGGAAGGGTCCTGACTGTTGTTTGTGCGTATGCGCCGAACAGCAGTTTGGAGTATCCACCCTTTTTGGAGTCTCTGGAGGTGGTGCTAGAGGGCATACCTTCCGGGGATTCCCTCGTTTTGCTGGGAGACTTCAATGCCCACGTGGGCAATGACAGTGAGACCTGGAAGGGCGTGATTGGGAGGAATGGCCCCCCCGATCTGAACCCGAGCGGTGTTTTGTTATTGGACTTCTGTGCTCGCCACGGATTGTCCATAACGAACACCATGTTCAAGCATAAGGGTGTTCATATGTGCACTTGGCACCAGGACACCCTAGGCCTCAGTTCGATGATCGACTTTGTGGTTGTGTCGTCGGACTTGCGGCCATATGTCTTGGACACTCGGGTGAAGAGAGGGGCGGAGCTGTCAACTGATCACCACCTGGTAGTGAGTTGGTTTCGATGGTGGGGGAAGATGCCGGTCAGACCTGGTAGGCCCAAACGTGTTGTGAGGGTCTGCTGGGAACGGCTGGCAGAGTCCCCTGTCAGAAGTAGCTTCAACTCCCACCTTCGGCAGAACTTTGCCCACGTCCCGAGGTAGGTGGGGGACATTGAGTCCGAATGGGCCATGTTCCGTGCCTCTATTGTTGAGGCGGCTGACCGGAGCTGTGGCCGTAAGGTGGTCGGTGCCAGTCGCGGCGGCAATCCCCAAACCCGTTGGTGGACACCGGCAGTGAGGGATGCCGTCAAGATGAAGAAGGAGTCCTATAGGAACTTTTTGTCCTGTGGGTCTCTGGAGGCAGCTGATAGGTACCGGCAGGCCAAGCGGAATGCGGCTTCGGTTGTTGCTGAGGCAAAAACTCGGGCATGGGAGGAGTTTGGAGAGGCCATGGAGAACGACTTTCGGACGGCTTCGAGGAGATTCTGGTCCACTGTCCGGCGTCTCAGGAAGGGGAAGCAGTACAGTGTCAACACCGTATATGGTGGGGATGGTGCGCTGCTGACCTCGACTCGGGACGTTGTGGGTCGGTGGGGGGAGTACTTCGAAGACCTCCTCAATCCCACTAACATGCCTTCCAATGAGGAAGCAGGGCCTGGGGACTCTGAGGTGGGCTCTCCCATCTCTGGGACTGAAGTCACCGAGGTGGTCAAAAAACTCCTTGGTGGCAGGGCCCCGGGGGTGGATGAGATACGCCCGGAGTTCCTTAAGGCTCTGGATGTTGTAGGACTGTCTTGGTTGACACGTCTCTGCAACATCGCATAGACATCGGGGACAGTGCCTCTGGATTGGCAGACTGGGGTGGTGGTCCCCTTTTTAAAAATGGGGACCGGAGGGTGTGTTCCAACTATAGAGGGATCACACTCCTCAGCCTCCCTGAAAAAGTCTATTCGGGGGTTCTGGAGAGGAGGGTCCGTCGGATAGTCGAACCTCGGATTCAGGAGGAACAGTGTGGTTTTCGTCCTGGTCGCGGAACAGTGGACCAGCTCTACACCCTTAGCAGAGTCCTGGAGGTTGCATGGAAGTTTGCCCAACCAGTCTACATGTGCTTTGTGGACTTGGAAAAGGCATTCGACCGTGTCCCTCGGGGAGTCCTGTGGGGGGTGCTCCGGGAGTATGGGGTACTGGACCCCCTGATAAGAGCTGTTCAGTCCCTGTACAACCGGTGTCAGAGCTTGGTCCGCATTGCCGGCAGTAAGTCGAGCCCGTTTCCAGTGAGAGTTGGACTCCGCCAGGGATGCCCTTTGTCACCGATTCTGTTCATAACTTTTATGGACAGAATTTCTAGGCGCAGCCAGGGTGTTGAAGGGGTCCGGTTTGGTGGACTCAGGATTGGGTCACTGCTTTTTGCAGATGATGTTGTCCTGTTTGCTTCATCAAGCCGTGATCTTCAGCTCTCTCTGGAGCGGTTCGCAGCTGAGTGTGAAGCAGCTGGGATGAGAATCAGCACCTCCAAATCCGAGACCATGGTCCTCAGCCGGAAAAGGATGGAGTGCCCTCTCAGGGTTGGGGGCGAGATCCTGCCCCAAGTGGAGAAGTTTAAGTATCTCGGGGTCTTGTTCACGAGTGAGGGAAGAATGGATCATGAGATCGACAGGCGGATCGTTACGGCATCCGCAGTGATGCGGGCTCTGCATCGGTCTGTCGTGGTGAAAAAAGAGCTGAGCCGTAAGGCAAAGCTCTCAATTTACCAGTCGATCTACGTTCCTACCCTCACCTATGGTCATGAGCTATGGGTAGTGACCGAAAGAACGAGATCGCGAATACAAGCGGCTGAAATGAGTTTCCTCCGCAGGGTGTCTGGGCTTTCCCTTAAAGATAGGGTGAGGAGCTCAGTCATCCAGGAGGGGCTCAGAGTAGAGCCGCTGCTCCTCCGCATCGAGAGGAGTCAGATGAGGTGGCTCGGGCATCTGATCAGGATGCCTCCTGGACGCCTCCCTGGTGAGGTGTTCCGGGCACGTCCAACCGGGAGGAGGCCCCGGGGAAGACCCAGGACACGCTGGAGGGACTATGTCTCCCGGCTGGCCTGGGAACGCCTTGGGATTCTCCCGGAAGAGCTGGAAGAAGTGGCCGGGGAGAGGGAAGTCTGGGCTTCTCTCCTTAAGCTGCTACCCCCGCGACCCCACCTCGGATAAGTGGAAGAGGATGGAGGATGGATATTTATTTGTAAAATGAGTGGTGTTTGCTTAAAAGACTGATAATTCCTCTATTAAAAGCTCCTGATGTGTATGCCTATAACCATTGTTATCACTAATGATAAACCTGCTAAAGTGACAAGTTGGCTCAATAGGTGCCTGCTGGTCTGTTTATATGGGGGAGTGATAACAAACAGATCAGGGGGGTCTTCAGTGGTCTCATTTTTGCAACCACTGGTGTTTTAAAATATAATTTCACTTTTAAAAGCAAACAGATATAAAGTGTGTTTTGCTTGTTGAAATCACTTTGATAGGTTATGTAGCTTCAGTTGTCATTGAAATTGATTTTTTTAAGGGCTGAATCATTACACTTGTTGGCTGAGTAAACTACCACAGGCAATTGAATTATTTCACAGTTTATATATTGTGAAGTCATGGCTGCAAAAGCATGAACTAAACTATATGAACTACAGATAATGACTTTAGTTATCCAATATAAAAGAAATGGAGAACCATCCTTATAAAATCATACTTATAATCATAATTCATTTACATTTTGCCCTAAAATAAACTTTATTTTCTCAACCTTCATTCATGTCAACTCCTCATATCACTCAGTTTTAAAGTACATGTAAGGACATTTGTTTTATTGAGACAAAAACCTGAAATGACAATGTACTTTTTTAGTTAAGTTTTCAAACAATTTAGAAGTGAAAATCATTGTAAATACAACCTGAGGGAGCTTAGCATTGCAATAAACATTCAATGAAAAAAGTCTCCTTCTTGATTTTTTTAATCATTAGTAATCAAATTACCAATATTGATACAAATAGTAGAAGCTGGGAAAAAAGACACCCTGAAGTGCTAGTAGCCTCCAAAATAATTCAAACAAAGCACTTCCATTAATTCATTTTGTACAGTATAGATTCTTCCAGTAAGAAATACAGCTAAATACATAACACACTAGAACAGCAAAAAATTAAAAACTAAGAAAAGAATGCAGAACGAAAAAGAGTTCCAATATACGCGCATTTTAATAAATATCATGTATTATTTTTTCTTCATTAGATTTTTAAACACATTTTTGCAAACTATAGTAATTTTTACTCTGTAAGGTATTATTGAAAATATTGGATTATGTTGAAATGAGAAACTGAAGAACTCCCTATGCACCTAACCTTAATAGGAGGTCAGTTTGAATACCCAGGCATTCAAATTAATTCTATTTGAAGTCGATTTCATTGAGCTGAAATAATTGCAAGAATGCACTTGTTAAAAGGTCAAATGAGTAAAAAAAGGAAATTTAAAAGAAAAAAAACACTCCTGTTAGATGTCACTAAGACAGCTAAAGATAGATGTCACTAAGACAGCTAAAGATGGGAATTATCATATAGAATAGTAGTTATTTCACAAAAATGGAACTGACAAATAACTTCATTCTGCTGTTGATTGACATGGACTTGTGGTATCTTGACTAATTGCCTGCTCAAAAAAGTATAGTTTCTCCTTCAACAATACTTTGGAGAATATTTAGCCAGCATAGTCCCATCCCTCTATAAATAGCTCCCAACTAAAAATCATATTTAACATGTACAAAAACGTTTATTTCTTAGCATGGGAATGCAGCAAATTATCAAAAGTCCTGACTCTGTATTTATTTAGGGGATTTTATTCTTGATAAAGACATTGAGAGATAGAACCTATCTACACAGCACTGGGCATAACACACTCAGAGGACCCACTCTGGACAGCATGCATTCTCGCATACACCTCCACATGCATGCATATAAAGCCCAGTTGGAAGTCAAAAATCATCCTAAAAAGCACATCTTTGGGCATCAAGTGTCATGGAATTGTGAAGCAAAAGTACTGACCACTGTGCCACCATCTTCTAAATGAACATCTTAATTAGACCCTTTGACAAATACAAAATTCTAACATTTAAAAGATATAATCATTTAAGGGCAACATTTAGGCAGACTGACAGACTGGTATTGTTTTTTATGAAACTCTGGGAATTTTTTTCCTTTGAAGTCATTTCTACAGACCAATACAATGGTATTTTTTATAAAGTTCCATTTTATCACATTAATTTTATTATTATTGATACCGATATTGTGCTACATTATTTTTTTAAACATTAACTCAAGGAATATTTTGCACTTTTAAGTTCCAGTCATTTGCACAAAATGAAAAAGATCATAAAAGATTATTATTTATATTTTGCTAAAATATACTTTTTATAGATGAATTAATATTTTTTCAGCAATTTACATTTTGCAGGTGGTGCTTTATATGTCTACAGCCTCATAGCATTCAAATTAAATGACTACTTGCAGATTTTGAAACTGAAATGAATTTTATGCAAAATGATTAGATCATCATGTAGAATATGATGCAGTATGCTTGACAATAAGCATTTTTTAACATTATAACAATACTTTTAAGGATATTTTATGGAACACGCTGCCATTGACACATTGCTGTAGATAACAGTGCTTGGGGAAAGCATATGTGACGGGTTAATATTTATCACACTGTGATTTCTTTGGTTAATGAGTAGAAAAAGTAGCAGCTAATTTGCATAATATAATAGCATGATGAGCACACCTGACCTTAATTCCATTTTCAAAATTACTTTTAAGCTAATGATGCAGTATAATGCATGTAAAACTGCAGAGATGCAAGTCTTTTGAAGCATAAATGTATGCCATGAGGCAGGCTTTCATTTTAGCACGGTCGTCAGAACCTTCTTACCTTGCATATTTTGTTTTGCTGATAATGGATTATATTCATATGTTTAATTTTAATGCATTTTGAATCTGTATCACACCAATTTTCAGTTTATCAACAACACACATTGCACAAGTAATAAAATGCTTGAGTTAAACTGCTATAAAGTAAGTGTGTGATGATATTATCCTCTGAGATAATCAGTCATGTTTGCTCAATTAACTGAAATCTCAAGACTATAAAGCATCAGATCCATTCCTTACACTGGAATTTAAATGTATGCTTTTGCAGAAAATTTTAAGACTTCATATTTTGCTTGTGTTATCTTGTTAGGTGCAGTAAATGTGCAATAGTAGTTCAATAAACAAGTTGTTATATTACTCTTCTGCTGAACATGTGAGCAAAAATGACATCCTTTTGCTTGTAATATCAGGTTAAACCCTTCACTCTAAACATGCACTTTTTTGTTAAAATAATTTAATTTGCATAGACTACTTCCATCCATTCCACCATCAGTTTAGTCTTTTTAATGTTTAACCAAATTCTGGGAGAATGTGGCTAGAACCTTTTTCTGGAGCATTGTGCAAAAGGCATGAACCCTGAATTAAACACAAGTCCATTGGGGACACACTCTCTGTCTCATTCATACACAATATTTCTTGTATAGCACAAAATCACACAAGGAATGCCTCAGTGAACTTTATCAGGCACCTGATTGGTTGACACCCCCAGCATTGACTCTCTAAGAAGTCAAGAAAATCTCCCAAAAAACCTTGTTGGAAAAAATGGAATAAATCTTGGAAAGGGCAGTTCAAAGAGATACCGCCTTCCAGGCAGGTAGGGCATGCAATGGGTATCAAAAATTCAGTAAATACAACAAGACAGTATACAAGTTATCCTTTTCACAGAGTTAGATGGTCAATCTATCATTGACACCTCAGAAATACAACATGATAGCACAAACTACTTTGTTCTTGCACAACCGTCCTCACCAAGTGAAGGCACAGAGCACCACGACAGCTCTCAAGGCAAAATGTAAGGATTGATTATACCGCTCACTAAACACACAACCATCACATATTAGGATACAGATTTGATAAAACAGTTCTTCAAAAAACAAAGTAGAAACTAATTAACATACTGTAAATGAAAAACAACATTATCTGTTCATCAGTTAACTGTAAAATCATGGTCAGATTGTAGAAAAGGAGTCAGCCAGATACAGTCAAAGTTCTGGAGACTTTGGCCATCTAGCTGCCTCCCCATTTGTGGCCATTCTGCAGCTAAAACAGTGCTGGGCCGGCCAATCTGTTGAAAGGACCCTTCTACTCCACGATTCCAGTGCTCCTGTTTCTGAGATGACTTTTCAATGGTAGGCAAACAACTTGGCAGTAGTGCAGTGGCGCCAAGTGCCATATGTGGATACCAAGAAGAGAAACAGAACAGGGCAAGTTTAGTAAAAGTTACTAAATATCGTATTGCTAATATTATAGTAGAAATGACTAACCACAGTGAATGCAGTATGCACAACTAATCATTGCTCAGTCAGAAAAGAGAAAAGTATGGATACTACTAAAATATTTTTTGCCATTGATGTTGCTATGGTGGTGTACATGTTGCTAGGTACATGAAATTCTAGCAAGGTAAGACAGGACTTCTAAAAATATCTGTAAGTTTTAAAATTTTGTATGTTATATTGGAAGAAAATTGGGATCCTATTCACCAGCAGGAAAAAATGCAAGGTCTTATTTGTTAGTATTTAATTGTCTTTAATTAATTAGTTGTGTTAAAAGTTGGAGGCAAAAAGCAAACAAGCAAGTGCATAGTCAGAAACAGCAAAGAGGTCAAAAACTAAAAGAAAGATAGAAAAATGAATGTTTTAAAGTAGGAACATGAACCAAAATCACTCTTAAAGGACAAAACAAAGGTCTTAAAACCAAGAAGCACCTTTTAGCTTCCTCCATACTAGCAAACGTCAGAAAGTAAAGTGTAAAGTGAGTAAAGTGGTCTAATTCTTCAGATACTTGTATTGCAGTACTGCCAATATTTAAACAGAAAGTGTGAAGATGTCATACAATAGTGACAGCAATGAATATGTGCCAGCAAAAAATGTTCTCAGAACTGGCAAAAAATTAAAGTGACAAGAAAACATAATCATCATCTTCTTCTTCATTTGGCTGTTCCCTTTAGGGGTTGCCACAGCGGATCATTTTCTTCCATATCTTTCTGTCCTCTGCATCTTGCTCTGTTACACCCATCACCTGCATGTCCTCTCTCACCACATCCATAAACCTTCGCTTAGGCCTTCCTCTTTTCCTGTTCCCTGGAGGCTCTATCCTTAGCATCCTTTTCCCAATATACTCAGCATCTCTTCTCTGCACATGTCCAAACCAACGCAATCTCGCCTCTCTGACTTTGTCTCCCAACCGTCCAACTTGAGCTGACCCTCTAATGTCCTCATTTCTAATCCTGTCCATCCTCGTCACACCCAATGTAAATCTTAGCGTTTTTAACCTCCAGCTCTGTCTCCTGCTTTCTGGTCAGTGCCACCGTCTCCAACCCATATAACATAGCTGGTCTCACTACCATCCTGTAGACCTTCCCTTTCACTCTTGCTGATACCCGTCTGTCACAAATCACTCCTGACACTCTTCTCCACCCACTCCAACCTGCCTGCACTCTCTTTTTCACCTCTCTTCCACAATCCCCATTACTCTGTACTGTTGATTTCAAGTATTTAAACTCAATCCCAAGTATTTAAACTCATAATGATGAAAATTTTCAAAACACAGAAAAATGAATCTGAACAATATTCAAATACTAAATTCAATCTTTTTTTGTATAGCATTCACTGAGTGCAGGCTCACAGCATTGTAGCAAGTTTTAAAATACAAAATACAATGATAAACAAATTAATATTAGTGAAAATTAGCTGATGAAAAACTCTGTTTCACTAAAGGTAGATTGGCATAAACAACTCTAAAGCCCAAAAAATATCAAAAACTCTAAAGAAACTTTGGAAGCCTGATAACGGATGAAGAAACACATCACTCTGAAACTCCTGGAATATCTTTTGCTGAAATGAACACATTTTTTTCTCCATCAGCTTCTTTACTCATAGTTTTTAATGGCAGTATTAAACTTTATTTAATACTTTCTTTTACTTTCCTTTTTTCACTGAGATGAAAAGGTCATAACATTTAACTCTACCACTGTATCAAAAAGAACTGATTTATCAAGGAGTTAGCAACCTGCTAAATATATACACTTGGAGTGAAAAAAAACTGAAACATCTAATGATTTGTTAAAATCAGGACATAGTAAGAGGATTTGACACCCTTCTTGGAAAGGTGTCATATAAAATCTCAGTGAAGATATTGAAACATTCTTCAAGATGAAAAGCTTCAGGTTCTTTGATAAAGTAGATGGTAATCTTCTTCACACTCTCTGGGTCCCGGAACTTCCCAAAAAGGTTCAATGATGATTGGAACTTGGGAGGCCATGAAAGGCATTAGAGTTTATCCATGTATTTATGAATAAGGGAACCTCATGAAGGGGCAATATTTCCATCCTAAGGGATCAGGTGGACCTGTAAAATAACCTCATGTTTCTTACTGTAACAGCTATATGACAATGGAGAGGAAACATTGGACCTAATGACTCCCACAAGGTGGCAGCCCATACCATTATGGACCCTGAGCAGGTTTAAGAGATGGCAAATGACATTGTTGGTTGAAGGCACCTTTTGGTTTTATCCAAGCATACGCCTATCCTGATGTTGAAAAAAATGCGGAAAAATTACAAATCAGGCAATATTTGCTCATAGTTTTGTGCTTCCTACATTAGGTAATGCCTCTTTGTGCTTTGGCCTTGGATGCAAGAAGTTTTAGAGTTAAAGCTCTGCTATGAATTCCAGCTTTGTGAAACTCACAACTTAATGTACATATTTTGCTGAGAATGGGCAAGTATAGTATTTATTCATCTAGCCATCCATTATCCAACCCGCTATATCCTAACTACAGGGTCATGGGGGTCTGCTGGAGCCAGTCCCAGCCAACACAGGGTGCAAGGCAGGAAACAAACCCTGGGCAGGGTTATGTGATAATTTATAAAACACTGACTATTTGACCTCATTGAAAATCTGTTGGCTGCATCGTGTTCCTTAAAAATTCACATATAAAAGTATTGATTGTCAGACCTCTTTTATAGCTTACAAATGCTGATAACTGCAATTAACTTAATATGAATCACCTTATATAGCTATATCACAATTACAAATGTTGAGGGAAGAAACTATTATTTTTGAGCCACCAAGTCAAAGACCTGAACCATACAGAGAAGTTGTGACAGGACCTGAGAAATACAAAAATGTTGATTCACAGTTATAGGACAGCAGCTACCTTTTAGATGAACAGCAGACTAGACAGAAACAAGACAGTTTCTAAATTTTAGCTGGATTATTAGCTTAACGGAACAGAAACTAGGATGTGTACACAAGACAAAACCAGGGTAGCTGATACTTAAGATGAAATAAAAGAGAAACAAATTTGTTAATGCCCCTCTGAACAGGCAAAGTTCAATTGCCACAGTGTTGGATAGGCAACTGATCACAAATAAAAGAGCCAGCTTAAAAGAAACAGAATAGCTAACCCTCTGAAAAACCACTGGCTTCATATATGAGGACAGTTCCAAGTGAGTAGGATATTACCGTCTTAAAAGAACTGGTTAGCTGCAGATCCAAGAAGCATGGTTTTAAAGATATGATGAAAACAAAGCAAAAGCAAAAATACTGAACACATTTACTGGGAGCTTCTACTCAGTCCAGAGCCCACAGGGGCCTACACCTAACTTTGTATTAAAACGGATTATGTCATTCCATCATTTGTTGCTCTTCAGCCAAAAAAAAATTGTTTTTTTGCTTTTTCTGATTACGATGAACCACTCAATAGGCACAAAAAACAAACAAAATATTTCAGTAGCAAAGAAAAAAAAAATCCTTCTGATATTTCTTCTCTACTTGTGTGTTATTAGTGACAGAAGGACTAACAGGTTCTTACAGATCTTTACAACAATCTGATGAAATGAGCTGAGATTAATGACCTCACAATAGACCTTGCTTTTTCCCACCTGGCTCTATCCGCCCACTCTGACTAGGCCACAAAGTTAACTCCTAAGTGTTGCTAATAAATATTACATTTATACAAGTTGTATATGGAAATGTGCATAAACACAGCCATTAAAGGGACAAAGAAAAACTGGCACAGATTCTCATTTTTTTTTTAATGATCTTACTTTGTCCTTGAGGATCCTCTTTAAAGTAAAACAGCTGTAGGGATGTCACATGCCTTTGAATGACCATCTTGCAATGTTGCACCAATCTTGCATCCTAGAAAACTGAAGAGTAAGCATTCAATAAATTGCTAGTAATCATTCACTCATAATGCCAGTGACATGTCCAATAACGTCATCAACATGTAACATAGCAATTGCTAAAATGCAAACTAAATAAACTAAACATGTGGTCTTTCAGGATCTGACACAATGAACAGACAAATTAGAGACAAAATAACCCAAACTGAAGTCAGATCAGGCAGAAAATGATATGCAACTCAGCAAGACCAAGAAAAAAACATGTTGTTGAGACACACAATAAGAGAGCTAGAAGTTTGGGAAGTCAGTAAGCTAAAAGATATACTAGAGCAAGTGATCAAAAGGAAAGGTTAAGATTGGGCAAGGCTGAAGTATCCAGCAAGGTCCATATTATAAAAGTCTACACAGGTAACTAAAGAGCCTTTCCAAGTGCCAGTGTAGTTATCAGGCAGTGTGAAGCAGGTTGTTTTTTGGGCTTAAATAAATGAACTGGAGGTATGTAGTCAGTGGGCACAGATGAAGGAGAACAGTCATGAGTAAAGGGCTTGTGACAGCAGATGGTTACAACAGATGTAGCACAGGTATTATTGGTGATACAAAGATCTTGGAGTTCATTGAAATTTGGAGCTACTGGAAGTAGATTGTTGGGAATTGATCTAGGAAGTAAACCATGAGTTGCCCTGGAAGTAACCTTGAGATTAAGTATAAATCAGCCTCAGAACCAGTGGCTTTTGAGTTAGGGGTTAGGAAGTGGGTTGGCGTAAAAACTCACCTGGCAGGTGGAAGACATGTCAGAGTAAAGGGAAAGAAGCAAAAAAAAGAAAGTATAAAAAATAATACCTTTTACTTCTATTTGGGCATGTACACAATCCACCCCAATTGTCAAACAAAGGTCCAACGACTGTGGTAGGCTAGCCCAAAGAGGCTGTATTAGTTTTAATTAGCAAATACATCTTATTTGCTTTAATTGGCACTGGCTAGAAAATAATAATACAATAATGATCATAAAATCTGCTTGGCAGTAGGGTGTATTCAGCTACAAAAATACACACAGGGTATGACAAAAATGGATTTTAGAATATTTTTCCCATAAATATTCTCTTTTCAATAAATACTGGCCAGGTGTATTGTATTAATTCATTTCACTGTTTATCTAAATGATTTATTTTGCATAATAAATATATTGCTGCAAAACTTTGTCGGTATTTCCTTGATTAAAGCTTTGTGTCTGGTGCTGTTTTAATAGTGTTGTACTATATATACTACATTACCTCAGTCCTAAATCACTGCTTATTAGTGCAACTCTAAACTCTGAGATTTACCTTTTAAGAAATGCCTTTCTATACCACTCAGACCTTACTAAACAAGACTCTAAATCTGTCTAACTCTAGGGGCAGCTTGCATGCTGTCATCTTCAGCTTTTCCCTTTCATCGTCACCTTCTATCTATTCACTGACATTTTCATTGTTTAATTGGTTCCTGTCCACAGTTTTTAATTTCATTTCTCCTCACATGAAGCAGTCATTTACATCCTTTTCTGGTGTTATTTTTAATCTTCCATCGCGATCAAGGATCACTGCCACATGCAGATTCTTCAGAGGCTTACATCTCAGTTAATTCATAAATCATTGACAGCCACTCTCTTAGTACATTTCTAGTTGGGGTGCCCCCTTTCTATAGGCTAGGTGACAATACTTGAGCAAGACCTCTGGGTAAAGCTTTCCAGGAAAATAATATAAATATATCCTCAAACTCACTTAGTCCAATTTAGGTTCTTGGTGGTCCATAGTCTATCTAAACAGGATTGAGAGGAAGGAAGGAATCTACCCTGGACCTGAAATGAGTACACCATGCTTTCTGAATGTTACGTTCATGTTTTAATTTACTATATTAAATACTGGAAACAAAAAATTGCCTTTATTTAAGAATATACTATATGTAGTATATACTATGTACAGTATTGCAGGATTAATGATTTTTTACAGCAATTTAACTACTTGTATTATTTTTTTCTAGCCCAAGCATGGCATCCAACATTCCATTCATTAATTTTCTCTTTTTGCTTACTACTTTGTAGGGTTTTGGGGGATCCAGAAGCTCTCCTGGTAATATCAGATGTAAGGCACAAATCAGCTCTGGACAGGACCTTAATACATTACAAGACTCCCTCATACACACACACACAATTTATAGCTGCTCATAATATGCCATGTTTCTCTTTAGAGTAAAGAAGAAACTCCGGACACCTGGAGAAAACCCCAACACATACAATCGCAAGAGCCATGAAAATTGTGACTCACCATGAAAAAGAAAGATCCTGTACATGTGAGGCAGTACAAGTGCACCAACTAATATGCCACTCTGCTGCCCAGAAAAAAAGATCTACTGTATATACATGCCAGTAAAGGAAAAAAGGGAAACAATAAAAACAAATCATTAGCATGTGCTGTATTGTCTGTCATACATCTTACAAATGTGACTCAGATAAGAGCTCAAGATGTTTTAAGATTGCATGATATATAAATGAACCTCAGCTATAAAACAGAAGTGAAAAGATAGTATTTAAGTCACAGTGTGTGAATTAATTCTCATGCAATTGAGTATGTTAGATCCTCCCAGAGATATGAATTTGGACTGCTTTTGTAAATACTAGTGTACTCCTCTCAACACTCATATCCCATGTTCTTCAACATCTTATCCATAATGAAGGCAAAACTTCTCTTTTGTATTTCTGTATTTTTCTGCCAGTAAAATTGTACATAGCGTGATTAGATTTCTTAAGTGCAGTGAGGAATACATTACAATTCTATATGCTAAATTGTATGCTAACAAAACATTTAATGCTCATGTGTACAAAAAGACATGACGGCATAGTGTTAGAAGTGTATTAAATATTGACCCATGGATTCTGTTTAGTTTTTGGAAAAAAAAATCAAGGTGAGCACTAATACAAAGAGTTGAGGTCTAAAGTGGAAAAACTCCTTCTGGTTGTCATTTGGCAAGGAAGAAATTCAAAGTCATTGAAAACAACGGAAACACATGTGGTCAATGCCACTGGTGTGTTGTGGAGATTCTATAAGATGACGCCTTGCACTTGATCTTTAAAGATTAGGTGGCAGAATGGATTGGATGTCAGTGGTTGTCTTCCTGGGGTTCCCTCTTCATTATGGGAGTGGAGTAGGAAAACATGTCTGGGGCTGTGCGATATCCATCACCAGAAGAGACTCCTCAAGATGACACTATGTAACAGACACTTTAAAAGTTTGAAAATTTTTAAACAAGAAAATGAATGAGCTCAGATGCTATCTGCCAGTTATCCAAGTTCATTCAATATTTTGAAAAACTATCAAAGGCACCCAAAGAGCTTAGATTAAGTATTAGCAGGTTTCTTTCTATCTTATCTATACAGCTAACACCTGTCATTATTGTGTGAGAGAGAGAGACAGAGATTGTTATTTGTTCAAGGTTTTTTTGTAGTATTTTGTATATTTTTTGTATTTGTATTGTAGTTTATTTTCTCTTATTCTAAGTCAAAGCTTTGCGTTTCCTGTATTTATATTTAGTTAGTGTTTTATGTGGATATTACTCATACTCAGTGTTGTATATTCCGTATTGTTCATTGCTGTAAAGTGCTTTGAGCATGGGAAGGTGGTATATAAATAAAATATATCATTATTATTATTATTATTAGTATTATTATCATTAGAAAAAGACAAACTCATGTCATGTCAAATGCAGAAAAGGGCATATACCATAACCTGATATTGATTCTCAGCCATTGTAAGTTAAATACAAACCCAGCTTCATTCATACTTTATCAGTTTCCCACAGGAATGCCACAACAACAGGGAGTGAACATTTACACTCATCCACTTAATCTGAAGTGTAAATACTGCTACTAATACCCATGAGAAGTTATTGCAGAGTTTATATTTAATAAATGTTATCACATTAAGTTATTGTTATGCAAGGAGCTTCTTGCAAACAATACGTTTTTTAAAGGCATTTACAAAACTAAATGATGCTGAAGCAGCAATATTCCATAATGGTTTCTGCTGCTTTCTCTCCACCCCAGGCACTCAGATTCAATTCCAGCCAGTCATTATCTGTAAAGTTTGAAGGTCAGACATGTGTCTATGTGGGGCTCCTCTAGATACTTTAGTTCCTTCATTTATTTCCAAAAAATTCATATTAACTTGCATAATTATTTTAAATTGACCCTGTTTGAGTAAATGTTTGCTGCAATCAAATTGCATCCTGTCTGCTGTTAGTTCCCCTTCTTCTTGTAAGGCATTCTGGACAGACTTCAACGTCCATGATCCTGTATTGAGATAAGAAAATGAACAAATAACTTGACACTTTAAGTACAATATAATGCTTCTTCCTTATTTTTGAAGATGTATATTTCTTTACCCATATTAAAAATGATAAATTATATCAAGGATGGAACATGTATTGTAATATATGTTTTATATAGGTATACTATAAGTTGGCATGGATGCTTTGACAAAAAACACACACTTCTACTACTAAATAAAGGAAATATCAACACAAGGGGAGAGCTGATTCAGCCTCTTTAAATAGTTATAAAAATGGTGCTTATAAGTCTTAGAATACTCACTGTCGTTTGATAATCAGTGCCTTAAAATGTCATAATACATAATGCGAGTAAAAATCTCATTAATTTGTTGAAATCTGTTAAATCTGTGTGTTTTAATGCCTGTCGGATAAGTAAATAAAATTCTTTTCAGCCAATAAGTCCTATTTGTAGTTTTCATTAAACAGCCTTTCTATTTTCAGCAATATACAATATATCTGTGTGCATTTATATTTACATTTTGTACCTGAAAACATTATAGCTTATAGATATATATATATATATAGAGAGAGGAAAAATATTCCTTGTATGTCTGGCAAGAATTATTGAATACTATAATAGTATACATCTTTTTAATTAGTTTTTAAAGAACAGCATGGAAGTGTGCGTTAATGTTGAAAATAGCCACAGCTCACTCTTAGGAGAATATTTAGAGTACCTGATGAGAAGAAGTATTTATGGTTAATTAAAAAAGGGAATTTAGAGTGAAACGCTCACATGGGTATTATTTCATATCAGAGATGTTGATGTTTCATGAATTTTTCTATACCACAAAAGAATTGTAAAATACCACAGAGAGAAGAATGACATGATTCAATTTGTGAGGACAAAGTTTATAATGATTTTTGTAGCTTTGTCATTATTAAATTTAACCAGATCTTGCAAGGGGATTACATGTATGTATTAGCCTTGATGGTGTGAGTTCAATGATTAAAACTGCATGTTTAAATATTAGATGTAGCCTACCTTAAAGCCTTTAGACAGGATTCAAACCCCAAGCTACTGCCCAAAATGGATACTAATGTTTACCCCTATATTCTTCCATGCTTTCCTTTCTAACAACTAGTAAAGCCTAACTCACGTTCAGCTGCTTTCTTAAATGGGATACATGCCTAAAATGTTTTCTGCATTGATTAATGGATGGAAAAAAAGTAGCTTGTCCACTGAGGTAAAGAAACTTTCCACTTTCCCAACAAGTTTAAGTAACTTTTAATGAGGGGTTTTTGGACACTCTCTTATATCTAAAGAATTACAAACATTTCTTTGAAAATATTATTTGCTTTTTTCTTGATGTGATTACCTAATATGACTGATCTGAAATTGTGCTTTCATATTTTCAAATTCATATATATGTAGCCAATACTATGATGAAACATTGTATAAGTGACTAGCCACCCCCACAGGCTTCATCTGTGTATTAATGAAACAGGACAGTGAGGAATGCCCCGTCCAGCTCTCTACTCCTGACTTCACTCTTCCCCCTCCCCTCGACCCGCCGCCTCTGTTTCAGATTAGAGTGAATATATCGCTCCTGCAAGCGAACTGTGATTCTTTGCACAATGAGAGAAGTCACAAAATCAACGGACTGTTCAAGCAAATAATAGAAAAAACCAGATCTAAATCCGTTAAGTAGTTCTCTCGTAAAAAGCGGACAGACATACAAATGGGTCTAAAAAAACTATAAGAAATTTCGCACTTGGACCACAAAATTTTTAAACCCATTTCTTAGTGAGCACCTATGGGCCAAGGGTAACCTACATTCCAAATTTCAAGTCCCAAGTCCTCATTGTTTGGGAGATTTCGTGATGAGTGAGTCAGTGGTATTTGGCTTTTATATATATAGATTGCTTTGACATGTATATTGTAAAGATCTCGCTAGAAAATATAGGGAGCACAGGCTGAGTAATAAAAAGGAACTGAAGAGGAGATGAAATATTAAAAGGGAGCAGGAAATATGTTATCAAAGGACTAAAGGTCAAAACACCAGTGAAAGTTAGAAATGGTACCTGTCAAAGTCAAAAAAATGACTACCAAAAATCAAACTCAAAATTCACTTTCAAAGGTCTTAATCCTAAATGAAATCCTTTAGACTAGCTTCAATAGCATGTCCAACAAAGGGTGCCATTACAAATGAATAACATGTACCTATGACCAAAACAAAAACCCCAAATAGCATACACAGCACAGACCAGAATTTGAAAAAGTATATTCTTATGGCAAAAAAGATCTTATAAAATGTAGTCGTTATTTAATATGTTGGTGTAGTAATCCAAGCATCCAAGTTTTTGATATACCAGGGTTCCTAGATGCTTCATGCACAGAAATTTCATGTACTTCCCATTTCCACGTGGGCTTCCTTCGAGTGCTCCAGTTTCCACAGACCAAAGAGATGGAAATTAAGTACATTGGCATTATGCATTAGTGTGTGTGTGTGTTTGCCCAGCGATAGAATGGCGCCCTAATCCAGGGATTTTTCCTACCTTGCACCCAATGCTTATTATGATATGCTCCAACGTCTCTGCAACACTGAATGAGTAGGTTAAAAATGTATAGATGGATGGATGAATGATTATTAGATACTTTTATTTCTTTCTTTAGACTTTGATTTTTGGCCTTATGAATTAAACTTACATATTCCTTAGGTTTGTGTTACTTGCTGGCTTTGACACCTTCATATTCTATTCTTTAAACATCCCCCCATGATTCATTTCACATCCTGGTCTTAAAATTTAATTTTATGACTTCACTCAAGCAGTTTCTACTGACTAATTATAGCAAGATGTACAAGAATACACAAATGTAATGCTAACAGCTGCCAATGATTTCTTATTTTTACATTATATTATTGGGAATACTTTTGAGTAATTTTCTCATAGTTAGTGGTTGCTGTTGGTGGTAAAAAGAGGTTGCTCTACTTTATAACATAAAGTCATGGCCAATATGTTGGAGTGGGAATTGCCAGGGATCCCACAATTCAATATTATTTTGATATTTAGGTTATGATTTGATAATACTGTACATTGTTATGCTTTATACTATATTAAAAATTGCATTAGGTCCCACAATACATTGCAATTTATTTCTATTTAACTTTAATGAAAATAAAGTTGAAATTATATCCTTACAATTAAAAGTGTTGATCTGTTATGCTTAAGAAGCCCAAACCTTAGTCCTTCCCTCTAGGTGTTTCAATAGTGGAAATAGCTTTTAGAACTCTTGGCATTCTCCATAATCTGGGAATATTCAATTAAAATAAATAATTTAAAAAACTAGTATTGAATGTAAACTGACCTTGGTATTGGGTGACTACGTGTGAGCTTAATTTTTATCTTTGAAATAGGGTTGTCTATCAAGAATGTTTCATATATAAAATATTATTTCAGTAAATGCAGTTGTTTGTGTACATTTCATTAGATTACAATATGTATTTGTTTCAATGAAATATATATTAACAACCAACTAACTTCCTATATTCTCAATAAATGATTAACTTTCACACACAAGCAAAGTATGTTGAATGCTATAAGTCCTCAAATACTTTAGGAAGTTTCATGTTAACTACTCATGGAGATCCAGTGATCCTTCACATTCACTTATCTTTTTGTTTGATTTTAAGTCTTTTTGTGGAGTTTTGTTGCAACTCATGTGGATGTGGGCTTTGACCAATCAGGACAGAAGCAAACATAGCAACTAAAGGAGCTTACATTCGATCCGCAGTTTCATCTGAAGCTTCTTATTTCTCCAATTTCTGTTAATTACATTAGTTTGCAAATTCTAAAACTGAACATACATCAACCTTCAAGAACCTCTGCCAACTGAAGTTGGAGAGAGAGTCCTAGTCTGCCACAGGACTTCAATATGAAAACTGCTTGTTTTGTATGTGCTTCTTTATTTGCTGTAACACTTTGTAACACCAAAATGATCTCAAAAACTTGACTTGATTGTGAAAAGAGAGTTGGAATAGAAATTCCTGTAGCAGTGCTTACATTTGAGGAATGCCAATAAAATGCAGTGTTTTTCATTTCAACAGATTTTAATCCGCTGCTTTATAAATTCTTATACAATTTTTATAGAGAATGCAAAAACAAAATCCTGATATTCACTCTTCACGTATCAATGGTACTGTACACTGTATCTTTGCAAAAAAAAATATTGCAATATTCTACTGGATCAACTATTTCCCTCATCACTACTAAGTAGTACTGTATCGTGATGCATACAGTATATGGACTTGTTGTAACTGAGGTGAAAGGGCAATATTACATATCTTTCAAGAAAGTCTTAAAGAAGTTATAGTGGACCCAGAGGCTGCCAGTAGACAATGATACATGCTGGCCACACAATTTTAAGATGAGTGTTAGGAGTCAGAAAGAAACATAAATGGAACAAAAATGAAAGCGCGCACTTTCAAGGTACTATTTAGCATCAGTGGGAAGAGATCAATATAGGGGAAAATGTATTATTGATAGGTTTGTATTTACAGTTCTTTTAATGGTACTGGTTGATAAGTTCTAGCCATGAACTTCTTTTGTTGGAAACCTAGCTGTCACACCTTAGAATAAGAATTGCTTATGGAATTCCTTGTCCTCCTGCTTGAACTTGCCTTAACTGTCTCAGGTGTCCTTGGCATCCTTGAGCTAGCCTTCTCTTAAAAGTTAGGCAACACCCGTTCTATCATAAAGGGGAACAGAGAGCCACTTATTAGCTACCCAGGGCTTCATTTATAAACTTGAGTATGCACAAAAAAGGCTTGAAATGTAAATACTCCACTTCCCTGGCAAATGTTGGGATTTATAAAAGAAAATTTGATGGGGGAACATGTGTGTATTAGTGGAAGCTCCAATTCATGCATACACATTTCAGAGAAACTTGGAAATGATGTAAATGAAATAATAATTCATATCACTTATTGTAATGTGAATCCAAGATGTCTGTATACCTTACATTATTTCTGAGTTTTATTAGATCTCTGGTTTTAATTTAGTTTATATTTGTTTTAACTTTTGTCTTTTGTTTTGAGTCTTATTATACAGTAATCCCCTGTTATTCGTGAGGGTTATGGGCACAGGACTTCTGTGAATGTGAAAATCTGCAAATACGTTTTGGGCCCATGATTTCTATATATTCTAAGCTTATTGTATACTAAATAAGATGCAAAAAGGTACAAGAGATTTGAGAAGTGGCACAAAACACTAAGCACAAAAAATAAACACTCATGACACAGTACAGTTTTGGAGATGCAGAATATGGTGGTTTAGTTATGAAATTAAATTAAATTAAAGACTCCTGAAGGTTATGTATAGTTCTGTCCTACTGTGATTCTGATGTTTGTGAAGATCTGTAGAAGCTGGAAGTGCTTGCAGACAAAGGTGTTTTTTAACCCGGGTGAATTCTCATGAACAAGAGGGCACAAGATAAAAACATAAATCAAGAGAAAATAAGTTATTGTAATCCATTTGTTCAATTAAGTGTTGAAACAAAAAGACACCACCAACTGTGATCATGCTACCTTGTTATGGCTCACTTATAATGTTAGTTCACTCAGCAGCCCACGTGACAACAGCCAAAGTCACCCAATAAAGTATCAGGGCCACAACATTTTCTGAGGTTTTCCACAATAGGTCACAAAACTCACAATATAATTTCCATTTAATTATTGATGACAAACACATGAATAAGCAGATCCGCAACTCGTAAACCTGAGAATTGCCTGGGCAGACCTGTATTATTTATTTTGATTATCAATTCTTTCTCAACGTTTTTGAAATACAAGTTTAACTTCTGACCTCTATTTACTATGTACTTGGCTTCCCACTATCAACCCTCACATTCATTCATCTCTAGATTCCCTTTTTAAATTAAACATTGGCTACAATTCTGCCCAGACAATATGCATTTTGGGTGTCATCTCTGTAATTTCTAATTGAACATATGTGTATTAGTAATTTCTTTTCCAAGGAAGCTGTGAGTAAAGCAGTTCCATTACAATTTGATTAGAGCAATACAAATGTGTAATAGACTTCTTTTTTGAGTATCTGCTTCAATTCTGTTCAAACCTAAAAAACAATTGTTTTGGTTAACTTTTTAAAAAGAGTGCATCAGAACAGATAACACATCTGTTTCAAAAGAACACACTATTGTTCCAATTGAACAAGACGGGGTACTCTTTCATTATACCTACTGTGGACGCTAGAGGTCGCTGTTGTCCCTTTTAACACAACAGACAGACGCACAGCACACACGTTAAAAGCACCAAGAAGATATTTAATTATTTTTCTACTAGGAATAGTGCCTTCAAGCACCCCAGCCACAATAAACAGGCAATTCAGCAACACAATCCTCAATAATAATCACAATTCTCTCCTCTGCACCTCCAAGCAAGCTCTGTCCTACACCTTCCGACTCCAGCTCGCTTGCTAGGTTCACAGCACTCCTTTATATAGTCTTTGACCCAAAAGTGCTTCTGTCCGTCTGTCCACATGACTTGCCAGTATTTCTAGGTCAGATAGAGAACTTGCTTTTTCTTCAGCCCGGAAGTACTTCGGGGCTTCCGTCCCCCATGACTTTGGAGTAATTCCAGGCTATGCAGACAGTAAAAACTCCCAGTTTGCCCTGCAGCATCTCCTGGCAGCACCCATGGTACCCAGCAGGGCTGTGAAGCCGACTCCAGATACCATGCTGCCTTGTGGGAATCCGGGGCACCGCTATGCTGCAGGGAAATCGCCATCTAGCTGCTTGGGGTAAGCAGTGTCCCAAAGTAGCTGCCTTCCCCCATTCTTCCATTCTTTGGGCATCCCGGCCGGATTGAGCTGTCAGCCATCCATCAAGCTATATTTTATGTGTAATTGAGTTCAGTTTGCAGTTTTGAGTTAAAAGTTTGCAGTTTTGCCTTACTAATTACCAGCCACTAAAAGTACTTCTGTTCCCTGAATTCAAAGACAAATCATTATCAATATTCATAATTTTACATCAAGAAATATGTTTAGTGTTTTGTAAATGACATATTACTTTAGATGTACTGCAGTGATTTAGAATGTATTATATCCATTTCTGAGCACATTCAGACCCTTTATACATCAGTGAACCTAAATCAGAACAACTCTACACAGTCCAATCAACAGGTATTCAAGATTATAAAATTATCTTCATGTAATTATATATCATCTCCTTCTACTGAAGAGTACAAATAAATCTCCCTCTTAAGTTAAGCTACAGTTTCATTGCAAATTACTTTCACTAGTAAATAAGAGCTAATAAACTGAACTTATGATTAATGCCTGTCACTTCAGCACAACTTTCTTCACAAGCAATAACCATGGGCAGAGTTTAAAGGGGGGCATTAGAGCATTTACTATTATTAAAATACGTCTCAAATGAAGGGTATTTGTTTCCTCATTTTTTAAGGCCACAGTTAATGTAAATATGTTAATAATCAATTAATACAGTGCACGGAGATGCAGTGGTACCACCTCTTCTCCACTGTAAGGAATTGGGGGATCACATCCCAGCTGCTTCCCTCATGCTCAAAGCATTGAGTTTTCACGTAGGTCCCCATCGGTTTGCTCTGCTTACCTCCCACAGTCCAAAGACATTCAGGTTAGGTGAATAGATGATGCTAAATTGTCCCATTATATGTGTGTGTTTACTCTGTGATGGACTGGTGTCCTGTCCAGAAATTGTTCCTCCATGTCCCCATTGCTTGCTGAGATAGACTCCAGCTGCCCCCTGCCCTGGATAAGTGGGTTTGAAGAATGGATAAATAAGTGAATATTATCATTTTTCCTGCCCAAAGGAACTTTGTGTTGAAAGTCACACATCCTTAAAACTGATAGATACATACTCTGTACAATTTAAATTACAGATTAGTTTTCTGTTTCAGATTTAGCTGGAGAGAGGTCACTTCAGCTTGTACATTTTGGCTACACTATTATCCTTTTTTTACACACCTGATAGCTGTTCCTGTTAGTACACAGATCTCCAGTAGTCAGCACAAACAACTGAACGGCAGTGGATGCGTGCCCGTCACTTAAGCCTTCCTGTACAAACAGTATTGTGGTGGTCTGAGCAAATCTCAGTCACATGTCACATATACCACTATGACAAAATATTTAAAAATATCTGTCTCTTTGATGAAGCAAATAAATAACAGAAAACATAAAAAAGGTTTAATTCAGTTAACTAAGTTACACCCAAATGTTATGTTATTAGTACATAGATTATTTTCTATCATATTAAATAAGAAAGTACAATTTTGTTGTACAATGAATAAACAAACTTGAAAAAAGAAACGTTTTCTGTCATGTAAATATTGTTAATGGCATTTGTGTATCTTTTTGCAAGTTCAGAGTTTTAAATATGTTAATGTAAGTAAAACTTAATTCATATTGTAAACTTATATTACAAACAATTTAGCTTGTTTTAAAAGAAATGGGATGTATATATGTAGCAGTATAGTCGAGACTCTAAAAAATGCAATTATTTTGTATGGTTAGTTTGGCACCCCAAGCCTAAATGTTAAACTTCACGCATGGTAATACTGTAGGTTCTTTGTTGTGTACCTCTAAATCAATTGTATATCTTTAACCTATACATACGCACATGAACAATACTAAAATTCAGAGAGTAATCACTAAGACTTCTCTGATTCTTTACTACAACTTCTTAAAATGGCCAGAGGCAACTATTATATGAACAAATTTGCTTATTCTTGAATTCCTTTTGTGAAATATAAACCTCACAAAAAGTCCAGAAATTAAATATGAAATAACTAGCTGCATGTGGTTTTTGGGACAAAAAAACAACCTGAAGACTCCCTAGCAGTTTTGCTATAGCCATGAACTTGGTGTGGTGTAAGCTAACTCTTAAGAATTTCCTAATGCAGAGGACATGGACCAACCTTGTGCTTCTTGCCCCACTCACTTTCGTAAGAAGACACTGGTGATACCATATCTTATCCATATCATTGGCATATGAGTCCTATTACTCTTTGTGTCGAGAAAATACCTCTAGATAGACATTGTTTTTAGTGAAAACTTCAAGGTTTGCCCTTCGTTGCTGAGGTGTTTCCCTTGGACATTATTTGAGTCATGAGCGTTTGGTTTGTTTTGATGTTTCTTTTCATCTGAGTCATTAGCACAATGTCATTGTTGCACGGCAGTGTTTGCTGCACAAGGTCTTTTGTAGCAAACACCATAAAAATTTAAAAGTGCATGTATGCACCATCTAGTGGCAGTGGTTGAGTGTGAGGAGAGTGGACTACTGCATGCACACACATACACAGATCTTTCATTTATATTAATTTATTGCATTTCAGTTGCAAAGAGACTGGACTGACCAAATATTCCACTCCAGCTATGCAAAGAAAACTAGAGGTGTGGGAATCTTAATTTATAGAACAATTTCATTTGCAGTATTAGTTGTACTAGCTGATCCTGAAGGGCAATATGTGATGGTGATGGGTAATTTATTAAACTGTAAAATGATTTGAGCCACCTCATGGTGCTGCAATATTCTGTATATATAAAAAATATATTTTAGGCAAAATGCTGCAGATTACAGCCTAATGTAAAATACTTTTGTCGTTAACTGCAAAGCATGCATTGAACGTGGTCACTGAAATAATTTACACAAGGAACAGTAGACAATGAAAATCTTAACTAAATATTATAAATATATAACTGCTTGAGAATAAAATAATTGTTAATAAAGTGAAAGAATTAAATATAATTACATTTTTTGGTTAAAGGAAAGATCATAATAATTAAAATAGATACAAAAAAAAACTTAATATTCTAAAATTTTAAACCATTTTATATGAGAAGTTTGATTTTCATCAAGTTAAAAAAAAACAACTGACTGTTTAGATGTACAATTTATTATTAAATATAAATTCAATTTAAGTAGCATCTAGGTAACTGACAATAACATCTTATAATAGTTTTCATAGTATGTTTGAATGTATTAATTGACAGGTAAAATAAAATAGCAAAGCACAATACAGTAATCTAAAAATCCAAACTGATGTTTTCACAGTCAAAGTTAAGTCTGTCATCATGTCGAATGTTGATTAAAGTTGACCTGGAGCCTGAGTGAGTATTGAAGCTGCAAACCTTGACTGGGGAATACTCACTAGAAAATAAGGGATGATGAATTCAAAGACAATGTTCTGGCAAAGAGTAAAGAAATCAATAGAGCAAATCAATAGGCATTTGATTTTTATCACAAAATTCTGTAAAAGAGGAAGACAATTGATCAAACATCCCTAGTTGTATTGACAAATCTAACAATTTTAATTATAAAGAAAGACTCGCCTGAATGATTGATAAATCAGCAAATAACACTAAATTAACAACTGGAATGCAAGAAAAACCAATGAAGAGTTTCATTTATCATGAATGCAAGTTTAGAAAGTACAAAGGGTCTATTGTGTGCTTTTTCTACAGTATAAAACAGTGGATATGTAAGAAAGTAAAAAGGAAATTATCCCAAACACTAATATAAATTCCTAGCACTTTTCATATACTGTATACGAACAATATAATGATGTGATGTTCTTGAAGCAGAAATCATGTAAACAATAACAGTTTAGATAGCAGTCTTAGCTTTTGACTGCATTTTACTTATGTCAGATTAGTGGTGCATGCAAATTATCATTAAATAATTACAACATTTCATATGTCTAACATATGAATAAAGGTAATATGGAAATGACCTGGCAAAGATTTTAGAAGAGTTTGGACCAAATGGGGAAACCTGAAGAGAATAAAGTTGAACCCAAGACCTGTTAATTTCCTTAACTGAAATGAAGAGCAGCTGGAAATTGCCAACCCGGCCATCCCTGTTTAATTCCAACAAAATAAATGAAAAGTGAATGAAAATTAGGGCTGATTTGTGTGCCAATAGAAAGGAACTCTCAAAGATAAGACTGTTGCCAGGCTATGTAATGGAAGTACTGTGAAGAAGGAACTCTCTAGGTTTGGTGAAAGACTGAAAACCTCCTTCTGGGAGAAGTGGGATTTATAAGCCAGGTACCAGAAGGGCCAGAGTCAGCTGTCCTCACTGGGCATCTTCTCTGTGCTATGGGGGGAACAATAGTAGGGAATGCTGGTGTCAGCGCCTCCTCTCGACCTGGAGCAGTAGTACATACCTTAGATGAGCCTAGTGGTTCTTGATAACCTACAGACAACTGTTACAGCAAAGAGAGGGGGAGTCCCCCTTTGTGAATCAAGCACAATTAGAAGAATGGGGGAAAAAAGGGTCTCCTTGAGCTGTCAAGCTATCAAAAGCAGACCAAATCTGAGATGAAATGATTACACTATTTTTTTATCAGGGCATTGCCTTGCAATTTTGAAAAAGTCAACACTGTTGTCTACTGGCATATAGCAGTTAAGTTTGCAATACCAATCAACATTCATCGTTAAGCTCGCTTTAAAGTGAAACAAAAAAAATCAAAGAGGTAATAAAAAACAGCAAGTTAACAAATGAAGCCCAGCCATAATAGAACAGAGTTAACTGTGTTTTTTTTCTATAGCTGATGGAGATGATGTTTTTTTTTCTGAATGTGAAAAGAAGAAAACAGGGGAGTGCTTTTCAGTGAGTAAAAAACAATTAGTAAGTTTTTTTTTTTTTGGTATACATTTATCTAAATCCGCAATATTATAATGAGTCAGAAGTTTTTGCAGTTTGTAGCTTTGAATGAATCTACTTTAAATCATCTTTGTAACATTACTGAATACCACTTTCTATCATGAACTGTATGCAGCGTGTTCAACAGTGAGCAGCTCAAGTGAACTAATGTTAGCTCATGATAAAAAAAATAGAAATGTATGTACACATAAAAGTACTTAGTTACATAGAACTTATCTCTTGTTTGTATTTTACTGCTTACACTAGTCTGTGGGGATATGCAAGTAAGAATTTCATTTTTCAATAAACAGATAACAATAACTTTGACGTGCATTTTTGTATGCGTTAGTATTTGTATCTGAACAGTTTCTTAACAATTCATTCAAAGCAAAGCCTGGAAGGTTAAGTAGTGAAGCATAGACCTCATAGTTCCAAAATGGCAGTACAGTTTGGGTTAATTCTTTATGATGAGGTATGTAGGAAAAAGTTACTTTAAAGTCCTCCTGAGCAAAGCAATAAAGTCAACTAGTCACTGATACAGTCTCTGTATAAGTCTCCTGCGAGTGAATGATAGTCTTATTAGAATAAAGTTGAAATGGCAAGAATATTCAAAATTTGGCTGTAGCAGCACTCCTATTAAACATTTCAAACAGTATAGTGTTAGTTAAAAAATCTCTTGGTCAACCATTTTTCATTAGTGCTGTTGAAATAAAAAATTTTGTTAACTGTAAGGTGATTACAGTGACTGTTCTTTATTAAATTCATTGCGAGAAAAACATTCACACATGTAGTTTAATGCAGGCGTAGTCAACACACAAAGGGCACGTATGTCTCTTCAATGGTGTGTGCCCAAGGCATATGCATTCCAATCTTTCTGGATCCAGCATTCAATACATTGGAGCTTTGATTGTGCACGGTCTCCAATTTAAATTTGGGTTTGTCGACAAAGGAAACACAGTCTTGACTAAAGCTAGAAAATGTCTCCAGGGAGCAACTGAAAAATTCCCTATGGAATTTTAAAACTGCTTGCACTCTTCTGAAATATTTTGGCTGGTTATATGAAAACATCAATTTCCAAGACTATTTTAGGCTGTCTTTAACATCAGATTGCTGGCTTTTAAGTGGTTAATTCTTACAAGAATAAGTGAAGTCTCATTTAAAAAAGGACTTTTTCATCAAGATTGCCAATTCTAGAAGAGCCACCCTGAAGGTTCAGGTTAAAATTGCTTGTGATATCATGCATAAAAGCAAAACATGCAATCAGTTCAGGGTGTCTCAGAAATTGAAAGAAAACTCTACATTTCACCTTTTGATCTGACAAAAAGTCATTTAATTTCTTATAACAAAGAAATGTTTAAACACACTTTCTGTGTTAAGCTAACAGACCTCATTGTGTTGCAGTAGCTCCACAGATTGTGCACCGTGCACATGCACCAGTAATTTGAAAACGTGCTTGATGCTGCTGACTTTACTGTTTTGTTAATTCTCTGTAATATGCAGTGAGGGGATGCATCATATGGAGCTCTTGAGGGAACACTTTGTGATTTTTTCTGTGGAAAAACTGATATGCACATGATTCTTCCAATAAATTTTGTGTTTGTGGTAAATTGAAAGTTTTTTGGAACAATCCTGTATAAATGAGATTGTTAATCTTTTTAGGATGAGACCATATAGCATTCCACTTATGTAGTACTTACTGCCACCTGTTGGTTACTGCTGGTGAAGTTTGTCTATATCCACAACAAATGGCCAAAAGCACTTCACTACTTTTTATTTCATTTTTTTTTCCTGCAAAGCGTTCTGAATCATTGATGAATATGCATTTCCTTAACTCTATTTGTGTTCTTTCTGCTTCTCATTTAAATACCAAAGAAGAAGAAGCCTCTCCATCACTGCAGGAGACAATAAGCTGTAACATAATACAGTACACTGTAAATCACAAAAATAGTTTTGAAGGTGTGGTCATTGAAGAAACTGCAGGTCCACAAAGTGAAAGTATTGGGGTGCCAACCCGGTTGTCTGAATTTAATAAAGTGAGAGTCCAAGAAAAAACATATGCTCAGTGGCACTAAACAAACTAAAAGCAAGGATCAACCTCCTGTAGTGGATTCTCGTATTGATTGATACCTTCTTTCGGGAACGGTGAGATAAGAAGCAGGCAAACTTGGAAGAGGTGGAATCGATAACTCTCTCTGGGTGTCTTTTTAGCACTGTGAAGGGAGAAAGAAAGGATAAGGTTAGCGCCATCGCCCCCTGTCAATGCAGTGTGGAAGAACATACCTCAGAAGAGCCCGGAGGATGATCCATAGATGTACAGCATAACAAGGGAAAAAAAAAAATACTTTTGCAAGATTACAGTTGCATTTCAGTGGTTCAGTGGGTTAAACATTTTAATAGGCCAGTTTATTTTCTGTTTTTATTATTTTCTTTTTACATAAAAAATAAAAATCTCATAAAATATTCCTTATATACTGGATCTTTCTTATTATCTATATAGAATCAAGAACATTTTAAGCAAAATCTCTTCTTTAAACAACAACGATAACCTTTAAGTGTTACAGCACATTGAATTTTTTTTCAGCATGTCTTTGATAATTAAATAGATTGTAAATATTTCAATATTTGCCGAATTGCAAACCTGAAATCTCTTTTATCTGTGCATTTTCATTTTTGGTACAGCTGTACATTATTGCCACATGCATAAAATCTTAGCCTTTCTGTACCAAACCACCGCCATCGATGCAAATACATCTCATCAGCTGTTGATGACTCTACAAATAGCAACATAATTCTCAGTTATGCACAATATTAACGTCATCCTGTGTGAGGAGCTCTGGCATATTTATGATCTCTACAAAAAGTCAGTAATAAAATATCTAATTAAAAAGTGTAACATTTTTTATACGGAAACAGTGATTTGAATTGTTATTTCATATGTAATGCTTTTCAACTTTATTATTTCATGAATTACAGTAGTAGAGTGAATGGCATATTTGAAATACAATTGTGAGCATACTGTGGTAATTTATTTTATAAAGAGAGTCATTTTAAAATGTTAAACTCTTTGTCATTCACCATGGAAAAGCTTTATTAAGAAGTATTTTAAAATGCTACATGTTTTATAGATTTTTAAATCTATACAATTTTACCCTAACTGTCAAAAAGAGTCTGATGTTTACAAGCCTTTTACCTTTGGCAATGATCATTTATTGTGTATGGTTGGCAAGCAATTCATTGTTGTGGATAATAATATGCATTACACATCTCAGAGCTACACTGACTAGTGACAATTAAGGCTTAAACATGTTTAGTGAAGAGCGTACCAATGAAATCAGTTTACTTCTAACAACCTTAGAAAAATGTGTGTTATTCGAACAAAAGGGAATGGTTTCGACACAGTGGTAGAAAGGTTAACAGCTACAGAAACTTCTCTTGTCTGTGTGCAGACTGCATAATCTCCCTGTGTCCCTGTGACAGTTCTTATCCAGCTTTGTGCAAGCACTCCTATGAAGTGCTGTTTTCTGTCTTGTACCCAGCATAACCAAATTAGATGCTAGCTCTCTGAAATCTATGCTAGAATCTGCAGTGAAAAATCAGGAAAAAGTGAACAGCCACTATAAGCTTTGTTAGAACACAAACTAACGTCTTTGAAGTCCTTTAGAATAAAAATAAAGGTACAGCCATGATCTAATTAATTTTCAGTCGCAGTAAGGGCATATTTTTAAAAGGTTTTTCAAAAAAGATTATTACAAATGTTCTAAACTATGCTGATTTTGTATTATTTTCAATGTAGAAAAACAGTTTAAACAAGAGATATGTTCACTAGACTCCTAAATAAGGATTTTGGCTGCAAAAAAAAAAAATCTGTTCTCCCCAAAAATTCACCTAATACTGGCAGTGAGATATACTTTTATAATAACAAGAAATAAAACCATCATCAAGGATGGATGTGTGCCAGCCGACACTGGTCTCCAGAAGGAATATGAACTTCAACTAACTGATTTTTAATTTTTTTTTATTTTAGCCCTTCTCAGGTTTGTGACAGATTATTTCAGTAGTACTATAGCCTCCAAACATATCACGGTTCTGATTAATATATAAAACCTGTCGGTCATCCTGTCAAAATAATGACACATTCTTCATTTTATGCAGCAGTGCAGGCTGAATTTTTCCTTCTGATCTCCATAGCTTTATAGATGATCACAGTGTGAATTACATGTTAAATTGTTTGGTGCTCAGAGTGATCAAATGTCTTGGTTGGCACAGTCTTATCTAACATCTTATGTAATTAGTACACATTTAATGTGTATTGCTGTGAATACTGCATCCAGATGCTTCTCTCTACAAATATTGCCTTGGGAAAGTTGATTGGTTTTAGAAAGTCAAACATATGATGGAAAGATGGCAGGGGAATGGTGAATAATGTAGACCGTGACAGTTAATAATCAGCTCTGTGGCATCATAGATACAGAATGCTGCTGCTTCTTATTGAGATTGTGATATTCTAAATTCAACTCAATTTATCCTTATGTAGCCCTCTTCTTTGTAAACAGAGTGTTCATGTGCCTTTATAGATATATAACAGTAATAGAAAATTTCACAACCATTCAACAATTATCTAAAAATGATGTTTGTCTTTTAAACTCTATGAAAAGTAAAATTTCACAAAAATTGCAAAATTTTAACACATACTTTAACATAGAGAGATAGTATCAGAGGGGGAAATATAGAAATTCTATATGATAATATTCCACTGAGTAGTCCATAGCTTTTTTTAAAAAGAAAGTCAATGTGTAGTAACCTCTTCTTGCATGTTGTCCAACTACTCCAATGCATCCTAAAGTATTGTATGATATAGGAGAGCGTCCATAACTATTGTCATAGAAGACAAGGGTTGGCTGGCATCCCAGTTGGAACAAATGGATCTCTCCCTGGCCAGGAAACCTTGGTAATGGAAGGGTGGAAGGAGACCACCATCCAGAACCATGTGTACCACCATTTTGTCAGGTGACAGCAGCTATCTGGCGGGTCTCCCATATACACACCTGCGGGACCAGTTCCAATGGGCAGCCCTGCTGGGTCTCATTGGGAGCCACCAGAGGGAGCTGTGAGGAGGGGGAGGAGGAGGTTTCTTCCTTATAGGGAGGTTCTGTCTGACCCAGAAGTGCTTCCTGGGTGTAGTGCGGTAGTACCGGGAGTACTCCTGGGTCTGGTATAAAGGAAGCAACTCATCCTCATTTGGGGATTCAGAGTTGGGTGCACAAGAACGAAGCTCACTGAGGAAGAGTGGAAGAGACAGAAAAGAAGACCTTTGCTTGAATTGTCCTTGTGCAACCTTTGAAGAAGCTTGTGAGAGATATTTGTGCCCAAAAAATCATTTGTAATAGCTGGCTATGATTTTTGTCCCAGCTTTTTAAATGATCGCTTGGCTTGGTACTGAGAGGTTAATTTGTGCCTGATACATATATGTTTATATCTGATATGTACTTTATGGAAGATCAGCCCGATCACAGACAGACACAGGACACAAAGAAGTCCCAAAACACACACGTTTAATTTTTCTTCTCCTTTTCACACACAACACCTTACACAGTTCTTAAATCAACCACAATAATGCTCACAGTCCTCATCTCTCCTTTTCTCTTTCCTTTCTTTCATCTTCTCTGCTGCCCTCACTCTTCCACTCGCAAGCTCCATCCTCTGCCTCCCGACTCCGGCTCCCTGAATATAGTGATGCGGTCCCTTTTATATTGTCCCCAGATGTGCTCCAGGTGCTCCTTCATGATCTTCCTGCAGCACTTCCTGGTGTGGTTGAAGTGCTGCATGGGCAACCTGAAGCACTTCAGGTGCGCCCGGATTCTTTTCTGGCAGCACTTCCTGGTGTGGCGGAAGTGCTGCAGTCAAAGACTCCAAAATCGTCCAAGTACCCTCTCGTGTCTTGGGGAAGGTATTGCCTCTCTCCTGGTCTTCTCATCCTCCACGTGTCCCAGCTGGGCAAGAGTGTCAGCCATCCACCTCAACTTTTATGTATTTACTGTATTTTTAATTTGGGATTGTTAGCTATTTATTTGCACTGTCACATTAAATGATCTAACACACGTTGATTACTGTATCTTATATGCAAGTTGCCATAATTATGACACCACAACTAGAGTTATAGCAGATGCTGAAGAGGCAGCAAAAACAATTCAAAAAGAAATGTTTTAAGCATTGCTGAGCATTGGTGACTCGAAATCACAGCCTGAGACATTGTCACAGTACAATCACATGATGAAACAAACTGAAATACAGCATGTTAACACAGTATAAGTTGACTGAAACACAGTGAATATCTTGTCGTAATATTTTCAGAGTTCATGTTCCTGCTGTTAGAGTGGAAGTTCTTTTGTGAAATAACACAAAACTATTTCATGTTACATTTTTCCCCTACCAATCACAAAAAAAGTTTTTCTCCCATCTAATTTTTCCCTCATTTTTCCCCCATCATAATTTTTTTCCCATCAAAATTTTTCCTTCTTTCTAATTGTCTGAAGTAATTAAAATTTTTTAGCGTCAAGAATAGAAGGCTGCATGGCAACCTAATTCTGGTCTTAAAAAATTCAAAGGCATTGATGAAGTTGAGTAAGCAGGACTCTTTCAATTAAAGACTGAATCATCTAGTCAAGCCCTCCAGTTATGAAGTGAATTAAAGACTGTAGCCAGGAAGCACTTCTTCATTCAAAAAGACTTTCAAATCTGGAACAAACTAACAAGTCATATAGTTGAAGTGGAAACCTTGACAACCTTTACAAAGTATCAGGATGAAATGTTGACACAACTTATCTATTATAACCTTACAACCTTGATGGACTAAATAGTCTCTTCTCATTTGTCCGACTTTTTATGTTTTAATGCTTAATTCAATTCAAGCCATGAACCACCCCTGGACTGGATGACAGCTGAATCATAGGGGCAGCTTACACTCACACCCATACTTGTACTCTCTCAAGGCCAACTGGAAATTAGCAGATAAGCTAACAAACAACACCCTAGGGTTATTGAAGGGAAGACTGAAGGAAAATTCACACTGACTGAGTGAGAATGTGCAGACTGTACACAGTCAATGATCAGGCGCAGGATTTAAACCCAGGATACTGGATCCATGAGGTAACAATGCTAATATTGTGCTACCATTTTAGCATTATTTATTTATTTATTTATTAATTTATTAATGTATGTATGTTTATTCATCATTGCTCTATTTAGTAGTTTGCTTCTCCTGTGTTTTTCTACTGTGTACTATACTGTCTCTGCCAGTGTAAAGTGAATGAAGTAAATCAACTTGCTGCCAGTTCATTACCAGTCAAGTTAACAAACAACAGGCTGAAACTGAAAAAGTCACTGAGCTTGATCAGAGAAGAATATGCAATGCAGCCACAGTGTCAGTTGCAATGGCCATTGTTCAGAGAATCTGGAATCACTTTATTAATTCAGAAACAGACAGCATTGAAAGGACAGTGGTGTGTAAAAGAGTCACTGAAATCTCCTCTGCTTTACTGTATGTATCACTAGGGCAGCACTACAGAAAGTCTGATTTTAATTCTGTTGGATATAGGAAATAACTCTATGCAGCATAGCACAATTTAAAAATCCCCAGTCCCCATAAATATGTTTATTATACTTGAATTGGTCATAATACTCCAGTAAATCCAAACCGAACTACAACCATTTAGATAAACACGGAAACATATTTATTATAAATATTTGTGAAGTAAAGTGATAAAATAAGTTTTAGGTTTCAGACATATTATAGAAATATGCATACAACAAACTTGTACTGTATTTCTGGACTTGAAAAGCAATTTTGAATATCATTAGCTGTAAAAACAATGTTTTTTCAAGTCAGGTTTATTGCCATGTGTACATAGTACATAGAGTTCATAGAGTTCATGACTGTATGGTCAGATATTTCTCCAATACCATCAGAATGTTTTGCTGGCGATTCCACCATCATAGGCTTGATTACAGATAATGATGAGACAGCCTATCGAGAGGAGATTAGGCTCCTGTCAGAGTGGTTTCAGGACAATGACCTCTCTCTGAACATCAGCAAGACTGAGGAGATGATCATTAATTTCAGGAAGTAGCAGGCAAATCATACCTCCAGAGTCACCAATTTTAAATTCTTGGGGGTGATCATCACCCATGATCTTAAGTGGACAGAACACACTACAGCGGTCACCAAAAAGGTTCATCAGCAATTATGCTTTCTCAGATGTCTGAGGAAGGCCTGAAAATCTCCTCATCAACTTTTATGAATGTACTGTAGAGTCCATCCTGACAGGCTGCATGGTGTGCTGGTATGGCAGAAGTTCAGCTAGGGACCACAAGGCACTGCAGAGGGTGATGAAATTGGCTTTGATCATTAAAGGTACACAGATACCATTTCTACACAACATATTTTCCAAGTGCTGTCTGGAAAAGGTGAAACAAATCATAAAGGACCTCAGTTACCCTTCATGTATATTTTTCCCCCTCCTTCAATCAGGTAGTCACTATTAAACTATTAACAACAATGCCATGAGATTTAAGAACAGTTCCTAGCTGCAGATAATAAGACTGCTCAAGTGTCTTATGTGATAAACTGCCTGTAATAAACTGAACAAAATAAGTGCCACATCTTCTGTGATTCTTGTGTATATAATGTTATGCTTAGTGTTGTTTACTCTGATTATCATTAATATTAGGTTTAAGTTGGAGCTTTTTCTCTTCCTGATGTTTTATGTTTATTATTGTGTCTGCAAGGAATATTGCACAAGTAAGAATTTCCCTGTACATTGTATATGTGACAATAAAAAAGACCTTGACCTTGACTTCTTACTTCTTTGTCTCCACAAAACAGTTGACAATACTATGATACCAACAAAGACACACTCACACAAATAATACATTATGTGTAGAATTGAAGATTGGATTAGATTATATTAAATAAACCTTATTAATCCCATTGGTAAATTTAGAAGGCCATTTAGATTGTTATGTTACAATCATTGTTCTTATGATTGATTGTTCAGCAACCTTACAACTTGTGGACAGAAACTGTCCTAGAATCTACTGATGCAAGTCCCAATGGCCCTGTATTGTTTGCCGAAAGGAAGGAGTAAGGAAAACACTCAGCAGGGTGGCTTAAGTTTTTAATAATAATGTTTGAAGAAAGCGTTGTGTATGTCCTGAAGAGAAGGCAGCTGGGTGCCAGTAATATTCTGTGCTGCCTTCACCACCCTGTGCAGTGCTTTATGATCTTGAGCTGAGCAGGTGCTGCACCAGCATGTGCTACAGCCACTGAGGATGGACTCTACTGTGCACTTTGTTGATGTTCAGAGAAGGTTATTAACATATTTTACTAAAATAAAAAGTGGAAATAAAAACTGCTTATTCTGTAATACAGAATAATTTGTCATGCAGTATAGAATGCACAGTGGTAAGTTGTTTTGATAAGAAATATCATCCTGATTTCCATTAATGGATATTTAAAAATCTAAAAATATTTCCACTCTTAAGGAATAAACCAAGTAGTGATAATAAATATTCAGGTAACGTTTGTCATTATCACACCACCAAACTGTAATTTATTAAACATTAATAGCACTGTTAAACCATCAGCATTAGAAAAGATAGTGACCACACAAGTCAGAAATCATGCAAGCAGTGATCCACAAATAAAGTGACGTAATAAGACTAGATTATAGAGACAAAGATGATGCCATGGAATACTCCAGCTATAGTGCAATTACTATGATCTCTCATGCAAGCAAAATGATGTTGAAGGCCATACATGTTAGACTGCAGTCATTCATGAAATGGGAAAATGTTGCAGGTTGCATTCAAAAGAGCAAGGAGACCAAAAGATCAAATTAAATGGGTAATGGAGAAAGCAAAAGAAAGAATCTGTTTCTGAATACTATACCACAGTTACATCTAGAACCACCCTTAATAATAACCAAAAAAAAAAAAAACAAAACCGGAATAAAACATGCTGAAACAGAAATTGAAAAGGGTTGTGAAGGTTATGTTTTATGTTTCAGCTAATAAAGCTGCATGCTGAATATATAATAATGTACGTTACTTTGCAAGAAAAGGTATGGCACAATTATGCTCAGTCTAGCCTGTGGCTGTTCTACACCCTAAAGTTAACCATTCACAGTCAACCACCAACTGGGCAGAGAGCTATTCAGGAGGACATTCCCAAATGTGAGAGGAGTTAAGGGACTGGAGACAAAAAGCACATTTATTTTCAGTACAGATCACATGCTACCATATAAAATGTTGCCCAATGAGAAAAGAGTTATCTCTCTAACCTTTAAACAAGCCGGATGGCTTCACTTGCTCACTTTTGTTTACTACAATATGTATTTTTGCAGCAGAGCTGTTAAACAACACTGTATGAGACAAAAACAAATATTTTATGAGTTAGAGCCGAGATAAGCAACTAATGCAAAACACCAACTATTAAAAAAACACAGATTCTAAACTTCAGTGTCCCTTCCTTGTTCAATTGTGTTTTGATGTTGTCAGAAATATAAGAATAACTACACAGTAAACATCCACCTTTCTTTGATAAAAGATTCTAAATCAAAGGGGCTGAAGCCTACCCTGGTGGTATTCAACACATGTCAGGAAATAAACTTGAATGGAATGCCAATTCATTTAATTGCTCACGCACACACATACACCCACTCATGCTATGCCTATTTAGGGTTGACATTCACCTTTATGTACCTCAGTCTGAGATGCAACAAGAAAGTAAAGTACCTGGAGAAATTCCTTTATGATAGAAGCAAACTTTTGTATTGACTGTTTGTACAACAAATAATGGCAAGAAGTGTCCAAAAAAAAATGAAAAAATCGTTGTCTTTATTAACAAAGCACACAAGGAAAAGATTCACAGAAGTCAAAACGTAAAATACAAAGTAAAACCAAACCTTTCCGTCTCTCTATACCCGACTATGTGTGTTTTTCATGTTAGATAACTAATCCACTAAGTGCTCCCCTATTCATCCTACAACTCTCTCTTTCTTTGTTTTGACTTCTGTCAGATTTTACAAGGGCCTTACCATTGGTTGTTGTTTTGTACCATTTAGTTTTTATTTTTTCTCATTTGTCTTTATTGATTTAATCGGTGTTAATTGTTTTCCCTTTGTTAATGACTTTTTTTTAGTTTCTTTTGTTGGCTTAGTTCATTTCTCACTGCTCTGTGTTAATTACATTATTATGATCATGGAGGGGCAAAACGTCTGATTAGATAATATCCCTCATTTATTGCAATCATTTGGCTACATTATTTAAAGGCTATTTAACCTCTTTGACATTAAGCTCAAGTGTGACTTGGGCTTGGAATCCAAAGTAATTATGATTCAGTCATGGGGTGATGTTTAATGATCCATTTTATAGTATAAAGCCTAAATAACTCTCAGGGCAGTATTTCGCTGCCATCTAAATAACATTATGCTGCAAAGAATCATGAATATTTGTATTCATTTTGACAGTCTAAAGTAACTCATCAATATTTGTGAGAGGGTAGAGCCTTCAACCACAACACAATGGCGTGTAAACGAAAAGCTGTAAAGCCAGTTTTAGAACAAAAGTATACAGTTGAATCACAGATGATAATGTGAATTGGTCTTCAGACATTGACACAAGTTGTAAAAATGATGCATACAGCAGAAACCACCTTGATATGCCTGGTGAATTCAGTCACCTGAAGGTTCACCGTTGTGGAACTAGGTTCATGGCAAAAAGGCAAAATTATTGAGATCATGTAGAAGGACAAGAAAGATGTTAACCCCCTAAGCACTGTTCACAAAGCATCTATCATTTGTGTCACTGGAAATGTGGTAGTTAGTAAGCCTTGTTCTGTTGTATTATGCATTAACACAAGGCATGCATCAACCCTGTGGATGAATGTCGGCCATTTGACATTCTACCCTCCCATGCTTAATCAACAGAGAAAAAAATTATAAGAAAAGTGTGCAAAGAGATATGCTTCTCCTGTGCTAATTGTGACATTGGGCTGCGTGTTGGTGACTGTACTAAAGCTACCTCAGTACAGTAGTGGACACTAGACATAGATTTCCTACAATATTTTTCATATTTACATGTCTCTGTTACATGTAACAACATTTTTTCTTGTTGAAAAAGATTCAATGTTTTTGACACATTTTTCAAGGTGTAAACATAATGCTAAGGAGACTACAGAACCTGTGGTCTCCGCTTTTTTGCAGTAGCATTACTTTGTCAAACACTGTTTCCTGCTCTGTTTTGTGCTACTTTCCTTCTGTAGCTTTATAGTCATTTGGCCAATAATCACTAGATTTTGATATTTGGCTTCTCTTTCAAATTAGTGATTTGCATTGTGGATTTTTTTTTTTTTTTTTTTTGTTGAAGTAGTTTATTATTTTCTTTTAAATTTTATACTTTTATATTTTTATTTGATTTTACCTCCCCATTTTGGCATATGTTCATATAATTTTCTTTTCTTTTCACTGTCTCTGGATTTGTTTCACCCTCCCAGTTATGCCTTTGCTCCAGGTCTCCTCCTGACTTTAGACTCAATTAAAGCATGGCTGTGAGTCACCTTTAGAACCCTGTTAAAGTCACTTTCAGCCAAGTCCAAAATAAGGGCTATCTTACTTTTGTAGATCACTACTCTCTCTTAAGGCATCTGGTATCTCTCCTTAAAGGATGGAAATCAAGGAGTGATCTCTTTCCTATGTCAATCTTTAAAAGAGTAATATAATCTCACTTGAGATCATATACTGAACCTAATTTGTAGGGAGGTCCTCTAGTTCCTTGCCAGAGTTCAATGACATCACTTTCTACTTTAAAGGGGAATGGGGTTAGGCAAACCCTTTAAGCCTTTGTAACATGTATGGAAAACATTGTATATTATCATCCAGACCTTCTTCTCCTTGTCTGCTGCTCCTGCATTCCCACACTAGCAAATATAAAATGTATCTTACTGCCTGTGTGATTCTCTCTTTCCTTAAGAGATCTTATGTAGAACATAAAAGGTGGCACTGCACCATCCTAGTAGCACCCCCTGACATCATACAGCTACAGTGGTGTGAAAAACTATTTGCCCCCTTCCTGATTTCTTATTCTTTTGCATGGTTGTCACACAAAATGTTTCTGATCATCAAACACATTTAACCATTAGTCAAATATAACACAAGTAAACACAAAATGCAG
>JANRMT010027041.1:69988560-70011294 GCA_026402145.1 Polypterus bichir lapradei
TCAAACTTGAAACAAATCCTGTAGATTTTCTATTCCCTAGCACATTTCAATTTGAGATGTTTTTCTGAAAAATAAAGTTGTAGTGACATGAACATTTCTTATCGGTAAACAAAAAAGTATACAAGATCAAAAACTGCTGAAAACAGTAAAAAGTGCTTTAAATAAAATTTTTAGCACTATTCTTTTGAAAACCAAGCTTTTAAGATCACTTCTGGTAAACAACTATTCAGAACTAAAATCATTAGGGTTGTAGTATTTGTAGATTGTAACAAGAGTGTTAGATTTGGTTGCATTCAGCTAATACATTTATACAAGGATAGTCATCATGCCAGAAAAAATTAACTCATGAGCAGGGATGCGTAAAACAAGTAAATCTGTCAAAAAACCAACGTCAAAATTCTGAATGTATTGCAATAATTCTATTCAATGTATAACGAATGCAGCAAGCTGTGGATGCCTGCTCAAACTTTCATTTCTTGCTCTGCAATAAATAATTAACTATGAATATAATTTTTTAAACAAACCTGCCTTACCCAGATTATGTAAGTCACCTTATTGCTGTCATATTAGTAAAGTACGCCAGCTACTGTATATTATGATTATGTTCTAAACAGGCAATAATTCCAAGGGGTGTGTCTGCTGCTTCTCCATTGGACTCCTATTTATTCAGGTCCATGCTGGGATATGTAGATTTCAAAATGTGATGAAGATTTATTATTTTTGTTAGTATCTTTAATGATAGTGAATTGCCAATTTTTATTCAGGATCACAGGTTTCTATAACAAATTATGTTTACAAAGGCATTTTTATTATAGCATTTAAAAAAAAAATGTCTTGTGACGTTTACTATAGCAAATGATGCATTGTTATAATACCTAAAAGTGAATAATAAAAATAATAATAATAATAATAATAACAGAGCAGCTGTCATGAGAATTGACACCCAAGCATTATATAACAGTTAAAAAATCATTTTTAGTAAATCTGAGTCAAATTGTGTCCCATTACTGAAAACACTATACAGTATATATTTTTTATCTCTTATTAAACATTTGCAAATGTAAGAGATTGCACAATGTGTTTTATCTTTTATAAGAAACTTGGATTTCCAAAAGGTCATAGCACCCCCTAATGGTGCCTATCTGTCAATCTGCTTCAATTATTAAACATTTTGCCTTATTCATGTGCTGAAATCATTATATATATTGTTGTTTTCAAGATGTAAATTATTGCTTATTTCCTATTAATTTTCTGTTGACAGCAGATGACAGCCTCAAAATTGATTTTTATAACAGATTTACTCTGCTTTTGTCATTCTTTCATTTTGCTGAAATATGGCAGTAAACAGCAATTAATACTGAATAGCAACCACTTCCAACAATCAAACTAAAATGGCAAATAAATGTGTCCATTAAATATATTTACAGACTACACTATTCTAAAATGTTGATGTGGACTGAGGCAATGAGAAGCCTTCACTCCTCTTAAATCAAATCAGTTCTGTCAACCTCAGGCGGTATACATGTCATTTAATCAGCCTAAATCAGTATGACAGACATTTCTGAAGAAGTACTTCATATTAAGGCATCAAGAAAGGATATACAACAGATATCAGCCTTTCAAGAATATGTCAGAGTGGAAGGCAGGGTTGTCTATGAAGTGGACAGCAGATCCTCAGAAGCCTGCCAAAAATGTGTATCTGTGTTGAAAGACATTCGATGTCTTGACTTTAATAGCTATTCATTCCACTTATGCATAGAAATATTATGCTGATATGTATTAAAAGACAATGTAATATTGTATACTCATGCATTCACTTATTTCTGAATCAGGGTATTATATTTTTTAATATTGTTATTGATGTTTGAAGAAATAACAACTTTTTAACAGGCTATTTTAAACTATTCCTCATTGATATTAACAATCCAAAAAAGCTGACACAGTATAATGATATCCTTTTATGCCAGAAATATTAAATTGATTGTATCAATTGTAGTGTCACACTAGATGAAACAAAACAATGCAAAATTGAGTTTTCTGCTGCATTCTAACACTGTGATGTTTTGAGGATTTTGTTTAAAATTAAAATTATTATCTGATGGATACCTCAGTCTTTCAACAGTGTCAAGATAAAGATGATTTTAAAGATGAGCACCTTTAACCAACTTACAGGGTCAAGTGGAATCAGCAGCATTGAAAACAAGACACTAATGCAGTCTGGCCAGAAGCAGCTATGCTCACGCACACAGGGCCAAATAAAAATTGTCAGCTAATCTGTCTTGCATGCTTGGATGTCGGAGGAACAGGAATACATCAAGGTAACTCTAAAGAGTGTGCCCGTACCTGAAGTTGAAGTCAAGACTATCATGTGTATTAGTATTAATGTTAGTGAAGCCAGATTTTAGAATCTGTATTCCATTATCCAAGCGTGAATCTTTTCTGCGACTAATGTACTGCTTCATCACACGGCTGTCTTCAAAAATCCAAAGCACCAACAACTATTATGACCTGGTTAACTACTGAATTTACCCCTTGTTTCTCTATTTACTCAAACTAAATATTTCAGGAAGCACCCAATGATCACATATGGAAATATCTAATGCACAAATTGAGAACCTTAGGTGGTCAATGAGATTAAAGAACCTGAAAAGAGCTACAGTATTTCTCAATCTCATCTTTGGAAAGAGTGGATACTCTTGAGTGAACTTATTTTTTGTTTTGAATATAGATTTCAGAGACATATTAGTGTGTCAATAGAGGGGTTTTATTTACCAAGCACTGTTGTGTGAGTATTTCCCGTCAAGTCAGATGCTTATTCTATTGTATTTGCTTAAACTTACCATTCATTGAAGTGTGTTTCAAGCAACATGCCGGGCTTTTCTATGAACTGGACGGCAGATACCAAAAATATATATTTGTGTTGGGAAACAGTCAATGTCTGATTGTAATAGCGCTTCATGTCAATGAAGTGCACAGAAATATAATACTGATATGTATTAAAAGGTGCCTTAGTAAATGCAGCATTCAATTATTTCAAAATTAGGGCATTCAATTTTTTTCTTATAGTTTTTTATAGATTTTTGTACCATTACCATATATTTTTTTGTTCAGTATGTCCTCTTTAATATTAAGTATATGTTATTAACAATATTGACAGCATGGTTTGTAAATATGGGGTCTGTGACTTTAAACGGGGCTTGCACAGATGTGGAGGGGCATATGGGACTGTAGTTTGTGTCTGCAGGCACTCTTGACTTTTCATTGTCCTACTCACCCTACCATCTTCAGCAACAAGAAAACCCTTTTTCAAACTTCACATCACAGCTGAGAAGGATTTGCACTGTTATCAAGTATCGGGACAGCACTGAGCATTTTTGCAATTCCTGTCATTGATGAAACATAAGAAATTTGACAAATGAGAAGAGACCATTCAGTCCATCAAGCCCATTTGTTTAGCTAACTAAGCTGTCCCAGTACCTCATCTCATCATACCTTTTAAAGGTTGTCAAGGTTTCCAAAATAATAAATAAGTATTAACAAATATATTAAATCAGTTATATCAATGGCAGTGTCATACCTAATAAAACTGAGATTTCTATTGTGTACTAATACTGTGATGTGGTGAGGATCTTGTTTAATATTAAGATTATTATGTAATGGAGATGTCAGTCATTTAACTATGTCATGATAAAGATGATTCTGAAACAAAGGCTGGAGCTGTTGCAGTAGCTTATCCCAATCTTGGAATGACACTCCATTTGCATTCACAACTAGATAAAACCGTCAATGCTGCTGTCTTCAATATTGGTGCACACACACCAAAGATCCACATGTTAACCTCCCTTCACCTTAACTGTGCTCTCCCAGCTTTGCCACTATTGTAATGGAGATTAGGTTTGTCCTTGGTGCCAGCCTTCCTCCATCTTACAACAAATCCTTGCTCTGACACTTTATTGAGCATACACAAGATGAAGAAGATTCAGATAAAGTGCTTGGAATTAAACTTCCCTGCAAAAGTGGTGAGATCGCTACATTTTAGCAGTGTAGCATGTTACATTGAATACTGTTGCAATACATTCCCAGGCACTTATATCCAACTCTGTGCTGTGCAGGACCAACCACAAGCGTCACCTGGTAGGTAACAACCTAAATATCAGATTGTGATCAGACCAATCTACCTCCTGTCAAGTAAGCAAACCAGCCCCCATGGTGCAACGTCTGAGGCTTTGCCTTGGACACTGTTATCCGAGATTCAATCCCTGCAAGAGGAAACAAAAGTGTATACATCTGATGAGACCCAATTAATGCAAAACAAGTGTTGTATACTTTTTGTATTATTTGGTAGGCACCATATATCATGTCTCTGATCTGCTCGAAACTGAGAGGGTGTGGCAATGTCTGACGACTAGCTGACCAACCACAGGCGTTACCTAGTAGGTGACCAGTAAATATCAGATTGTGGTCAGACCTATGCATGTAATACTCCGATCGTCACCCTGTCAAGTAAGCAAACCAGCCACCATGGCTGTGTCTCAGGCACTGACGTCCAAGGTTCGATCCCCACAAGGGGAAGCAAAAGTGCATACACATGATGAGCCCCAATTAGGGAAAACATATGTCATGTACTCTGTATTATTTGGCAGTTACTATGTATCATTAGATAACATATTTATATAGTTAATTTTTGACTGTCACAGAGCTAAAGTGGTATACATTTGCTAAAGCTCTAACATGCATTCAAAGTATAAGCAAAAGCAATATTGTGATAACTTTTTAAGGATTTTTCTTCTTATGTGGGTTAATTAATGTATGGCCCTCCTGTGAATCTCCTTCGGTGCTACTTTATTAATCACATAGCCCAGTATTGCCACTTTCTGCACTAATTGTAAAAAAACATTTTTACACAAACAGTGCTTCCTGTTCCTTGTCTAATCAAAATTAAATAGCCAAAAGCTATTGCTAAACCAAACTGCACAAACAGTTTTTAACAAGATATTGGCAAAAGAAAAGAAAAGGTAGCCAGAAATAAGTTGAAACAATGGCTGTCATGAATATAATCTCAAACAGATGGAATACATGAGATGCTATTCAAGATGTCTCCACAGTTGATGAGGGAACACTATTAATTAGTAAATCTCATGACAAATGTTTATGCATCAGTTAAGGAAACTTATAATTCTTCAAGAAAGTGAAGAAATTGTGAAAAAAATGGTTTTATACAAAATCTTAACTAACAATGAAATCAGGAATAAAACACAGGCTGCAGCAGATTATGTTTAGGCCATAATGGTAAAAGAATCAAAAAAGGAAAAACAGCATTCCATCGCAAAACTAATTATTCAAGAAACAGCTGTTTTATGAAAAATGGAAATAACTGATGAAGTCCCCCAACGCAGAAAAAAGTGAAAATCAAAGAAACTAAAATTAGTTAGTATAAATATGAAATATTATTTTTTTTCTGTAACAGAGATTAGTTCAAGTGTCTCATATCAGGGTAAATGCTTTCAAAGAGCCTCTGAGTTTAGTAATTGTTCAGACAAATTATTTTGGATGCATAAGTTCATATACCTTGCAAAACAGTTTTAAGAACTCAGTGTAAAAAAAACTCCAGGAAAGTTTATTTTTAATCTTTTGGATGTGTCAACCAGCTAAGCGTGTTTTTTTTACATTGTGTTCTGAATTGTTTTTCATGTTGCTTTGTCTGGCTAACAATCCTCCATTGTCCAAGAAGGCCATAACATCATTGTCATGATCTGAATTGTATTTAAATTTTTGCAGTTGTTATATAGGCTAAATAGATTCCGCCATTGTGTACATTCTGTTTGCTCTGGTTGCCAAGATGTTTCTAGGCAGGGTCAACCACAAGTGTGCAGCACATGACATCAGCATCACCAGAAGAAAGGTGTAAAGGTCAGTATCATACACTTCTTGGTTGTCCAAGTTTGTGGATACAGCAAAAGAAAGACTAACATTCTCAGTTTTCAGTGTGATTTTGACAATAACTTCTTTTGTTAATTGACTATGACTTTCATTTTACTCCTTGGCTCTGGTTATGTGAAATTGTTTTAGGTTTTTAAATTCTCCAGTATGTGCTTAAAACATTTCACATTCTGGGTGTGTTTATTAGTGTATTGTTTCCTGTTAAAAATAATCAGACTCCTAATTCCATTCTTGTTTAAATACAGCTGCCACCCAGCGGAGTCAGTTCATGAAATCATTCTCCACAGTAAAAGTAGGCCTACAATGCTGTGATTGCTGTCCAGTTGTCTTATTTTTTCTAATTGTTAATTGTCCTTTTCACCTCTAATGGTTTTAATTTTAAGTACTTTCACCCACCTGTGCCTGTGGATTGTTCCACAGAGGTTTTGGTTATGTATTTTTTGAGCTCATCATTGTTTGTTTTCTGTTCATATCAGTTTTGCCTATACCTTTTTTAGGTCTGAGGATTTTTTTTCTCTCTCTCTCTATGTGCTAGAAGTCTGTCCACATGGGAAAGGTGAACAAAGCAAGCAGAGCCGTTTCTGACCATAGCCTATCATCCTAGTGGTTAGGACACATTACTGCAGCCCATTGTAGAGATTTCTATCTTTATTTTTTTCAAAAAACTTTGTACGGACCACACCGGAGAAAAAAAGAAATGTTTATGTTGTGCCACATAGCAGTACCTACACTGGCTGCACCGTGCACAGCACAAGCTGTATGAGGTTGCATACACTAGTACAGGCAAAGTGGCAAACACCTCATGCGATGTGTGGCCTCATTTCTACCTTTGCTCTACATGCCCTAACCCTAACCCCATGGTCTTCCTACGTGACCCTAAGCCTGCCAAACGGACACACAGCTGGGTCCCAGTCCCCTCTTCCTCCTCCTCATCAAACGCAGTACCGCAGGGTGACTGATGGCTAACTCGGGTGCAGAGAGAAAATGACTGAGCAACTGACTGAGCGACTAAGTTCACGCAGCTTCCTTCTGTCATTGCCGCCGCTCACTTGGCTTGTTTCTCGGATAGGAAGGTACTAAGGTGAGAAAGTGAGCCTGAGGAGAGGAGGTCTTGGAGGCAGGAGCACTGGCACTGCAGCAAGGACACTTTGGCCACTACACCACCAGAGATTTTAACCAATACATACACTCCAGGGGGACATTATGACATTTAGCACAATGCCAGTTGCTCTGGCGGTGACGCTACAATAACCAGTCAGCAGATTTTCTTGCCTGAGGCACCAAATAGGTCAGAAATGGCCCTCAAAACAAACCTTTGGGGGTTCATCCACAAGGACTTCATTTTAGTACCCTTTTCCTGGCTAGCCATAGGAGCTGTTAGAGATTTTACAGCGTGTACAGTTTTCCTATTTGTCTCTCTTTTGCTCTTGAACTCAGAAGTATGTTTATTATTATTTTTACATTCACATCCTTGTTAGTAAAGTCAATGTCAAAATGCATGAATGAAGGCATAGTATTAATGTTTTTTGTTTACTCAGCCAGTAGATGTTCTGTATGTTCCAATGGTGATGAGGCTAATTGCACCAAAAAGAAAAAGCAACAAAATCTCCTGGGTGGCTTATGCATGAGGACCACAGAGAAGTACACAAACATAAACAATATTGTAATAGAGGAAAACAGCAAGGTAACAAATTCCATTTAAAGAAAATATGGCCGAAATTAAAACCACTAGAATTTCAATGTTTAAAGTATGTATGTATATACAAGGAATATTAGAAACAACCTAAATAAGCTAAAGGTAGTAGTATAATTTAATAATTATTATATCATTGGAGTTACAAAATCATGGTTTATGGAAACTGATGAAGAGGAACATATTCTAGAAATATACGTATTTTCAAAAAAGCAATATGGAAAATTGATGGCTCTATACAGAATGTTAAAAAGAATATTCTGGCTAAAAGATTTACATTACAGAAGAAAAAATATCTGAATCATTGTGAATCATAAGTTATCAAAGGAGTCTGGAGATTTAGCAATAAAAAAGGCTGATCTCAGTGGACAATAATTATCAAAACATAGGAAAACCAAATAAATGATTGAAAATACACAAATATGCAACAAAACAAAGATGTTTACATTTACTTATGAAAATATGATTTTTGTAAAAATAAAGAAACACTTAAAAGAATGGGAAAACAGAAATTTGCACTTAAAATAATAACTGTGTCATTTTATGGATGTTTTCATAAATGTGAAAAGAAAGCACATTGTAATGACCATGGGAGAGAGTGAGAGATGAAGAAATTGATTCAACGTTCATTTAGCTCTTGTGGTAAGTGGCCCTTAAAAGAGACTCTTGGTTTTTCTTGGGCCAAAACCTCCATCTCCTTACTTGGCCACTACCACCAAAGTAATCTTGTTAGACTCCTTCCATGTGGCTCCACATGCTACCATCTACCTTGTCCACTGCCTGCACATTCACATTACTATCTCTACCTTGCATTGCTCACCAAGGGTCAATGGAAACACCATTTACCACATTTTCTTCAAATCTGTAAGCCTATTCAATGTTGGCAGCCATGTATATAAGTCAATGGACTTTAGTGGCAAAGAAGTGTCTTCAAAGTGTTTGTAAATAAGAGCTCTGTATCCTCACACCCATTCACACTGTGCACAAGCTCCTTTAATGGCAAGCTTTTCAAGATTGTTCTCTTGGGTCTATTCTGTAGACATTACAATATTCTGAAAACAAACAAAAAGAAGTTACCTGAACAGATAAATAAAGATAGTATTAAACCAAAATATCACTATTCATTCAAAAATTCTAAATTACAATTGAAATGGCACATTGAAAAATGAAAATAGAAACTAAAGACCTGCTTTCAGCTTGATGACCTATTTTTAATTTCAATGATATGAATGCATGCTTGGGTTTGCCAGGTAATGTCAGTTTCTAAAGTGCTAGACACTCCATGTGCTTGTTGCTTCTGGAACTGATTTTGTTTCCTCTGCAACCCTAACTAGAAAAAAAAAGTTACATTCATATCATTAGAGCATGGCGGTTTGAGCTGTTTTATTAGGATATAGCCGGAGTACTACTGTGGCTGCAGTTTATTTATTCCAATTCCATCTTGTGTAATCTATATAATCGCATCTATATAATTCCATCACCAATTCCACCTGTATGTCATATTTGATCAATTTTCAGATTCTTCTTGCATTCTACAGAGATTAATTACATTTTATAAGAAATTAAGAACACTGAGTGTTATTATCCCACAGTTCTGATTTAGATATGCATACACACAAAATGGAGGAACTGTTTTGAGAGTTTTTTACACAAAGGACTCCTTTTAGGATTCTTTTCATTTTAAACACTTACTTTTTGTCAAACACTTATAAGTGCTTAACTTGAAAAATGACAATTAGCAAAACAACAGACATAAATACAAATACACTCTGTCCTGAAAAGGAGCTAGCTGCTCATTTACTCCCATTCACATCATCATTGTGGCCACTACAGAGTACAATAGACACGGTTGTTCCATCCATCAAACTTTTGTGTAGTATGTGTAGTGTATAATGGTGTTTAGACAAGATGTAATATGACAGTCATTCTATATTCATCTTCCTTACAAGAGCAATTGCATCTTGCTTTTTGTGCATTAACACCTTTAACTTAAATAAATTGGTTATTATCGATGAGTGCAAGGGATTATGAATGTACATAATATCTTCAGCACAAGTCCACAAATGGCAGAATTTACATTTACCCACATTATACACAGCTCCATGATTTCTTTTGCATGAGCCCTAAACAGATCTTACCTTCTCATCTTAAAAATATATCACTATAATTCGCATAATTCATACATTTTGTCATTGTATGGTTGAGGCGACGTAAGGTACAATATAAGAATCAATGCTGGATGGTACCTTACCTCCAGGTACATTCACACACATACAAACTCACAGCAGGTCAATTAATGCACTGTAGGTGACAAGGCGAATAGACTGGCATCCTGACTGGGCCAGAGAGTGACTCCTTATCAGGCAGGAAGGCAATAATGGAAGGAAATTGTGGAAGCACCTGCAACCCAGATGGGCTGGTTAGAGATTACCGTAATTGAGGTAAAAAAAAATAATGGGTGAACTAGGCAAACACGGATACCATAGGCAGTTCATCCTCCTACATGACAGGTGGTGGTGTCCCTCCAGACTGGTCCCAGTTAGGACTCCCGCAGGGTGGCATGGGAGTTGAAGTGTAGAAGAGCAGCCTTATTGGGGTCCGTGGGTGCTACAGAGAGGAAGACTGCCCTGGTTTCCATATGACCCAAAAGTGCTCCGGATCACCTCTGCTGCAACACTGGTAGCATTCTTAGGTCTTGTTTAAAAGAGGCCTACTGCATCACCTCGATAAATCAGAGTTGGGAGGCAGTAGGTGCCTTATCTCATTGGATAAGGAGAGGATAAATTGCTTGGTTGTTATACTCTTGCTTTGATTTTGGCTGGTGCTCAATGGGAAACGTGTTGGTAACAAATAATGTCCTTTATTTGAACTTTGAGTTGTGTTGGTGACATTGTGTCCGAGTTTTATGGGCTCAGTGGCAGCCCCTTGTGATTACAGCAAGCAGCTTCATCATGTGGGAAGAATCCATTATACTGCGGAGAAAGTTCATATTGACCTAATGAAAAACTGTAAACTCCTCAAAGAAGGTGTCCAGAATGTGAACTGAAACCAAGGGATGTGGGGCAGCAACCCTCACTAATGTTTAACCGTGCCAAATTTTATATAAAGTCAGATCCCAGCTAATTTTGTCAAAGAAGGGTGACCTGAATTAGCCATTTATTGGTGCAAATGAGTGCTTTCAGTTTTTGCGAAACAGATCTTGCTTGCAATCGGATGAGGCTATGTTATACCATAAGCTGTACTGGGAATACACTGTAATGTAATAAATAAAGTTTGGAGCATTCATCTAAAGTTTTACTGTTTTTAAATTTCCCATTTAATTCACCCATTTTCTGAACCCACTAAAGCAGTACAAAGACAAGGAGAGATAAATAATATTTTTTGAGGATGAAAAACCATTCTTTAAAAAGACATGAAACAGAGGTCAGATATTTCCAAATAATAATGCATTGAACATTGAAAGCCTTTGTAACGTTGTACTAATCTCTGGAGCAGTTTTTTATTTCTGTAATCTTGTATTCTAAATGAAGGTCATAAAAGGACCTTATCATTGTAGGGGAAGACAAAGTGTAAGTCTCAGACTAATGAATCAATTCCAAAATGTTTAAACAATGTCTGAAAAGAAATGCCCTTCTGCAACAGATGAGGTGACTGACATACATTGACCTGAGCTCAGCATCTCTGAATCTTTTGCATTAAAGAATTTCTAAGGGCTCATTTTCCTTTACTAAATATTATTTAATGTGAGGATTTATATTTGAATATCCAACAGGCTTCATGATTATATTATACAGTGTCATAGAAAACATGGGTTGACTGGGAAGCTGTGATAAAGGCAGGATATGGGTGGACAGGTATCCCAATGGGTTTGGTTAGTGGTACCTTTCCTGGTTAGGAGGCCTATATGGCCATAAGGACAGAGGGTGTCTGCCTCCCAAGACTATGTGGTCCCCCAGTATAGTGAGTGGCAGTATCCCTCTTATATGGCTCCCATTTGGACATCCACAGGGTTGCATGAGAGTTGGGGTTCTCGGGTGCTGCTAGGGGGAGCTGTTACAGAGAAGTTTCATCAGACACAGAAGTGCTTCTAGGTAATAGTCCTATTGCACCAGAAGTACTCCAGGATTTGGGTTGAAAAGCAGCTACTCTGCCTCATCTGGGAGTGAGAGTCAGGAGAAAGTAGACAAGGCTTGCTTGGAGGAGAAATATATGTTATGTTTTTTGATGTAACAGTTATTAATTTGATATAAAACAATGTTTTCAGACTCACTTAATCTAAATTGGTATTGCAGGGCAATGTGTCGTAACTTTATATAATTTATGCATTTGGGAAACAGAAATTGGGTTAATGAATTTTTTGCATTTTGTGTCCATTGAATGGCCTCAAGTGCAGACTTTCTGATATTTTATTTTTGCTAGTCTTAAAAGTGTAATTTAAATGTACAAAATATAGCACACAATAATGCTAATCATTACTATATTATTTAACATGGTAAATATCAGCCATGTCCCCATTTTCTAAACACTTAAGCTATAATCTGCTTTAAAGTCCATTGATGTTCTTGAACTTTGATCAGAATGTTAAACTCATACTTCACCACTCACATGAAAGGGCTCTTGTGTCACATCCTTGTTTGATGTTCTTTGTTCTGGGATGAGTGATTAAATGGTAATAAAATGAACAATACGGGAAAAGACCATTGGTTTTTGTAGAGTCTTTGGATTTTCAAAGTAGTCCTGAAAGAAGCTTTTATTATCTTGCCTTTACAGGAGCTGAGTATTGTTTATGCATGCTCCAGGAATTACTGTCATAGATTGATGAGGGGTGTTTATTACAGGGACAGACAAGAAGGAACGGACTAGTAAAAGACAAAAGACATTAATTTTACTTCTTGCTTGGATTTTCGTTAAAGAAAAATAATACAATAATGTTATTCCTGTGAAAACTTTAATGAAAGTGGGAATTCTCTAGCATGCATATTAATACATTCCAAATTTAAGAAATATTGGTCAGATAGATCAAATCGAGCTTCAGATCCAAATGAGGTACTGAGCAGGGAAAAGCCTAATATCCACTTATTGCCATGGGAGCACCCAAAGGTGTGCATCACCTAATGTATGCCTTTGGCCGGAGTTATACTTCACGCGATACGACGCATGCTGCAGAGGACGCTCCTGCTACGCAAGCGTTGTACTGTTTATACTTGCGCGTGTACTTTATGTTAATCTGGAGGAATCCACCAGGTGGCAGTGCAAGATATTATCACGGTGAGAACAGGTTCGGCTTCTCTATGTTGCCTAAAACACCTATTAAATTCCGATAACACCTTACCGCAATATCTCTGAAAAGGATGTTTATTGATTAAATCCATAAATCCAGGGATGTGTCCATTACAGCAAGCATTGGGCACGACTGAGAAACAATCCCTGGACGAGGTCTCAGCTCATCGCAAGGTGAATACAAGCACACACATACACACTGGCGTAATTTTAGCAGCACCAAATCCCCAAATCTGCATATCGTTGGAAGGAAATCAGAGTACAGTGTGGAATACAAGCAGGAAATACCAGCAACATAACTCCCTTTAAGACAGCAGTGCTATCGCTCCACCACCATGTCACCCCCATGTGTGTAATTATTCCCCCCAAGTGTGTAATTATTAACAGTATTCATTATTTAAACTAAATTATATGTAAAATGTAACATACACACTTTAATGCATTTCATCATGAAAGTGGTATAAAGTACAAATCTAAAGATTCTAAATGTGCAGAGAGTTGGAATATCATACATTTAATTTGTTCTGTGTGGTGATCTATTACTGCTTGCCGTAGCTGTCAGGTCCAAGAAGCTTGCAACGATTAAAAACTGGGATGACATTTACGATGGTCTGCTTTAATGATAAAGTAAACTACGAGGTTAAAGTGGACAATTCGAGATTAAAGCCGAAATTTCCACTTTAATCACAAAATACACGTTTTCACCATGTCCTTTATTTTTTCTCAGTGGCTCAAATACAGCGCTATACATTATGTTGCTGTTGTGAAGTTGCAAAAAAAAAAAAGACGGCACAAAGATGTTATGTGAGACTTTTAAAATGCATCGTGTCATTACGATCGGGAATATGCGACGCTTGAATATAAAAGCACCACGAATGCATCTGTATGTCGGCATTTTGCTTCACCACATCGAACCATTCATCAAACAGCAAAGCACGCACATCGATCCCCGTAGGATCTGCATAGAGGCTTTCTGTCACATGTAGATAGTAAACAGAGACTCTGACGTCACATTCCGACTTTTAGCTCACTGCGCCCCTCGACTTTTTGCTGGTACTGCAACTCGCGCACGCGTCGCGTTAATTTCTGAGGTCCTGCTCAGAGGACGCGTGAAATGAACGCTGGGAACGCGTGGCAGCCATGATGCGGGCGCGTACGCGTTCTGAGCGTGAAGTATAAATGAGCCCTAAGACCTCACAAATAGATTCCCAGAAGGGTCTAAACAATAGAAGAAGGGACAACAGCTATGGTAAAATTTATTTGTAACAAGTAATACTAAAACTCTTTCATTATAGTGTAGAAACATACACTGCTCTAGTGAAAATCTGGATAACCTTCAAAGGTAATCAGAAAGATAAATCAATCAGTCATATAAAACATATTTTACAATGATTTTCATAATATTTCTCTTCTGTACTGATTCTGCTTGGGGGGTTTTATTGTTTATTGCTTTTTAATTTTTCAGCAAACTGTGCTTTGGTTCCAAACATTACCAAAAATGGGTGAATTCTAGAAAACTGCAAAAGGGATGGTAGCTCATTTCACATGTGATTTTTTTTTAGATTAACAACAATGTGTATAGACATACTTAAAATGAAAAAAAATTAAATATATATCTGTTTAGGGAACCTTTTCAGTAGACAGTATGGCTAAGACGTTGCTCCATGGAACATCAGATTAAGGTAGGTGCCATGGGAATTGTCAGCCTCTGTATGGCAAAAAGAAACTCCTGTGAGGCATCTCCTGTGCTCACAAGTAATTTTATGGTTCTCTCTTGAACTTTACTTAAACAGTGGTAAAGATGGAAACTTTTCAGTGGTCTCTAACTCTGCTATTGTCCTGCATATATTTGGCAGGGTGAAGTTAACCCTTCACCTCACCAGCTGGGTACAGTTTGGTCTACTGAGACTTGTCCTTGTTGTTTGTGGTGTGCCTTTATTCCTGCATCATTATTTCTCCCTGATGTTGCCACCTCAAGGATTTTTCTTTTATTGTATTATCATTTGTTCCCTTAAGAAAATTACTAGAAAAAATGTGAATCAGGAAGTTTAGCAACAGGAATATAAACAGGCATGTGGCTGCCTATAGACAGAGAACAATAATGCTTAAGAAAGATCTGTCTATCTGAGGAAAAGCAAGCACATTTTAAGATTAATTCAAATAGAACAGGTGATAAAACATAAGCACAGTAAGCTATATTAAGCAAATAAATTGAAAAATAGTTCCACGGGTATGTCATTTAACTGTAGTGGACTGGCAGAGCTGTTTGTTATTTGGATTAAGCTTGATCCTGATTTGGGTTACGCTTGTTTGTGAATGTTATATCATTTAATATGCAAATATTTAAAAATGTACAAGATGTCCACCTGTCCTTGTACACAAAATATGTAGTCATCTTAGAAAATAATAGACTGTAAGTAAATAACTAAATATGCTAGTGTGGGTTAAATACAAATAGGAATGAATGCTACTTTTTCTAACCAGACATATCCATTAACACACCACATCCTCTCTAAGAAAAGCTAAATGATAGTTTTTTATTTTCGTCAAGTAGATCTGCACTGGTATCTGGAAGGCTGCCAGTTCAAATCCCATTACTGCCAGAGGGGACCCTACTCTGTTGAGCCATTGAGCAAGGCACTTAACCTGAAAATTGCTCCAGGGGTGCTGACCCTGCGCTCTGACCCCCAAAAGGCATGCGAAAAGACAATTAATTAATAAAGTATATCATCATCAGCATTATATTAAATAACCATTTGATAAAGGAGTCAAGTATTGCTTTCATAAATGGGTCAAAAAGCAAGAAAGCAAGTTTATTTTTAAGTGGATTCAAAAGCAAATTCAGTTTTTTTAATGACCAATAGCAACAAGAAAAATGTGAGTGTTCTAAGCAGCTTATTAAAATAGAACATACATTTTTGTCTTGTTGTATATTTATAATTGCATAACAGAGACCTCTTAGCCACATAAAGCGGTCAATAGCCTTACAGCTCCCATCCTCATGTCATACAGAATCTGTTAGAAACTGCATTCATGTTTTCCATTAATGAATTTTCCAGCATTATGAGGGAAGCAAAACGTTTTTACCTTTTCTGATCAGCTGTTTATTAGAGTGTTAGTAGTAATTCTTGTAAAAGAAAAGGGTCATAAAAGACCATTATAACAACTAACAGCAAAAATAAGACCCCATGCCACCCACTATACAGTGGTGTGAAAAACTATTTGCCCCCTTCCTGATTTCTTATTCTTTTGCATGTTTGTCACACAAAATGTTTCTGATCATCAAACACATGTAACCATTAGTCAAATATAACACAAGTAAACACAAAATGCAGTTTTTAAATGATGGTTTTTATTATTTAGGGAGAAAAAAAATCCAAACCTACATGGCCCTGTGTGAAAAAGTAATTGCCCCCTTGTTAAAAAATAACCTAACTGTGGTGTATCACACCTGAGTTCAATTTCCGTAGCCACCCCCAGGCCTGATTACTGCCACACCTGTTTCAATCAAGAAATCACTTAACTCTTTGAGGGCTGAATATTTTTTACAAAAAACTCAGTTTTCTGAAAAGCACACAATGCCCTGGTTTCACACATAAATCAACATAAAATGTCTGTTGCTATGTGCTGTGGCTGCTGTTGGCGCATATTTGGCATCTCTGGCAGCAGTGACAGAGCAGGGGTGGCTCGATGGCCAGCAGGAATGCACGGCGGGCCGGCTACCTCTATGTCTTCGCACAGCAGGTCAGCTACGGTGGCAGCCACAGTGTGACGCAATATGGTTTGTACTTCTTGTCATAACAATTTGTGGTCCTCCCAGGCGAACGCTGCTGTCAGCATATCAGCTACATGAACGCGTTCAGCAGCACGATCAGCTGGCGACCAATAGGCTGATGCTGGTACCTCAATTTTATTTTCGATATCCATCTCCAGATCACTTGCATCAAACTCAGAGTCTAAAAAGTCAGAGTGCGATTCAGCGATAATACGTGAAACATACATGGAGTATTTTGCTCTGAACATCTGCTTTAGTCTCCCCAGATGTTGATGCTGTTTTCAGCTCAGAGAACATTTGCTCTTCACTACTCATGAGGTCAAATCAGCAAAGCTTCGTAACTAACTTTCCTTTAAGAAAGGGGAGTCAAACTAAAAATGTACGGGTGAGTTTTCTCACAGTTTACAGCTGATTACTGTCCTCTACCCCTGAATTTCAACAAAAGTCAACATCAGCCCTGAAAGAGTTAAATAGGAGCTGCCTGACACAGAGAAGTAGACCAAAAGCACCTCAAAAGCTAGACATCATGCCAAGATCCAAAGAAATTCAGGAACAAATGAGAACAGAAGTAATTGAGATCTATCAGTCTGGTAAAGGTTATAAAGCCATTTCTAAAGCTTTGGGACTCCAGTGAACCACAGTGAGTGCCATTATCCACAAATGGCAAAAACATGGAACAGTGGTGAACCTTCCCAGGAGTGGCCGGCCGACCAAAATTACCCCAAGAGCGCAGAGACGACTCATCCGAGAGGTCACAAAAGACCCCAGGACAACGTCTAAAGAACTGCAGGCCTCACTTGCCTCAATTAAGGTCAGTGTTCACGACTTCACCATAAGAAAGAGACTGGGCAAAAACGGCCTGCATGGCAGATTTCGAAGACGCAAACCACTGTTAAGCAAAAAGAACATTAGGGCTCGTCTCAGTTTTGCTAAGAAACATCTCAATGATTGCCAAGACTTTTGGGAAAATACCTTGTGGACTGATGAGACAAAAGTTGAACTTTTTGGAAGGCAAATGTCCCGTTACATCTGGCGTAAAAGGAACACAGCATTTCAGAAAAAGAACATCATACCAACAATAAAATATGGTGGTGGTAGTGTGATGGTCTGGGGTTGTTTTGCTGCTTCAGGACCTGGAAGGCTTGCTGTGATAGATGGAACCATGAATTCTACTGTCTACCAAAAAATCCTGAAGGAGAATGTCCGGCCATCTGTTCGTCAACTCAAGCTGAAGCGATCTTGGGTGCTGCAACAGGACAATGACCCAAAACACACCAGCAAATCCACCTCTGAATGGCTGAAGAAAAACAAAATGAAGACTTTGGAGTGGCCTAGTCAAAGTCCTGACCTGAATCCAATTGAGATGCTATGGCATGACCTTAAAAAGGCGGTTCATGCTAGAAAACCCTCAAATAAAGCTGAATTACAACAATTCTGCAAAGATGAGTGGGCCAAAATTCCTCCAGAGCGCTGTAAAAGACTCATTGCAAGTTATCGCAAACGCTTGATTGCAGTTATTGCTGCTAAGGGTGGCCCAACCAGTTATTAGATTCAGGGGGCAATTACTTTTTCACACAGGGCCATGTAGGTTTGGATTTTTTTTTCTCCCTAAATAATAAAAACCATCATTTAAAAACTGCATTTTGTGTTTACTTGTGTTATATTTGACTAATGGTTACATGTGTTTGATGATCAGAAACATTTTGTGTGACAAACATGCAAAAGAATAAGAAATCAGGAAGGGGGCAAATAGGTTTTCACACCACTGTAGTTGTCCCATTGAAAGAGGTAAAAAAAAAATTGCCTGAGCAAAATCAAGAAACGAAATGCAACTTGGACCTGTTGGGATAAAATTTAGGAAGAAAAAATGAAAATGTGCCAGTCATTGCAGGCCATCTGGCCCTGAAGAAGCTGCACCAAAACATGGTATTCTCTACTATACTGTATGAGTAAGATAAATCATTGATAATCGTCATTGAGAGTTCTAGATGAGTAAGGCTGAAAAACAAAGCTTTCCAAGATGTAAAAATGATAGAGACATCAAATTTCCAGCAAGAAGCTAGAGATGTTTTGCAGCTACTGTGCCTAGATAGCATCCTCTGGATGGAAGATAAGGAGAAAGACGAGAGATCCAGTAAAAGAAAAATGCTGCAGCTACCCCATAGCTTGTCAGACATGTACCAGGAAACCTGAGGAGACACTTGTACCCACAGATGGATCGAATGAAAAGTCACCAACCTCCTAGAAAGTATGGAAAGCTACAGAGGTGCTGTTAACCACAGGGTAGTAAATTAAATGAAAACTTCCACATTACACTGAAGAATATAATTATACAGTGCCTCTGTTGCTAAAAAATCACACTAGAGATTCATACTGCCTTATAAAACACTGCAAATACAGGAAAGGATAAGGCATTACTGTCCTCTAGAAGAATAACTGCTTCAACTATGCCACTGAATAAAACATCTGTTTGCTTTGCAGTTTTCAGAATTTTCAACTTAAGATGAGCAGGATACAAAATAAATGGCTGCAGATAGAGATCAAGAGGGCACTTTATTTCCAGAATAAATGCCTTGCACGCATGAGCAGTAGTAGCGCTGAAATCAGGAAAAATATATATCTGATGGTCCTTAAAGCTCAGCGTATGGTAATTTAAAAATTAGAAAATCAGGAGTCTTGAACAAATAAAGATGCTGGCTGTAGAATATATCCTGTGGCAAGGCTCATTTCAGCAGGCAAAGTTATAAAGGTCTGGAAAGCTTACAAGGCACAGCCTTTTCGAATGTGGTGCATTGTCATCTTCAACATTTTCTTTAACATTTTTTTTAAAGTCAGTAGTTCAGATATTATTTCTCTGGTATCAGTCTTTCAGCTTAGTTAGTTTAGAGGAGAGGGATGCAACTTGGAACTCCAGCAATTGTACTTTACCATTGAGAGAAGACAAATTATTTATCAAGGTACCAAGCTCACCAGGAAATCATTTTTGCTCATCCTTAACTTCAGTAGCATCCTGGTGAATTGCAGTGAAGTCTTTCCCAAAATCAAGCTGCAAGTTTGTAATCTTCATTGTGACAAACCTTTTCAGATTTGTACACATGACATGTATTTTGGAGTCAGCCATGTCTGCATTGGAAGAGGTCGTACCCCAAGATGATTTCTTTATTTTTGCAAACTTGCTACTTCAGAGTGTGGCCTCCTGCCAGATGACATCATGGGAGGTAAGTTAAATGTGATATATTAACTTTATTCCTGGGAGAAAAATGTAAGTAAAACAGTGGGCATCCTGGAAGTGCTGAGCTAGCTAGCGTCCATCCAGTACTCAGGACTACATGACTCCCACAAGAAGTAAAACGTTTTAAATTCTTCTCCATAAATAAGTATTTCTTGGAATGGGATTTTCTCTGCAGAATCTCATTTTCTCCTCTTGGAATCAATTAAATGTCTTTTCCTGGGTCATCCAGGGGAAAAAAAACAGAAGCAGTAAATGTGAAGATGAGACTAAATTCTACTGCATGCTCTCCTTTCCAAAGAAGCAACTGAAGCTGGTGAAAAATGTTTCTTTTTTTCCTTTGACATTAAAATAAACAAAGAAAATGCAAGTAGTCCAAATTGTTTAAAGCACCACAGAGACTACTTACTATATATAATTTAATGAGGTAAAACTCATTTATAGAATTATGCTTCCAACATTTCTCTACCATGCAATTATATCAAGAAAACCGATTGATTTACAAGTATAACTTGTGGTATGTATTAAAATGAGTGTTTTCTGATTAAACTATTATTCCAATTAGTCACTCAGTCAAAGCTAAGAAATAACATTTATTGCATTAATCAAATTGTTTTTTATTAGACACAATTCAAGATCTTTAATTTCCTACTTATTAATCTCAGGGCTCTCTATTGTATTATACCGTAACTCAGTTTTTGGAGGTGATGTGTTGGAAGCAGGAAAAATGGGCAAGCATAAGGAGCTGAGCGATTTTGACAAGAGCTAAATTGTGACAGCTGGATGACTGTGTCAGAGTTGCTCCAAAACAGCAGGTCTTGTGTGGTTTTACCAAGTATGCAGTGGTTAGTACACAACAAAAGTGGTCCAAGGAAGGACAACTAGTGAACTGGAGAAAGGGTCATGGCCATCTAAGACTCATTGATGCCCCATGGAGCGAAGGCTATCCTGTCTGGTCTGATTCCACAGAAGAGGTACCATAGCACAAATTTCTGAAAAGCGTAATGCTGGAAAAGAGAGAAAAGTGTCAGAACATACAGTGCATCTAGCATGCTGCAAATGGGACTGCATAGCCGCAGACCGGTCAGCGTGCCTACACTGACCCCTGTGCACCACCAAAAACTCCTACAATAGGAAAGTGATGTTAAGAACCAAACCATGGAGTAATAGAAGAAGGAGGCTTAGTCTGATGAGTCATGTTTTCTTTTAGATCATGTGGACAGCTAGGTGCACATGCGTCATTTACCTGGGAAAGAGATGGGAACAGCATACTCTATGGGAAAAAGGCAAGCCAGAGAGGCAGTGCAACACTCAAGGCAATGTTCTACAGGGAAACCTATGTGAGTTTTTTTGCCATTCATGTGGATGTCAGTTTAACACATAAAATCTTCCTAAAGATCTTCCTAGATAGATAGATAGATAGATAGATAGATAGATAGATAGATAGATAGATAAGCTCTCCAAATAAATATATATATTGTGAACGCTGGCCCGGACACAGACAGACGGACATCGTTGGGTCCACCACACACTGTTTATTTACAACTAATATTTACAAATTACATGCACACAGAACCCCAGTGCCTCCAGCACCGATTCCCCCAATTTCCAGGCCTCACAGTCTCTGTGCCTCTCTCCTGGCCTCCAGTCCTCACTCTAACTCCGTCCTATTCCACCCGACACCCGCCAATGACTGGAGGGAGGCGGCCCCTTATATGGGAACCCGGATGGGCTCCAGCTGCTTCCCGGCAATCAGTCATAGCCACACCCCAGTGTGGCGGAAGTGCCGGCTGCGCACCCGGAAGCCGTCCGGGTGTCCCCTGTCGTCTTCCCCCCAGCACTTCCTGGTGTGGTGGAAGTGCTGGGCTCCAGTGGTTCCTCAGGCACCTGGGCGCCGCCTGGCGGTGGCCACGGGCCCCTACAGGGTTGGGCTTCCAAGCCCTCTACCCGTGGCCCCCAATACAACCAGGGCGATCGCCCCCTCGCGGTCTGGAGGAGGCACACGCCCTCCTCCGGTCCTCCTGGGCGTCCCGGCTGGGCTCCAGCCCCGGCCAGGTACCACACGGGATATTCAGGCACCGGGGCACCGCCTGGTGGTGGCCACGAGTCCCTACAGGGCTGGGCTTCCAAGCCCTTCACCCGAGGCCCCCAAAATAACCAGGACGGATGCCCCCTCACGGTCTGAAGGAGGCACAAGCCCTCCTCTGGTCCTCCTGGGCGTCCCGGCCAGGCTCCAGCCCCGGCCGGGGACCACAATATATCTATATAAAAAACCCAATGTCTGTCTATCTGTCTGGTTTTCACGCGAGAACTACTTAATGGATTTAGATCAGGTTTTCTTCTACAATTTCGTTTGATATTGCAATTTCTCTCATTGTGCTAATAATCATAGTTCACTTGCAGAAGCGATATAGTTGAGGTAATCCATGAGACACGCAGCTGGCTGAGGGGAGGGGGAAGTGTAACATCAGGAGTAGAAAGCCGGGCAGAGCCCTCCTAACTCACACACCAGCCTCCAAACGAGTTGGTGTACTTCTGCATGCCAAGGCTCAGGAGCTGTCCAGGCGCACCCTTTTGGTGGCCACAGACCCCAAGAGGGTTCAGCTTCTAAGCTCCAAGCCCGTAGCCCCGATGCAACCTAGGGGGGCTTCCCTCTTGAGTCCCAGGGGAGGTACTTCTGTTGACATGTCCTCTCCCCAAGTCCTCTCCTGAAAAGGGCATCCCGACTGGGCAAGGACCCCAGCCATCTGTCACTATATAAATAAATAAATAAATAAATATATATATATATATATATATATATATATATATATATAT
>JANRMT010027041.1:70011304-70096980 GCA_026402145.1 Polypterus bichir lapradei
GATAGATAGATAGATAGATAGATAGATAGATAGATAGATAGATAGATAGATAGATACTTTATTGTCTTGTCCAAAAGGGAAATTAAAATTGTACAGAAGTTTCAAAACAATTAATAAAATAATTATAAAAACAAACTACAACATTCAGCTCCCCAAAACATATATAAACTTCTGGATTGGATAACAAAGATCAGCTACTTTCCATACAGGATTGTTGCAAAATCCCACACCCCTTCACGGCAATGGTATTCCATGATGGCAGTGGCCTCTTTCAGCAGGAAAATGTGCCCTGCCACACTGCAAAAATTGTTCAGGAATGTTTTGGGGAGCATGACAAAACATTCAAGGTGTTGCCTTAGTCTACAAATTCCTCAGATCTCTGTCTAATTGAGCATCTGATGCATCTGAGATGTGCTGGAAATACAAGACCGATTCATGTAGGCCCACCCTCACAACTTACAGGACTTAAAGAATCAGCTGCTAACATCATGGTGCCAGACACCACAGGACACTTTCAGAGCTCTTGTGGAGTACAAGCCTTGATAGGTAAGCATTGTTTTGGCAGCATGAGGGGAACCTACACAATATTAAGCATGCAGTTTTAATGTTGTGGCTGACTGGTGTATAACATAGGCATTCTTTGTACATTTCACTATCACAGTTCCAAGTGTATCATTACCTTAATGTGTTGTTGTTTAAAGAAAATTTTTCATTTTAGAAAGTGAATTCTCCATACTGATATACTGTATTTTCTCAAAAGACAAGCAATTCTAAAAACCTCCAAACTCTGTTATAGTTTTATAATAGGAAAATAATGACCAGATGTTTTTGGTAATATGTTTAAATGACACAGAAAAGTATTATACAGTATATCCTTTTTAAATATACAACTGAAATTACAAGGAACAGATGTAGTCTTTAAAATTAGTGAAAGTTGCATTTAAATAAACATCTTCACAAAATAAGGAGGCAGCCAGTGAATAAATAATGCATTTTTCAGTGTTGCTAACTGTACCAATGATGTAGGGAATGGAAATTATTTCCAGTTGAACAAAGAAAATAAAGAAATTAGATGTGTTGTGGAATGCCAAGAACAGAGATGGGTTCCATTGCTAAAGGTACCAACATGAGACCACCTCTGAGACCACCAACAAGACACTGTGCATCACACTCTGGTGGGAAACATGAAGTATTCTTTCAGATAGATAGATAGATACTTTATTAATCCCAAGGGGAATGCTAAAGGACAGGTAACCATGCACATCAGATCCAAACAGGCATAATGACACCCTACTGATGACACAGTGCAGATAACATTACTTACAGTACGTGTGACATTCCAAGGTGGTGTTAGGCAATTGAGATCAAATGCCACTAGAAGAACATCTCTGGTGTTGCTGTATCCAAACAGGGTAGTCTGGCCCTGTAAGTGACTTTGGGGATTGACAGCAAGTGAACCTGAGTTTGGGTTTAAATCACCCTTAGGTGAAAGAGAGAGAAAGAGAACTTGGAATATAAAGCAGAAGCAGGAGGTCTCTGGTGTGAGAAGGGTGGTGGTGATCTTGTTTGTTTGCTTAAAACAAGAGGTGGTCCTGTTTTCCTCTTCTAAGATATCATGTCTCTGAAAAATTCATGGTATCATGCACATGGTTTATAGCTTGGCTTTAGTTGCTGCTGCACACAGCAACCAAGACCATCACCAAAACAGTCACCTTTAAATAAGTGCTTTACTTGATGTGAATAAAAATAGACAAACCAGGACAATTGGCTCTATTAATGTAAATTCTAACCATTTATTTTTAATCTACATATTCTAAAACCTAGAGTCCAAAACCTTTCTTTTCAATCCACCTATTTTCACATCATATTATAAAGCTGCAAAGACATTATTCTGTAGTCAGCACACGCAGAACATTGATTAATCACCAGTGATACAATAAATGATTTTGTTATACCTTATTTTAATTAGATTTATTTTGATATACCAGTAGTTGGCCTGCTCTGCACAGGTTTAGCTGCTAATGTTTGCTTTTTTGAGGTAAGCAATCCAAATCTTTTATTGCCTTGCCAGTTCTGGGATTGTCTCTTCTAGCCTCCCGTTTTGGTCACTGCCGATTTCCACCACTGCACTGGTGGTCATTTTACCTTTTCACCATGTTTTGCAGACCGAAGTGGTTTCGTGTGACTGACTTCATAAGAGCAGATACAACATCTCTTACTGATAGGCAGAGAGAGAGAGAGAGAGACATTGAGCGGATTGGTTGGAAGTTTAACGCACATGCAGGGTTTCAGAGTCTAGCAAATTAAGAAACACTTTAACAAAGTTGTTACTTAAAACTAGAAAAATACTACAAACTTAATACTACTAAAATTGTATTTCCTGTGGCACTGACTAGTGTGAGCTAGAAAGACTTTTTTTCTCCAAACACATTAATTTACATTATCATTTCTTTGTGCTAATTCTAGATGGATTTCCATAGGCCTTTCCTGCTAGCTATAAGACAGGAAATATTTGCTATTGGATTTTCAGGAAGACTGTATATTTTACCTCTTTGAATAAGACATTGGAAATACATATTTTAAGTGTAATCTTTTTATTGTTTTTCACAAGCATTTTATGTTTTAAATAGTAAGTGTGAATGCAAAACACCTGACCTACTGACATGATGTCCTTCTGCCAGTTAATATATTTTACAAGCTTTCAAGCAAATTGAAGAAAACCTAATTGTTCAAATAAAAATGCAGTTATTCTAAACCATTAATCTCCGGGTTCTCAACCAGTGTGTTTTCATCTGTCATATATTCATGAATATGCTCATCTTGCATTAAAGTTACACGCTTCAGTTCTGTGTCAAGGCTGGCTGTTGGTGAATCATTGTCATACTTCTTATGAGAATGAAATTCATTTTCATAATCAGGTAATAGGATTTGCTCTTCATGTACAACTTCTGCAGCCATCTGTGATTCAGAGCATAAGCAATATGAAAAATAAAAAATAAAAGGGTTTTGACAGTTATTAGAATGCACATATTTTTTAAGACCATTTTAAACTTATGATTAATTCTGAACAAAGATCCTGGTAATTTGACAGCCTACATACTTCACAAAGTCTATTTTTTGGCTAACACCCATATACAGTATATTTATCCATTTATTCATTCATGCTTTTCTGAACTTGATCCATTAAAACAAATCGCAGGGAGCCAAAACATTTGGAGTAAAGTAAGGACCATTCCTAGAGAGGGTGCCAAAGTCCATTAGAGGGCATACTCACTGAGGCTGGGCCTTTTAAAGTTGTCTATTACCAAAACATACACATGTTTAATACAGTTCCTATAAAAAATAATTTCCCCTTGGATGTAAAGACTCTTTAATGTCAAAGTGAAAATAGATTTCTGCAAAGAGGTTTAAATTATTTATGAATATAAAACACAAAATAACTGATTGCATCTTTTCACCCCCATTAATATGACACATCTATGTAATCCTTTAGAAGTTCCACATATAGTTCAATTGAGATCACTTCTCTCTAGACAAAGAGTTTTAATTGACTGAAGTGTATGAGACATGTCATGGTCTGACCTACACAATAAAGACAAAAGAATACTCACAAATCAGGGGACAAGAAATTATCCAAGTCACTGAATATCCCTTGAAGTTCAGTTAAATCAGTCATTAACAAATGGAAAGAGTATAGCTCAGCTGTAAATCTCAAAAACTGAGTGATCACACAAGAAAAAGACTAATGTGGAAGGTCATCAAGACAGCTATTATAACTCAGAAGTCACAAGCTATAGTGGATCTCACAAGTCACAGTTTTATATTGCAGTGGCAAAGAGAAAGCCACTATTAAAAGGAAAAAACACAACATCCTGGCTAGAGTTTATCACATGGAAGTCACTGAAGTCAGCTGGAAGAAAGTTTCGTAGTCTGATGAGACAAAAATTGTGCTTTCTGGCCTTCAAACTAAATGACATTTTGGAATCAGCACATTATTAAAAAACCAGCATCTCCACACAGTGAAGCACTGTGGTACCAGGATGCTTCTCTACAGCAGGCCCTGGAAGGTAGACCATAAAAGGAATGTAGCAAAATACAAGGAAATACTGGAGGACAAGCCAATGCAATCTGTATGAAACCTGCACCTTGGGAGGATATTTGTTTTCCAGCAAGACACCAACCTCAAGCATAAAGTTAAAGCTTCATATGAATGGCATTAAAAACAACAATGTTAATGTTTTTAAGTGGCCGAGTCAAATTTCAGATCTCCCATTAAGAATTTGTGGCTGGACTTGAAAAAGGCTGTTCAATCATAATCCCTGAGCAACCTGACAGAGCTGGAAATGTTTTGCAAAGAAGACCGGGGGAGAATTGCAGTGTCCAGATGTGCCAAGCTGTTCAAGATCTGCTCAAGACTCAAAGCTGGAATGGCTTCCAAAGTGAATCTACTAAATACTGACTTAAAGGGGAAGAATACTTACATAATCACCTTGTTTTTAATATTTGTAATTAACTTAGATCACTTTGCAGAGATCTGTTTTCACTTTGATAATAAAGTATTTTTCTGTTGTCCAGGGTCAAAAAGGACAGACTAAATCTACTGTAAAACAATGATGTATATTAATGCAATGTGAAAAATCTTTTTATACTTTTTATAGCCATTGGATTTGGAAAACAGAGTAACTAGAGGAATCCTACATGGACATGAGTGAAAAATATAAACTCTAAGAACGTAAGCCATTTCCTGGCTTAACCCCTGTGCCATTGTACTTCCACAGATGTTCCATTTAAAAATCAAATGTTCATTTAAAGCCTTTTTTTCTGCAGCTACATCCTACATGGCTAAACAAAAGCAGCATATGACAAGATAATCAGTTCATCAGCAAATAAATAACTGCTGCAGATGTCATGTTACTATTTGTTATTTTTTATGATTATTATAGCTGTACTTTAGTTTTCTGTGGCATTCTGCGAACAATCAAACTAACATTGCCTTGTAACACAATAAAACTGCAACCACTTACTTGATCAATGGGCATGTCGACCTTCATATTAGCTTCTTCTTGTACTTCATTTGCATCATGGGTCTCTTTTCTGGTGGCAGGGGCATTAAATACACCTCCCTCTTCTGAGTAAAACAGGCAAAAAATCAATATTAATTGTAGCTTTCTTAATCGATTATACAGCTTCTTCCATTTGAATTAATGGGATAAAACTATATGACCATTACAACAGCTTTCCATCACATTAATTGAAAAAAAAAAACTGCAACAAGATAATGAGTGAAAAACAAATGTTGTGTGATGATTGTGCATTTAACAAGTCTGACATTCAAAACATGCTCAAATAAGATAATATTTTGCAGGAGCACATTTGAGTTTTTGTGTTGTAAGTAACACATCTTAAATTGCCATGCATGTAAGCTGGACGTAATCCTTATGTCTTAACATGTAGCAGGTGCCACATGTTCTATTGGCACTTTGTTACTTTGCATCTCCTTAATGTGTACCACTGAAAATGGGTTGCTGTGGGTTCACCCCAAAATGGGGAACTGCTCCTTTAAGGAGAAGACACAGCACAGACAGGATGGTTGACATAAAGAGAATTTAACCCATAAAGCAGGGGTTTCAATCTCTAGGCCTGGAAGGCCCAGAAGCTGTAGATTTTCATTCTAACCCTTTTCCTAATTGTAACACGAATGTAAGTTTAATGTCACTTTGCTCTGTACAAGAAATTATTTTATGGATTCATTCATATGTGCAGGCCAAGTTTGGCACACGGGGACTAGTCTGCCTGCATTTAGAAAAACACTACTTTAGCAGTTTGGAGAAATAAGGGGCAACTGCAAAGGCATTGTACTATTCCTGAGATGAAATTGAATCCTTTCCTTTCCTTATTTGGAGACCAGAGAGGGGCCTGCATGTGGAGCAAACAGTATAAATACATGGACAAGCAGTGAAACCCTTCGAAGCCAATGGACGGACAAATGGGTGATATCGTCATTTGTCCCGAAAAGCCTTCCAGCGCAGCGACGAAAAATTACAGACTGTAAAGATCAAGATCCCACCTTGATATTGTCATGCTATTATGGCTTCCCATCTGTAATGCTGCATAAATCGTCAGTAAAGAAAGCTAAGTTATTAACTCTTATGTGATTTTTACTGCCGTATCACTATTGGGATATTGCCTTTTACGTTATATTTATATAGTTTGTGGTTACTTAAAACGCCGCAATTTAAAAGAACTTATTCCAACTAGGAAGCAATTGCCCTAAAGGAAACACTAATCAGTGACCAGTTTTCACTGCTAATTAAGTTGTTTTCCCATCATTTTAATAGCCTTGTTTTTAAGGATTCAGTCCTCTGAATTGATTCCTTTCTTCATTAAATGACAGCCAAACAGAAAAGAGATGTGAAGCAAGAGAAGAGATGACCAACTAAACTGGGATTTCAAACTCCAAACAATTTCACTCCAATCACTTTCATAATGAGAAGCGGATTCTTTCTGTTAATTAAACCCGTTATTTAATTCCATGGCTTGTTGCTGCTCTCATTCTGCCATAGCAGACATTTCCAAAACTGTTGATTTTTCTGTCTTTTCTAAGAACACCATCAAAATGTTTTGGTGACCTGAGAGATAAACCTTACCGAGACCATCACCTTTCTTTATTTTCAGATATTGTGTGATGGGCACAGGTGAGCTGGTCATGTGGCAGCTCGTTTTGTGTCTTCTTTATTGTTTGGCTGCTAATTAAGGAAAAAGAGACGACTAAGGGGCCTGAGTCAAGTTAATTAAAACTAAGGCAAAAGAAGTTAATTAGCAGCAAAAACTGGTCACTATTGAAGAAGATGGTTAGAATGAAAACCTGCAGCCACTGCGGCCTTCCAGGACTGGAGTTTGACACCCATGCCATAAAGGAAGAAACTGAGAGAGAGACAGAGACATCGACATCGAGTGGTGAAGTAAGTAGAAACAGTGTTTTAGCATCAAGAGCCACCTGCTGGAAGAAGGTTTCTTTTGCCCAGGTTTACAACTGAGACATGTCTCCGAAGATGTACTTTTTTGCAGTTTCTCCAAAACAATAAACCTATGGACTGGTAGGACATAACGTTTAGGCTGTTGTCATCAGCTGGCTGAATACTCCGTTGGTCTTTCGGAATTTCATCACCCTCTTGAACTTTAAAGATAGTAAACCAAACTTTGATAATATGGGGGAAGCAGGTAATCTTTAGCCAATACATCTCACATTCTAATTTGTGAGTTTCTGTGTTTATTCCTATTATGTATTTGTTGCTTGGGGAGTTATGTTTGAACTGTTTTGTCTGTTAATATGTAAATATATCTTTTCTTCCCCATTTCTTCTATACTTTTCATCGTATGCTGATTTGGGATTTCGGGACTTGTGGTGAGTGGGTTAAATAGGATGAGTGTCACAGAGCCCCAAAAGATTTCTATAAATTAAATTAAGTACTACTGCTATTAGTATAGAAGTGTTCTATTCATCTGGCTGGATAGTAGTAAAAACAATGCAAATATAATGTTGATACTTGAAAATAAAAACCTGAAAAAGTTTAAATCTTATAAAATAAAGATGCAAAACTTGCAGGAATACAGATTCAAACTAAGTGACTTTAAAACCATTAAAAGATCTACTACTAATTATAAGAAAAGATAAACTACTCAAGGCGAATGTTAACACAGAGGCAGCATTTGCTTTTAGCATTGCTTTAGCTTCTCACACTCCTTTGCTTGCCTTTATTCCTTATTTCACACAAACCTATCTAAAATATGGCTGGAGTTTGTTTTTTACCACCTAGTACATCATCTGAGTTTAAATGATTTAAGTCAAGAATCATGAACGAAGGATCACCACAAACATGCTGTCATCTAAAGGATTCAACAACCTGCTTCATTCTCTGCTTCTGCATGGCCAATGCAAGGGATTTCCAGTCTGGGGTTACTACTGTAGCTGTTTTCATTTGGTTGAACCAATTTCTTATTCAGGATTTTAATTTATTTCTTTCTTTAATTATACACCTCATTTCTGCTTTCCTTTTGAAGAGTTACAAAACTGTACTGTATAATAACAATTTTGCAGGAATTTTGAAATACTTGGATTGGATTAATGTATTGTCATAGCTTTCAGCACCTAAGACTTTCTTCATACTTATTAATCATGTTCTTTTCATGTTGAGTAATTGCTTCTTTGTTAACAGTTTACTCTCTTAATTGCTTCTAAATGGTTTGCTTTAAAATGAAAAAAGAACACAATAATTCACTTTCATTGGAATGTGTGTGTTCATCATTAAAAGGATGCATATCTGTTCTTGCAATTAACAGACACATATCTTTCCTAAATCCCTTAGAGGAGTGAACCAAACTATTTATTTCTTTATAAACCCAATTAAATTAGAAAAAAGAAACATTAATTTAAGGTAAGGATAAACTGCTTAGAACGAATACCAGTAGCCATGGTGGTAAGACAGCACCTGGGAGCTGGAGCATAGGGGCTTTGACAAATGTGTACAAATTTGCTCTTGGAGGGCCAAAGTAATACTAGAATTTCTATGAAACAAAGCTCTTTCCTTCATCGGTGGTTGGCCATACTTGTAAAACTAAGCTTGTTTTATTGTACTTAATAGACTTGGTTATTTTACAACATTAGAACAATTTTGATGAGAACAGGCCATTCACCACAACAAACTTGACAATCATATTTGGGTAGATTCCCCAAAATATAATCAAGTTGAGATTTGACGGTCCCTAAAATACACATTATTGCCTCACTTTTTGATCATTTATTCCATACCAGTAACGGCGCACTGCACGAATACACTTGACTTGAGCATTTGTAGTTTTCATACTCTTTCCCTGAACGTTTAGCATTCGTTTGCTCAGAGGTTGATGCGCTTGCTGCTTCTTAAGCAGTTCTTCTTTTCTCCACCCTAGCGGTCCTCTTCTTCTCTTCTTTTCGTATTAAAACTGATTAAGTCAGTTTTTGTGTTGCAATTACTTCATACATTTTCTTTAATTCTTCACTTAAGCTGGCACTTAATGCTTCAATCTGCCAAAAGAATGATTTAAGATATGAAGAGGTAAGGGAAATGACAGCGAAGATGGTAGGGATGAGAACGGCGCCCGTACGCATGCATTGTACGGCCGTCCTATTGGCCACTGCCCAGATTTGACCCTATAATAAAATAAAATAAAAAAAAAGACAAATAACTTTAGAAGTCAATTATCACCACAAAAACAAATTAGTAGACATCACTTAGTATCTGTGTACCAAATTTCAGGTCAATATGACAAACGGTTTGCGAGCTACAGTTGATTTAAAATCCTGGACAGACAAACGAACAGCCACGGTAGCATATTATATTTAAAGATGTCTATAGTCATTTGTGTGAAGAAAAATGTTTTAACAATTTTCCAGCCATATATTTGAAAAATGTATATTAAAGTAACATCAGGGATCCACTGTACTAATTCTTTTCATAATTTTAAACACTTTAGTCACCTCTTAATCTCAATTTTCTCAAACTGATAAGGTTGAAATCCTTCAGTCTCTCCTCTTAGTTGGCAATACATAGTTGGACTTTCTCTGCACTGCCCTGTCTTTTTTGTAATATGAAGACCAAAGTGGTACACAATACTCCAGGTGAGACCTTACTGATGAGTTATACAGCTTGAACATAACCTCCCTTATCAAACACTGATGCAAATATTCACATTCAATCCACACATTTGACATGTGTGTGAGCTGTGTACTGAACTGGTACTGACTTTACAATAGCAGAATTAAGGATTTGTGCTGTTCCTTTGAAAGTTCTTTTCACCCTGTTTGTAGCCACAGGAACTTTTCAATGTGAAATGACTGACCAATCGGGTATTTCTCAGTCATCGCCGATTCGCACTATGCCAGCTGTATGGGATGATATTATCCACTTGTCATCCACATAGATAAGATTTCCTTACTCTGTGGTTGAACAGGCAAACATCACAATGCAATTTGTGCATTGGATTTAATTGGAGTGGTCGACTGCATATACATTGTTATTAAGGCGTCTTCAGAGAATGAATTTGCTTATGTAAATAGAAAGCATTTCCGCTTTATTAATGTGCTGCTCTGTAGTCCACAGAAAGTGTGTCGTACTGTGCAAGCATGTAGCATGCTGCATAATGTGGCACACAATCGTGGCTTGCCCATACCTGAAAAGATGTGGTATGATGAACCTGACCCTGACCCACCAAATGATCAGGACAGTGTTACAACCTTGCTTGAATGTAATTTGCAGAATTTAAAAATGGGTAATCAGATGCAGCATTTCTTTTTAATCAATTCATTTAATTTGTGGTCAATATCACATAGTACAGCCCTTATATTCCTTAGTTCATTGGCCACATCTCTTACAGCATCCACTATTGCATTTTGTGACTCCAGAGCAGCATCCATCAGCACACAGCCAGATGGTCACCTGACGGTTGCTGAGACAGGGGTGTTAGCACAGCCAACACCCGAAAATGTGCTTACCATAGCAGCACCATCATCTCATGGATCTTCGTGCCCAACATGGGGGTTACCTTGTGTAATATTGTCTGAAACAGAATAAACAGTAATCCTGCATCTGCTGCCTGCTTGTTTGTCTTATTAAACATGCAAATTATTTATACTTCTTTTTTATTTTGGGTACTCTGTGACTTTTGAGTGCCATCACCATGCTGTGCCACGCCATCAATTTTCTTTTGTTGCTTATACCACTGCTAAATAGTACATTTTTCCTTGCCTCCGTTTCAGCAGACTTCCATTTCCTCCACTTCAGCAGACCTCCATTCACTGAAATTCTTCTTTTTTACATGTGTTTTGCCATTGTCTTTTAACAAAACACTGAATGGATTGGGACATTTATATTGATTTGCATATTGAAATAGGTATTATTCTAGGTATAAGTCAGGATGGGGCGGTAAGAGTGTGCATGTGCATTAAAATTCACGTTGATTGGGATTTCTAAAGGGAAAGTGTGTAGAACTTTGCTTACGCACAGCGTTATGCATCTGATTTTTTTGTGTGTACGCATATTTGTAGTTTTGTCTGTACGCCATGTTTTAGTGTGAATTCTGCACAAGGTGTTACACATGAGACCCGAGAATTTTGAGCTTCTTTCAAAGTTCCTTGTTCTATGGAGGTTAATTGTCTCTAACTTTGTCAAATAGAGTTTTCATTTTTGTTTTCTCCATTATAAGGAAAATAAACCATGTTTCTATCTGATTTGAATACATCTTGTTGCATTCAACTTTCCCAAACCAAGAAAAAAAAATGACCAGTAGTCCACAGCACACCACTCCTTGTACACTATACAACACATCTCTAAAAGTAAGGAATAACTAGGTTAAGAAATTGTAATGACACCATTGAAAACTAGAATTGTGGTACTGAAAGTGCACATTTAACTTGTGCAGCTGTACTTACTTTGCAGGATACAAACTCAACTAACACTTCAGTGCTCCAGTGCAGGACATCCCAAGTTGAATCCTGGGGTACCACTGCAGCTGCTGATTTTCATTCCAACCAGTTTCACAAATAAATGGTTCAGTCTTACTTCTAAATTATCTAATTGTTTAATTAGTCTTGTTCTCTTATTTTGCATTCAGATATACATGGTAGTTCGTTTCCCGGGTCCTCCCTGCGTGGAGTTTGCATGTTCTCCCCGTGTCTATGTGGGTTTCCTCCGGGTACTCCAGTTCCCTCCCACTGTCCAAAGACATGCTGGTTAGGTACATTGGCGATTCTAAATTGTCCCTAGTGTGTGCTTGGTATGTGTGTGTGTGTGCGCCCTGCGGTGGGCTGGTGCCCTGCCCGGGGTTTGTTTCCTGCCTTACACCCTGTGTTGGCTGGGATTGGCTCCAGCAGACCCCCGTGACCCTGTAGTTAGGATATAGCGGGTTGGATAATGGATGGATGGATGTATATACGTGGTGGTATAATTACATGTAAAAATTCAGAAATTTTTGACATATTTTTAAATGTTAACTTTTTTTACCACACTCTGTTTAATTCACCTTTTCCTGTGGAGTTTACAACCCTTAATTGTATTCAAATACTGATTATTAGTGATGAGCTGTATAGACAAAGATGCAAATGGCACTGAATACTAAAGGGAAGCAGCTGCTTTGGTATAAAATTCACTCATAAGCTAGAATGACCAGAACATAAAAAAGAACAAAACAGCAAGAAAAAGAAACATAAATAATAACACACACACAAAAATGCTTGATGCATTCCCCTAAAAATTTTAGCAAACCTATTTTGTAATTTATGGATTCACGAAAGAAAGGCAGAAACTGGGAAATAACAGCTTGTTTATTAAAGGCAGGAGTCCAGTTACAAGCAGAAGGTGGTTGTGATGAGCACCTGCAGTTAAGGTGGTCCACAGGACTGAACTTGAGGACCACTTACTTAAGCCTTTTATTAATAATTGATATGCAAATGTATGTAACATTGAAGTAGAGATGGTAAAAAATGCAATTTTCTAAATTATGTTTACATATAAATATACTAGCATAAATTTTTTAATGCAAAATAAAAGAAGAAACTGACTAATTAAACAATTAGCTCATTCAGAAGTAAGACTGGACAATTTATTTGTGGAACTGGCTGGGATGAAAATTAGCAGTCACAGTGGTACCTCAAGGACTGAGCTTAGGTATTCTTGCTCTAGTGGAAAGTGCCAAGAAGAACTACTGCTATGAATCTAGTACTGTTTCCAAAATAAAACTCGGCTAGCAGTACATCTCCCAATATAGATCAGGACCAGACCTTTCTTTGTTCTTTGTTCTTGTGAACAAAGTGTTTCAATTATTGGACATCCTTCCAATGTCCTTCCTAGTGTGTGCTTGGTGTGTGTGTGTGTGTGTGTGTGTGTGTGCCATGTGGTGGGCTGGCGCCCTGCCCAGGGTTTGTTTCCTGCCTTGCACACTGTGTTGGCTGGGATTGGCTCCAGCAGACCCCCGTGACCCTGTAGTTAGGATATAGCGGGTTGGATAATGGATGGATGGATGGATTATCCAATTCAAGCTTGCTGGGAGACTATGCCTATGTCAGCATCATTGACTGTAAGGCAGGAACCAACAACTGGGCACAATCGTGCACACACACACACACACACACACACACACACACACACATACACACATCTCCTTACAGAAGTCCCATAGTCATTCACAAAATAACCTAACACACAGCTTTGGGGTGTAACTGACAAATAACCCATGCACACATTGAATATAGAAACTCTACTTAAAACAGTGCCAGTGATAGAGCTAAGATTTGACCCCAGAATCCCAGGCACGTGAGGGAGCATGGCTAAGTACCACTGCGATGCTTGTATATCTGTACACATTATTTTTACTTGTATTTTTATGTCACACTGATGGCTCGTTATGTTGACTGCACACATTACCATTATAGTCTATAAGATTCACTTTGTATTTCCTTTTGACTTCTCAGTCTCATTTCTGATCTCATTTGTTTTGTAATTTAGTTAAATTATTTAACAATCTGTGTATCTGTGAGTTATGAATGCTAGACCAGGTGTTATCTTTGAAAAACTGAATATACTATTTTCCTAAAAAGTTTTGAACAGGCAAAATCACATACATTTTAAACATTATTTGGTATTGTTTCTTCAAAAATCTGTCATTAATGTAGTAAGTTTCCATATTTTCATACCTGTCTATCTGTGCTTTCGCCATAATGCTCCATGAAAGAACATTTCCAGTATTCCAGATTCTTGTGTTTACAGGAGATACTGAGTAGGTTAATTCACTTCAAAAATTTCTTCTTTAGCTATTGTAATCTCTATGAATGTATATCTCATCTTGGATTCCATGAGCCAGTCATAAAATCCAATACTGTTTTTTGATAATGCTGCAATGCTATGGCATTTACTAAATTTCAAGTGACATACCAATAAACTCATATGCTATACAGTACATACAAAGAAATCCCTGATTCTTAAATGCAAAGCTTTATAATCAAACACCACAGAATTTCCATCCATCCCACTATATCCTAACTACAGGGTCACAGGGGTCTGCTGGAGCCAATCCCAGGGCACAAGGGAGGAGACAAACCTAAGGCAGGGCGCCAGCCCACCGCAGGGTGCACACACACATACCAAGCACACAGTAGGGACAATTTAGAATCACCAGTGCACCTAACTTGCATGTCTTTGGACTGTGGGAGGAAACCAGAGTACCCAGAGGAAACCCATGCAGACATGGGGAGAATATGCAAACTCCATCCAGGGAGGACCCGGGAAGCGAACCTGGGTCTCCTAACTGCAAGGCAGCAGCGCTACCCACTGCGCCACCGTATAATAACTTATATGTCAAGAAGCTGTGTGACACCATTTCTTTTGAAGGTCACCTATTACTACTATTATGTGCTCATAACATTCAAGCCACACCTCTTCTTCATTACATTCTTAATGTGACAATCTCAGATTTGGTTTCTGACACTCATCTGCACTGACCTTATCCTTCTTTTCTTGAATGTACTATATATATGCAAATGATGCATACATCTTTTTTTCATAGCCTTTAAGTCTAATTCAGGGTCTCATTGACCTAGACTGGATACCACACATAAGATCAAGTAGGCTCCCTAGGAATTTAAATGCCATGTTTCTTATTAATATTTAACTTAAATATAACTGCCTGGAGAAGTGCAGTGGCACAGAAGTCACCATACAGTTTAAGTTGCCTAAGAAGGATTCCCTGGCCTCTCCTGTGAAAGGAGTTTTTATATTCTTTCTGTGTTTATATTTCTAAAACTTTTCCTCAATCAGTCAGTATGGGAATATATGCCAAACTACCCTGTAATGGAACAAAGGGTCAGGAACTCTTGTTATAATAAAATTCTTTGGAGAAGATTCTGAAACAATGTACTACAGCATTTAGTTAATCAAAGGAGCAAAATTTACTGAATGGTCTCTTGTTTGCAAATCTTCTTATGTTCTAATCCTTGCTTCTAATCCTTGAAATTGATATTACTTCATGCAGGAATTAAGAAATAATTACCTGACAAAGACAGGGGAAGTACATACTTGGTTGAATGTTTCTGTTGTTTGACTTTGACTTGTCTGGCATGGAAAAAAGACTCTTCATCTTGGAGCTGTAAGTCTACGGGATCTTTAAACTGTTCCTTAGACGTACTTGAATCTCCTGAACTTTCTTCACCTGCAGATAATATGCTGTGATCCTCTGGCTAAAACGAGAATTAATGATGGAATATATATATATTAGTCACAACAGAAATGCAGGATTTCATTTCAGCTTGACAGACCTAAACTTACTTTAAAATGAAAATACACTTTGTGAGGTTTTTTTTTTTTTTGGTATTTTATTTTATTATTCATCTTGTGTTTTAATAGAGTCTGGTTCACCCTGTTGCTCTTAACTTTTCATGAGCCAATAGGCAGTGTAGCTCCCTTGTGACTCCCAGAAGTTATTGAGTTCTCCTGTTTCCAATAGAACTCATGCAGCAACTATCAATCAAAAAGAACAGGAATAAACTAATCATTTATTGATGAAATACAGCAGCCACAAACCTCTGACTTGGTTTGCTTTATTTATCAAACAAGATGAAAAAGTACAAATCCAAGGGACTGCAAAGAAGAAATTCTATCAGGGAAAAACTTTTTTCATTGATGGAAAGGGGCACAGAATTATTGAAATAATATTCAACACAACTTCACATCTTAAAAAAGTTAAGGCACTCATCTATCTTTCTCTTCACACAAAAGAGAGTTTTAGCTGTTGAAAGTTATGTCAGGAGACTTTACTCTTTGGCACTATGGCCAGCAGCACATGGCTCTACAGAAGAGAAAAAATCCTTTAATCAGTTTAAATCAATTACTATCAAATGACTTATGGGTACAAAGTGAGTTAACTTTAAATTGGTCATGCTGCTAAAAATTAAAAAACATACTATGTCTCCGAACTGAAAGGCCATTATGATAGAGTATCAGTAAATACAGATGAATATGTGAAATGTTTGAGTGATCAGCGTAAAATTATAAAGGATTTATAACGCAGTATAAATGATACTTTTTGTGTTTACTTATTTAAGTATTTATTTCATAATTGATCTAGATCTGCCTTGTATACTTTCATATTTAATAAACTTACTGTGTGAATTAAAATACCATAATATACTGTAAGCAAACGTCCTTTTTAGTAATTTGCTTAAAGACACAGAGTGATCTGGACACTTTAACTGAATCATCAGCTTATGGTTTAAAGTCCAATACCTGAGTAATCCATCCATCCATTATCCAACCCACTATATCCTAACATTGGGTCACAGGGGTCTGCTGGAGCCAATCCTAGCCAACAAGGCAGGAACAAACCCCAGGCAGGGTGCTAGCCCACCACAGGGCACACACACACAGGACAATTTAGGATCGCCAATGCACCTAACCTGCATGTGTTTGGACTGTGGGAGGAAACCCATGCAGACATGGGGAGAACATGCAAACTCCATGCAGGGAGGACCCGGGAAGCGAACCCAGGTCTCCTTACTGCGAGGCAGCAGCACTACCATTGTGCCACCCACCTGAGTAATTAGACTACCTAATTAAAAGACACAGCTTTTCACTGGTGCCATATTTTATTCAAACACAACACCACTACACGCTACCAAATTATAAATGTTGTTTTTGTCGTAAACTTTTATCTACATTCAGCCTAACTAAGCATAAGGCCCCTGTGCAATGTGCAATTTTGCATATTTTCTGAATGAAAGCAACAAAACATGCATGGGTTGGGTCAAAATATTTAATCTGACACACTGTGACTTTAATTTATAAAAATGTACAGTAGGTGTGCTCTAATAAAGCCGGTGTGTGCATGCATATATATCAGGATGCATTCACAGCTAACATTCTTGCTTTAAGCTGCTGCTCCTCTGATGGAGGACCATCTAGAGTAAAGAAAGCAACCTATCATCCAGAAAAAGTCTTTTCTTACTCGTATCATGCTCCAATAAAAAATGAGGCAATGTAATAATAATAATAATTATTATTATTTATTATTATTAATTGCATTTATATAGCACTTTTCTAACCTACTCAAAGTGTTTTACATAGACAGTGGGGAACCACTTCAACAACCAACAATGCAGCATCCGCCATTATAATGGGATGACAGCTATACATGCTCCAGGACACTTACCACCCATTAGCTATTACATGGTGAAGAGCTGGGAGAGTTAGCCAATAAGGAACAAGGGATGACCGGAGTCTAGAATAACCTGGCTGTGGTGGACAATTTAGCCATGGCATCGGGAATCACTCTCCACTTTTTGAAAGATGACCATAGAGAGTCAATACCTTAGCTTTATGTTTCATTAAAAGAATAGTGCCACTTTTTCAAGATATTGTGTCCCCATCACTGCACTAGGGCACTGGGATACACACACAGACCACAGGGTTAGTGCCCCCAGATGGCATCACCAACACCTCCTCCAGCAAGAACCTAAACTTTTCCTAGATGGTTTTCATCCATATGTTGGCCTGGTTCAAACATGCTTAGCTTCACATGGAATACCTGTTCAGAAGTACATTAGATATAGGACACTGGCATAAACTTAGATTGTAAAATATGGGTCAGACATTAAGGTAAGCAAATAATTGGTATAAATGTGTCAAATTTATGAGATATACCAGTCTGTTCTTCATGAATACTGTCACATAGTCAATCCTGCAGGTGAAGGATCAGTATACAACAATAGGACCACATTATGTTAGTTCAGACTTGAGGATCGAGTTATGGCTAATATGTTCACCCTCCACTCCATTGCTCCATTACTCCATTGTGCCATTACACAACTGTGCTATCACATATAAAGTCAGGGATCACACTGGCCAGTAATCACACTGCATTACAGAGGATGGCGTTCCACTAAGACCCAATTCTAGTTCCTAGACTTATAGCCTCCTGGTTGATCATGTTCTGACCAGTAAGGCAGAATTTGGGGAGAGGAATGTCAGAAATATGACTATTTGAGAGTGCTTAAGGGAAATAACATAAAGGTAAAACAGAATGGGGCTGCAGCTGAGGCCAGGGATATGACATGTCTGACTAGTTCCTTCCATAGTCTGGAAAATGCCAACAGAGAATTAAACCAATGTCTCCAGACCTTGTTCTATCTACTGGCACATCCATTAGTCACTATACACAATTCATATTCCTGCTATCTGATGACTACATGGAAACAAATTCACTCCACACCAGTACTGTATGTGCTATAGTTGCTGCCACCAGTGTGCTTGGGCAGGCTCTTCCAAACTATACCTCTTTGACAAAAAATACAATTTTACCATCTGGGATGACAATATTTTTTCATCTTCTTTTATCTTAATTTACATAAGAAGAAAATGGTCAAGACAGCTTAGTAACCAGTCAGTAAAAACACTGCAGCTCCACCTGATAAAAAAAGCTTTTCTCAGCTTGACATTCTAAGGCAGAATGAATCAGTTACATGTCTTGTCAGATGTCTTAAATGTTTATGTAGAGAAAAAGGAATGTAAATTACTGTACTGTGATACAGATTTACTTTCATTAATAACCAGATAATTTGGGGATGTATTATGATCTGTCAGTTTTCCAAAACTTTAAATAAGTAAACAAGACTTTTGATAGCAGATTAAGTTCATCTCTAGGAAAACTTTGAAAAATTGGTATATATGTATTCAGTTTATTAATCTTGATAATAACCACAGTAACAGAAAATGTCTCATCTAATAATCTTTTCATACTTCATTTGGAAGCTCAGTTTTATGAACAGGTTAAAGCGAAGGCTCAGTTATTATTACAGTAGTAACCTATTTATTTGCTGAACTAAAGGATACATTTTCTACATTTGACTCAGATTAGCAGAGAGGCAGAGAGCTAATTTATAATATTTAATCAAAACCTATCCAGTGATAAAAAGGTAAAAGCAAAGTGTAATGAATTTGAAGGAGCATAATGTGCTTTTAAAAGCATAGCCATTAAGAATATTAGGATAATTTTTGGGAACATCATAAACTTTTAAAGAAGGTTTTCTAACCTAGGTGATGTAGTCTTTAGTTTTATTTCAAAATTTAGAGGACCTTGCTCTCATCCATTTCTGGAGATGAATGTCTGAGACAGAAGTCCATTAGCAACAGTGTTATTATTTATTTTTTTATCATCCCGTGGTCTTAGCAATTGACAGTGATCATCAACCCAAGGACTATGTACATTTCAGTATCCATGGGGAGATCTCATTGATCTTATTTGAAGCAATACAAAGGCAAGGTTTTGATTTCTCTTTCTCTAGTCCCTTCCATCAGACCACTTATTTTTTTTACCATTTTTTTAGAGTATAAACCTCCTTTTGGGTCATTTCACTGAAGATCCCTTGAACAAGCAACAAGATCCCAGTACAACAATAGACTTAATCCAATAAAAAAAAAACATACCATAGTTTTTGTTCTTTTGCCTTTATTGATTGTAGGTAATATTTCTGAGTGGAACCTAAAGCACAAAAGTATCTTTATTTTAGAAAACAGGCTTCATAAATTATTCATATTTTTGAAGAAATGCAATTTTCTATGAAGAACAATTCAGCTTCTTAAACTTAGAACTTTATATTCAGTTTTTAGGTCTAAGTTATTAATATGTGTTGCAGTTTAATGTGTTAAAAACAGTTTAATGTGTTAAAAAAATAAAGACCATGTTTTAATGGCATATGTTTCTTGTAAAATACAAGAATTAACATCAATGTATGCGTTTATTTTCTGACTTATTTATAATAAAATAGGTTCACTGGATGCCTGAAACTCTTTTTGAGAAACAGACTTTAATTTGTATAAGAAAATAAATTTGTTTCCCTGACAAATCAAAAGGTTCATCCTTATTCTTATTTTTGCTCATCTACTATCATCAGTCAATTCAAGGACTGGTAATGGATCAGAACCCAGTCCACTGCAGGTACCTTCATGCACAGTAAAAAGTATTTACCCCTTCAAATGTTCATGTTTTATTGTTACTACATCATTGAATTGCAATGGCTGTAATTTGACTATATTTACACTATTAACAAAAAAAAAAGATTCCTTAATGCCAAAGGGAAAACACATCACTGCAACGTGAACAAAATTAATTACAAATATAAAACACAAAATAATTGATTACATAAGTATTCAATTAATATGACACATTTAAATCACCACTGGTGCAGTCAGTTGGTTTTAATTTTTAAATTATTTAAATGGACATCACAGCTCTTGAGTTTGAACTGATTGTAGTATAAATGCACCTTTATCTAAAAGGTCCAACTTGTGGTGAGTCAGGATGGTTGGCAAACTTACACAATGAAGACAAAAAGAACAATCCAAGCAACTCCGTGACAAAGTGATGTCTAAGCACAAGTTAGGGATGGAGACAAGAAAACATTCAAGTCAACAAATGTCCCTTGGAGTCCAGTTAAATCAATCATTAAGAAATGGAAAGAATATAACACAGCTGTAAATCTGCTTAGAGCAGGCCATCCACAAAAAACTGAGTGGCAAGAAGACTAGTGAGGCAGACCACCAAGAGACCTATGAGAACTCTGATGGACTTAGAGTTCACTGGATAAGATAGGAGAGACTGTGCATACAACTGTTGCCTGGGTGTTTCACCAGCTACAAAGAGAGCAGCAAAGAGAATCCACTGGTTAAGATAAAGCACATCATATCTCAGCTGGAGTTTGTCAGGAGGCACAAGGGAGACTTTGAAGTCAGCTAGAAGAAGGATCTATAGTCTGATGAGACCAAAATTGAGCTTTATGGCATTCAGATCAAATGGCATGCTTGGTTAACTGCACATTATCAAATCACACAATCCCTACAATGAAACATTTTCTACAGCAGGCCCTGGAAGGCTTATGAGGGTAGAAGGTAGAATTAATGCTGCAAAATACAGGGAAATGCGGGAGGAAAACCTGATGTAGTCTGCAAGACACCTGTACCTTGGAAGAAAATTTGTTTTCCAGCAAGACAATGACCCCAAGCATAAAGAAAAACCTACTTACAAATGGCTTAAAAAACAAAAATGTTGACATCTTGGAATGGCCAAGTCAAAGCCCAGATCTCGATGCAATTAAGAATCTGTGGCTGGACTTGAAAAAGGCTGTTCACTCACAATCTTCATGTAATCTGACTGAGCTTAATCAGTTTTGTAAAGAAGAATGGTTAAAAATTACAGTGTCCATATGTGCAAGTCTGACAGAGACCTGTGCACACGTACTCAATGCTGGATTTGCCACCCTAGGTTACATCTACCAAATACTGTCTTGAAGGGGATAAAGACATATTTTTCACTTTATATTTGTAAATAATTTAGACCACTTTGCAGTGATTTGTTTTGATCTTGACATTAAAGAGTCTTTTTCTGTTTGTAAATGTCAAAAAAGCCAAATTAAACCCACTGTTATTCACTAATGTCTAATAATAAACTGTAAAAACCTTTGAGGGAGTCAATACTTTCTACAAGCACATTATATCAAAATTTTATCATTCAAGTATAGCAGACATTGGAAAATAAAGTTAAGCACAAACACCCAAAGCTGAGTCCTAAAAAAAATAGTCTTGTGCTAGAAATGGATAAACTCAATAAGTAGAACTGCTTTTGTCGTAAAATGCTACTAGACATGCAGTACAGTACCCTTGCAACATTACTTTGAAATCCCTTCAGAATGTATCCCCGGAAGCATTTTAGATGTAATGGCAAATAACAAATGAGGGGTAAAAGTCTGAATAAATTCAAATGATATCTTAGAATTGCTGCATAAATACCATGTTATTAGGAGTGTACAAATCATTGGTAGTTGAGAAACAAAAACATTTAGTCTTAATGAATAACGGCATAACAGGGATGTGTTTTCCTTTTTTCAATCAGTTATGCTTTCATGCTTTTTGCTTTACTTGCACACAGAAGGTTAGGGACTCCAATTACTGAACAAATAAAAAAGAATGGAAGCTTGAATATGCATTTACCTATACAAACACTAAAGCTATAAAAATGGAAATGAAGCTAGAGTTTCTATTTACCACAAGACAGCAAACAATGAAATAGAAAACCCTCTAGCTTAAATGTGCCTGTGTAAATGCTCAGAGTTTATCAGCTTTTCAATCCATTTTCCTACTGTTTTATTTGTATTCAACTTAACAAATTAGATAATGAAAATTTTAGTAACTGTAAAAGAATCCCCATTTCTTTACTTCCGAAATGTTTAGAAAATGCCATAAAACCCATTTAGCATACACTGCCAATTTTCAGTTCTCTATAAATGCTCTAAATCAAGTATTGCTACATAGAAGCTTCAAAGCAATTTCATATTTTCAAGTGCAAAGAAGCAAACACACACAGCTGGAAATTTTAAGATCAATAAAGGAATGTTAACAAAGATGCAATAGTCTCATTGTCTTATTTATAAAATGGAAACTGAAGATAGGTTACAATACATTCATTCATTGTCTGCAGAATATTCAGAAATATCTTATCAGTTTTTTGAGCTTCTTTATTCTAGCAGCCGAAAAGAACTCTAAACAGGAAGATCATCATAAGGCTCATATCTACACTCATGTACAGAATACCAAGCCTGTCACCAGACAATCTAACTTGAATATTTAAGAAGAAAGTGAAGTATCCCAAAAACATCTCAGATGTACCAAAATATTCTACATAATGTTGGCAACACACTGTGATTTAAATTGCTTTCCTGGATATTTTTTTTTCTTGTTTTGCTTCTTCAAAAGTGAATATTTCTATTGTTTACCTAAGAACCAATCCTTTAATGCTAGTGTTAAAATGCAGGAGTAATTGCTTAATTTGTTTCAATTGTGAGCTTCACTTAAATACATAGATAACGGGCGATTCTATTTAACCCATAAAGCTAACTTGTAATGGAACTTAGTGCTCAGCTTTATCGGAACTCCAGTAATAGAATTTTAGTCAGTCATTAGTTAGCTAGAAGCCTAGTTATTTGATTTACCTTATTTTCACTGGGGTAACAACGGCATACTGTTTTCTGACCATTCATGTATCATATCTGCAAATTTGACGTATGAACATATGACTACGTTATATAGAGAACTTATAAGAGACACTCAAAGAGCCATAAGATATACAAGACTTGAACAGAAACATATAAAAACTTTTCTTTTGTATTATCAATTTTTCTCTTTATTTCTGTGTAAACTGTTTTGCTTTAAACTTTAACTAAAACTTTTAACCCTATTAGAAAGCAAAAGCTGAGTAAGTTTTGGAAACCAGGGTAATGCAGCTACAATTTATTTCTTCTGCATCGTTGTATTCATTATTAAATTTATTATTTAACATCACGCTTAAGGTCCAAAAGTGCAGCTCTGTTGTAGCATGTTAGTGCGCATATGTCAAATGATGATGTGTCAGAAGTCATCTTCTTGTTTAAGACTGAAGTCTTCAGTAATTACTGTAAGTACTTTACTTCAAAAATAAAGGAAAGGGACTAATCAAAATGAATTTGAAAAGGGTAAATTTTTGTTAAGAACTACAGATTACTAACAAATCCCTCTAGACTATGATTTCTGGTTCATATGTTCAATCAGCCCCCACTTACACCAAGGTTACAGTTTATGTTTAGCATGCATATTTGTAGTCAATATGTGGTCAGTGCTACAAGGATAGCTTCAGCAGCCCTACAACCCTGTATTAATGTAAGCATGTTTGCAGAGTTTGTATCAAAAAAGAAAATTAAGTGAGTCTTACATTTTTTAAAGAAATTAAAAGGAATCATGCAATATCTGATTCACCATTCAAATACACTCTTGCTGTTTTTGACTCTGCTGTGTGGTCTATGATCTTCAGAAAAATCTACATTAATAATCCTGGATACAGTGGTGACAAAATATATTCCTACAACAATGAATGCAAAGCAATAAGCAGCCCTGGATGGAATGGCAGTGTATAACAGGGGATAGTCCCACAATGCCTACAATCACATATCAAGCCAATTTAGTGTTACCAATCAGCTGCATTTACACTATAGAAGGAATCTGAAATAGAAAAATTAATGTTCAGACAGAAAAAAATATGCAGACTTTAAAGAAAAGCAACCCAAGATATGAATCAAACCAAGGTTAAAGCTCTTTCAAATGGCAAAGCAATGTAATGCACCAATGCACTGCCCAGGGTTAATTCAACGCAATGTCACAACTGCTGTCACTAATCACAGTATATGCACTTTGAGGGTTAGACAAATATTTAATATCTTTTATTCTAGCTCAATATCAGTTCAGGTGCCTATTATCCATGTACAGTATATTAATTAAACAGTCTTATTTTATGAAAATATAACAACAGTAATTGAATTCAAGTGCATTTTGAAAATATATGTACTACTTATAATCAAGTTCAAAATGTCTGTTTACCTGGGGCCTGTGACTCTCATAGATCCTTTAGATGGAATCCATTGGAAATATGGTAAGTGTTTAAAACGCTCAGCTCCTACTGCAACGTAATAGTTGTTGTTTTCCAGTTCACTTGAGCCAAGCAGTGATTCCCCATGTAATGTGCAGAGTCTGTAGAAGAAATTGTTACTTGTTATTCTTTTTCTTTTATGTGTTCAAGTTGGCATCAAAAAATGATCACTAAGTCACCACCATTCTTCCAAAAATAATTAAAATGCTTATTCGCTTATTTCAGTGAGATAAAGAAGAACATATTGTATAATTATGACCACCTTGCCCTAATTTTTGTCTCTGGAATGCTATAAAATTGTGTATAAAATGGTATAAAAATAGTAATCGCTTAGTTAGCTTATTATGAATTAACAACAGGACCGGCACACTTCATTCTGCTGCTCTGGGCAAAACACAATTGTGAAAGTCTACAGGGAAAACATTTCCATACAAACCAAACTGGCAGTGTCCTTAAACAACTAAAAAAGCATTATTACATAAATGAGTATATTACATCAATTCTGCTGACGTTTCAGATCTGTGCACGCCAGACCTTCATGGTCACCCGTGACTGTAAAGGTCTTAACTGCATATTCTGTTTCAATTTTCTGTGCCACTTCATGCTGTATGGAATTTGTATCTAGTCCATTAAGACTGTGCTCTGTCATTGTACTGCAGAGGTATTTTTATAAATCAAAACATGTATTCTCATGAAGCTACTGAAATCAGAAGGATGAGAAGCACTCTTAATGCTACTACCTGTGACAATGTCTTTTGAAAAGGACATTTTGTGTTTTAACAGTCTCCTCTTTTTGTACTGGCAACAAGGCAGATTTAACAGTTTTAAAATGCTACACTTTGCTATTAATTGGAAATCTGTCTTCCCTTTGATGAGAACTGGCACCAGTGGAATTGAGTCAGAGACAGGAGGCCTCCTGACAAATTCCTAGGCCTTTCAAGATGATTAGCAAGAGCTTGGTAGGATGGTGTGTCCTTCGTTCAAGATCTTAACAACAGTTTAAAATAATGCATTCTTAAACTCAAGTACTGCCCTTTGCCAGTCACTTAGTTCACATATGTTGACCCTGATTAACAACATTTAAAATACATTTTTAATACACTGAGAATCATTCTTCATTTTTTCAGAGTAAGCCCTTGTGATAAAATGGTTTGGCACAATAAAGGATGCTGTGTGGATGTCTTTATAATTATAATATAGATTATCTACCGCAGAGTAGGCGATTGTAATACTCATTCTCATTATTCAGGCAATGCACAGAAGCAATTTTTTTAAGTTAAACATTTTTTAAGTTAAATCTACTCTCTATATATAAAATCCTAAGCCTAAAAGTGCAACAATTTTGTGCTGCGATTTTATGTGACGTTGTTATGTCACTTTTTTGTCACGCTTTAAATCGGGTCTATTTTAAAACCTACATATATATGTTTGGTATCAGACTTTAATGTGATGTTGTTAGATTGTCAGGTTCTTATTCCATTTTTAAATTATAAACTAAAAAACATCAAGAACTCATGTCCCACGAGTCGAGACTTTGTGCCAAGAGATTTAACCACACCCGGGGCTGGAAATAAAAGACAAAGAGTAGGACAGCTTCTATACAGGTTTTTTAATGTTTGAAATGCCGCACGAGATGCAGTTCACGCGGCACGGCAGCAGCAGCAAGCCAGCAGCTGATAGCGCAAAGAGGAGGTAAAAAAAACTGTATTTGTTTCCCATTGTATCACCGTTTAAGAGGGGGTTTCGGAGGAGCGACCGTGTCTCCTTGGGGGGCATTCAGCCCCCCTCTTCACAACATGAGCGGCAGAGATGTGAAGTGGCTGGCTCTAGTGCAGGCCTTGGGGTTGGTAAATGAAACAAGCACCCTTAGTATTATTAAATATAATAAAAAATCAGAAGCAATTGAAAAGCCAAAGAAAATGTATTTCATTACATGATACATTTTCACTGTACATGTGACAGTTCTTCTGTTATTACACTTTCTCCCCACTGTTAGCTGTGCTCATGGGTTTGCTACCATCACCACTACTGAGTGTGCTGGAAAATCCAAATCTTGCTCACTGCTTGTATGGAATGAATGTTAGTTTGTGCTCACTTTTCTCTGGATACTCTGGTTTTCCTCCCACATCCTTAAAAGCCATGTTTACTAGCGATGGCTCAGCCTGAGTATGGATGGGTACCTGAGTGTGCCCTTGAATGGACTGGTTCCTACATTGCATTCCATACTAATGAAATAAGCTCCCATCACCCTGAACTGGATTATGTGAGTTTGAGAATGCTATGTTATGTTATGTTATGTTATGTTAGGTGCCAAGATTAACTCCCCTGCCACGAGTCTTATGATAAGTATCTCAATGCCGCAAGTTTAAATCCTCTAAGAGATGGTGGAGAGATTACTTTTCGACATTTCATGGTTAAAATCTGCAAAGTTTTATAGACTGGTTCAATGTCCATGTACTGCTGATAGACATCTTAAAAACCCACACAAATATTTTCTGAAAACTACATTCATAAAACATTTCAATCCATATGATGATTATTGGGTTTTGGTTATATTTAGACTTCAAAACTTGCAACATTAAGTATATGTCTTAAAGATATATGTAAATGTCATTTACTTCTTTAAATATTTTCAAAATGTGCATGAATTTGTTTCTCATATGTGTTTAAGTGTTTCTTTTAAATAATGACTACTTTTAGAATAAACATAAAAAATTCACAAAGGTTTGAAAGAATGTGATTGCTAACCTTTCTAACCTTTCTCAGTTATGATATAGGATCAAACACAATTTCTGAAGTCAATTTAATTTATTGTTAAAGTATGTAGCACATTTTAGCATATAAACATATTATAAAACTACTATATTTATAAATTTAGTATAATTAAATAAATATATCTTTAGTACTTCTGCTTAATTATATTCCTAAATCTCTATTGAATAGCAAAATATGAATACATCAAGTAAAAGGGATAACTAGATTAGATGAAATGAAACTCAGGATAATAAAGCTCAGAGGCTTACAGCTATAGGGTCATCCAATCTCTCTCTGGAAGTTCTGTAATGAGGGGAAAATTCTTGAAATATTGGCAGAAAACCACAATGTTAGTGTTGTAAATCTGTTTAACAATGCTGCTAGTGGGTGGGTGAGTATCTCAAAACCTCAGGGTTAAATTCTCTAAGGGATTACTTTTCAACATTTCATGGTTGAAATGGGCAAGGTTTTATAGATTGGTCCAATGTCCATGCACTCCTGATATATATCATCAAGTATGATACAGGAGCATGCTTATTGAACAGGAAGTATGACATGGAATATACATATTCACATCCATAATCTATATATCCACACAAAATGGTCAGGGTGCATACAGTTTCACTCTCCAAGCTGTGTGTAAAGGCTTTGTGCGTGTTTAAAATGAGGGTGTGCAGGGTGCAGCAAAACTCACAAGTGTGTTCAGCAGTAGAAAGTAAATACAATATGTACTTGCCTTAATCATATTCAGATGATAAGCATTTGGTTCATTTATTCAAACCTATTCAATTATAGTATGCTTCATTTAATTAAAAAAAGAAACATAGAAGGAAGCAATATTCCTACTTACGATTTTCAGGCAAGTATGGTATATTGAAGGGATTCTACTGTTTCTGAAAAAACTTTAAACCACCAATTTGGAAACTGAAGCCTAACACATCACATGCTACACATAACAGTCTTTGTGAAGGTTTTCAAAATATCACTGAGCCCCTCTTCTTACCTGTGTACTGCTCCAGTGCGCAGACGAATCTTCTCCGTTATTAGAGCTAGCACTCTGTCCCAGCTTCTCAAAGTGTATTTTGGTATTAGTATTCGAATGGGTGGTACCAAGACATCCCCATTTTTAAAAACACTAAAAGAGACAATATTTAAGACGGTGAGGATTGAGTAATATTTACAGTTTTCAGGGTAAAGTCATTTCAAAAAGATAGGTAAAAAGAAAATAGCTATAACTACTTGGATGAATGTACTAGAAAAGCAGAGGAGAAAAAACTGATCAACGCTTTCCTTACAATTGAAAGATTTAGTTAATGACCAGCTTCTCTGTAGGATGCCTTTGAACACTGTGATGGATGGCGGCCAGCACCATTACCTGGCCGAGATGCATCTGAAATGGAAGGACGGGGGAAAGGACTTCCAAAGAACTCTACCTCTCCCGAACTGTTACTTGGCAGCCCTCCAGGGTCCAATGGTGCCTCAGATTCCCACAGGGCTGTATGGAAATTGCTATTTGCCGGCATAGCCCTTTTGGGTTCTGCGTATGCCGTAAGGGGGAGCTGTAGGAAATGTGGAAGCTGCAAAAACCTACTTTGGGCTTTAGACGATCCAGATGGTTCATTAGGGAGATCTGGAATTGCTCCCAGGTGTGGCTTATAAAGGAGCCAGCTGTCTCACAGAGGGGAGCCAGAGTTGGAGGACAGTGCTTATGAAACTTGCCTGTGGAGAAAGTAAGGTTCTGGAGGAAAGGGACAGAATTTTACTGTGCGTGTGACTGTTGGTATGAGTCAGGGTGCCCTTTCGTGAATAAAAGGCTTTGTGTTGAACTAAACTGGTGTCGTTGCATGTTTGTGTCAGGTTGGGGCGACAGGTACACCTCTGGTCTACGCAACACGGATAGTAAAATATGTCATACTTGCAAAGTCATACCTTTAAAGTTTTCTGAGATTTATAAGACATCAATATTAGCAAATAAAAATACACAAGCTCAATTTTTTTAATATACAAAATATAAAATTTGGTATAAGTAAAAGTTAAAAGTGAATAATTCATTCAAATTTTATTTTAAAAAGCACCTTTCAACAAGGACACTGTTAAAAGTCATTTTACAAAGCAATTCTGTAACATAAGGAAGTGACCAGTTTGTGTTTTCCTGGGTTCAAACTTCTACAACACACAGTGGAAGGACTTGGAAGTTACTCTGGGGCATTCCTGTTTCCACTTCAATTTCCAGTCTAGAAGAGTCCAACCAGTCAAGAAATACCTGAACATGTCAACGCCTAACTCCACCACACGTTTTCTGGTCCCTCATCGAAATGACCCAGCACTTACCTGAAAAAACCTACCAACTATGACTGAGCCAGGAGCAAGAGACCCAAATATTGTCCCAACCTGCACTGCATTGTTTTCCTCAGGTACTGATTTTTACCTTTTTCTTTACCAAAAGAGTTGCCCGGTGGCACACTAACCATTCACAATGTTTTTGTTTAGTTTGTTTAACTCTTCACACAGTACAGTTAGTACAGTGGGTGTATAAGGGCTAAGTACTATAACAGCATCAGAAGGGAAAGGCAGGGACAGAATAATATCAGAGCTGTGTTAGCAAAGGGAGCAGTGTGAGCTGGGTGGGGAAATTAAGCAGTCTTTAGAATGACAGGAAGGTTGAAGAAAATGAACAAACATACTTTGGGTCAACTCTGGCTAAACAATCATAATCCAGTCTTAAGAGGAAGGTGAAAAGCTGGACATGGCCATAGAAGGGCTTTTATATGCCAGGAGGAGCACTGCCACTGATTCTTAGCATGATGAGAGAAATTGCAAAATCAACTGGAATGCTCAAGCAAATTATTGAAAAAAAAAACTATTTAAATCCATTAAGTAGCTCCCTCTTTTGCTAGCTAAATGGAGGTAAGGTATGCCCCGAGGCTGGACAGTGAATGAGGAGGGCCGCCCTCTTCCCCTCAGTCCGCTGTGTCTCTCTCAGGTTTGCACAAATAAATCTGTACCGCAAGTAAACTATGATACTTAGCGCGATGAGAGAAGTCACAAAATCGACCGGAATGTTTAAGCAAATTATAGAAAAAAACAGACCTAAATCTGTTAAGTAGTTCTCTCTTGAAGAGCAGACAGACATACAGGGAGACAGACGTTGGATTTATATAAAGAGATATATTACCCATTGTTATAGTTCACTTCACAATTTCCTGGTTAAACAAGATGGGAGTACAAGGAAAACACTAGTAGGAGCAATAAGAACTCTAGCTGCTTCAGCAGATGCTCTGATCCTATTTTAGGGTGGGCATCATAAACATGGTGGATAACAATAACCCAGAACCAACATCAGTTGTGTTAGAGAGGCGTCTCATCATAATAAGGTCAGACATAACTGTAGAGAAACGTAAATGGAGATTTGGAGGACCCCAAATGTGAGTATTCCATTATTCATCGCCAAGGATGGATCTGTAAGAGACCGCAACACTCTGTTACCAGAAAGTATTCTAAACTATTGACTTTCCTGAAATGCAGTTTTCCTTAATGTAGGGGATTGCAACCCTTTGATTACATGTAAACAAAATGAATTGGACAAATAAAAAAGTTTCATAATTTCTGGAGATAAGAACATCACACATGGTGTCATATCTTCATTCGAGAAATGCCTGCTATGGGCCAAAAACATGTTGACATTTTATAGGTAAAGTAAAATGAAAATAAACAAGTAGTACTCACTTTATAGTGCAAGATTCATGAAGAACTTTTTTCCATCTTGCAGAAACAATGATTCTGCTGTGGACGACCGGTTGTATCTGAAGAGTAGCAAAGAACAAAAATAAATAAATATTGCTGCTTGACAAATAAAACAAAAGTTGTTGATGAATATGTTCCACACACATTGCTAGGTTCTGTCAAGCTAATATAGTGCATTGAGTAGGTTAGAAAAGCACTATATAAATGTAATTCATTTCAAAAAATTTGTAAAGTCATTGATTTCATTACATACCATTTATTTTAACATAGATGTATTACAAATAATTTTACAAAAAGCTACAAAGCATTCTTTTAATTAAAACAGAAGGCTATATGCATTGACATCACACAGGACTACAATAGTTGCTGCATGTTTCCTATAGCACTTCACAATCATATTGCCCTTGGAATGTCAAACATAAAGACAAGCTCTTCTTTTTGGACTAATTAGTTGTTAAAGTTGCAGCTCTAAAGGTCTGGTTAACTACGCACAAATGTTTTCTTTGTAGGCAAAGTTTCAGCAAGGACCTTTCACCAATTCATGAATCCATTTTATGAGCCTACTTTTTCAGCTCCAAATTGCAGAGACCGTCCTTGCAGCAGCAGGAGAAAGTCAAGATCCAAAACTGGCTGTGGTGCCAGGGCATTATTGGGCACACTCACCTGTGGCAGTCAAAATAACAACATATATGGGTAATCTTGAAGACAACTAAACAAACTGATGAAAATTCAAATTAACAAAGAAATGAAGTATAGATATGAAAACTCTGCACAACAGTGAAGTCATCATGAAATTAATTTGGATTCCCAGCGCTGTAAGTCAGCAACACTAGGTGCTGAATAATTATGAGGATCAGTATTTGTTAGCTTTAAATACAGACGTGGAATGACAAATGATCTTGTACTTGCAAGACAACTGTGCTTTTCCCCTCACATCATAAAGACAAACTGCTTAGGTTAATTCCACCAATGTGGCTGTGTGCATGAGAGTGTGATCCTCCTGTTTTGCATCCAAAGCTGCTGGTACAGGTTTCAGCCCACTACTCTGAACTAGTTTAAGGGGATTTTAAAATGGATTGATGGAAGGAACTTTGTAAAAATCCTTGTTTTATTTGTTAATGACATCAATGGCTTCTTTCATTTTTTAATTCTTACTCAAAAATGCTGCTGCTGGAGTATGTGAATTTCCCCTTGGGATTAGTAAAGTATCTATCTATCTATCTATCTAAAAAAATATTTCTTGTTCTATAAGGAATGCAATGTGAAAACAATCAGTTCAACAACAATCAATTAAAAATATAAAAGTGCACAAAAATCAAATCTGTCTGTGCACACAAGTCAGGAAACATTCTTACATGAGATACTATTGAAAATTAAGGAAATACTGCTTTATGTGAGAGTGCCCTAAAAGTGACTTGACGGACATTTATTTATTGTAATCAAAGAATATAAAAAATAATGGTTGTCCAACATTTGTATCAATCAATTTGAAATTAACATACATATAAATAACAGCAGTTCCATCCTTGTGTTTATTATAAGGTGCCTTACTGAAATTAATCATTCCCAGACCTGGTATCAACTGCCAGTGCTCCTGGTGCCCCCTTGTGGCCATCATGTTTATATACAGCACACCTATTTTTTTTAAAGCAGCTTCTGTCAAAGTAGATTTATTTAAAAAAAAAATAATGCTGTCAGGATCCTCAATGAATAAAATGGTAGCATCTCTATTCTAAACATTTTCTACAATGTTTAAAATAATTTGTTCAAAACATCAATGTTTGAGATCACTTGTAAGATTTGTAAGCTGTAAATAGAGAAATTGCACCACATAACGTCGACTGGATGGTATATCTTAATTTTTCAAATTGTATTGTTATATGTAGAAAATGAATGCCATGTGTCTAAAATAAATTGTTATTGATGCTTGTAGTAATTGCCTGTGAAATGAACAGGAGAGGCTGAAGGAATGGCTCAACATTAATGTATGTAGGGTAAAACAAGAGTGACTGCTGTCTACACTAGAACCCACTTATTTTCCAAACAGTTCATTTTTTTTTCTTTTCTGTTTCAAGTGCAAAGCATAGATCAAGCCTGGATGGGACTGAAGTCCATTTACACAAATCACACACATCTTTGTTTGCAAACTCCACAGCAGCTGGCCTAGGAATCAAACAGATCACTGGAGATGTGAAGCAACACCTCTAAAAAGTGCAGCACAGCACTATCCTATTGTAAAATTAACCGATCACTTAATAAATAATGATGGGGTACTTAGTTTAAAATCACTGGTAAACTGTTAGGTTCCATTGCAGAACTATGCATGTCAGTTACCCACAGCATAAGGTGAAACCAAAAGAAGAAATGTGAGGATGCATTGTACTTTACAAATAAAAAGTGTTCATTGTCAAAGTTAAAACCATGAACAATTTTCCTAATGATAGTTTTGGCTGAAGTAGACTGTAGTATCCAAAATGAAACCCTTCTCTATTATGTCTGGAATTTAAAGTTTATTTTAATTAAAAACACATTGTCTCTGCCCTGCATTTTCATTAAAAAAAGAAATATGTACCAACTTTCTCAGACAGCCAAAGCATTACTGCTGTAATCACAGTTGCTTTTCTTTAAACATATACAGTATAGAGTAAGTTAAACCACTCTGTGTATTTTCTTCCAACTTCAGGTAATCCTAAGTAAATACAGTATACGGAAAATATTGCGCTCAAGAATTTTACAGCAAGAAGAAACATTTACCGCTTGTTATAAACAAGACCCTACCATTGATACCCCATAAGGTGTTTATTTTTGGCCTGTGGAAGACCACTGAGTTTTCTAACATCATTGTAAAAAGAAAATTCAATGATTTAAACTATTTATGCACCACTTGTAACAGGTATGAAAATGCAGTATAGCAATACTAAAGGGACAACACAGGAGGGATTGGATTCCCCTATTACCCCCAACAACCAACCAAAACTGTTGATTGAGGAAAGATCAGATTGTAGGAAAGTGGGAGAAAAAGTTATATTATTAAATTATTTATCAGCTTTTCTTTTGCCAAAACCAATAATTAATGAAACATTCAGTAAGACTCTTGAAATCCTTCATATATTGCTGGCAGGGGATTGAGTTATTAGACTTTAAAAAAGGAAACTGAACTCTTCTTGCTTTAAGAAACAGAAATAATATGATCTATGGATAAACACAAGGGTAATACTATAGAAACACAGCTGCTTCTATGTAAATATGCATAACTATCACCCCGAATCTGCTGTGTTACACTCATTTACGGATTTCCTGTTCTTCACACATGAATAGGGTTTAATTTCAAATTAATTTGTAAATCTCTAAAATTATCACATTATAAATCTCAAACAATATCTCTTACATTGTTTGTTAAGTTACACATTTGTTGCTAACTTCATCTGTTTCTATGGTGCCATGTCATGCACGCTTAACACTTTCTTGCTATAATGAACAACTTTTAATGAGACTGTGAAAAAGAATGTCATACCACTTATGTACTTATTTTGAAAATCTATTAAAGTGCAGATCTTTACCACACATCATTATTACTGGCCCTTGTTACATAGTAACATTTCAATATGTGAAAGCAATACAGCAGTATTTAGGCTGGTTGTTTACTAGTTTTTAATTGCTCCACATTTATTTGGCTAATGCCTTTATCCAAGGTAACTTACAACATCTGAGATACAATTGGTTACACTTCTTTTTCCAATTTGTGCACAGGCAAGTGAAGTGACTTCTTCAAGGTCACAAAGTTTCAGTAGTGGGATATGAACTCAAAACCTCAGGGCTTGAAATCCAAAGCCTTAACCACTACACCACGCTGTTTGTTTAATTTAGCTTGGCACAAATTAAACCCAAGCTTTCAGTAATGATCTTTGGGACTGTCTTTAGTTGGAAGATTCCTTGTTCTTTGCCTGTTATGTCTTCGGAAAAGTGACTAGTTCAGTGGCACCCAGTTGATCTGTGATACAGCTGTATTCCACACTGATAAAGCAAGGTTTTACTATACCTTCTTGTCAGATTACAGTGCTGCTCGTGAGGTGTTACTTGCAGCTGATTGGTTCACAGTTTATTCCTAGCAAGCCAGTCACAGCCTGCTTCTTGGATGTTCATTGTTGTCTTTAAATGGCATTCTTATGTTTTTACCAGGCCCCTGCTCCTTAGTCTCTCTTTTACATTATGCGGTTTGTGTTATTTTTAGTTGATTATTTATGGTTATTTTGCACTATTAATGTTTTTCCTTGTTATTTTATATGTGTTATGGGTTTTTAAATATTTTATTACAGTGTCAGTTCTGTAAATTATGATCCTTGTTCTCTGTCTGTGAAAGCACATCAACCCCACATAAAGGTGGGAAAAGATGAAGAGGAAGTAGTTCTCTGTCTGCTGACTCTGGTGGAGCAGAGTGACGGGGGCTTCCCAATGCTGCAGTTGGGGAACTGCCCCCATTGCTATTTAAGGCTATATTGAAATTGTGGCTAAACTTTCTGCTTTTGGCTCTTCTTTGGATTTCACATTTTGCTTACTACGGTAATTTTTGAAAATTGTCTTTGGTTAATTAACTTCAGCTTTGTTTTTTTGTTTTGGATTTCTCTTTTATGGATTGGATTTCTTTGATTGTTTGGCTTTTATATGTACCTTATTGTTGATTTTTCTGCTGCTGCTTTTGTTCTTGTTTTTGAATTTTTCTTAATAAACTTGTAAATATAAAGGAACATTGATTTTTCTTCCTTAACAATTAGAAATATATAGACAGCGCCAGAGGTTTCACAGTTTCTCCCTCCCTCAATTCTGATGTTTATGGACTTTGAACATTGTTGGGCCTTCGCAGGCGATAAGCACCTTCCGTTTAGAGGTAACTCTTAATTTTTGGTTAGGATTTACTGGAACTTTGAGGCCAGCATTTATGAGGTTTAGTTACATGTTAGAATCTTAACACATTTAGATCTAGTATCTTAGGATCCAACTCTTTAGTTCAGGAAAATGTATTGTTCCTAGAGACTTTCTGGTCTGAGGAAAAGCAACGCAAGCTCTAATCAGATGAAATTCAGAGGTTTAACTCAAGTCTGGCTTCCATCTGTAGGCTGCAAAGAAAATGAGGCCCGTCCAGCAACTGAGAAATATCTTTCTGGACTTTTCCACACACTGAAATGCAGACTATAGACAAGAGGTAGGAAAATGAAGGTACCGTAGAGCTACACTGTAGGTCTGTCTCAACTCTGTTATTTTAAAGAAGTCCTTGTGTGCCATTATAAGTGCAGGCAAAACTGACAGCCCTGCTTGGTCTTAGACTGCTTTAAGATGTATTTTCCAAAATTCACTTTGGAAGGGAGGGAAAAGCTGCCTTCCTCCTAAACAGCACTGTGTGTTTTTCTATATGTAGCTTGCTTAGAAAAGTAATTGACCTACCCAGCTGTACATATTAGATTATTCATTCAGGATGATCTATTGTCAAGAGTAAAACCTAAGTCTTCAAACAAGTAATGCACTATAGTGCCATTTGAAGACTTAAAACACAGCAATAAATTCCTTGCTGTTTTGTTAATTTCTAATTCTACATTTTCAGTATGATTGTTTCTTAAAATTAGGTGGATAGTTTTAGCATGGGAATTATATTCAATTCTTTTCATTGTTTTGCCGATGCACTGATATTAATGTTTGCCTTAAATAGAATAGTGTAGCAAAAATAACAAAAGCAAATCCCTAAATTTGTTTTAGTATTTCAATGTGAAATAATGAGTGCTATGGGTATGCCTTTCCTGTATTATTAAGATGTCTCCAGTACCTGTTGTGTTCTACTATTATTATTATGATTATTATTATTATTTGAGCCGCACGTTGGCTCAGTGGTAGTGCTGTAGTCTTGCGGTAAGGAGATCAGGATTTGTTTCCTGGGTCTTCCCTGCGTGGAGTCTGCATGTTCTCCACGTGTCTGCATGGGTTTTTTAAGGTGCTTTGGTTTCCTCCCACTGTCCAAAGACATGCAGGTTAGATGAATTGGCAATGCTAAATTGACTCTAGTGTGTGTTTAGTGCGTGGGTGTGTGAATGTGTTCACACTATGATGGCCTAGTGCCCTATCCAGGTTTTGTTCTTGCCCTGCACTAAATGCTAAATTGGATAGGCTCCAGCCCTCCTCCACAACCTTGGTTCGTCCAAACCAAGTGTAAAAAAATCTGTTAGTTTTGTAAATAACATTTTAAGAATGTATTGTATGTGAACTACAATGCATGATGATGAAAATTAACAAAGTTAGTAATTAACAATTAACAAATTTCCTTCTAGGATATTAACGTCTTCCTAAACTAAAAATTAAAAAATGATTGAATAGTAGTAAATGATGGAGCATGGAGCATGTACTGTATGTGAAATGTAGGTGACCCTTGCTACCTTGTTCTTTAATACCCTACAAAATTATGTCTCCTTTAAGTGAAATGACTATTCGAAGGTAAATAAACAAGGAAGTGCTAAATTAGGGAGAAAAAAAAAACTCCTAAGAAACAATGGAAAACAAGCTGCTGTCTCTCTGGGTTAACTTAAATTACTACTAAACCTTTGTCAACACGAATGGGTGAATTAGTCATTTGTCCAACTCTCAGGTATCATTAAATGCTCACCTCACCTTTCCACTTCCTTTTTCATCTCTCTATTATACAAGAGTCTAGCCTTTTCCTCTCTCCGATGAGCCCTTTCCCCAAATTAAGCACCAAAGGTTTACCTAAGCTTTATCTGCACTTAAATCTGACGTCTTAAATAATACTGTTTGGTTTTCTAAAGCAGGACGTAATTTGTATAATCTGGTGTGACAGATAGGGGGCGCTATCGCTCCCTTGAACCCTTGTCCAATACGCCAGACACCAGATAAAAGTTCAAAAGTAGACTATTTTTATTCTGCACAGTGCACAAAGCACCCTCTCCTCCACAATATTCATTAAACACAATACAAATACTCAATAAACAATTCCTCCACTCCCAGACGCGTTGCCACCCTTCCACCCAGCTCAGCTCGCCGTCTGGGAGCTGCCACAGTCCTTTTATAGTCTGTGACCCAGAAGTGCTTCTGAACCCTCAGTCCATGTGACTTCTTAGCACTTCCGGGTCAGATCAAAACTCTTCTTTTTCTTCAGCCCGGAAGCACGTCATTCCCTTTGTCCATGTGACTCGGACGTACTTCCGGGGCGTACGGCAAATATTCTTTGCTCCTCCCTGCAGCTCCATCTAGCAGCCCCTGTGGTATCCAGCAGGGCTGTGGATGAAAACTCCATTGTCCAGGATTCCCTGCTGGTCTTCGGGGCACCTCCATGCTGCAGGGAGGGCTCCATCTGGCAGCCTGGGGGTATTGGCCGGGATGACAAGCCAGCCATAGACCACACTGGATATAAAGTATTTTTGTACTAGTAATATATTAAGCCACTTTTCCATGCTCTTTAATGCTTTGCTGTCCTGAGATGAAGAGGTGCTTACCAGGATGTAATACAGCAAGTTATTACTGACTTCAGTGTGTACATGAAGAATTTGGGGAGCATAGATTGAGACATCTGAGTCTTTCCTCAGATATCTGAAGAAGTAAAGGCATTCATGACACATCTTTAAGATAACTAAGATTTGTTGGGCCAGCTTCACAAATTTAGCTGCTGACCCTCTCCATAACACCCCTTCCTGTATACAGGCATACCTCCTGCTATGGCCAGCACTCTGGTTTTTGTGAAATTGATTGAGAGAACATTGTCCCACCACCGCTATCTTAGATGGCAAATCTCTTCTCTGTAAACAATTTCATCTTTTTTGATGATCAGACTGGTAGTAGTTGTGTTATCATCAAATTTAATGATAGAGCTGGAACTGTGTTTGGCCACATAGTTAAAGGCAAACAAGGGCTATAATATCAGGTTCACCATACAAACCTGTAGGTTTGGAGGAAGTGATAATACCAATCTACACATGCTGGTCTCTGCCAGTTATATTCATTTTTAGAGGGTGACACTTAGGCTCAAGCTGAGGGTGCTTGGTGATCTGCTTTGTTAATACAGGTACAACAGTCTGAAGTGGGCTGGCGCCCTGCCCGGGGTTTGTTTCCTGCCTTGCTCCCCGTGTTGGCTGGGATTGGCTCCAGCAGACCCCCGTGACCCTGTAGTTAGGATATAGTGGGTTGGATAATGGATGGATGGATGGATAGTACAACAGTGTTAAATTTTATAGTCTATAAGCAGTACTCTGGCATAGCAGATTTTATTAACGAGGTATTAAGTGTAAGGGATATTGTGTCCTCTGTGAGCCATTCGTGAAGCTATATCAACTAGAGATGGTCATATTTTCTGAAGTATTATGTTTAATATGACTCAGCACTAGTCTCCCAAAGAATTTCTTCACAGTGAGAGCAAATTACATTGACTGATAATTATTGGGACTGTCCACTATTGATTTTTTTGGCAAAGGGATAATTATAGCATTTTTTAAAGAAGGTGGGAGTGATATATTATCTTGGCATGACATTAAAATGTCACTGAAACTCCAAATAATTAACTTTCAAATTACAAAATTAAATCTGTGCTGTAAGCCTTAAGAAAGCTAAATTTTAGCTTCAGAATCCTTCTAATGTCAATAGAGCCAATCATGTTAGTCAGAAAGAACTAAAAAAAAAGTGTTTTGTTATGTGGTCAAAGCAAATACTGTAAGAATTAAGTTTACCTGGGACAGAAAATGTGTATGGGATGAAATTTGGCTTTAGAATGAAATATGCAAGTGTTTATACATTGGCTACACTTCACAGGAATCACAAATGCTGTTGTATTCTGCCTCGACCTTTTCTTGTTATTGACGTTTACCAAATTAAATTGCTTGCTTGAGTTGTAATATTGCCTTTCTTGTATGTTTCACCTGTATGCCTAACTTTGAGTCTTTATTAAGTTATGACTGCTATTCTACCTGTAGCTAATCTTAGTTCACTGCTGCTGATCTTTCTTCGTATGTCTTCAACATGTTTCTTCAACACCTATGAAGCTCTGTCTGGCTATAAGACTAATTTGTTTAATTCTGCTCTTTTCCCACTAAGTCCTTCTTGTCATCTTTCTTCACATTCCTCAGCCACAGTCTTTCACATACCTAGGGTTGGAGATCTGTGCCATAGTCTAAGAGCTTAGAGCTGTCAACTTTCACCGCGTACTGAAGGGTGTCAGAGACTCCATTTCTGCTTGGCCTTTCTTCTCTTACCTGCTTTCTTGTTCCTTACCAGATTGACAATTATAAAAATGAATGCTCCCCAGAATTAATTTTATTAGCTCTATAGTGCTGCTTTCTCCACTTTTTAAATACTGACACACCATCAAGTCTCCTATTTCTTCATCGCCCTGGAATCACAAAAGGCCATTTATGAAACAATCCACACTGATCTTCAACAGTTTATATGGGGGTGTCTCTGCTTTGACTTTGAGTTACATCATTTAATCTGTACCCCTAAGCCCCTTTCTGGCTTCTCACAGAAACTAAATGTATTGCCCCCCCTTGTCCTGTCTCATTTCCCATTTCTTTCTAATACATTAAAGTCTCCCTCTCCCATTATTGGCATTATTAATATCTTATTAATTCAGACATAGACACAAGTTGAAACATTAATGGTTCTACAGCTGAGTTGGCACCTCTACAATTTTTTTCTCAACTCATCACTGAATATTGGAGGTTGCCATATGTCGTCCCTTCCTTAGCGTCAGTCGGGCATCAACATAATTAGTGTATTCCCTTTTCTCAGGTGTAGGTATCTTATCCCTTCTACATCCCAACCCCTGTGATTTACAGGCATTCTTTCTTAAAAACTGTTGGCAAAAATATTAATCACCAGCACATAGTTTTAAGTCTGCCCACAGGATAAATCCTATTCTTTGGAGATGCCATCTTAAAGGTGTTGATTTCTTTATATATTAAAAATTCACTTATTGTTGCGTCTTTATCTAAGGTACTACTTTTTCAGTTTTAGTGATGACTAAAATAATTAACGACTAGCAAAATTTGTACCATTACAACATTAGGAAATTTGTTTCGCTTCTGTCTGCCTGTCATTTTGTGTTTAAATAAAGATTTCTTGTTACAATAAAAAAAAAATAACCAGAATCATTTCTTCACTCAAACACTGAAGAGCAAGTGCTTACTCATTTACTTATTTATGCAGTACAAGGTTTACCACATTATCCTGCAGATAGTTATAGCTGCTCTAAATCAATTCTATCTACTAATCATAGCTTTCTGTTTGTGAGCACCATTCAAAAAGCATTCAACTGTGTTGGGATCTGGTGACTGGGACAGCTCATATTATTATCATGCTTTTCAAACCAATGTGGCTCGTGAACATCAGTACATTAGTCAGTCTTCGTTATTGAAGCTGCTGCTGAGTATGCCTCAAGAAGCAGACATCTCATTGAAGTCATGGCAGTAACCAACACAATGAGAAAATGTGTCTGCTGAGTTTTATATATGATCATATGATAAAATACTGATTGATTATTTATCACAATGATCATATCTCTGCATTTAATATGATTTTTATTCATTATTAATTAACATTTTGTTTTACTTTGTTGAGCAAACCCAGCGGAATTCACTTTGCCCCGAGTTTGGTGTAATCACAGAAATTTTTGTAAACTTCGCTCAACTCCACAAAATGCATTGAAATTAATTAGGAAAGAGGAACTGAAAAGGTTTTGAGTGGATTATAATGGGGCAATGGTCTTTTAAGTGTTCCTGAGGTCTAGGGAAATGTCTGCCAACAATTCTGGACTGATTATTGTGGCCAAATATATGATCTGAGCTGCAAGTCAGCAGTGTTAACCACTGTGACTCAAACAGCAAAAGATACAGACGGAACAACTACCAAAAATAAATACAACCAATGGTCACAAACTAGCAATAAATAAAATATAGATAATTGTGCTGAGAGAGCAACAATCTTTGGACACACATTGGCTGTGCAATGAAGCAGCTCCAAGGGACTGCCTTGTTCCATTGTTTGAAGTCGCAGTTCTGGGTACAACGGGCAGGTCATTTTTGTTCCCCATGTATCTGTGCAGATGCTTCGCACTTTTTTCTTCCATCAAGAATAAAGAAACACCTTGTTAATAGTAATAAATCTTTTGTTTCTAATATGTCACATTTTATCCTCTGTTTCCTGATAGGGGGAGGGGGAGGGCTCCTTTAAGGCTTGTTTTGAGAGCCTTGCTGAGAACATGCCTAATGTGCATGCATAACTAGCCATGTGGTGCTGTGTTGCCTGTGTATAGTGACAGATTATACAGTATATGCATTGACTGTACTAGAATGCACTGCAAGTTTGTTGTTTATTTTTGAAAAGCATGTAGAGTGGGTATTCACTCTGGAACGAGCTACCCAAGTGTATGGACCCCAAGGTTGAACCCTGACTGAATATTGACACATTCATGTTTTTGTGGTGTTTAACATCTTAATTATTATTTTTTTGGACATTTATTACTCTTATCTGAATCCTTTACAGTACCAACATGCAGTATTATGATAAAGACTCCATGGCCAGCAAGAGAATTTATGTCAGGCACTCTTGCTCTAAGAAGGCACTTCATTTGAAGTGCTGAGATCACACTGATAGTAAACATATGATTTGGAGCTATAAGATCATCAATGACAAGCATTTTATATTTCAGCTTCAACAAATGTGCTAGTGAATGCCGAGTAAAAGTTCCTCATTCACAGTGGTCGTTTGAATGATGATGGTTTAGTGTGTAATTTCTTAAACATTCATCTGGCTTTAACCCAATCACTCCACTTGTCCTGCTCTTTTAGGCTACAGTACGACTATAGTGGAGACTGGAGAGAATGTAATTGAATCAGAAACAACTATACCAAGTCAATAAAATATTCAGGTTGTCTAATGTCTTCACAGTTCATAACATGGACCTCTAAATGCATATCTTCTCACTGGATATAAATTAACAAAGCATTTTTGACAAATTATCTATAACAGCAGAAGCTAACCTGTCAACAGTGAACAACACACAGCATAAAAGTACCTTCAGAAGGTGGGTTAAAAATGCAGTGAGTCTTTAACGCTGAATCTATTAGATGTCAAGACTCTGTAAAGAAAACATTAATTTTGAAATGCAGCCCTGCTGACCCTTCATTGCATGGTTTGGCAGGTAGTGCTGTCTGAATACTGCAGCTTTGAAATGCATTCACCTTTACTTATACAACGCTGAAATTTCATCATAATGCTGAGGATCAAAAATGTTTCACTGGGTGGCAAAAACAGATGAAAAGTTGTCTTCTTTTAGAAATAAACTGTTAGTTCAGGATAGCTTTAGATATCAGGTATCAACAATCTTTTCTCTTGTAACTTTTCTTTTATATTGTGTAAAGCACTTTGAGCTTTACTTTGACATATGGCAACCTCCTTGTACGAAAATGTGGTATAGAAATAAATGTTGTTGTTGTTGTTGGCATAATGCAGCTCATTGGCAAAAACAAGAACATTGATTTACAATTGATACAAGAAATCAGATGGCAAGCTTTGCACATCCATATTATAAGCTTTGTGTACAAATGTCATACATGAATGTGCTTACAATTTCAGATCTGAAAAGAGCAGGTAGAGCATATCAGTCTTCAAGTCCGTAAGTGTGTGCCAATTCCTTTTGACCACAGGAGCCCTTAAAATTAAAACAAAAGTAGGATTCATGCTCTAAAACCTAATGCAAACATTTTGCATTCATGAAGCAAGTGCAACAAAATTAATAATTGTTCTTGTCATCTTCATAAAAAAGAATACGGCAGCCTTAAATATAAAACAGAGTTTTATATTTAAGGCTGTTTAATATTGTGGTCATTTAGCACAAGCCATGATAAAATAAATAAAATCATATAATTACAAGAGTGTAGAACATGATATGCCAGTACCTCATACCTATTCAGTTTTGAGGATCTCATTACACTTAGACATTTGTCATCTAGATTGGGTCTAGGAAAAACAGCCATATCCTCAGAGTGCAAATTAAGTAACTATTTCATACACTGGCCTACACAGCATACCATAAAAGACATGTTGAAATTTATTAGACTTTAAAAAGACATCCTGCTTATTGCATAGAAATTACAGCACTATAATACATACACTTTAAAAGCAACATCTAATGCCCAAACAAAGAAGTGTTTCTGCAGCAAACCTTCTTTTAAGAATTGTAATTCAGGCCAGAATAATGTCGCCTGAGGCAAAGTGCATTTTGCCACCCATCTACCACCAACCCTCACATCCCCTTCCCAACCCAACTGACTTCACAATACAGTGAATTCTCTGAACAACAGACAAAAAACAATAAAGGTTTTACTTTTGGAAAAAACAATAAAAGAAGATTAATTTTAAAACAGTAAAATGCAAAATGGGCTTTAAAACAAATGTAAATGTTTAAAGTAAAACACTTCCTGCATGCTTGTCTAAACACCTTTGTTTGTTGCAAGCTAAAAGGTGTGGTGCAAACTTATGAAACTTGGGGAGGGTTCAACCAAGTCTCAGGTTGAAATCAAAAGTGAGATATTCTATGCTGCATAGTTTAAAAGTATGATCAGCTCTCTGTTAAGGAGCCAAGTCACCCAGGGGCCTGTGGGGAGTTTTAATTTGGCCTTGTACTCTTCACATTCACTCCTTCTCCTGCCATGCTAAAAAAGTTCTCTATAGCTAGAAAAACCGACTTGTGAATTAATTGAATAATAAAGCATTATTTGCATACATTAGCAATGGTACGGTAAAGAGGAACTATGGGTAAATGTTAGAGATAACCAGTAAACTTTGATACTTTGACAGTCTTTTACTCCAGCCATCCGCAGAGCTTAGGTCTACCAGTCAGTTGTCTCTTGTGGTCCCTCATATTAAGTGTAAAACTAAGGATGACAAGGCTTTTGTGGCCGCTGCTCACTTGTGCCCATTTGTGGAATTCTTTAGCTTACTACATTAAGAACATACCTTCAATTAATCTGTTTAAAACCAGACTGAAGATTCACTTCTGTTCTTTAGCTTTTGATGATCTTCAGTTAATACTGGTAAGCTTATCTTCTTACTCAGTGGTTTGTTTCACTTTACTGTTGGTTGTATCATGTTTTCTGTATTTTATTTTCTATGGAAAGCACTTTACATCAGCATTATTGATGTAGTATTAAATGTCCTCTATAAATAAATTGACATCGACATTTAATTTAATTTTTATATTAGACTAGTGGGTTTTTTTCTAAGGCCTAAATACAAATTGTATGGATACAGTTTATGGGTTTTCAGAGTAAAAAAAAATAATAATGGTGCTATCACCATCTGATCTGAGGTTCAGTCTTGGAACTAACAGCCATTTAATACACAACCATTAACTCACACAGTGTTTTTATCATTCTTACAGCACCATGCATATTTGAATAAACTATGTGTAATATGTTTTGCACAACAAGAAATTATGCTAAACAATGCACCATTTTTCCAGCCACTACACACCTCACAAAAACAGTACTCATAACCAATTAAAATGAAGATGTAAACTTTTATTCCATGTTCTGTTCTTAATTCATGCCATATAGTTAAAAAGCAACTTTGGATATAGTCAAATTCATACAATTCACTAGGTTCATTCTACATAAAAGTTCCTTTAATGTTAAATAAGCATTTTAATTATCAGATAAAAACTATGATTTATAGCTGCATGGAAAACTTTCATTAATTAATTTAGTTGATTAATTGATCTTACAAAGAATTACTGTCATTAGCAAATATAATTAATTAGCTTGAATATTTTTTACAGATATGTTATATTATAACTCACCAAGGAAATAATTAAAGACAATAGCAAATCCTGTTAGATGGAGAGAATGAATGCTTGAAGATGATGGTGATAAATTTAAAAACTGTGATGAGTGACTGAAGTCCCTACCAAGGGGATATTAAGAGATCCAAGAGATGTTGGGATTTTCCAACCCTACATGAAGCATATTTTCCCAGAATCCCAAATATTACTTTATATGGTATACAAAGACATCAAAAATAAAGGAAATAAAGGAATTTTTCAAAAGGCTAATACCAGTCACATTAAACCTCAAAGCTTTTAACTTCTGAAATCATGAAGAGAACGCCTAATCCTGAAAGCAACATGCTGTATGAATGGTACACTTCAGCCATTTCGGCAGGTGGGTTTTAAGCAAAGTACATCTAAGTTAATCCATTTAAAGGAAAAAGTATGCCTTGCCTTTGGGGACTCCCAATTCTTTTACATTTTAAAGACACTGTACTGTTTAGCAGTGATCAAGTAAGTGAGTGACTGTGCCTAAAATGATCTGTAATAAACTATTGTCATCTCGAGGGGTGAATCCTGCCTTGCACAGGCAGGGCTTCATATGATCCAGGAATGGATAAAGCAAGGTCATAAAATGGATCGATGGGTGTCATTTTGCAGAGCTAAATATTCTCTGTGAATCTATTATGAAGACTGAGCACATGCTATGAATTTTAAATAATATAAACTTCAAATTCCTGGGCAAATTGCATGACCCTGAATGACAGCTTTTTCTGCAAAGAACTATACAGTCTAAACTGGTGCAGTCTCTCTGAGAGGCACCTAATGTTTGAGCTGATTTCTGTTTTTGGTTTAATGCTGCTACATTAGTCAAATATGTATTCTTATAATGCTGCTTCTCCAGAATGAATCTGCAAACATGACCACTGAGAGCAGTAACCTTAAGAGTCCAAACTGCCTTGTGAAATCATGTTGAAATTTGGAAGTTAAAACATAACTTGTAAAACGGTTTAAAAACTTTCAAATCCCACTTGGATGTTTTTTAGCTCATGTCTCCTTTTCATTTTTCTCTTATTTCCATTCTGTGTTCTTATATGTCATTTAAAGCATGTAATTATATGCTAATTAAGAATCATGTGAATAGACATCTGCATTTTCTCACTCTAATGAACTTAACGCCTTCTACACCCACTTTGGTCAAGACAACAAGCAGCATAACTATCAAATGAGCACACACTTCATCCTTTTTGTCTGTACATGACCTAAGGACTGTAGAATGAGTTCATGTCCATAAAATACTTGAGAGCCCCATGGCTAATGCCATGCATCGAATTCACACAAAAAAATGGTGCAGAAAAACATTAAATGGTATAAAAATGGACTACACTACAAATGTACATACACACAAAAAAATTCAGATGCATAAAACTGTGTGTAAGCAAAGTTCCATACAACTTTCCCTTTATAAATCCCAACAAACATGAAATTTAACACACATGCACACGTCTACAGCCCCACCCCGACTCCTCCTGGAATTACAGTTATTTGAATATGCAAATCAATATAAATAGACCCTTCTGTTTAGAGTTTTGCTAAAAGACAATGGCAAAACCATGTGTAAAAAAGAAGAATTTCAGCGAATGTGTAATGGTGGTCCAGCTCAGTATAATGGAAGCATGGTAAAACTTACTGTTTGGTGGCTAAGCAGTGGTATAAGCAACAAAAGGAAATTGATGGAGTGGTATAGAGTGGTACAGACTGGCACACGCATTCAAAAGTTCAAGTTCAGAAAGTAGCATAGTGCCCAAAATAAAAAAGAAGGTGTCACCTATCAAATTCGATGTGAAAAGGCGAGTCGCAGCCATCAAAAATACCATCAGGTAGTTTATTTTGTCATTAAAGCAGAACGTCGTAAACCTTCATCTTAAAATCAATGTTTAATTTACTAGAATTTCTCAAACCCCATTGTAACTACAGTAGCACTATAAATGCTTCACATTCTAAGTGTTCCCCGGCCCAGTCATTAATTGCTACTTGCTTCTTAAACAGGCTTTCTCTTATGCCATCAGGAGTGTGGAAGGCAGTTATCGGCACACAGAATACATTACATTCATATTACAGCTCTCTGAAAATTTTAGAATACTAAGATGTATAGTTGATATTTTCATGATGAAATGCAATAAAGCATGTATTAAATGTGAGGGCACATTGACACAGTGGTAGTTATGTGAGATAATGGAATAATTAATTGCAGCAGTACTGTCTCTGTCAAATGTACCAACCCTTAATTCCTGTCCTTCCATTTTTCTTTCTCCACATAACCAATCGCCACAACTTATTTTCTTATTCTTTTTTTCTTATTCCATGATAGTGCACTTTTCACTCTCCTTAACTTGTATTTCTTTGATAAAAGTTTAGGTGGTCATGACTAAAGTATATGTGACAAAATCATGCTTAGAAAATTGTTCATAGATACATACGCTCAGGAAAAATGTGCACAGCGACAAATTTGTTCAATAATGTTTATATATTTAATGAAAGGAAAACCCCTTTAGTAGTACTTTTTTCATTACATATACTGCACACATATAAATATAATTTCAGTGATAATGTATTAGTCTCTTGTGAGCTGTGATTTAACTACTGAAAAGTTTTAATTTGTCAAAATTAATTACATTTAAAATGTAGCAAAACAAAACATGTAACATGAGGAGAAATACTATATAAAAAATGAGAGAAAACAGAAATCTATGAAAATAAAAGTGTAAATAAGCAACGTAATTTACAGCACCACAGTATATGCAGTTCTTTGCAAAAAGTCTAAAACCGGCACTTATCCAGGTGTCAGTATTATCTGTATCAGCTAGACACATCTTGATTTAGACACATCTAACTCTGGAGAGAAAGGATCCACACGTGCTTCAACAGAAGTAAACGTATCATCACAAGGCACAAAATGTTAAGTTTATAATATCTTAATGTACAAACAAACAACTCCCTTTGTTTTATAAGTGTACACTAAATTCTGTTCCTGCACTTTTCTCCAAGGTGACAACCCAAGATGAAAAATCAAGCCACTAACTGTGCCGCTACGAATAGTTTTGGCATTCTGGCAAACTTCAATTGTGCATTCAAGATCTAGCAAAATAGGCGATGCAATACCCTGAATATAAGTACATTTGTTAGAACATTTTTACTGTATGAATTTGTTTGCCTGAACTTTTGTTGGCACATTTTTCTCCAACATGCTTTTGTTAATGTGACAGTTTATGCACACAAGCTAAACTACTATGTAAAGTCTAAAAGTAGCACTTTTTGAGTGAGCAAATCAGGGTCCACTGTACAGTACATAAATTGTATTTGTCCATTATTCATTTTAATATCCTTTAAGGAATAGAAGAGAAAAATAATTTTATCTAAAATACCCCTGAAACAACAACTATCATTATCGAAAAAAAATCCTTCTCGTGATATCTAACTTTGTTTTATTTCCAAGGCATACTGTATATACATATTTGGTTCTTGTGTCCAGAATTTTAGCTACTGTAAACTGATATCAATTTAAAATTAAAGTTAGCTTAACATGGAATTTTCAAAGTGACATGGATATGCTTGAGGAAACCATACCTGTGGGGCTGACAAGTTGCCATGGGGGAAGATGAGTACTGAGGTGAACAGAACAGTGGGTCTTTTTTTAAAATGGCCGAATCAGAAAAAAATGTTTTGCTTTTTATTGTTTTCCTTTTTAAATGGATATGCTATTTTACAATATATGTGCAATCACAATGCTTTCCACTTGAAAAATTGATGTATTTGGCAAGTTTTAAGGATTTTGAGTGCATGATTGGACCTCTGCCCCTTGACCTCTATTTTAAAATACAATAACAGACTATATATATTTTTTAAAATTGATCAAAAATGTTTCACTTTAAAATACAACTTCATTTTTCTTATTTGTCATGTCATTTCCTAACCCGCTTACTCTAGACCAGGGTCTTGGGGGGCTGGAGCCTACCCAGCTAGCATAGGGTGCAAGGAAGGAACAAACCCTGGACAGGGCACCAGTTCATCGCAAGGCAAACACATACACCCACACACCAAATACATACTAGGGTCAATTTTAGCATCGCCAATTCACCTCTCCTACACGTCTTTGGACAGTGGTAAGAAACCATAGCAGTTGGGGGAACTCACGCAGACATGGAGAAAACATGTAAACTCCTTGCAAGGAGGACCTGGAATGCGAATCCTGGCCTCCTTACTGCAAGACACAATTGCACAATTTAATGTGGCTAATTAATCTCTGTCCCATGACTGTGATGAAATAACTTTGACTTGAAATGTACCAAACTTATCCTTCAAGACCACATTCTGAACTTAACTATAATAAACAGATTACATTTGTCACTTCAATATATATTTCCAATGTCCCTTTTTGAAGACCACTACTGATTGCTATGTGAATAAAGCAAAAAGAAAGAACAAAACAGAGTTATTTTCCATAGATGCTTCAGCATTGCATGTCACATCAGAAACAAAACCAGGCAACTTTCTACATTATCATAACCCTACACCAGTTCTGATCACAAAAAAACTCCAAAAAGTCTACACTCAGACTTGTCAGTTGCCACTAATCATTTTCAAAAACTGAGTATTCCTCATTAAATTCTTACAATTACTAGAGAAAAACCACAGATGGTAAGTGGTTGTGCTTAGGTCTCCATTTTAGAGAATTGCCATCTGCCTTGCAAACCTTTAAACATTTAACACTGCAACAAAAAACAAAAATAGTGTGGGCAGAGGCCTCTGTCACACATTTGTTTTCCTAGTTGAGTCTCCTGGACCATTCCCATTGCAGGATAACTGAACTGACCTGGGTTTATTAAGTACTGAACTACCTGATGCATTTTAGACTTGTTCTACACAAAAAGCAATAGGAATAGTAATGATAATTCTTTCTTTTTTCAGGATTAGTGGAAAATAATATCTACTTTATGTCAATGTGTTGTAACTTCAGAAGAAGACTTACCATGTTCACAAACTTACCATTTCATGCTGTTTTTTTTGTGGTTTCTTTGTTGTTATATGAAGGTAACTATAAAAAACAAACAGGCAATGTTAGATAAAAGACTTTCTGAGCCAACCATATGTCAAGCAGTTACCAGCAGCAGTGTATAGATATGTGTACAGTATATTTTATCTATTAGACTGATAATAGAAAATCAATAAAACGCCAACTAGAAAAGTAAATAGCACTGGGTTTGTAGTTGGTAACTGCTGATATGCACTCAAAACCTCAGCAATTATTACGATCTGCAACAAAACAACAACCTTTTACCCATTTTTAAAGTCTGCTATGCATTGTCTTTGTGTTAAGCGACGATATTATTAACATAAGCTGTAAATACGGGAAGCCAGAATAAGAATTTGCACATACATTACATTTAGTCAGAACATTAATGGAGATCATGCAGAGCTGTGAGGTTAGGGATGAGGTATGAAGTGTTCTACTGAATCAGTGCAATCAAGGAGTCTTTGGCACAGAGAAGGGTGGCCTGCTAGAGACAAGAACAGTTTTAGGGTACAGAGCCTTAAGGTTTAGGCTATCTAATGATCTTGTTGAACAAGTTTAGGTTACAGTCACTGTGAAAGGACTCAGATAAAAGAAAAAGTAGGTTGTAAGAATAAAAAAGAAACTAGCCATATCATTTAAAAATTCTTTAATTTCTAATTTATTTTCTTTAAATAAGGCAAGTTTCATGTACTCCTTCTATTTTTAGTTATATTGTGAGTTTATTACACCCACAAATACAACGTCATTTACCAGTAAATCCAATATCCATAGAGTAAATCACATTATTCAAAAATAGCTCATTTTATATAATGTCTCTCTAAGTTTTCATTTTAATAAAGTTTTAGTTTTTTTTAAATATAGTCTTTTCACTACTCATACTGGCCACATATGCACAGTTCAATTACTTAGATTTACCCACTGGTTGAAGTAAGGTCAAACATTTTTTTGACAGAAAACAATACATATTCTCTAGGAAACATGACTATATCACATCTAAAACATAATGTACACCCCCCATACACATAAATAGTTTGGTACAATACGTATATGAGGACATTCAAAAAATTGTGATGAGAACAGACCTTTCAGCCCAACAAGCTCGTTCATCCTGTTCACTTAGATTGTCTAAAACAGCATCAAGTAAAGATGTGAGGGTCCCTAAAGTCCTACTCTCTATCCAGGTGTGGATCTACCATAAAGACATTCTGGGTAGTCCTACCCCTTGCTCGATGACACAATGGCCAAAATGACAAAGGAGGATCCCCCCACCTCAATAAAATGATCAAGGGGACTGATTGCTTCCGTAAGTTGAAATGACCGGCGTGATGAAGCGATCGAGTGTTGTGCCGAAATCATGAGTTAGACATACCCCTCTGCATTAAATAACCCAGTGTCCGCATGCTGCATTGTTAAAAGTATGGCCAACAGTTTGTTAAGGAGCTAAGTCACCCTTGGGGCCTATGGGAGTCTTATTCTAGCCTTGCCTCTACAACACCACTTGGTAATTTGTCTATTTGTATCTGTTTGAAGAAACACTTTCTAATTTTATATAGATAGATAGATAGATAGATAGATAGATAGATAGATAGATAGATAGATAGATAGATAGATAGATAGACAGATAGATAGATACTTTATTAATCCCAAAGGGAAATTCACACCAAGGGGAAATGCAGGATATATACTGTATATATAGCATAGCATAGTGTTGCAGTGGTTAGCACTGTAGCCTCATGCATCCAGAGTCCTAGGTTTCAAAGAATTAAGAACTAACATTAATGTGCTTTCTGGGATTAGGTGACATCAGATTTAAGCATGTTTGGAAGATTTAAATGGATAGGAATGGCAAGCTTTGTTGGGCTGAATAGCCTGTTATCAGTGTGGGTGTGAGCATCAGTGTAATATATTGGCACCCTCTCCAGATATGTTTTCTGTCTTCTACCACATGCTACTGGGGCAGTCACCCCATTACCATTGACCCCCATACCATTGACCCTAAACTAGATTAAACATTTCTGAGAATAATATTTTAATAATTCACGACTATGATGTGCAAATTGCGTTTTATATAATACTAAAACAATAATGATGAGCCAAGAGATCTGTACATTTACAAGAAAAAATCACACACTCTGCTTATTATATCAGTCTTCAATGCGGTTTTTCCTCCTTCTGTCTTTCAGAACACTGCGAAGAGTGCACCCCTTTGCCACAGACAGCCCGTGAATGTGCGCTAACGTGTATGTTCGGTGCTTTCCTAGCCTAAACACTAGGATGCTTCTAAACACAGTCCACTCATTCGTCATTTGTCCACTCACACGCGATCTCGGACTGCATGCACTGCTCTTCGGCTCTACTCACTCGAGCTTTTTGAAGCGCTCAGCGCCGGCTGCTACGTATCTTTGTCCGTGCTGCAGGTGCTCCATGGCCAGCACCCGGTGTCCATTCAGGGGAGTGTACACGTTTCTGACGGCCCCGAATTGCGCTTCGATTCCCTGGGTCACCGAGCTCAAGAAGTTTTCGAAAGACGGTGTTTGTCGTGGATTTATGATAAACTTTCTTCCAGGAAAAAAGGGATCCCCATTTCGGTACATGAGAATCGTCTTCGCGGGGGAAGCCTGAGATGTGTACAGTTTACTTGAAACTGACATGGTCTTAAATGAGAGGGGTGAAGATTGTTGCGTTTAATTAGGCTGTCGTGATCAAATTCGTCTATTGTAACGTGAAACTTCACGGAGTCTGCCGGTGACACGGCGCGGGGCCGGGCTCACTTCGCTTAAATAAATAGCGATACACAGTTAATGTGCACTTCCCTGCGGAAAAGCAAACGGTGTTTGTTGAGTATCCATGGCGACGTGCTCCTTCCCATAATCTGAATACCAAGCCTCTGGCGTCTGGTGATAAGTAACAGTCCAAGAAAATGGTATCACAAAATTCCTGGGCGATAGACTAATAGTTACTTTTATGATATAGCAAAGATGATTAAGAATAGTGCTTCGTTTGAGAAGGTTACACTCTGCTGCTCCATTTAGGTCACGTGTTACGTTGTTAAATGCATCCAACTAAAACTTTAAGATATTTACTTAAGTCATCCATCAAGTTTTGAAACTGGCAAGTTAAAAAATTACAAGGAGTCAGAGCGTATCCTGTAAGCATCTGCTGCAATAGAAGAACCAACTGAAAAGAAAGAGCATAAAAAGTCTCAAAAGCGAGAAGAGATCATTCAGTCCGTCAGGCTTGTTCAGTTAAACAAAAGGCACATATACACCTCTTCCGACCAAATGTGATCATCTGGGGCAGCTGTAGAAAATCCACACTTGCTAGAGATATGATGCAGTAGTGTTAACCTCTGAGCCATCCAGCGCACTGCCTACAAGCAAATAGCCTTCCAAGAGACAAGTGTCTACTCATATGACATAAGCAAGAGCATTCGAATACCTGCTTGGCAATTTCTGGATTTGTGTTAAAATGTGAGGGGATGGTTAATAACTTTATTCAGCAAGCTTTTCCAGTTTGCAGAATAATCTTGTAGCAATTCATTCAAAAAACAGTAATTAAACTCATTAAACTCATGGCAAACCACCTCAGGATCCCAAATTAGGACCCAAGTGCATTCATGCAATGGATGACACCTCAGCACCACACTGGAACAGTGTGAGCTTTTTTACAGTGGCTGGAGTGCCAATCCTGCCACCAAGCCCCAAGTTTTCCCTGCAAGTTGGAGGATCTACTTACAATGCTGGATGCAGGTTAATGTCATACCCAGGATGGAGCAATTGCAGGTTAAGGGCCTTGCTCAAGGGCCCAGTGGAGTGGAAACAGTTCTGGCATTTAGGGGATTTGAGCCGACAAACATCCGATTGCCAGCATGGATCCCTAGCATCAGAGCCACCACAAAATAAACTCAGATTAATTAAAAATCACATATGACTGTCATTCAGATCATGAATTTTAATCAGGCCTGGTTTTATAAAAGGTCTGAGAGAGACTCCACATTGCATTGCTATGTTTATGCAGACTGCAAAATGTTATATTATGCTGTTTTTGCTTGTGTGGTATTTTATAGTTTAAATATATTAAACGTTTATTTTCTAAAATAATACCTATGATAGATGGCCCCAATGTTAGTGAATGTCAGTGTGTGTATATCTGTGCTTCCAATAATATACTGACATGTGTCCAGGGTTGTTTTCTGTCTTGTACCACATGCTACCAGGACAGGCTCCAGTCCCCCATTGATCCTGCGTTGGGTTAAACATTTTTGAGAATATATCAAATACTGATACTTCACAGCTCCAGAGTCCCGGGTTCAAACCTCTGACCATCACACCAATGTGATACTTGTTAGACATCCATGTGATCTTGTTGGCATTCATTTTTTTGTGAGTGTAACTCCAAAGGTCATGCAAAAAGACAGTTTCCTCTTGGGGATTAATACAGTGTACCAAATAGCACCCTCCACTCTTTTAGGAAGGCTTTTGAACTGTGTCTATGACAATTTGTGCCCGTTCAGCAAAAATGGCATTTATGGTGTTGGACAAGAAGTCTTGGATAGCAATCGGTGTTCCAGTTCATTCCAAAGGTGTTCAGTAGGTTTGAGGTCTGGAGTCTGTGTAGGCCACTTGAGTTTCTCCTTACCAAACTTATCAAACCAAGTCTTTATGTATTGGCTTTGTGCACAGGAGAATAGTCATGCAGGAACAGAAAACTGCGAGTGAGCATGTGTATGAGTGTGCCCTGCAGTTGGCTGCCATCCTTGCCAAGGTTGGTGCTTCCAGGATTAGCTCTGGCTACACGACTTAACTTGGATTAGGTGGTAACAGTAAGTATGCTGGTGATGATTTCATTATACAGCAGTAAAGCCAATTTGGATAGATATTTGTATTTCAGAATTGCAGATTTACATTGTGTAGCATTTGGTATCTTAATTGTTTGATATACCTTATTTATTCTTTATTATTCTATTTGTTTTCCTTAAATAAATGTAAAATGCTTAGGTTCTGCACAACATAATACTCCTTAAGAGTAGCATTGATAGAATTTCAGTGTTAAAGATTTCTTTTTGTGATTCTTGTTTGTGTGTGTGTGTAGTTATTGTTGTTTTCTTCAAATATTTCTGTGTTGCTTGAGCTTCTATAAAAAAGTAAACTTTCCTAAGGTGTGTAGACTTCTTAGCAGCTGTACAAGACCAAGGAGACACCCACGTAACACCTGCCTGCGTCAAATAGATGGTCACTTCCAGAGGGTGGGACTGGACCGCATGACTGCCTAGAGGGTTGCCTCCTGGGATCCCAAGCTGTTTCGTTGTATGGTGGGAGCAGCAAAGTGCATGCTCCCCAACCTGACCTGACCTGACCTATGGGGCAAATGATGTTCTATCTATCTATCTATCTATCTATCTATCTGAAAAATAATATCTACACAAAATCTACACCAGGGGTTCCCAACTCTGGTCCTGGAGCGCCCCAGTGGCTGCAGGTTTTCATTCTAACCCATTTCTTAATTAGTGCAATATTTTTGCTGCTAATTAACTTCTTTTGAATTAATTTTAATTGACTTCTTTTTTAAGATTTGTTCCCCTGAATTTCTTCATTGTTCCTCTGATTTGTTTAATTTATTTCCTTAAATGGCACCCAAACAGAAATGAAATGAAAGTGAGTGAGTCAACAGAAGACCAACTAAGTCAGGGCCTCAATCTCCAACCAATTTCATTCCAACCAGTTGCTTAATTAGGCACTGATTCTTGTTGTAATTTAAACCTGTTCTTTAATTCCATGGCTTGTTGATGCTCTCATTGAAAACATAAATGTCAACAAAACAACTACAGTATGTAATTAGTAATGAGCAGTAGGCAGGGTGGCAGTCTATTTCAGGGCATACTCACACCGGGCCAAATTAAAGTCAACAAGTAACTCAACACTGAAGTCTTTAGGATGAGCGTAGCCTGACAAAGACCCACATGGACACAGAGAAAACATGCCACCCCTAGCCCACATGGTGTCTAGGTTGTAATTTGAACATTGTCTCCTGCTTCAGTGAGCCACATGCACTAATGCCAGACAACAAGTTAAAGCCTTTAAGGCAAGCAGACTGACCTAGTATTGTGTGTAGCCGTGAGGGTGTCGGTACATCTCAGTAAAGAGCAGAGGCTGTTAAAAATTACAAAAGAAGGGACACCAATTAGGAAGATAGTACACATAGTGTATGTTACTCTTCAGTAGTGATATGAACATCAAGAGCCTCAGAAACAGACCTAAAAGGAAAGTTTCTGGAAATTGAATTCACAAGTAAATTGCTACCTATTAGTAAACTCGAGATGGATTACTATAAAATATTTGTTTCAATTTTATGTGGATTTACTAGTTTTATTAATAACAAATGTTAAAATATTTTATATTAGCTGGAGACAACCTAAATCACACCATGTGTAAGGCCAGAATCCTGTCCTATCTTGGACTACAACCCTGAAACTGCTCTGGCATTATTTCTTCAGATCCTTGTGTTACAATATATGGGATGGATTCCCAGATCTTTTACTTGTTTGTTTTCTTGTCTTACTATATATCTATATATATAAAATTCTTTTCGCATTTGAAACGGAAATTACGTATGACCACGCAAAACGGAAATTACGTATGACCATGCAAAACAGAAATTACGTATGACCACAGAACATATTATAATACAGGAACTAATCACTTCATTTGTGGACGCCATTTTTATATCGTCTTTATGAATTGTTATTATTTCTGTGAGAATTACTTTACTGATATTGAAAAGAAGTAAACACAAACATACCGATCTATCCCATAGAAGTGCGCCCCACGTCGCCCTCTCCCAGCCCTCCTCTCTGGACTCCAGCACTTATCTGGCACTTCGCCGCCAGATAGAGAAGTTTTATTTGTCCACGTGACTGTCGCGGAAACTGCAACATTATAACTTTTTTTTAATTGGCAGTACTTGATAGTAGAAGAGATGAGGAAAACAGCTTTGCGTCTTTCTACTTTTTAACTGCGGCGAGCTGTAAACAATGTGAAGACGACACCGCCTTCAGCGGCGATGGGTCCTGAGAACAAAGTGGACGCTCGGAGGCACGGAATGTCGGGCTGCTCTGCCGGGTCGAGACCTCTCTTCTTGCACTGTTTGTGACACTTTGAGTGCCCCGTTGGCTCCTGGGAGAGTGGAAATCATTGCGAATGAGTGTGATCGGCGCCATCGAAGCAAAACTCTCTTTGTAAATTGCACTTCACGACTACTTACTGTCCCTTAAGGTGAGTTCAGGTCACTAAAACCCTGCAACATTCAAGGTTGCTTTTGTGATAAATTCTTTTAAGAAGATGGAGGGTTTACATCTAAGAAGATGTACCGACCTCTTCATGTTAAGTTTTGGACTTGGGAATTGTTTGGACCTTCTGCCCGTTAAGCATGGAAGGGCAGCGTCCACATTTCTCAGAATAATTTTTCTCTTAAATCACAGGCACGTAGTGCAAGGTTGTCAGGCAGAAATTTGCAGGATCACATAGAAAATGTAATTTCTATACCACAGCGGTCATGGTGCGCCTTTCACAAGGGATTTGCTACCGAGAGATGATGCAGATACATTTAAGCTGCTGTTAGTGCTACTTACCTGTTGTGTTATAGCACCTTTAAAATGTACTTTACCCGAAAGCACTCCAGTACTGCCCAATGTATCTTTACTTCATACATGTTAATGTTTTACTGTTTAATAATTTATGTACCACATTTTATTTTTTTCCCTTTTGCTGGTTTGCTGGTCATGTTTTGGTTCATTTTGTATCTAATTATTGTTTGGCTGCTAATTAAGGAAAAAGAATCAATTGAGGGGTCTGAGTCTTCAAGAGCAAGTCAATTAAAATTAATTCAAAAGAAATTAATTGTCAGCAAAAACAGTTCACTAATTAAGGAAAGGGATAGAATGAAAACCTGCAGCCACTGTGGCCCTCCAGGACTAGAGTTTGAGATCACTATCTTTATGTCACTAATGACCTTTAATTTGAAGCATTTCTTCAACTATCAAATAAAACTTTTTTTTTTACTACAGTTAACATTTCTACAGTTTACATTCATACTCTGCATGCATAAAACAGAAAGGTGTGTAAACCAAGCAAGTCTGATTTTATTCATGTAGTCAAGTGCAGCCTTGACAATATTATTCCTTGTTGTTTTTTGTCCTGGTCTTCTAAAGTAACAAGGGAACTGTATTTTTTTCAAAGGCCATTTATTGTTCAGCCAGAATAATTTGTTGCCTATTGAATGCATAATTTAAAGATACATTTATTATTAATTCCCATCTTAGTTATTCATTGTGCATCTCTTTTGTGTGAATGAATGACCTATTGCTGGGAATGGTGTTTGCTGCAATTTCTTTGTCAATCTTCCTTGTTTGCTCTAACAAGAATCAGACTGCATTTGTTTATCACATAGTTTGGAATTAAAAAATGAATCATTCGTGACTTATTTTTAAGTCATTTCAGAGGGGAGCAGCTATTATTTTTTAACTTTCACTTTAATTTTACTTTAATACAAAGTATCAAATGAAAAATGTGGTATTTTTTGGTTGTTCCATTCAGTACAAGACAAATAAGAGCACACGTGTAAAAATAATTTAGCAGATATTCACGTGACCCTGAACTGTATTTAGCAGGTTTGGAAATGTATAGATAGATGCACAAATACAAAACACAAAAATGTATTCATTTGAAAATTGAATAAGAACACTTGACTGGAGCTGGTCTAGTATGACTTCTTTCTGATCTCTGTTTAAACATTATCATGTTTTCATGCATTCCAATTACAATTTTTACATTTTAAGGGACTTGCATTGGATTAAAACACCAAGGCTGTTGGTGCATTTCCTGCCTGTAGCTGAATCTGTAACCTCAAGCAAGTCAAACAATCTATGTGAAAAAGACTGTATTGATTTAAAGCATCTTGAACTTGCAAATTATCTTAGGCAGAGGTATGATCCAAATTTCAAATAATATATAATTTGGAAGAAACATTGAATATAACAAAAAAAATCTGAATGCATGCACATGACTATTCTCACATTTACACTTTTGAAAAGAGAAAGCAGAGTCAAGAGCCGTCAGAAAACAATACTTCCATGCTATTACACATTAATTTATCCATTATCAGTTTTGATTAATTTACTCATACTTTCCGGCAGACACTTACTTCATTCTATTCTTAGCTAACTTAAAATCTAAAATCCTAGAAAAAAAAATCAGAAGAAAAAAATTACTGTTGTTCAAACAATGTCTGTAAAGATGCAAACTCTCCTTCCTATGCACATGAATCACAATGTCAAAATGGATGGCTGTTTTGTTGAGAAGATCATCCATTTACTATCATATGCTCTTTCTATCTTCTTTGTTCTTTTATACTTACAGTTTTTTCTTCATGCCATCCTATTCAAGTAACCTCCTTGTGAAGGTGTTTCAGGTCTCCACAGTGGTGGTCAGGTCAGACACCACTTTCAATGGTCTGTGTTAATAGATGCGTCAGATGCTATGGCCACGGTTGGAGACTAAATGTGTAAGCTCAACAACTTAGAAGCCAACTCCTCTGAGATAAAGGTGACTATACTTGGTGATCTCTATTTAACAATTATGTCTGAACCAATATAAAATATAGTAGCCATATTTGCCAGAGTGCTCCGAATTGACACCCTTACAATGATCAGTATACAATTTCATTTCAATCTGGATCCTAAGTTTTTCCTTAGGCCTCGTGCATTATGCTGGTCTGGCCTACAGGAGCAAAATAATTTCTATATACAGTATTTGACTTTTTGAATTCCAGTATTTGAGACATAGTAAAACAACATACTAAAACAAAGTCTATAGCAAATGCCACCTACGAAGTGTGACCTGCTGCACTTCACCACCATAATTAGGATGGAGTAAAAGTGAAAAAGAAGGCCAACACCCTCATCATCTATCATCTCTGACTCCTCCCACCCTTTAACAAGAATCCCCGTGGTTACACTTAGTAACCAAGAAAACAAATGAAACTGATTAAAGTCTAAACAGCAATAACATAAAATGAATCAGAAACGTATAACATAATATGCTTAGACAATGAACATTCACCAACTTCCCCAAATTACCCCACAGATCTATACAAATATAGATTATCATGAATCTTGGTACTGTGACAGTTTACATATAATTCACAGAAGGTCCAGAGTAAAAAAAAAATCTTTATTTTAAACTTAACAGTAATAGGAAGTAAATGTATACAGGTCAGCAAAGCTGGTGGGTATGTCTGCCATCGACACTATCCCCAAAATATAAAACTGATTCAGTCTCACCGGATTTACTGTTGGGACGCTTATGAAGCAATACCTCTCCAGCTGCTTACTAGAAATATCAAATTTGATGGCAACCTCTTCCAGTGTGATGCCCCCCACCAGTGATCTACCATCTTTTTGTTGCTTATGAGAAACTGCCACTCAGTACACCTGCCATTACGTTATATGACTATTATTGAAGTTTACTTTTGTGTTTGTTTCTTATTCTCTTTATCTCTTTTTTCTTGTGGTTTTCAATTCCATTTAAATGGCCTTTGGTGGTGCCAAAACAAAAGTCCATAGCCACTGCTAACACCGGGAATGATCACTCTCAAGGGCCCTCATTAGGCTCTGTCCTATTATTCTGAGTGTTCCAGACTCTTTTTCAAATGTCATCAGGATGACAAAACAAAACAATGGCACAGGTAATAAGGTAAAAAACAAATGAATGCACTATATAGCAGTGCTACAAGACATCATAACACTGTCCTAGACGTACAAAATGGTACTGTTCTAACATTTCTGAGACTGAGTTGGATATTGCTGAGTGTTATCTTTAAGAAGGTTACTATTTCTTCTTTTCTACTGTGACATTTTTTGTCTCTTACAACTTAGGGGTCACTTCATACAGCATAGAAGAATTGCAGAGTTCAGGCGCATACTCACTGTTACACCTAGTAAAGTAGCCATCATTGTGTCATTTAATAGTATCACACAAATTAGTGAGGGCATGTGAAAAGACAACTTCCCCTTGGGAATTAATACAGTGCACCAAATAAAAGATAAAATAGAAAATATTTGTGATTGGTTCCTTGTATTTGATGATTTCAGCTAGTATTCTGCATGTAATGCATATGCCATCACATGAGAGTTAATTATCATAAAACAAGATGGTAACCTCACTCTGACTTTTAATTTGTTCGTGTCATGACACATTATAAAAATGACCAGAAGACTGAGCTCAGTTTTCGACCCTGACTTAGTTAAGTCTCTGCCTTTCAGTAACTGAATCCGTGGCATGCTGTGTACAAGCTATTGGATTTCCTAGGGTGGTGTATTTATTTTTATGTGCTCTCTAATACAGGTGGCTTTTCAAATAAATTACTTTGCAGTTAACAAATAGTTTTATGTTTCATGGGAGTGCTTTAAAAGTCAAATGAATGGTCAAATACTTGTACACGTATTTAATCTTCAACATTTTCTGTGTAGGAAATTTAACTTGTCCATCATTATGAGCCTAACAAAGAAATGTAATTCAAAGATGTACTAGTCATTACTTTAGCCTGACAGACATTTTGCTAATCTCAGAAATAGCTAAGTAAACTGAAAGCATTAAGATACTCTCCATGTTAAAATTAAATGAAATCTAACAATTCTTTCATGACATAATTAAAAAGAAATCAGTCAAATGATTCACTTCTTTTCAATGCGACATATAATATTTGAACCAGTCTGAAATGTAATATCAAAGCTTATTTTAGTTTAATTCATGTTAATTAAGATCAAACACCTATAAATATATATATATATATATAATATGTGTGTGTGTGTATTGTGGCAGACGGCCCTTTCAGTATATGTTTCAGGGGGAGCAGCCATGAACTATTCAATATCTTCCCCGGGATGCTGGATGGCAACCCCCCTGGGTTCAAGCGGTGGCTCAATCTCTCGCAGGGCTCCATGTGAGTTGGAGTTTGGAGCCACCAAGGGGTGCTGCAGCTGGGACTCCTGAGCCCTTATGGGCAGTGTTTTCACCACACATGGAAGTGCAACCAGAACTCTGCAATCAAGCACCTGGAGCACTTCCAGGTGAACTATAAAAGGGGCCAGCAGCCACCACTCCGGGAGCCAAAGTCAGGAAGAGTAAGATGAGGTTGTCTGGGAGGAGTGGTGGAGGAAGAAGAGTGTGGTGTGTTTTATTTTGATTTATTTGGTGTTTTGGGACTGTGTTAGGGCTGAGGGACACGGGGAAGACGTGGACCTCAGCTGAAGAAAATAAAATCTTTGGTTGACTTTAACGTGCCTCTGTTGTGAGTCTGTGTTGGGTCGGGTGCATATATAGCATCTTTTACAATATACAGTGGAACCTCGAGATACGAGTTTAATTCGTTCCAGCACTGAGCTTGTATAGCGAATTTCTCATATCTAGAACAAACTTCCCCATTGAAAATAATGGAAATCCAGTTAATCCGTTCCGCACCCCCAAAAATATCAACATAAAAATCAATTTTCCTAACAAATAACACTGATAAATAATATATACAGGTGGAACCTCGGTTTGCGAGTAACTTGGTTTACGAGTGTTTTGCAAGACGAGCTAAATTTTTTAATTAATTTTGACTTGATAAAACATGCGATGTCTTGCAATACAAGTAGTGTGGATACACTTTGTCTGCTGAGCGTCATGTGATCATAACTGAGCTGATGGTTCTTCTCTCTCGTGCGCGTCTCTCTCTCCTGAGTGAGCTGACGGGCTGGCAGCGTCAGCTTGGGTGAATCCCCGAGTCGAGGCGGATCGGGAAACGCGTCACGCATACCAACAGCCTGGCTCGTGGCTCGTTACACGAGCCAATGCTTGTATTTAGATCCGAATTTTTCGCTTATACTTTCCTTGTATCTTGAATTTCTTGTATACAGAGCCGTTTGTATCTTGAGGTTCCACTGTATATATATTATATTTAATTCAGTGTCTGTTTGGAGCACATTGCTTTTCTTTCCATGACCATGCTTCAACTGTGCCAACATTATATAAAGTCAAATGACAAATCAGCACTAAGCGGTGGGGCAAAGGGCTTCAAGGGTAAGGTCAAGACGTATTCCAAACAATACTGTGTTTTGATGCAGTCCTTGCTGAAAATGCATCCCACAGACGATGTGATTTAACGAAACAGTGAGAGGTGTAATTCCGATCTTGCTGAAAAAGTTTACTTTCCGGTTAAGTAGTCTAATGATCTGTGGTGGGCTGGCGCCCTGCCCAGGGTTTGTTTCCTGCCTTGTGCCCTGTGTTGGGATTTTGGGATTGGCTCCAGCAGACCCCCATGACCCTGTAGTTAGGATATAGCGGGTTGGAAAATGGATGGATGGATAGTCTAATTATGATTGTTGTTGATTACCTAACTGCTTATTTAACTGCATTTCCAGTGATGAAGCTCATGTGAGAGGTGTTTCTCTGGAGGATGGAAGGAGTTTGCTTGTTTTAAATAAAACATTGAAACATGTCAGTTATTCTAAGAATTCAAATTGCTCGTCCTGTGTGGTGTCTTTGTGTGTCTTCCATCTCAGTCTCATTATATTTTTTACCTGTTTTAGATTGTGACAAAGGCACAGTAACCCAAAATTTTACACTTGGAAGGGATTGGGGGGTTACTGAAACTCTAATTCTGTTGTAAGCTTTTATTTTGAAAAGACTGCCAGGGATAAGGTGAACACAGGAAGAACTTTTATGTTGATGGAAAGTATAACAGGAACCTCATCATCCTGAGGAAGAAAAAAAAAACTGGAAAAGAAAGAAGAGAGATGAGATCCTCCATCTTGGGGAAGATAGGCCTGGAATGTAGGCTGCTGGGACTAGTCATGAGGATTACAAAGGACTACTAAGTATTACAAAGTGGTTGTGGGTTTCTAAGTGGAATGGAGAAGCTTCCAAATAACTAATATTACACTTACTGGATGCTCCCTGAAAAATAACCAGCATTGGATGGAATTAAGAAGGTCCACAAGGAATGGGTGAGATAGTCCTATTTTGTAATGAAAATGAAGACTATTCCTTTGGTGGAAAAGCAAAAAAATAAGACTCATTTTGCTTGATTTTATTTAAAACTTGTACTTCTGTTGCCATAGATATGTATGTTCCAGTGTTTGCAGTTATTGATGCATTCAATCTAGAATTCTAAATATATTTTGGTTGTTTCACACAATAAATTAAAGGGGTATAGTTTTTTTAATTCAACCTTGGTGTGTTAGTAACTTAACTTGGGGATAGTTGATTGTTACATGATCATGTAGCTCTAGACACTGGTTAAGAACATACTATGCAGTTGTGACTGCAATGCCTCTTACCCCTACTGTTGATGCCCCTTGGCCCTCTCTTGACGCTAATTGGTCATTTTTTTTCTTTTTGGCAAGATTAGTGCTCGGTCATGGAAACAAAAACAATACGCTTCATTGCTAGCCATATTGAAAACAGTTAATCATTTTACTGATATCTGAAATGCATGACATGAATATGCATTATATTTTAGTGTATTTTACAAGTTGGATTGCATTTTCTTTTGGTACAGATAGTCTTCTGCAGTCCTGAAGGCTTCATGTTACAAAGAAGAACATTGAGAAAATTATGCAACTGCTACGAAAGTCAACATAAGAACATGAATCATTTTTCAGAATAGAGGAGGCCATCCTTCTAGTTTGGTTAGCTAATTCCTCAGGTATCACAAAATCTCATGTGGCTGTTTCCTTTATAACCTATAAGGGCTTTCACTTTCACTGCTGAACATGACTGTATAGTTTGTTCCTGTTTTACCATGATCCTTTGAATAAAGAAGTGTTTCCCACCTTTCCATGAAAAGAAGAAGAAAATCTTTTTCTGTTTGGGTGCCTCTTAGATTTAGCCATTTTGTTTCTGCTGCTTCATTCAATCAAAATAATCTCATCAGTGACCGGTTGCAAAAGTGGGAAGGTATGTGATTGTAAGGGAGTATATATGTCTTTATTAGACATTTTTGTGTACAAGTAAAAGTTACATTGGTTTACTTTTGACTGGTTAATAGCAATAACACCATACACGCCAGATTTGTATAGTCTTACATTTTAGCAAGTCTTAATAGACTCATCAATGTTTACAACCAGGAACTGTACAGACATCAAAAAGAAGGCTAATAATATTGCTGGGTTATGTTAAGCATGGTGCACCGCATATGTCAAAAAAGCCACGTTTAAGGCATAAAACCTCAACTAGAATATTGTTTGCTTTTTTGGTCATAATATTACAGAAAGGATATAGCAATACAAAACACAATTGCAGGTAGAGGTTTTCCTAGACTTCAGAGAGTAATATCACATCATCATGTCAATTCTAGTGTACATCTTACTATTCAAACTTTCCAGTTTGGAGGTAATTCTTTTGGTGATTAATCTAAACCCCTTGCCAGTACCTTTTTGTTGGACCAACAACAAGCTTTTTACCACCACCTGAACTCTATATTCTTCAACAAATGATTTCCTGTATGATGTAGGCACTGTGTCACTTGTGGTCCCTGGCTACTTTCATGCATTGCTTTTCTACTACACAACAGGAGCTGCACCCTTTATGCAAAATATGTGACATGCAAAGAAGAGTGATGTGATGTGAACTGAGATGTGTTCAGGAGTTTACGGGGGACTTTGATGCAGTGCATGGCACAGCACATCAGGGAAGTGGCTATGAAGAGCGATGCTAAGTATGGTGCATTCTGGATTTCATGGGGTACATATTATTTTGGTGCAGTTCATGGAGTGGTGCACTTTCTTCACCAATTACTCACCAAACTAGTCCAAACTAGTAATAGATTTGTAAGATGGCACCAGTGCTTGTGGTCCACCAATCCCCACAATAGTTCCCGGTTGAACAAAAAATACATACCCTAGAGTAGGAGATAAAAAATGTACTAGGAACTACATAGCAGGGACTACAAAAATGCCCCTTCTCCTATAGTGGGAATGCTACAAAACCTTCTAAAACTTCCATGGTTTCTGAAAAAAGTTTGTACAGTGGAAAAACACCTAATGACCATTTGCAAGTCAACTCAGAATCACCATCGTGCTGACCACTGTTATCCTTACACACACCTCTTCTAATGCTTTGCCATATATACAGTATATATTCTTGCAATTCTTGAACTAAAGCAACATTTCAAGAGACATTCTTAATGCTGACACTTCTGTCCCAATGTTTGCACATTCCCACTTTTTATTACAAAAGTGTTCTCGTGATCAAACAGAATCCATATTAGACAACAGCTACTTACCCCAAAAAAAGGAGAGAATCATTGTATTTGCTATCTTCAGATCAGAAAGTTTAAACAGATTAATAGCATTTGTGTTTGAAACTAAGATGTATAAACCTCACTATTGGAGAAGTGATGAGAATTAACCTCAAATAATAGCTACTTTCATATTAGGTGGAACAGAAGGTTTGCACATGAATGTGTGACTTAAAACTCTCCAGGAGCTGTGCAACACTATTGAGACTGAATGCACCAAAAAGGTGTTTCTTGTAAACTGTTGAAACCATGCTTCAAAAAATTCAGGCTGTTTTATAGTCAAAATGGCACCTTACCCAGAACCAGACAGGTGTAGATAATATGGTGGTCATGGAGTGTGCTATGGATGTAATCACTACAGGGACATACAAGTTTAAATGTAGCAGTGGTGATAGCAGAAGGTGGATGGTCATGTGCAATATGCCGTACCCCAATAATTAATTATTATGGTAAAGCAACCAGAAATTTCTTATTCCTTTATAGGTAAGATGAAGCTCAGGACATCAGGAACAAATGAGGTCACTAAAGGGAGCTGCACTAGGAAGATGGCTGCTGGGCTTCAAGAGCTCAGTTCTCAAATACTTATTGTGATTTTCGGCAAAATACATCCAATGCATCCATCTCTACAGGCTAATTGAATTTGGAATTGGATGTTTGACTGGATAATGGTTCCACTGGTGGAAGGAACTGAGGAGAATAGACTGTAATAAAAGATACATGAGGAATGTAAGTATTGCTTAGTAATGGTAGAAGAGTAGGAGTGTACCAGTTACCAGAAGGTCCAGTTATTGACATGTCTGACAAAAAATGGTCCCTATTGTACCACTGAATACACTTTTCATATTTAAAATTTATCCTGTGCTCAGGAAAGAAATGTGAATTAACAAGTGCTCTGGTAGATGACAAGATCCATCCATCCATCCATCCTCTTCTGCTTATCCAAGATCAGGTCGTGGGAGCAGCAGCTTGAGCAGAGATACCCATACTTCCCTCTCCCCGGCCACTTCTTCTAGCTCTTCCAGGGGAATCCGAGGTGTTCCCAGGCCAGCCGAGAGATATAGTCCCTCCAGCGTGTCCTGGGTCTTCCCCGGGGCCTCCTCCCGATTAGATATGCCCGGAACACCTCACCACGGAGGCGTCCAGGAGGCATCCTGATCAGATGCCTGAGCCACCTCATCTGACTCCTCTCGATGCAGAGGAGCAGCGGCTCTACTCTAAGCCCCTCCCAGATGACTGAGCTGCTCATCCTATCTTTAAGGGAAAGCCCAGACACCCTACGGAGGAAACTCATTTCAGCCGCTTGTATTCGTGATCTCGTTCTTTTGGTCAATACCCATAGCTCATGACCATAGGTGAGGGTAGGAATGTAGATCGACTGGTAAATTGAGAGCTTTGCCTTACTGTTCTGCTCCTTTTCCACCACGACAGACTGATGCAGAGCCCGCATCACTGTGGACGCCGCACCGATCTGCCTGTCGATCTCACGCTCCAGTCTTCCCTCACTCATGAACAAGACCCCGAGATACTTGAACTATTCCACTTGGGGCAGGATCTCGCTCCCAACCCTGAGAGGGCACTCCACCCTTTTCCAGCTGAGGACCATGGTCTCGGATTTGGAGGTGCTGATTCCCATCCCAGCCGCATCACATTCAGCTGCGAACCGATCCAGAGAGAGTTGAAGATCACGGCCTGATGAAGCAAACAGGACAACATCATCTGCAAAAAGCAGTGACCCAATTCTGAGTCCACCAAACTGGAACCCCTCAACACCCTGGCTGCGCCTAGAAATTTTGTCCATAAAAGTTATGAACAGAATCAGTGACAAAGGGCAGCCCTGGTGGAGTCCAACTCTCACTGGAAACGGGTTCGACTTACTGCTGGCAATGTAGACCAAGCTCTGACACTGATCGTACAGGGACCGAACAGCCCTTATCAGGGGGTTCGGTACCCCATACTCTCGGAGTACCCCCCACAGGATTCCCTGAGGGACATTGTTGAATGCCTTTTCCAAGACCACAAAACACAAGACTGGTTGGGCAAACTCCCATGCACCCTCCAGGACCCTGCTAAGGGTGTAGAGCTGGTCCACTGTTCCGTGACCCGGACTAAAACCACACTGTTCCTCCTGAATCCGAGGTTCAACTATCTGATGGACCATCCTCTCCAGGACCCCCTGATGGACTTTTCCAGGGAGGCTGAGGAGTGTGATCCCTCTGTAGTTGGAACACACCCTCTGGTCCCCCTTCCTCAAGAGGGGGGCCTCCACCCCGGTCTGCCAATCCAGAGGCACTGTCCCTGATGTCCATGCGATGTTGCAGAGGCATGTCAATCAAGACAGTCCTACAACACCCAGAGCCTTGAGGAACTCATCTACCCCTGGGGCCCTGCCACCCTGCCAAGGAGTTTTTTGACCACCTCGGGGAGCCCACCTCCGAGTCCCCAGGCTCTGCTTCCTCATTGGAAGGCATGTTAGTGGGATTCAGGAGATCTTCGAAGTACTCCCTCCTCCGACCTACAACGTCCCGAGTCGAGGTCAGCAGCGGATCATCCCCACCATATATAACTTTAATTACTAAAATGAAGCCCTCTACTTGTTCCCTAGATCCAGTGCCAACAAAACTAGTAAAAAGTGCAATGGATGTTCTTGCAGCACCTATTCTAACCGTTATCAATAGTTCATTACTGCATGGCACAGTACCTGATGCACTAAAAGTGTCAGTCATTAAACCTTTACTTAAAAAGTCAGACCTAGACCCACACATATTAAATAATTATAGGCCTATTTCAAATTTCCCATTTCTCTCTAAAATACTAGAAAAAGTAGTCGCCAGTCAGCTTCAGTCACACCTTATGCATTACAATTTATTTGAGAAATTCCAGTCTGGTTTTCGCACTGGTCATAGTACAGAAACTGCACTAACACGGGTTGTAAATGACATTCTGATATCCTCTGATGAAGGAAACTCCACTGTAATTATGTTATTAGACTTAAGTGCAGCATTTGACACCATTGACCATTCTATTTTACTGCACAGGCTAGAAAATGATGTTGGGCTTACAGGCCCCGTGCTCGCTTGGTTTAGTTCTTATTTATCAAATCGATTCCAATATGTACAGAAATGTGCTGACAGTACTCCATCATTATACACAGAAGTTCAATATGGTGTCCCACAGGGCTCAGTACTGGGACCTTTACTGTTTTCACTTTACATGCTTCCACTGGGATCTCTCATTAGGAAACATAATGTTAATTTTCACTCGTATGCAGATGACACCCAGTTATACCTTTCATTTAAATCAAATGAAGTTTCTCCGATGTTGTCTTTAATTAGTTGTGTTAGTGAATTAAAGGAATGGATGAATGAGAACTACTTGTCTTTAAATACAGATAAAACAGAGATGTTAATTGTTGGAGGGAATGACGCTGATCACAGCAATATTTTGTCGACATTTAACTCAGTTGGAATCCCAATTAATTTTACTGAATCAGCCCGCAATCTAGGAGTTATCTTTGATTCTAGCATGTCATTTAAAGCACATATTACAAAGTTGTCCAAAACATGTTTCTTCCATCTTAAAAATGTTAGGAAATTAAGGCGCTTTCTAAATAAACAGGATTGTGAGAAATTAATTCATGCATTTATCTCTAGTAGGATTGACTACTGTAATGCGGTGTTCACTGGCTGTTCAAACTGTTCTTTATACAGCCTCCAGTTAATCCAAAATGCGGCTGCAAGAATTATTACAAGAACAAGAAAATATGAACACATAACTCCAGTTCTTAAATCCTTACACTGGCTCCCGGTTAAGTTTAGGGCAGATTTCAAAATCCTCCTTTTAACATATAAAGCATTAAATGGCCAAGGTCCGGCTTACTTGTCTGAACTTATCATGACTTACAAACCTGAGCGCACATTAAGATCTCAAGATGCCGGTCTGCTTATGATTCCAAGGATTAATAAAATAACAGTGGGAGGTCGAGCTTTTAGTTACAGGGCCCCTAAACTGTGGAATGGTCTTCCTGCTTCTATAAGAGATGCCCCTTCGGTCCCAGCCTTTAAATCCCGGCTGAAGACTCACTACTTCAGTTTAGCATATCCTGACTAGAGCTGCTGATTAACTGTACATACTGCATCTCTGTTGTTAGTCATTAGCACTAAAACATAAGTAACATGATAAGTATAATTGAATACTAACCCTCACCTATTCTGTTTCTGTTCTCGGTACTCAAATGTGGCAATTGGTGCCACGGCCCACCTACCAAGTTGTTTGCCTGCCTATGGTAAAGTCATCCCTGGTGGAGGATCACAGGAATCATGGGAAAGAGGGGCCCTTTCATCGGATTGGCTGGCCGAGCAACGTTTCAGCCGTGGAATGGCCAAATGGGGAGGCAGCTTGACGGATGAGGTCTCCAGCACTCTAAAAATATCAAAATCTTATTATATGATATCATCTACTGTTAAATTCTGCTCTGTACTTCTAAAATTTTTATTATTATGCTTTATTAAGGATTTGTTCTGTTCTGTGTATTGTATTGTATTGAACCCCTTCTTTTGACACCCACTGCACGCCCAACCTACCTGGAAAGGGGTCTCTCTTTGAACTGCCTTTCCCGAGGTTTCTTCCATTTTTCCCTACAAGGTTTTTTTGGGAGTTTTTCCTTGTCTTCTTAGAGAGTCAAGGCTGGGGGGTTGTCAAGAGGCAGGGCCTGTTAAAGCCCATTGTGGCACTTCCTGTGTGATTTTGGGCTATACAAAAATAAACTGTATTGTATTGTATTGTATATACAGTGTTGACACTGTACTGCTTCTCCCTCCTGAGACGCTGGATGGTGGACCAGAATCTCCTCAAAGCCGTCTGAAAGTTGTTCTCCATGGCCTCCCCAAACTGCTCCCATGCCCAAGTTTTTGCCTCAGCAACCACCTAAGCCGCGTTCTGCTTGGCCCGCCAGTACCTATCAGCTACCTTCAGAGTCCCACAGGACAAAAGGGTCCTGTAGGACTCCTTCTTCAGCTAGACAGCATCCCTCACCGCTGGTGTCCACCAACGGGTTCGGGTATTGCCGCCTCGACAGGCACCAACCACCTTGCGGCCACAGCTCTGGTCAGCCGCCTCAACAATAGAGGCACGGAACATGGCCCATTCAGACTCAATGTCCCCCACCTCCCTAGGGATATGGTCGAAGTTCTGCCAGAGGTGGGATTTGAAGCTGCTTCTGACAGGGGATCCTGCCAGACATTCTCAGCAGACCCTCACAACACGTTTGGGCCTACGAGGCCTGACCGGCATCCTCCCCCACCATCGAAGCCTACTTACCATCAGGTGGTGATCAGTTGACAGATCCGCCCCTCTCTTCACTCGAGTGTCCAAGACATGTGGCCACAGGTCTGACGACACGACCACAAAGTCGATCATCGAACTGAGGCCTAGGGTGTCCTGTTGCCAAGTGCGCATATGAACATGCCTATGCTTGAACATGGTGTTCGTTATGAACAATCCATTACGAGCACAGAAGTCCAATAACAAAACACCGCTCGGGTTCAGATCGGGGGGCCATTCCTCCCAATCACACCCTTCCAGGTCTCACTGTCATTGCCCAAGTGAGCATTGAAGTCTTCCAGTAGAACGAGGGAGTCTCCAGAAGGTATGCCTTCTACCACCCCCTCCAGGGACACCAAAAAGGGTGGGTACTCCAAACTGCTGTTCGGCGCATACGCGCAAACAACAGTTAGGGCCCGTCCCCCCACATGAAGGAGTAGGAAGGCTACCCTCTCGTCCACCGGGGTAAACCCCAATGAACAGGTTCCAAGTCGGGGGGCAATAAGTATGCCCACACCCACTCGGCGCCTCTCACCGGGGGCAACTCCAGAGTGGTAGAGAGTCTAGCCCCTCTCAAGGAGATTGGTTCCAGAGTCCAAGCTGTGTGTTGAGGTGAGCCCGACTATATCTAGCCAGAACCTCTCAACCTTGCGCACTAACTCAGGCTCCTTCCCCTTCAGAGAGGTGACATTCCATGTCCCAAGAGCCAGCTTCTGTAGCCGAGGATTGGACCGCCAAGGTCCCCGCATTCGGCCACCACCCAACTCACACTGCACCCACCTCCTTGACCCCTCTCATAGGTGGTGAGCCCATGGGAAAAGATGAAAAGATGCGTTTCTAAAATCATTCAAACTTGCCTGGTACATTATAATTTTACATCTGTTCTTCAGTTGGTGAGATATTCATGTGAAGGGAACATGACACTGTGCCTTCCAAAATTGAAATATTGTTAGTCTACTGTTTACTGTATAAAAAGTCCTCCGTCTGTCAATTTGTGCTTCAAGTATTGCAGGTCACTTTTTTAATGCTTCATTCGTTAGACAGTGTACTGATATGAGCTATGTTGTTTAAATTTCAGCCCAATTCCTGTGTGGAGCTTATATGTTCTCTCCAAGATTGCATCGGTTAACCCATCAGTACTCAAACTCCCCCCACCCCGCCAGCTTCCAAAGTCACATTAATTGGTCACTCTAACTCACATTAATGAGATATGAGGTGCACATGTGTCTGCGTGTGCCCTGAAGTGGATTGGATCCCCATCCAGGATGGTTTTAGCCTTGAATTCAGTGCTGCCTGGATAGGCTACTGACCCCCATAACCATGAACTGGTTTAAAGGAGTTCAATAATAAATACTATAGATGGATGGTTGGAAAATAACGAAGATCACACATAAACATTTCAAATGTTTACCATGACACAGCTGTTCACTGAGCTGTTGAATTTCAAAGTAGAATGCCAGCACTGCAAATGATTTGTAATAGTTAAGATGTAGTGTGCTTTTCTTTCTTTTTTTTTTTAAATCTGTTCTTCAGTCAAAAGGACTTAATCTGTTAAAATGGAGCTGATGAAAATGTTTATATGTTGATATCTTCCACATGTCATTTTTTATAATTAATAAAATACTGTGAAAGTTAATCACCAGAAATAAAATATAATTTATATGTATATATACACAGTATATATATATATATATATATATATGTATATATATATATATATGTGTGTGTTTGTGTGTATACATATGTGTATGTATACATAATAACAGTAAACAATGATGGAATGGTTTTAGTTAGAATCACAATTGCACTACAAATATTAAACCATTTATTTGGCCAAATGCTATGTCCTTACCATAAACAGAATGTTAAAAACCATTAAGCATATTGTATTTAACATATAATATCAACAGCATACCTCAACGGAATTAATGAATAGTAGAGATAAAAATAAAAGCATTATTAATTTATCAGATATTCTGACTGCAGAATGGAATTATTTAGAAGGTGAGGAGCGAAGATATCCCCAGAGCCGCATCCTGCTAATGCCACCGTCTGGTGCCATGGTGATTTTCACATGAGTAACAGCTTCAGTCAGCTGTATTGAGCTTCCTGTGAAAAAGTGCTGATGATGTGGTTTCAGCTGCAAGAAAAAAAGGTCACACAATATGCATGAGGTAATTTGATTATGAGAAACACAGTAGGATCATCTCATATGGTGCATAATGTAAGCAGAGATGGTACAGAGCATCTGTCTCAATATATTTAAAGCAAAAAAAAAAAAAAAAATGAAATTTTAATTGCTTTTTTCCACAGGAAGCTTATGTGAGAAGTACATTCTCACCTCCGATAACACTACTTTGTGCCAGCAAGTGAGACAGCGTGGCGGCATGTATAAAAGCAAACTGCTGCTAGATTCTGCTTTTCACTGCCTTCGTTGTATCATATCCTCTCTATCACTATCCCCTCTAGGGAATCTGATGATAACAGAAACAAAGTCTTCCATCAGAGAGAGAAATTCTAGCCGATTTATAACTAAATTTGGCTTATTATTTAGTGATTATGAGCTTCTTTGTAATGCAAAAATAAGCAGACATTATGGGTCATAGACACCAGAGATGACTTCTGAGCATTTGTTTTCTACTATTAAAGGGTGCAAGCAGCATGTGTGAATTCAAACTTTTACTCTTTCAACGTAAAAAAGTAAATATCTGAAATTACACTGCAAGGTGAGACGGAGTAAGTTTCACATATTCATAATTCTAGCTAGAAAGCTGGAAAAATACTGTTTTTGCATTAATGCAGGTGAGGGAAAAGACAGCGGTCTTATACAGAACAGATGTCTGCATTGACAGGTTCTGTGTTTGCAGCACAAGCAGTCTTTTCAAATCATGAATATCCTTCAGGCTACAAGGAAGCAAAGTTGTTTACACAGCCTCAAACTAAGAAAGTGAATTTGGCCATCTGGTAGTTTGAAATCTACTTGATGTTTATGTCATAAAATCCAGGAAATCATTGAAAATATAAATAAGAAATGTATATATTGTATATACAGTACATATAATCAAGTGTGTTGGAGGTTGATTTTAAACAGATCAAATATTTCAGATTAATCAAATCTGGTCCCAAATGAAGTTGAAATACTCCATTCTCTGCCATACACCAGGTTTCAAGCATTCATTTTACTCAGCTCTACTGTACCTTTTGTGTTACTAGCAGAGGTTTCCAATCTGTCACATCATCACTTTCCCACTTTCTAGTCATTTCTTTCTCTGAGGTCATTGAGCAAGCATCAATTTTACAGGAGTCTGGGAAGTTACCTAAAATAGATATTCCTGGTAAGAAAGGATGATTCAGTATGGCATAATGTAGAAAGAGCCATTAGGCATGGGACATTTAAAGATAAAATACTGAAGTAAAATACAATATTAAGGGCATACAATGCCCTATTCCTTACCATCCTTTTTGTCCATGGAATCTAGAATGTAAGAGCTTAAGGTGTTTACAAATGAAAGCGCACTGTTTAGTTGATATAGCTCTTTTTAGGTAGCTCATCTAGATGCTATATACAGAAACCCAATTGAATTTTGTAACTCAGACAATCTGTTACAGAGACCCACAAATGTACGGCTTGTCTTCTTAATCTTCTGTACCTAAAATCTACTGAGCCAATATCCTATTATCCATGTCCATTTCTCTCAACATGTAATACAATGATGATATATTGCTTACTGCAGTGTTGGTGTCTCAGTGTAGTAAGAGAATGGAATCAAATCCAGGTCCCCATCACTCTCTGCAGAATTTTCATATTTCCCTGAGTTTGTATGGGCTTTGTTCAAATTCTTCTGGTCTTGTAAAATAGTTTGAAAGAACCTCTTTTATGACACCTAAAGAGTATTCTCCATAGCTTTACCAAATTCTTCTCTAACACATTAAAACATTGGAACAAATTAGAAGAGAACAAGCCATTCAGCCCAACAAAGCTTACCAGTCCTATCCACTTAATATTTCCAAAATAACATCAAGTCTTAAAAGCTCTGCTTTCACAAGTAATGCCTTCTAACATATGGCTACCTCCTTTGGTTGTTCGTATATCTCAGTCAAATCCAGAATCTGTTCACAATGCATTGATTGCCCCAATCTTCAACTTGACATTTTCTGATGTACACCAGCAGGGCCTAGAGCCGCCACCACCATGACAAGCCATGACCACCTATTGGCTACATATCCTTGAATTTGCCTCTATTACTGTGTTTTTGAATACAGCCAATTCCAATGACCACTCGATCCAACGCACTACAAAGCAATGGTCAATTCATGTTTAGGGTCTCCCTTTACCAGAACTAAAAGCCTCAGATCAGATGACACAAATACAAAATGAATCATTAATATTTGGTCTAGTACCAGGCATATTTAAAAATAACATTGGTTTTGAACACAGGAATTTAACAACTCATCACCCAGATTTAGGTCAAGCAGGCCATTCCTCCAAGTTACACTCCAAATTTGTCTGCTATTTCTTACTTGAGTGTTTAAGGCTTTCATTGGGGCTACAGAAACAGAAGATAATGTTCTTTCTAGCACCAATCACAGAACCTCTAAAGCAGGTTGGATACTGTGAAGAACTGTCAGAAAACTATATGCAAGTTTTCTCTCTCCACCTTTAAATCATACTGAGACAACTTTTCCTTCATGTGTTCAAATTCCAGCTGTTAAGCACTTATCAATGGGTCTCAGCTGTCTGGGGCCTCTCCTATGGGAAAATTCCAGAATAGGAGACCACCTTAGACTGAGGAGGGGTTATGAGCAAACATGAGTATGGCTACACATTTCCAAGCTCTTTCAACTTGCTACATGATCGCTGTCCCCTTTCTAGCTAGAGAAGCTATGTTCATCTTCTTATTTTTCATAATATAATAATGATACCTTCTATTTATATAGTTTCATTCTCATCAAAAGAGCCAGTTTACATTCCCAAGATCTAGTATGCCTAAATCAATTCTAACCATACCTGGATAGCTTCACACCTAAGTCCCAGCCTTTGCTGGACTACTTGGGTCACTCAGTTACAAGGTGCAAGATGACGAGCACCAGGCTTTCTGCACAGAAACCATTCAAAGCTCCTTTCAACCTTCTCTTTTCTGTTTTGTTTTGCTCGTAATCAAGGGCAGTACCTTTAAAGTGTGTGGTGTCTATCTGAATCTCAGTTATCACACCAATGTGTCCCAGTTTAAAAACAGCCCATTCACTTCCAGGCACCTGTAATATTCCATTTTCATCAACCTGTAAAAAAAAGAAACACAATCATGTAGTGTATTGTATAAAACATTTATTAAGAGTCAACGGCCTGATTTGATGCTTTCCAACTTTTATCAGAACAAAGCTAAAGGCAAAAGCTCTCCAGATATTGATATTGTAACAGGTCATCTCATTTGTTGAATATTAAACCTCAGTATAATATTGCATTGCTTTATTGCAATTACTGCCAGAGTCTAATTAGATAAATATGTAAATCTTTACTGTGCATAACTGCAGGTTTATTGCATATAAACCTGAAAAAAATATTAAAGTGCCTCACTTGCAATGATTCTTTCTCTCTGTACTTTAAAACAGATGGTTTTCTAAACCACCATCCCACTCCATAATTGAAAGGAGCTGAAGCCTTTCCCAGCAGTGCAGGGCACAAAGTCGATGCAAAACTATTTCATTAAAAGAATCCAGTAACTCCTCATTCATTTATTCACATGGGGCTAACGTAGACGTTACCATTAGCTTAATCTGCATATGTGTGGATGTGGGAAAAATTCAATCATAGGACAAAACATCAGGAAAATATGTACAGAAACCATTAGAAAGTCTAATAGCACAACTCAAGGGAGGTTATACTAAAGCTATACAACACATTTGTGAAGCTTTCTCTCCATATTGCATAAAAAGATACAGCAACACTAGAAAAAAGCCAAAGAGAATTGCCTAGGACAGGGGTCCTCAATCCCAGTCCTGGAGAGCCGCAGTGGCTGCAGGTTTTTATTCTGACCTGGTTGCTTAATTAGAAAGCAATTCTTGCCAATAAAGCACTAACAAGCTATGAAATTAAATTAACTCTGCTATGCCAGGTCATTCTCATATCCTAGATTTTCTTTCCCTTTCTATCATGCAAATGATTTGAAGGCTAAAATGGACGAGTAATTCTCAGTCCTTCACTTTTTTCTCTTCATTTTTCTTCCAAGTATTTAATTAAACCCAATAGTGCAGATAAATACACACAGGTGTAAATGTAAATAAGCTAAATGGAGAAATGCTGCTCTCTCTTGTCATTTGCATATTATTGATAATAAGGAGCAATTAAAATAGCTGTTTAAGACAAAATTAAGCAATAAGGGCTCAAAATCACTAAAGTGAAGCAGAAGTGTTACTTTAGCAATAAGTGCTTTTTATTAAGCAACTGGGTTGGAGCAAAAACCTGCAGCCACTGCGGCTCTCCAGGACCGTGATTGAGGACCCCTGGCCTAGGATGATCTGAAGTCTGTGAAGTATGAGTTATGAGGAAAGAGGAGCTGAAACTTCAGCAGATGGAAATTAAATGTTGACATGACTTAAGTGTTTAAAAGTATGAAAAGAATAAGTACAGTGGATCCTAGCTGCCACTTTAGAGTGCATATTTTTCAGCAAGAACACATGGACACAGACGAAAACAAATTTTGCACAAATGTTAGAAAGTTCTTTTTCACACAGTGTGGTAGAGTGTAGGACCTTCAAAACGCAACTCAGTTTTGTTTTGGAGTAATAATGTCTATAGGATTGGCAGGCTTGTTGGGCTAAAAGACAAGTTCTTGTGAAAATTGTTCTAATGTTATAGTTTAACTTCCAAACAGAGAGAGCACAGGCCTGGATTCAAACCTAGAACTCCAGAACCTTCAGACAGCAGCACTAAGTACTGAATGATCATGCTGTACAAGTTCTAAAACTGCATATAAGAAAAAAACAAAAAGCAGAATTATACTGAATTATCAAATAAACATACAATATGTGTCACAGCTGGGGTGGTACCATATAATGCACAACCTTACTTAGTTCATAATGTGAAAGCTGGAGATAGAGCTAAAGGGAAGTTTTTGACTGAAATTGAAGACTCTTTTGTGCAGAAACTATTCAAATGACAAGTGGACTTTGGTTTGAGGGATCTGTAATGCAGTGCATTACTAGTGGTGATTACTTAAAGAGGTAGTTTAAATAAATTGCTTGACCATTTCCTGTATTGTGTATAGGATTACAGTCAATCTTTCAGTTATCAGTTGGACAGATGCCATGCCAAGATGGTGTCTTCAATTAACTTTAGTGTAACAGAATCATAGGAATTGCAATTATTAGAATTGTGTAAAAAGACACAGGAAACAGAACATACCATACCCTTTGTCATGTATGGAAAATAATCTACAAACAATGAAATCAATAAGAAATGGAAACTCTTTTATAAAGGAACAGGCAAAGAAAACACATTTGCCAGGCAGATAACTTGCTAAAACGGATCACTAAAACCACAAAATGTTCTCCAAAATTCTTAACTCTAAAATACTCAGGGTTTGGTCTTTGTGACCATCAATAACAAGGCCGCATCCATGCCTAAATACAAAACAACTGGGCCTGCAGACAACAAGAAAGCATCCTCAAGAAGTAATCATCAATAGAACAAAATATTAGACATTTTCAAAGACAAAACAAATGTAATAAGACATGGATCACAACAATACTCTTTATGTTATGTCATTTTGTGTCCATGTACTAGAATTTGTATTTAACAGCATTTAAACAAAAGGGACAAACAAAAGCTACTTTAGCAAGAGCATTAAAAGAAATAATATATACTTGTGCAGTAAAATGAAACTTGCATAGATGTCTTAACAGAAAATGAGTCTTTAATTGAAATGCTAATTATTACAAAAACCACGATCTGTTAAGAAAAGGAGCTCAGTTCCCATGTTTCTATTGTATTGTGTAGGCGTATTTGTGGTTCCAAACCGTAAAAATAAAACCATTCATTACAGAACTGAATAAATAAAAAGTTATTTTGCATGGAAATATTTGTAAAAATTCTCATTACTGTTAAAACAGAAGGACGATCCAGTCTCCTTGCAGTCTCCCATCCATCCCCCATATTGATGGCTGTTCCTGCTCCTTTAATGATGAAACAAATAGTAGTTGAACATTTTTAATTTGGTCATTATGGATCATTAAGATTAATTATATTCCAGGGTATCACTCTTCATTAATGTGTTATAGAACACAAATAACGTTTGCAATTGTTAATTCATAATTTGAGAAATGTATTGAATCATTTACCTTATTAAAGTCTGCCTTTTTTCAATGCATATAAATTTACCTTCTTAAATAAAATGCACTTTTTTCTTCTCCTTACTGTATTCCAGAAATGTGTAAAGTATTACTAGAATACTGGGAATATACCAGTAATGGCGCACTGCACAATAACGTGCAGCGAATACACTTCACTTGAGCATTCATAGTTTTCATACTCTTTCTCTGTCTCTATTTAGCATTCGTTGCTCAGAAGTTGATGCGCTTGCTGCTTCCTGAGCAGCTCTTTTTTTCTCCACCCTAGCGGCCCACTTCTTCTCTTCTTTCATCTGCATCTTTTCACGTTAAAACTGATTAAGTCAGTGTTTGTGTTGCAATTACTTACTACGTGTTCTTTAATTTTTCACTTAAGCTGGCACTTAAATCATTCTTGAGGCAGATTGAAGACTTAAGATATGAAGAGGAAGGGGAAGTGACGGCGAAGGTGGTAGGGATGAGAACGGCGCCTGTATGCATGCACCGCACGGTCACCCTGCTGATCATTGCCGAGAGTTGATTCTACAATAACATTAAATATCCTGTATTTTACCAACTTAATCAGTACCTCTGATTCTCTCTTTCCTGATTTGATCAAGATTTGCTATTCCACACACCCATCTCATCCAGTTTTGCTTCATGCACCATTTTCACTGCAATCTGATCCATACAACAATGCTGTTCTGACCAGCCTTTTATATAATTTAATCTTACACTCATTTTTTGGTCACATAACATTCCTGATGTAATTTTTTCTATTTTTATTTACATATACAATATACAAGGGGTACCCACAAATAACCGCAATTGAAAAAAAAAAAGTTTTAATAATCTTTACTTACTGAAACTTTAGTCTCCTTCAAAATAATCTCCATTTGAATGAATACACTTGTCCCAATGGCTTTCCTACTGATGGAAACATTTTTGGAATTGCTGAAGAGGAACATTGTCCATTGCCTGCAGTGATTACACGGTACAAAAACGCTTTCTTATGAGTTCTTTTTTCATATTCGAGAAGAAGAAAAAATTGCAGGGAGCAAAATCAGGTGAGTAAGTAAGGTGGCAAGAACACACAAGTCAATTCAGAAATCTCTTCAATAGTCCGACGATCTTCGTAAATTGCATTATACACTTTTTCAAGATTTTCATCATTCCTAATTGTGGAATGTCAGCCAGATCTTGATTGGTCTTCAAGTGACATACACTCTTGTTTGAAATGCGAAAACCACTCGTAGACTTGTGTTTTACTTAGAGCTTCCGCTTTAAAAGCAGTTCTAAGAGAAAACAAAATTTAATGCAGACTCTCTCTTCTTTATGATCACAAAAATCGCAGAACACGTTTAATAAGCACCAAGAAAAACCAATACGGAATGGCATACGAACAATACAGAGCATCGCCACTTGGCAGAATACTGTAAGTATGCTACACCCAGCGGCAAAATTCACAACTACATCTAGATTGCGTGCCAGGTACCGATTCCGGTCATTTTTGGGTACCCCCTCGTATAGTCATATACATAAGTTCTAAGCATATCTCTGAAATCAAAATAGTTCAGCGGCAATATTTAAAGAAATGAACTTTTCTTAAACCATTCAAGTTAACTAAAAAGATTTCTGCATTTGAGGAACTGACTTTTTCCCTTCGACTTAAGGTAACAAAATCATTCATCATAAAGTGTTTTCAGTGCAACTAATAAAATGTAAACTGCAAAGAAAGAAAGAAATCAAATTTATAATAAAATCACAACCACTTATTTACCTATCATATTACGAGGATGCCCAAAGTGAGCATCGCTGAAGCCAATGCAAACACCTCCATTTACGAGAGCTACCAAATCTACCTTCTGGGTGGGAGACACTTCAGACCAGTCTTTCTGTCCAATACCATACACCTTTAAACGTGCAATTCCACCATCTGGAAAAAAGTAATCAATATGTATTAGCTGACCTGCGATTTATGCTAAGTGTTCCATGCTTCGTCCCTCCATTTAAATTGTAAAGGTTTTCTGAATTTATATTGTAAATTACAATAGTTACTTAAAACAACCAGCCAAGGTGGTAGACTTTGACTTTTTGTCTTGGTTTAATTAGGTTTGTGTTATGAAATAAATCATAATTTGTGTAATTAATTCATTAATTAGTTAATTAATCTTCTGTTTTAATAATCAGTATCATTCTGATATTCTTATTGTACACAATCAATATTTTTTCATAGATAATACCAATGTTTATTTCATACTTTTCATTACAAATGTCTAAACTAGACTGACTGAGCCCCTTTCCATTTGTCATGTGCACTCTGTTTAATTCAGTCGATTTCAGAGTTCAGGGAAAATGTTTTATGAACCCTGCAAAGGTCTAGATAAATCAACAGGACTAATGCTTTAAATTTCATGGCTTCCAATTTGTTCCACAGTCCCACAACTCTTTGTGTAAAGAAGTGCTTCCTGGTTTCCCAAATCCACTTCCTCACTTCTCAGGGAACTCCTATATTTGTCTGTTTCATTGAGCTTTTCAGTTGTTACCTCTAAAATTCCATGGTAAATCTTTGATATCAGTCTATTGTTAATGCTCATTTAAAAACTTCACATATTCTTACTCTTGAAATTCTTAATATCTTGCATATTTTTGTCTGTTTACTCCAGTCTTTCCCATGAACCATTTTTCCAACTTCAATGTCTTTCTTAAGAGGCACCTCCTGTTGATTGAGTGGTAATTTCATGCCTGTTTGGCATCTCTTATCTCTAAAACTTGTACTTTGTTTACTTGTTTTCTTACATGCATTTCATTCTTCCACCAATAAGTTATCAATTCAAGCATTTATTTAAAGTCACATATTTTTGTTCTTCTAACACTTTTCCCACTTTTACGTGGGGTCACTATACTGGACCAGAATCCTCCATCTCCTTTGCATAACATTTGTTACTGTTTTTTTAGACAGACCAATGTTAAGTAGGCACCTCCTATTTCTTAATAAATGTTTAAGATCTTTATTCAATTTATATTTTGGTATGCTAAACATGCATCTCTTGGATATATTGATTTCATTTATTTTTTGATGTATGAATGAGGTACTGGAGCTCTTAAATGGCTACCACTCAACTACGGTCCTGGAGGTCCACAGTGGCTGCAGGTTTTCATTCCAAGTTTCATAATTACAAGCCAAGCCTCAAAGATAATGAAAGTTGGTAATTAGTTATATGACTTGTTAGTGCTTTTATTCTTCAAATACAAAAATTGTATGTTTTTTGTTTTCCGAGAACATTATCCATATATTTTGTTCCTTTCCTTTTCTCTCTTTTATTTCAAAACATTTTATTGACACAGATATTTCATAATGGATGTACACAGGTTTAAATGAAAACATGATAGCTAAAGAGCTGGTGGTTGTCAATTGTACCTCATTACTAACTTTTGGGTGGTTGAGAAAACAGGAAACAATTAATATATTAATTCAGCAGCATACAACTATGATGGGCAATTAAGGGTTCTGAATTGAAATAAGCAAGTTAACTAAACCTAAGTGCCTAAAAATATTTCTTTATTAGTAAATAAACGGGTCCTAATTAAGAAACTGCTTAAAGAGAAATCTTTCAGACACTGTAGACTTTCGTGAGTGTAACTGAGTACCCCTGTTTTTGGATATAGCTCGATGTGCATGTGAACCCTCAGAGCCTGTACACCAGCGGTCTCAAACTCCAGTCCTGGAGGGCCACAGTGGCTGCAGGTTTTCAGTCTAATCCTTTTCTTAATTAGTGACCTGTTTTTGCTGCTAATTAACTTCTTTTGAATTAATTTTAATTGACTTGTTTTTTCAGATTTGTTCCCCTGAATGTCTTCATCATTCCTCTGAATTGCTTCATTTCTTTCCTTAAATGGCACCCAAACAGAAATGAAACGTGAAGTGAGCCAACAGAAGACCAACTAAGTCAGGGTCTCAAACTCCAACCAATTTCACTCCAACTAGTTGCTTGATTAGGAGCCGATTCTTGTTATTAATTGAACCCGTTCTTTAATTCCATAGCTTGTTGCTGCCCTCATTGTGCAATGGCATACATTTCCAAAACTATTGATTTTCTCTTTTCTGAGAGAGCTATTAAAATGTTTTGTGGACCTGAGCAGATCAGCATTCCTGAGACCTTCGCCTTTCTTTATTTTCAGATATTGTATGATGGACACAGTTTGCTGGTCGTGTTTTGGCTCATTTTGTATCTCATTATTGTTTGACTGCTAATTAAGGAAAAAGAAACAATTGAGGGGTCTGAGTCTTCAAGAACAAGTCAATTAAAATTAATTCAAAAGAAATTAATTAGCAGCAAAAACAGTTCACTAATTAATAAAAGGGTTAAAATGAAAACCTGCAGCCATTGCGGCCCTCCAGGACTGGAGTTTAAGAACCCTGCTGTACACAGTGACGATTTCAATAAAAGATTCAACTGAATTAAAAAACTATATAACGTACTTATAACTTTACAGAAGGCCCTGCAAATGTATAAAATCTGGCCTTGTCTTTTATGTACATCTTAAATTAGCATAATTTAATTCAAATATAATCATATTGTGCTGATTCTGTAGCTTAAATTATATATGCAGTGTTTGTCTATTATTTATTGGCTGAAACTAAACTATTTCTCAACAAAAACCTCACTTCAAAATAAGAAGTTTAAACAGTTTCTTCGTATACATTAAAATTTTAATATGAATCACTAAGAGTACTACATTAATAAAAGTGTTATAAACACTGTAATAAAACAGGTATTTATGATT
>JANRMT010027041.1:70096990-70148621 GCA_026402145.1 Polypterus bichir lapradei
ATTTGCTCCTTCATGATTGCCCTTACTATTGCAACTTTTTCACATTGATTGTCTTCAGATCTTCAACAAAAGTCTAATGTTTGATAAATAATAGTGTTTTCAATAAAAGTGGAGATCAGGAAGGTGGCAAATACTTTCAATGCATGGCATTATACAAATAACCTTAAAAAGACACACATATGAAGATTTGATTAATAATAAATGACTGCCTCTTATTGCTTTGTTGTATTTTTTGTCTGCTGTCTTATCACGATTACCATCATTTATAAACCAGTCATTCAGTTTTCTTAAGTGTCAAAGTACAGGCAAAAGTCATATTACATTAGAAGACTTTTAGAGCAATTCTCAGTTAATAGTCCTCATTTATATAATCTTGCGGAGTTGAAGGATGTTGTCAGCAGGCTCATACTGTATGAAGGTCAGTCGAGTAGTCTGACAATACCCAGCCACTCACTCCAGTCAGTCTACAAGCAGGTTTGATTTTGTCTTTAGTGATGGGGACAGGCTCTGTGTGCATGAGTGCTGACAACCAATGAATACACATCCGGACAACAAATGAAAAACACAAGTGTTTTGGATCTCACAAACAGAAGTCGATGTCTCATGTTTAACATGTTAAGTTAAACTCTGTGTAAAATGTGTCAAATGAAATAAAGGCAGATTGTTTGTTTACAAAAAGAAAAATGGTACTACTAGGAAACAAATCCCCCTTTGGGTGTCATACAGCTGGTCACATTCTGTACTATCACTTTTAAGTCATTTTAAGTATATTTGCTTAAAATAAAAACTGATTCATAGTATAACTTTAATGACAAAGGTTAAAATTGCCACAGTCCCATTTTGTTTTAGCATATGCTTTGCACTTACCAGGGTAAATGTTAAGTCTAATGTGGGTCCATCTCTGTGTACAGCTCACAGGAAAGTAATTATGACATGAGTCAGCATATCCTGGTTTAACTTTTGAAAATGGTACTAACTCAACCCAGGATTCAGAGCACATCTGTGAGTAAAGGAATACATAAAAAGAGATTATGCAATGCCTGAATGTATTCTTTGTTATTGACTGATTATTTAAACGTTCAAGTATACTACGTTACACAGTACAGAAGTTCTGACATTTGTACTGTAAGATCTTGAATGTAAGACCCTACTTCACTTCAGTATTATATAACAGGAATGCAATAGGCCCACTGAAGACCATCCTCTTCCAGAACTCAAATATATTCTATGACCGTATGACTCACAGCCTTTTTGGAGCCAAAAACAATTGTAGACCAGAAGTGGTACTATCACTGTCAGGTTAATCCATTATAATGGTGTAGTAAAATGTCCTGTAGTAACTGTTCCATACTTCATTAGTAAGTCCAAATCTAAATTTATTCAGATATGGTTCAAATATACATACAGGAAGGAGAGAATTTTATGACAAGCCAATAACTAAATAAATAAGTTAAATGAGTATTATTACCCGTCTTATCTTTGCTGTCTGAGTGGCAGGCTTTTGTTCTTTAACCCTAACCTTCCTCCTTTTCCCCTTTACTATGTGTTACCTTCCAAAATATCTAATGACAAGGTTTCTACTGTTTCTCTCAGTTGTCTTTTTAGTCTCTTCAATGGTGTCTGGTTACTGTAGCTCCCAAATATGTTACTCACAGGCTACTTCAGAAGTGCACTAAGCTTTATGGTCTATTTTTTAAATTGTGAAATGCCCCTTGTGTCACTCTTCAGAAATAGATTATTTTGTGTCTTTAAGACTCATAATAATGAAGTGGTCACCTTGGCGTTGTTGGTAAACACTAAGAGGGATTCTGAGAGAAAAAGACCAGGGGTCTCATGTATAAACGATGAATATGCACAAAAATGTTGCGTAAGCCTGTTTCCACGCTCAAATCGCGATGTATAAAAAATTAAACTTGCCGTAAAGCCACGCACATTTTCACGCTAGCTAAAACCCTGGCGTACGCAAGTTCTCCGCTCAGTTTTGTAAACTGGCGTCACCCAGAGTCAAAGCAGTGCTACTGTGGTTTCCCTTTCTTTTTTAGATCCACATCCCTGATGCAGCTTTATAAATACACTGAAATTAACTGCATATTGTTTATTAGTTTAATGCATCTGATTGTAATTAACCTGTAACAATATAATAGTCCACAGAATGGTCAAACTATTCTAGATACCATAGCTGCTTTAGCGTTGTTACTCTCACTGCACCTTCTTCTTCTTCTTTCAGCTGCTCCTGTTAGGGGTTACCACAGCGGATCATCTTTTACCATATTACTCTCACTGCACCACTCAGAGTATTTATATCACTGTATCTGAGTGGGGAATCACAGCTCTACAGCAGCTGATTGGAAAAAGAATTATTGGTATATAGCATCTAGCACACGCTGCCTCAGCCATGCTGTCTATTGAACTGCTCTCATACGGCAAACGCTTCAAAGCCTCTCCTGTATGGACCTCTAGGTTCAGAAAAAGTTTCATCCCAAGAACTATAAACGCACTCAATCATTCCATCAAGTGCTCCTTGTAGAACTGTTTGTACTTATTAGTACAATCACCTCACTGTAAACTTGCAATACAGTTATAATATTGCACAACCTGAACCACATTATAAAACGCGTATTTACATATGATGATGATATCATTTTTAAGATGAAATGCAGCAAAATATGTTTATTATATTATACAGATACAACTTGAACTTCATTTTTTCACATTCATGTTGTTAATAATTAAACATGTGAGGACACTGTGTCGCAGCACTACCAAGGAGCTGGTGCTCCATTCACGGATTGTTCCTGCCTCGCACTGTATTCTTGCTGGGGCTGGAGCGACACTGGAAGAACAGAATAATTAAACAATGTTCCTTAAAAGAAGAATCATCGTTCTAAGCTTACATATGGCTTAACGTCTATTACAGAGTTGATTGTGTGGCGATTGGGTATTTGGAGAAAGAAGAGTAAGGACCGGAATTGGGGGTTAGTACATTTGAAATAGGCAGTACTGCTGCAATAAATTATTTCATTGAAGGTCGCGCACAGCGCAGCAAGAAACTTGTGTAAGGCATGAACAATCACTGTGCCACCATGTTCCCATGTTTAATAACATGCTTTAACTCCTATCATCATGAAAATTATATCAAGTATACATCTCAGTATTTTACTTATTCAGAGAACTGTAATATCATGAATGTAATGGATTCTGTGTCCTCTCGGAGGAAAAGAAAGCCCGTTTAAGAAGCACGTAGTGATTCACACACATACAAGATCAAATACAAAACAAAGCGTTTAATATGCTACTTTAGTTACGATGGGATTTGAGAAACTAGTAAATTAAACAATTTTAAGATGAAGTTTATGATGTTCTACTTTAATGACAAAATAAACTACGTGATTAAAGTGGAAATTTCAAGATTTCGTGCTTTTTTCCTACTGTGTGCCTATTTTTTTTTCTCTGTACCCTAATAAGCTTTCATATGACACTCAGACGGTGGGCTATGATTCACCTTTTCACAGCAACTTTGATATCTGACAACTTCTTTTTTATTTCGGGCACTGTGCGACTTTGTGAACTTGAGCTTTCGAGTTTCTCCGACATACTATGTCACTCGATCAACTTCCTGCTGTTGTTTATACCACTGTTTAAACCAACAAATAGTACATTTTTCCTTGCCTCCACTTGGTATTCACTGAAATTCTTCAATTTTCTCCTGTGCTTTTGCCATTGCCTTTTCACAGAACGCTAAGCTTAAGGGCTATTTATATTGATTTGCATATTCAAAGAGGCGTAATTCTGGCAGGCTTTTGGGGAGTGGCAGCACACGCGTGCACGTGCGTTACTTTTCATGCTGACCAGGATTTATGGAGCGGAAGAACGTGGAAGTTGACGAACGCACAGATTTATGCATCTGGATTTTTTTGTGCGTACGAACATTTCCGCTTTTGTCCTTACGCCATGTTTTAGTGTGAATTCTACGCACAACATTATGCATGAGGCCCCAGGAAATGAACTAGGAATGAAAGGTGAAGCCAAATAGGACAAAGAATTTCAATAATGCCAAAAAAGACCAAAATATTGATCATCAAAACAGAACTATTTCCTGATTTTTTAGTATTTTTGTAATTTTTTTTTCTGCCTCGTATGAATACATTTTTTCCAGACTCTTAAAATATTTTCTGAGTTTTTTTACAACAGTGATTCACATTGTAATACTGATTGTCTTCTAAATATGTGCGTTGTGTGTTTTATTGTATTAGACATTAGGTAGTGAAACTTTTTGCAACACCAATTTTTTGTGTCTGCTGCTGTTTTGTGGCACCATTACTATGATGTGATGTTCCATTGTCAGGGAGCGTGTCCCAGAAATCACACAGGGTGACGTCTTAGAGGTGATGGTGCTTAAGATGGTATCACTCAGAAATCACTGACCAAGTTGGTGGGTACTAAAACAAAATCTTTAGCAAGTGTTGCTTTGATTTAGTCCTTAAGAACAACTTGTGCCTGTGTTTTTCTGACTTTGTTTCTTGTTTCACATTAGGTTTAGTTGCATGATCATTTTTTTTTCTGGCACTGTCCCCTGCTTGGTTTTTGGTCCTTTTTCCCTTTGCACTATACACTTTTCACCTTGTTACATAACAATATAGTTCAAAGTTCAGAGATCAAAATGGAAGTCAAGCAAAAATTAAAAAGTAGAGGCCCATAGCAAAACAACTGAAGATTTCTCTCTAGCTGATTTTAGAAATTTTTGCAAAGTTAGAATACTGACTCTGAGGCACATACATCTTAAATAGAGTCACACGTTGCAATGCTGGGTGTATTGCTGTTAATGAATGGACATAGAAACTGTAAACAATGTGGTGACACTACATATATTGTATGGTACCAATATATATGACAACAAAACAGCTCAAAAGCGGGGGTGATGATGGTAAAAAAAATCTAAAATGCCACCAAAAGGACATCATCATCATAATGAAAGAATTAGTATTTTTTTAGTATTAAAAGAGTCCCATGACTCAATTACAGTATATTATCTTAGTTCTACTGCTTACTCTTAGTTGTTAATAAATATATTTCCATGTATAAAATGGTGTACTATAATGAATTAACCTTCAGTCTTGGGTAAAGTAACTCCACTTTACACACAAAATTCACTGGAAAGAAACATTGACTAGAATGAAGCAGTGACAGATAATAGAAGATTGAACAGTAATTATATAAAAAGGCACAGGGGAAACTGCAATGTCCTGTGATAAGCCGAACCCCATTCAATATGTGGCCTGGGTCTGCTCCAATTATTACTTGCATAGTCTTTTTTTTCTCATGGCCCTCATTAGATTGAAGTTGATACAGAAAAATAAGACTTAGGTGACTGACATTTTAATTTTCAAGGAAAAGGACGGCAATGAGTCACAACTACATTGTCAACTAACAAAGCGCCCTGGATGTGTACATTAAGCAATATTGCAAGCTTGTCATTTTTCTGTTGCTCTGAAATTTAATAGTACCTTTGATTTGTTACACCTAACAATCAGATTTCACATAATCCTCTAATAGGTGTATCTTTGCCATTTTCATTCATTGAGTAGCTGGTGTTGCTACCTAAGTGAAATGTAATTTAGTTCAGTTCAATTTATTCTTAAAAAATGCATTATAACATATAAGCCCCCTACTGTATTGCACTAATTATAAAAACAGTACGGTTAAAACACAAAAAGACATGCACCTAAAACACAAACATTATTGGGAAAACAGCAATGAGAAAACACAATGCAACATATTCAGATTTATTTATTGCCATACACACAAACCTATGGAGTGTCTTACAGGTATTATATTGGGGGAAACACCGGATAAGAGGGAGGTTTCTGTTTCTCCTAGAATGGAGAAGAAGGCATTGGAAGATGAGTGACATCACTTCTGGGTCTGACACTGCTAGCCCTGTCTCATCTGGTCACTATGCTACTTAAATCTACACCTTACCAGAAATCCTTGTTCAGTTGTGGACCTGGACCTGCTCTTGAAGAGGATGGAGCTCTACCTCTAAATGGCAATTTTTCAGCTCAGGGAAGCCAGGAATAATAACAGAGGATGTTGTTTCTTTAATTCTTTATTTTCATTTTTTATTTTCAACTTGACATTATCAGGGTGTCCTTTGGAGCCCTAAACCTTTATGTCATGTTTTTGCATTTCTATACTATATAATATATACAGGTGCTGGTCATAAAATTTGAATATCATGACAAAGTTGATTTATTTCAGTAATTCTATTCAAAAAGTGAAACTTGTATATTAGATTCATTCATTACACACAGACTGATGTATTTCAACTGTTTATTTCTTTTAATTTTGATGATTATAACTGACAACTAATGAAAGTCCCAAATTCAGTATCTCGGAAAATTAGAATATTGTGAAAAGGTTCAATATTGAAGACACCTGGTGCCACACTCTAATCAGCTAATTAACTCAAAACACCTGCAAAAGCCTTGAAATGGTCTCTCAGTCTAGTTCTGTAGGCTACACAATTATGGGGAAGACTGCTGACTTGACAGTTGTCCAAAAGATGACCATTGACACCTTGCACAAGGAGAGCAAGACACAAAAGGTCATTGCTAAAGAGGCTGGCTGTTCACAGAGCTCTGTGTCCAAGCACATTAATAGAGAGGCGAAGGGAAGGACAAGATGTGGTAGAAAAAAGTGTACAAGCAATAGGGATAACCGCACCCTGGAGAGGATTGTGAAACAAAACCCATTCAAAACTGTAGGGGAGATTCACAAAGAGTGGACTGCAGCTAGAGTCAGTGCTTCAAGAACCACCTCGCACAGACGTATGCAAGACATGGGTTTCAGCTGTCGCATTCCTTGTGTCAAGCCACTCTTGAACAAGAGACAAGGTCCCAGAGTCTGGAGGAAGAGAGGAGAGGCACAGAATCCATGTTGCTTGAGGTCCAGTGTAAAGTTTCCGCAGTCAGTGATGGTTTGGGGTGCCATGTCATTTGCTGGTGTTGGTCCATTGTGTTTTCTGAGGTCCAAGGTCAATGCAGCCATCTACCAGGAAGTTTTAGAGCACTTCATGCTTCCTGCTGCTGATGAACTTTATGGAGATGCAGATTTCATTTTCCAACAGGACCTGGCACCTGCACACAGTGCCAAAGCTACCAGTACCTGGTTTAAGGACCATGGTATACCTGTTCTTAATTGGCCAGCAAACTCACCTGACCTTAATCCCATAGAAAATCTATGGGGTATTGTGAAGAGGAAGATGCAATACGCCAGACCCAACAATTCAGAAGAGCTGAAGGCCACTATCAGAACATTGGCTCTCATAACACCTGAGCAGTGCTACAGACTGATTGACTTCATGCCACGCCGCATTGCTGCAGTAATCCAGGCCAAAGGAGCCCCAACTAAATATTGAGTGCTGTACATGCTCATACTTTTCATGTTCATACCTTTCAGTTGGCCAACATTTCTAAAAATCCTTTTTTTGCATTGGTCTTAATTGATATTCTAATTTTCTGAGATACTGAATTTGGGACTTTCATTAGTTGTCAGTTATAATCATCAAAATTAAAAGAAATAAACATTTGAAATACATCAGTCTGTGTGTAATCAATGAATCTAATATACAAGTTTCACTTTTTGAATGGAATTACTGAAATAAATCAACTTTGTCATGATATTCTAATTTTATGACCAGCACCTGTATACTCTGGAATAAAGCTACATCAGCCATTCTGTACAATGAATCACAGTGTAGACCAAGAGGTCCAACATTAATGTAATATATTAAGTAATATAGTATATTTTATGTATTTTCATAAGACTCAGATGAATATACCTCTTTACTCAAAATTTTCAAATGCTGATGTACTCATCCACAAATTGTGATATATTCTGTAATTTACATTATATCAACATAAGGATCTTCAAAGAGCTTAAATGCTGCCTTTCCTATCTATCTATCTATCTATCTATCTATCTATCTATCTATCTATCTATCTATCTACTTACTTTGCTCCTCCACCTCATGGTGTAAGGGCTGGGGGGATAGGAGAATCCTAAAGAAAAGGCAGAGGACCTCTTGATGCCTCAGAGTATATTCTCCTTGTTGTTAGGAGAGGAGCGAAAGCCAGAAACAGAAGGAGAGATTCCAGGATGAACTTTGGAAGACCAAGTGATTGCCCAGTCACTTCCAGTCACGTGGCTTGGAGAATGTTTTTAAAATTGATGACCAAAAGCCCACAAATCATTTCAGTTCCTACAAAGACATGCAAATGAACTTATTCCATTTGATGGACTCCAGCCCAACTAAAGAACTGATAGACCATTTTTCTATACCTAATATAGAGCTAGAGAGCATTGCAGAGGCCTTGAAAAGATACTTATAAAATGAAAAACTGTGATATTTGTTTTAACAAGTCTTTTCTATTTATTCTAAACCATAGAATGGCTGTGGCATGAGTTCCTTGACTGGCCATCTAGGTGTCCCCTACACACACACATATGATTTTATTGAAAGAATATATTGCTATGTATCACAGCACTCTGCATTTCATAAAGGGAAATAATGAATTAAATTAAATGGCCTGACTGTATAAGGCCTACAATTTATCATGGCTTCCTTATTCTACAGAGTGTTCTAATGCATTTATTCCACTATCTACTTTTATTCCTTTCAATGTGTACTACAGTATGTCAGTAGATGAACAAATGCATTTGAACTTCTCATTTGGGATAAAATCAGAGGTTCATTGGCATAAACCTATACTAACCCCACACAGAAGAGTGTCTATCCCGGCACAATCAGTATGAATTGTTACCTATGCTCACTGCCACAATGATGTCATATTTTGAATTATAATGCTTGAGATGTTTTGTAATAGTGCTATTTGATACTGTGCATATTAGGAATATTGCAATTTAATAAAAGAGATTGGATCAGTAACTAAACAGCCTCCTTGAAAAGGACATGCTTTTTTAGTATTTCCTTTATACCGACAAATATTTCACTACAAAAATATGAAAATACATGTAAAATTAAGTAATGTCAGGGTATTGAATTGTGGCGTGTGAAGCTTACTTAGATTCTTGCTGAAAAGCAAGTGCACATGAAAGCAAAATATGTAAAGATGGTAAATTGAGAGGTCTCTGGTACCTTTTTGATGCACTGGTATTCTTCCTCTGACGCTGCAGTTCCCATTTTATCTCCTCTGAGAGGCAGTTCTTTGATTACATCTAGGGGACATGAAATGGGTCACAGACAATGTGAACATAACACTGTGTTTCAAATCATGTCTTATTTAGTTTTGATATTCGTGTTGTGACTTGAATGTATGTTCAAGTGGTGTTGCTTATAAAGCTGTTCTGTCTTACTTACCCTGCTGCAGGCACACAGCCTGAATAGAGATATGAGGAGCATAGTTTCCTGTAAAAAATGAAGTGTCAACATCAAAGCCATGTATGACTCCTGGCACTCCCAGCTTTATTATGCACCAGTCGTGACCTGTGTGACACAGACCAAGAAACTGAAATCAGCCACATTGTTCAGAATCATAGCATTAGGTAAATAATGTGACTTCTCTTTGCATGTAAGACACGATGGATAATCATTATTCTAATAAAGCATGCATCCTGTAATAAGTCCAGGAAGCCATACACTAATCATGAAAATAGTTAAGGTAAAATGACATTAAACAAAATTTTGAGACATCAACAAGAGTTGAATGACACTTTATGTCAGTAGTGCATCTATTTGTCATTTACAGCTTAGAAACACATCCTTAGCCAAGGCATTTGTTCTTAGTACAACTTGCAAAGCATCGATAAAGTGGTTATTTATCTCTTTACGCAATGCAGGTTAGGAAGTGCTGATTTAGCACTATTAAAAATATATCAATACAAGAAATGTATTTGGACTTAATAAATATTAAGGAGTCACAGGCTTCATACTGCAGTATAGACTGATGAGAGACATATTATGTCCCACTTCTGCCACTTCTGACCATTCTAAAATAAAAGTTATTTTAGTGCATGGCATACAGGTATTCATGGTTTATCTGAACAGTGTTTAGCATCTTTTATTGGTCCATTTATCCTTATTAAAAATACTTAAAACCTTATAGATTTTCATTTGGCAGTTATGGATCACTTGTGCACTTTTCCACAGTATTCATTCGGAAGTAAAGATTTTAATGGAGTTTTTAATTTATATATAGAAATAAGACTATGATGGTGAAAGACTGAGTTCGGAGCTTTAATGATGTAAATGCCTTATCAAAGCATTTATCTTTCAATCTCATGTGCAAAATAAAAACCTAGTAACTGACATTTTTTTCAAAATTGAGTTTTTTAGTTTTGGGAGTTACTAGGTCTTTCCTGATTTTATAAGATAGTAGTGATAGCCAAATATGTCTTCATTCCGGTCATAGCATGATGGAGGAAGCTAGTATGTACACAGTATTTTACATACTGCAAGACAAAAACCTAGCAACTCCACTGACCAATGAGGAAAGACCACCTACCAATGAAAATATCAGATTATGATCACATGATTTAAATGCTGTAACTGCATGATTTAAATGCCAGGTGTTGTTGATTCATGAAAAAAAAAAAAATAATATCGTGTACGTGAAGCTCGGGAAAAATGAAATCTAGAGATCATCAGTTATAGAGGCGACATCATTTTCTCAATTTGCCAAAAACTTGAAAGATGTGATACACTAGGTTTTTCCATAGTTGGCGAGAAATGTCAAAATCCTTTCCAACTTCATTAAAAGCAGTTTACCAAACTCATCTCATCGTTCACCCATATCTATCGCTGCAGCAATGCTAGTTACTATGGATGAAAACTTAGGCAGCATCTCTAGACTGTATCTAGAAAAAAACAAGTAACTTACTCCTTAATCATCTTAAGGAATGATGGAAAAGGGATCTTTCATTTAAAGTGTCAAAAAAGGAATTGAACTGAGCCATTTCCAAAACAGACCATAGTTCAATATATTCAACACTCCAAATTTTAACTAACAATCTTTAATCAATCACATATGTGTTGTCTACAATTCTATAAAATGTAGCCAAGGTGAGACACAACCTTTTACTGAAGTCATCAAGGCATGACTAGACATCACTAAGAAATATGTCTTACACTTAAACTAATTTGGGTAAAGATTTTTGTATACTTCTTGGGAAGCCATGGGTTGAAAACTACTTTTAACACCTTAATAGCAATATTTGGAGTAATACCAGATGGGATAAGCATGTGCTAAAGAAATAAGTTGTAATGTCCAATACCACACTACTTGTACATAGAATTACATTATTCAACTTGAATAATCCCAATTCACTCTCTATAACTCAGTCGGAAAACAATATTCTATATTATCTCAGATTGGGAAAAAAAAATCATTCTCTTCATGAACTTCTATTCAGAATTTTTTAAGAACTTAGCAAGAGCATATTAATATAATTTTAATGAAACCATGCCAGGCCAGTGCTGAATCTTTTTTATATTTTATGTACTATTTTATCATATACAAAGAGCTATTTTAGACGGGGCTCTCTATTCATAAAGCTCTCTTTCTCAGGTAGGGTTTGAGAGCTGAGTTTCTTATAGTTCTTATTGTACTTGTTATTTTATTTTCCTTAGATTGATTGTGTTGTGTTTTGTTATTATATACTGTTTCCTAAATAAAAGGAGGACAAAAAAAGAAGTGACTTGTCTATAGCTATTAAGAATGAAATTAAGACTGTGTAAAATATTAATAAAAAATGTGATGCCAAGTGGGTAACGTGTAAGCTGTCTGTAACTACAGTTACAAAGACAAATATTCTAAAGTGAAGTCTAATATTTATTTATTAAAAATGAGCCACACACATTGCAGAAAGAAAAAAATAGCAACTCCACTGGTGTTTTACAAGTCTTATTAAGACAAGATAAAGACAAGATAAAGCCTTTATTAAGGCATTAGGTAACTAAAAAATGCACCGTAAGCTAAAGTGTTACTAAAACCTTTAACAACCAAATGATTTAACAGTAGACTGTGTCAAATAACATTGATAAAATGAAAAACAATGAACTAGCAGAGCAGGGCCTTTGCATTCATCTAAAATCATTGATTTGTATTGGTTTCTGTTCATATTATGTAACCCCTCATGAAACATCTTTAATATGTGGTGTGGCAGACGGCCAGGGACCTTGCTCCACCAGGACGCCTGGATCAGGGAAGGACCGGGAAGAGTGCAGTATCTTCTCTGGACGCAAGAGGGCAGCCCCTATGATTTCCATCAAGGACCACGGATACGGAGCTTGGAAGTTCAACCCTGTGGATGGTTCCTGAGCCCAGGAGGACAGCAGTTCCACCACATCAGGAAGTGCTGCCACTCCAGGAACTGTGTACGCCAGAAGACCATCATCAAGCACCTGGAGCATATCCGGGGCATGATAAAAGGGGCCGCCTCACTCCCTTCGAGGAGCCAGAGTCGGGAGGAGGAAGATGGAGTGTGCGAGGGAGGAGCGGCTGAGGAGAGGAAAAAGGACTGAGTAACTGTGTGAGTTGGCGGAACCACTGTAAATAATAGTGTAAATAAACAACATGTGTTTTGGACACTGGTGTCACGTCTGTCTGTGGCCGGGCTAGCTGTTACAGTGGTTATAAAAATAGAAACCATTCTCAAGTTTAGTTTAGTGTTCACAACTTCCAAAGTGAGCATGTCTCCCTTCAGATAGTCTGTTGGAAGGCTGTTTCACCCTCACCTTTTAAAATAGGCTTACACCCTGCAACCTTTAACTTGTATTCACCCATTTATTTACAGTATAGTTTAATGCTGTTGACTCACTGTTCCTTCCCAACCAAGTCTATGTGGAGTTTATTAGACCAGTTTTATTTTCACATTTCAAAGATTTTTGTGTTAGTGTTGAAGGCGTGATGGTTTCACGTGTGACTGACAGGACTGAGCAAAAGAAATGAGCGGCAGGGTTTGCACAAGACACCAGAGAGCACACATACAGTATCTGTCTGCTTCATCTGTAGATGCAGGATCTGTGGAAGATCTGCACAACAACCCTGCTTAATCCACTTACCTGCCCACTGTGGACCACTTCCATTTCCCAAACGTTGAAAAAGACAGCTGCATCAGCTGGGTATAATGGGGAATAACGACAGGACTGCGGCTGATTTACAACTGTACTGGGCTTTTGACAGTCTTGTTTCAACATACCAGTTCTAGTAACTCGGGTATTGTTAGCTTGGGACCCCTTCTGTTGTTAAATTACTTTTTTATAGTTTTCATAATTGGTGACTTCATATTTTGTCCCATTGTAGAGAATGAGGGAATGTGAAGTAGGGAGCTTTGAAATGTACTGATACCCTGTCCAAGGTTCGTTCCTGCCTTGCACCTAATGCTCTAACAATAGGCTCCAGCTCTTCTCTGTGGCCTTTCTTAACTAAATAAATTGTAAATTATATTGTTTAATATATTAATTAGATTATTTGATACACAGACCCCTTTTGCCTGCTTTATTTCCCAAAATGGCTTCCTTCCCAGTTTATCTTTAATGCTAGATCTTTTCTTTAAGATATTAAAAGAACTTTTATTTATGCAGTGCTTAGTGGATTTTTTGGAAATTACTTTAATTCATTACTCACTGCACAAGATAATGCAAATAAAATGAAGATTGTTGTAATTCATTGGTTAATGCACCAGACATGATAAATGCCAGATTAACATTGTTTCAAACTTCACTTGCCTTTCTTTGCAATTTTAAAGACTTTTCACAGAAAATAACCAACATAAAGCATAAACAGAGAAGAATCCTCTTTTTTTTATAGCTCCAGTTTTTTCCATTCAATGCGCCCTTCAGCACCAGTTACAGGATCTCCGACAGCTCATTTACTGCAATTGATGTCTCAATATTCTCCTAAAACTTGTTTTTCACACTCAAGCAGAGAAAGTTTTTTACAAAAAAAGAGAAAGCAGTTCTGGGCAAAGTTAGCGTCCTTGTTTTGTTTCTTGCACCCAATCGTTGTCTGCATGGAGTTTGCACATTCTCTCACCAAATCTGCATGACTTTTTCTCCAGATATTCTGGTAAACCCTACAGATCTGCATATAAGGTTATTTGGCAAGAGTAATTTGTGAGTGTGAGTCTCCATGTGAGCAGGTCCTGTGATAGACTGGTGCCTTGTCCAGGGCTGTTTAGGCTCTGGCACATGTGACACTATATGGGATTAACTGGGATTGAGTTGAGTCGGAACACATGCTTCATAATTAGATGGAAAGTCCATGATATATGAAGAGGAGTGCTTACAATATGTTTGCTTTTTGTATTCTCAGAAGACTGTCCATTCCTGATTTTTGAAAACAATGAAGAGATCTCTCTTTTTAACTCATTGTAATGGTCATTATAGTTTTATGAAATGGGGAACACATTGGTCTTTCATGTTCCTTTGGAATTAATAGACTAGCATACTTGGACAGATTTGTTATTCAGCACTTGGACATTTGTATTTAGGGCAGCAGAGGTTAGGTGGCACTCTATCTGTGCCTCACACTCGAACTGGCACTCCCCTGTTTGCTGTGTGTTTGAGAAACAGTCTTATTAATTCTACATAAAAAAGTCCAAGACTGGACTGCTGAAATCCACTTGTTTTAGTTGACTATATTTGACTGTTACACATAAGTCTTATTCACTCAATACTAGACATAAGTAAACAAAGAGAATTTTTAACCAACCTGGAATCCTTTTTCTTCGGGTCTCCCATCCATCCATCCATTTACCAAATTCTGTGAAAGCATGTGTTTTAAACTCCACTGGTTCCCTCTATTTAAAAAAAGAAGTGAGTTGAAGAAGAAAGCACAGTGGTGTTGTGGTTAACCACTGTGGAACATAACCTGAACAGAGACAGGCAGACCACACAAGTGCAAACACACACAGGTTTTATTTCTTTTCTTTTCCAGCACACAGTGCACAGATCACCTAAAAATTGCTCAGTGCCTTCTTTCTCTCTCTTTCCTCTCTTCTTCTCTCTTCTCTGCCGCCTCTACTCCTTTCCTCACAAGCTTTGTCCTCCACCTCCCAACTCCTGCTCTCTGAATGGAGTGAGGCGGCCTCTTTTATACTGCACCCAGAAGTGCTCCAGGTGCTCTCAGATTGGGTTCCAGCAGCACTCCCGGTTGTGGCAAAAGTGCTGCATGAGCACCCGGAAGTACTTCATGAGCCCCCGGACCTTCTTCTGGCAGCACTTCCGAGTGTAGCGGAAGTGCTGTCATCTAGAGCTCCACAAACATCCAGGCGCCCCCTGACAATGACCACGGGCCCCAGCAGGGCTGAGCTTCCAAGCTCCAAGCCTGTAGTCCCGACGTAATCCAGGGGGGTGCCCTCTCATGTTCCGGGGGAGGTATTGTCCCCAATATGCCATCTCCCCCAGTCCTTCTGTCATAGAGGCATCCTGGTTGTCTGCCACACCATATTTAATTATATTTCAGACATTCTGCTTGATTTTATTGTCCCTAGTTGGATGTTTGGGGACCCAAAAGTTAGTTGTTTTACCTCACAGCTTTAGAAGAGAGGATTTGAGTTCCAGCTATGTGAAATTTGTGTGCTGTGTCTAAGTATTCAGTTACCTCGAATGGTTTTCCATCCATCCATTATCCAACCCACTATATCCTAGCACAGGGTCACGGGGTTCTGCTGGAGCCAATCCCAGCCACCACTCATATCCTATACACACTAAAACCTAACATTTGGGATGTGGAAGCAAGATGGAGTGAACAGAGAATACAGACAAATTATGCAAACTCATCACTGATAATGAATGGTCTAGAATTTTACACCAAGTCTTGAGAGCTTTGAGAGCAAATGCACTAACCACTGTGCTATTCTTTTATTTCAATACGACTGTATTTTTTACAAAGGTGTCTGTTAAATTTAATATTAAAGTAACTATGAAGACATTTTGATAAACTGTTTAAAAAAACTGTAAACAATGGTTTATCTGATGTTCCTTTGGTTCAGATGTGAAAAGACATTTTGACACAACCTGTAACACTGCAGGCCAACCCAACTGGAAGGATACCATTTGGACCCATCAAACACAAATAGATAGACAGCGTCACTCACGTGAGTGAGAGAGCTTAAAGATTTTGGTGATGTTAATTACCCATCAGACCAGTGCTTAGCATTGTAAGCTAACACCTTCTCTTCTTCTTTCTCTGCAGAAAGGAAGATTGAAAGCCACTCCACTACTGATGTCACTTTTGTGTCCTTCCACCCTTGACCCTCCTCTTCCTGACTTTTGACCTCATAACCTGGAAATCAGCCATCTTCAATTCAGTTCTGTGATGAACTTGTGTCTGCATAGACAAAAATGCAATTACTGAGTGTATTCTTTCTGCTCTAAACCTTCCGATTTTATAGGGTCACCAAGGTGGTGGCCCAACTCTTTATCGTTGTTTGTGTCCTGTTTTACAAACGATAGGTTGAACTGAATCTACAGTACTTTATTTACAGGCATTCAAAGAATTCTTTCGTATTATACTATGTAATTTAGACATTTGTTCCAGTCAGATTCTATTCCAATTAGTTCATGACATGGGAATGGGAAATAAGTACTGTACTGATGTCACAGAACCTGTTTTAATGAATTTATATCCCGAGAACATATGGATACTGTAGGGCTAGGCATTACAGAAATAGTGTACAGCTTGAAAACGGAAAGAGTGAAAAGGTATTTAAAAGTTCAAACACTTTGATCAGAGTTATTTGTCATCAGGACAAGATAGCCAATCAAATGTGTACAATGTCACATGTCTCAAAACCCTACATGTGCATTTTAACATAAATATAGCTTGCCAAATGATCAAAACAAGAGAAGAAAAAACACCGACAGAAGGACGAAATAACAAGTGATGCCAGAGATCAAGGGACGTGAGACTTCTGATTTGGACATTAGAAAATGTAACCAATGAGTAATACTGTTTGCTAAATTAAAAAGCCGCCCAAGACAACATCTTCCCCTTGACACTTCTTATTTTCAGTAAGCTTTCCTAAGACTGTTTATACAGGTATCTGTTTTATTTTCTATTTTCTTCGATTTCGTATTGTTATACAATAATGAATATCACACTGCTTTTATATTTTCTATACTTTGTCTTTTATCTAGAGCAGTGTTTCCCAAACTATGTCCTGGGGCACCCCTGTGGCTGCAGGTTTTTGTTCCAACCAGATTCCTAATCAGTGACAACACCTGATAACACTGAGCTCATTTAATTAGCTGTTTTTTGTTTTTTTTTCTTTTATTCGACATTCAGAAAAGCACAGCAGCATGATTTTTACGTTAATTAGACATTTATAAATATTTCTGCTTTTGCTATTGATTTAAATGCTTAACTCTCTTTTGTTGATTTCATTATATTTTGCCCTTTCTCTGTGCAGTTTTTCCCCTTCATTGTATTTTATTAATGACAATTTAAAACAAGCAAATCAGACACCCAGGCAAACCACACAGAATAATCAAAGGCTGCAACTACTTTAGAGTCAGACCCGCTAATTAGTAAATAATGGATTAATTAAACAATTAGAACACCTTGTAAAGTAGGATGAAAATCAAGATGAAAATACTGTTAAAAAGTAAAAAATACATTATTCTTATATAACTGCTTGGTACATTTTAATATTTTTTTTTTAGCAAACTTAGTTTTCTAATTTCTATATTGTTCCCTAAACACAGAACTTGGTATTGGGAAATATCAGTTCACTTAATTAGCCCAGGAGTTCAATTAAAAACAGAAGCTGGTTGGAACAAAAACCTGCAGCCACAGGGGTCCCCAGGACCGAGTTTGGGAAACACTGGACTAGAGTGATTGAAATAATTAAATTGTACTAAGAGTGAGTTAAATTGCTACACTCTTATTTACAGGATTTCTCAAGGTTATTGAAGTTGCTCTGTAATAATTACAACAAATACAGTGAAAGCAAGACATAGTTTGGTTAGTAAGTGGTATCTAGCATTTCTGTATGTCGTGATGACACCCACAGATTTGTTTAAGCTATTGATAGTGAATCCCTACATAGAGAATCTTATGCAGAATATTGTGGAGTGACTGGAAATTAGCACCACTCAAGTCTTTGTTCCGGATAGGATCGCTATGTGTATGTGTGAGTATTTTTGTGTGTGTTACTCTTCATGGATTCCTGTTGTCACAAACTTAATGATAATGCACTTACAGATCCTTCATCATTTGAGCTAAGTGTTGTGAAAATACTGAAGTCACCATGTTATCAATTATTAGAAGATCCAACACTGAACTCTATCACTTCATTAAAATAATATGAAAGAAAGAACTCTTCTACAATAAAAAAACAGAATAAATTTTTTTCCATTTCTGTTTAGGTAGAAATTTACACATACTTTCAGGAAAACCATTGAAAAAAAAAATATATATATATACTAGGGGGCTTTGCCCTCTTATCACTACACTCGCCAACCCCCATTTTTGTTTTTCCGGATACACACTTTTAAGATTTTTTTTTCTTTGAATTGTTGCTATTTCATTAGTTTCACTTTTATTTAAGAACTTCTGTAAAAACAATATTTGGAATCTTTCGAGTCCCAATGTGCTGAATCTTTTAAATGAGGTCAGTGAGACGTGTTTAATGACTTTGTACCATAGTTCAAGATAAGTTTCTCTGTTTGGAATTTCAGCACAGACAAAACAAACTACATCATCAGAAGTTAATAATTTTTTTTGCAAAGTAACCAATAAATGCATGTGAGGTAAACTCCGTTTTTGAAATTCTCTTGACTTAAACTTCAAAGCCTTAAAATATTTACATACTTCTGACATATCACCTATGTCCATATATTCGATCTCTATTCGCCTCTTCGTTATTTCTCCGAGTAATAATTTCTCTTTCTTTGTGCTAATGCAATGTTTACTTTCTTTGTTTTGACACTGTCGTTTTTTTCTGCTTTCATATTCTGTATCTTGCTCTGCGTGTGTTTCGCGCCTACATTTTTTTTGAGTCGTTTGAATTCCAGTTTTCATTATCTCTAACCTGTTCTGCATGTGTTTGGCCCCCTTGTTTTTTAACCTCTTTATGATGTTTTACTTTGTTTTCTACTCTGTCTTTTATTATTATTGTCCTCGCTTTATCCTGCTTTTTTTTCAATGACACCTGGTCCTTGGTGATTATTTTCCCTTTTTCGAGTAATAATTTCCATTTGTTTGCGCTACTGCAATCTTTACTTTCTTTTTTTATACTTTCTAATTTTCTTACTTTCATATTCTTTAAATTTCTCCACAAGTGTATCACGGCAACATTCTTTTTTTTAGCCTTTCGAATTCCACTGCTTTCATAATCTCTAACCTGCTCTGCATGTGTATAGCACCAATGTCCGGATTGGACATGCTTTTTTTTCAATTCCACTTGTTCTGGGCTGATAATTACTTTCCTTATTTTCTGAATTTGCACCTAGATTATTCTTTTTCTTTTTTGTCTCTCCAACGCTTTCGAGTCTCATTTCTCCACGCTGCTTTCTCCTTCGCTTAGTCATCTACGTTTCATTTATAACGTATCGTCCTTATACGCTTTATATGTGCTGAGAGCCCTGGATCTGTGTGTGCTCAAAGCCAAAACATGACTGAGTGTGTTGCTGGCTGCCCTTGCTCTTATTTATTTGTCAGTAGGGCGTGTCTTGCAAGAATCTCATGTTCTACGTCATTGTGAGACGGTCCTGCGTCAAACTCTTGACACAAAGTCTGATGTTTAAGGTCCCCACGAGACACTCCGTGGTCAATCTCTTTAGTCTCGCGGGTCTTTTAAGTGTCTTCCATGATCTTAACGTGAAGATCATGTCTCGTCACCCTACTGTTTCTCTCCAGGATTTTTTTTGATAATATATATATATATATATATCTGCCTTTCGATCAAAAGAACACTAAATATTCCTCCTCAAAGGGGCATGGTGGCTTGGGAGCGCCAACTGGAGCAGAGGATGTCTGGAGGAGGAGAGACAAGGCACTAAGACAGCCATGGTGCGGTCTTTTAAATGTTCAAAGCCCTGTGCGAGATACAAATCACACAGCATGGCAGCAAGCACCAGGTTAGCAGCTGATCCCGCAAAGAAGAGATGAAAAGCTGTGTTTGTTTCCCATTGTATTACTGTTTAAGAGGGTTTTTCAGAGGAACAGCCTCGTCCCCTTGGGGCCGCATTCACAATATATATATATATATATATATATATATATATATATATATATAGTGACAGTTTAGGCTTTCTCGCTCCCTTGAACCCTCAGACACCACGTCAGACACCAGGTAAAAGTCCAAATAATTATTATTTATTATAATAATAAGTGCACAAAGCACCCTCCACTCCCAAATACTCCAATAAATAAACAATACTCCAATAAATAAATCCTCCAATCTCCCAGACGCTTAGCCACCCTGCCTCCCAACTCAGCTCGCTGTCTGGGAGCTCCCATAATCCTTTTATATTCTCTGACCCGGAAGTGTTCAAATCCCCAGTCCATATGATCTCCTATCACTTCCGGGTCAGATAAAAAAGTCCTTTCCTTCACCCCGGAAGCACGTCATTCCCCTTGTCCATGTGACTCAGATGTACTTCCAGGGCGTAGGGAAAATAAACACTGTTCCTCCCTGCAGCGTCTCCTAGCGGCCCCCATAGTATCCAGCAGGGCTGTGAATAAAGATTCCAATGTCCATAATGCCCTGCTGGTCTTCGGGGCACCTCCATACTGCAGGGAGGGCTCCACCTGGCGGCGTGGGGGTATTGTCCGGGATGAATAGCCTGCCATACATCACAATCGTGGGGACCTTATATATATATTTCTAACATTATTTAATTAGATAAAAATAAAAGCTGATGTTGAGTGAGATTAGGCAGATTCATGCAGAAAATTGCAAATGAGCATCTTACACCATCACACATTTAGGGCATTGTTTATTTAAATGTAAGGAAGTCCTTAAATACTACTACTACTGAGATTTGTACTTTGCATTTCTGAAACTAAGGGCTGCATGGTGGCGCCTCACAGGTCCAGCATCCTGGGGTATAATACTGCATTTACTCATTATGTATGTTTAATTCTGTGAGAGTTTTCCTGTGTGTACTCCTCTTTTCTTTTCACATTCAAAACACTAGCAGGTTAGGTTAAATGGTCATTGTAAATTAGCCCTGTTTGAATGTGGGTATGCATGTGAATGGACCCTGTGATTAACTGATGCTCTAAGATTGCCCCTAGATCTCATGACCCTGAATTGGTTTAAGTGGGCTCAAGAATGTTCTGTTCTTTTCTGTAAAGTTATGTTATATTATATGTTCAGCAATACTGCCTTGGTGAATATAATGTAAGTAAGTAGTTTATCCAGTAGAGTTAAAGGAACATTCCTTTTGCCGTAAAAGCAGCAAGTGTATGACTCCATTTTAGAGGCACTGAGAGAGCACGGCCTTCCAGAATTTTCTTTCAACATAAGTAAGCCTCCAACTACATCTCAGATGGGCTAGGTAAGCATATCCTTACATACTGTACTTTGAAAACCAGAGAGCATCTGAGCATATAAATGACACAAATATTACTGAACAAAACTGCAGAACTTTCTTACCTGCTTATCTGATGGCCTCCTGCTGGAGAAGGAACAGCAAGTCTTTTCAGGATCCCTTCAATGAACACTCAGTGCAGCACACATGAAGAGCCATTCAGCTGAGTACATCATATTTTTATTTAAACAAACTCATTTAAGCCCTGCATATTATTGCTTCTGTGGCGAAGAATCTCATCCCTGCCTTCCCCTACTCCAGTTACAATTTATGCAAACATTTTCTTTGCTTAACAAATAAATACTGCATTTCCAATGGGAAAAGTACACCAAAGTAAAGTAATTCAGAGTCATTAAAGCAGAACATCTTTTCATGTTTTAAACACAAGCAGAGGGTTGAGAAATAATGTATAGTATCTTCAAAATGGTCAGTAAACCTACAGTAAAACAAAATTTAAAAATGTACAACTGGAAACTGGGAAAAGAACATTTTTGGGCACTAAGGTTGAATCCAATTCTTAGGTACCAATGCCCTGGAGGCATTGAACAGGAGATTTTTTCATCTAGAGGAGAAGGGAAATCAAACACACACAAATTCTGTACAACTTTTTCCTTGTTAAATAAAAATAATATTCTCCCAGACTCCCCAAAGGCAGTATTTTTTTTGTGGCCTGTGTTGTTGTTGTTGTTTGCTTATTCATTTACAGCAGCATGTCACAGTCCACTGCAGTGCACACTCAGCTAATTTTCACTCTCTTGCTCTGGTTAAACAACAGGGCATTAAATTACTGCAGATAATTGTTACATTTTATTTTTTTATTTACACATCATTTTGAAATAATTGACATTTTGAAGGGTTTTATTCAAAATAGACTGATATTCCCACTAAGGCTAATGGACAGCAAACATAGTTTGGTTTGATTTGCAGTATCTGTGCTAACTTCTGCAGTCAGTTTGACAAAAGTGTATTATTTCATGTTAGTTTTAGGACCCTATCCTCACTTTTCAGCTAATTAAAGGAAATGGAGACTTGATTCCAGAGCTTTTCAATTGCAAGCAATAATTTTTGCTTTGTTATTTGTACCTTAATTCCATCAAAGGTTAGCTGTTGCTATTTGCACACATATGCACAGGGATAATGCAGAAAAAAATACTACGCTGCTAATTGTTCTTATTGACACTTTTTATATTTCAATTTTGGATGTTACTGTTATCTCAGAAATGTTTCATGCTACATACAATGCATTTTTTTTGTTGCTTTTTTTCACTTATACATTCATGGATATATAATTTTTATAGGTAGAAATTTCCAACACACTCTGACTACGTTCCTAAGCTTAAACTGTAATACGTTATTGCACCTAGTCTCATGTCCAGTACCCAATAACTCCATATTGCACCAGAATTGGGTTTTGCATAAAACAAAAAAGATTCAAAAAAAGCAAAGTGACTGATTAAAAATGTTGCTTGCTCCAACAAAAATTCCACTACAGTTTTGTGACTTGGATGAGAACATAAGGTGAAAGCAGGCAGTGATAGAAAAGCCACTATGGCTTTATCGAAGAAATTTCCATTATCATGGGCTCTGCTAAACAAAACAAAACCATCTTCTCTCTTTAGTATCTTATGAAAAGAAAAATGTTACAGTGTCTCTAGTATAAAACTAAAGCTTCTGTGGTGGAAGTTGGCAGTACATTCTAAGTGCCAGGTAGGACTATCTGGTATCCCATCCAGGATGGATGTGGGAACCTTATCCGGATGGGCAGACAAAACAAAGGAGCAGTGAAGAAAGGCTCCTGTTTTGGAATATATTTATCCCCCATACACTAGGTGGCAGTATCCCAGGACCTCAGTAATTATGTGGACACCCGCAGGGCATGATGGGAGTTGTAGTGCCATAAGTCAGCTGGGTCCTTTGGGTGTCATCAGGAGGTGCAGTAGGGATTACGATTTTCAGGACTTTCGCTTGACCTGGAATTGCTTCCATTGGGTTATGCCCCGGCACTGGAAGTACAGCTGACTTAAAATGAATTTGCCCAGCCTCCTATAGTGGAGTCAGAGTCTTGAAGAAGGAAGGCAACACCTACTGGAGGGAGGTGGATGGAGAGAGAAGGAAGAAAGAAAGAGGTTTTTATAATTATGCTTCTACAACCTTTGAAGAAACCTTTGTGAGGCATTTTTATAATAAAAACCTCACTTTTGATCACGTCACTGTATTTGTGTTGGTTGTGTCTATGGATTGGGGCTCAGTGGCACCCCCTATCTGTCACAACATGAATAATTGTCATTCTCAAACTGTTTGGGTAATGTAACACAGAAATACATCTTGGAAAGATAAAGAAGACTGTATTAAAGATTTTTTTTGTAAGAGACTTGCTGGTTATCATTTTTCATATCTGTTTTGTATAGTTATATGGTCACAGGGTGCAGAAGAACATGCAGACAGAAGTACAAGACAGGATTCATCCCTAAATGTGGCACCAGCCCACATGTATGTTGTCATCAGAAAGAATTTGCTTACGCCCCATTCCACTCTCTTTCACATGCTCACATGGATAGGGTGGCCAATACCTTGAGGCCTCTGTATCGTAATAGTGGTTCCTTTCCCATTTGTGCTAATGGGAACCTCCATCCTCACTCAGCTGAGCAAGCAGGCTTCTAACTTCTAGACTATAACTACAGCATGTCATTTTAGGCAGTGGCAGGCTCTCTTTCATCCTTGCTGCCACTTGCTACAGACACCATACCCATATGCATTTAAAATGAACCCTTTTATACTGAATAGTTAACTGACACTGCAAACCTTTGCATATTGGAAAAAAAAAATAGAGTACGTGGAAGAAAAGCCACACTAACAAAGGGAGAACATGCCAGCTCTACACAAAGTGAGACAGGGCTGAGATTCAACTCTGCCTCCTGAAGATGTGGGGTAATAACGCAAACCTTTTTGCTGTTTGTTCTTCAGCATGGCTAGAAGGAGGTGATGGAACTGGAAGCTTTTGAAATATTTGGTCAAAAGTTCACATTTCTATGGTTCTGAAATTCAATAATTATGCTTAATGTATGATGTGAGTTTGTGACTTAATGAAATAGGTTCATTTTAGTTTGGGAAATATATAAATAAAAAAATAAACTAAATAAAAATACAAAAAATAGTTTGTATAGCTATTTTATTACGATTTTAATCAAGTAGCTGTGTGTAGCACCCTGGACTTTATGAATAATGTTATATAATGGCTGAACTCATCATTACTGTATTTTGCCTGCCAGTCTGAACCAGATGTATCACACAGAGAATTTTCAAAGGAGCTTGTTAAAATGTACAAATTCAATCACATGATTGTGGAAATATAAACTTTCAGACAAAATATTGAAAGTATTGTGGACACGTAACGACTAATCAACGTAGATTAACATAATGAACGATTTGTCTCAGTTAAAGGCCTAGGAAGAGGTGCACTGAAAGTCTAATAACAAGAATTTTGGGATTTCAATTTGGATGTCCACAGCTGACACATCTTGGCATTAATCAAATTTCTTTTTACACCATTATAGCCAGATAATACATTGGGCCCAACAGATTGCATTCTTGACTTGATTCACGTCCATCTCTCTGGAGTTTTGCATTATCCTACTGTCTGTGGGTTTTCGCAGGGTACTCAGATTTTTATCTCACATCTGAAAGACATACATTTGAAGTGAATTGGTGACTAATTTGGTCTCATTTGAGTTACTGTGGATGCAAGCATGTGTGTTCTCTTCAGTGTACTGACACCTGTCGTGGAAAAAACTTTTCAAAGCAAACAGGTTACGGAGTCCAGATGTGAATGCAGAACATTTCTTTATATGCACAAATGAAACAAGTCTATGAAGTGAGCAATCAATTAAACAATTCATTGGCCTTTATACTTTTTTCCTGAACACTATTACCTTATCTAATACGTCATGTTATCTGACCCTTACAAGCAGAATTTTATCACTTTCTCCAATCAACTAAACCCACCGGTAATTTCTGACTCTTGTTGACTCTCTCATTATTCTGAGCACCGCTTTGTTAAGAGGGGTGTTTTGCAGATTGCCCTATGGATCTTAGCACTACTTCATAGGAGCAGTGTATGGGCTTTCACATCAGTCTATCCTCGCTTTCTGGAGGGGTGTTCATTTACCTCATTCTAACCTTAGAAAATTACACTGGTAGCTTCTCTAAGACGAGGCAGAGACCTTATGCTCTTAAACATTAAGTTACATTTAGTTAACCCCGGGCAGCACGTTTTTGGGGGTGGCATTATTGGCCAAAAAGCTCGTGTGTAAGCAGCAGGGTTCAGAAAAACATCACTCATGAATGAAAAAAGTTAAATTCTCTGATTTGTATCCACAAATGCTTCAAAAATAATTTTCAGACTGTCCTGCTGTGACGGCATCAGACACAGCAGTTGAAATTTATGAGGCAATAACAAAAATAAACATAAACATTACACTGATAATAATTTCTAGGAAGATAAATAACTAATTTACAATTTATAATTTAGTTTCGTTATCAATCCAAATGCGTTCTTGCTCTGCGCAGAAAACATTCCTACCTATCATTTGTACACTACACTGGTTCTGGTTTTCACAGTGTAATTATATTAAACTAATAATTAGAACACGGCTTATCAGTGTGTCTATACTATATTCTTATCTAGTTGATGCTTATAAATAATTATATGTGAAAAATTATTGCTGTTTCTCTATATATGAATACATTTATACAAAAGTTATCTTAATTTTTCTGTATGCGTCATTTTAATTTTCTATTTAAATAGATTAACATATTCAGATATGTTGGAGGGCGGCACATTGAAGCACCGCCCCGTCCCGAGCACCACAAACTCTAGCTACACCACTGAGTTAACCGTTGAGTTACTGTTACTGTAATATACTGTAAAAGATTATTAACTAAAAATTCCATTCATCCTGACCAGAGCCGGTTCCAGGATTATGGACAGGTTGGCAGCTTAGGCTGTGACAACTATTGTTCTATATTAGAGCAAACAGGTAGGTAAATAACATAATGTTGCTTAGCAAAAGATTAGATTTGCAAATGATGAGTATGTATCGTGAGCACAGAGACATTTCAAAGCTTCGTTTTTAAGGCTATATTTTTTACTAGTCTGTGTTTGTGGTAGATTTGGTTTATAAATGGCGACAAAATCTAATCCTTCAGCTACACAAAACAGGAAAGTGGCAGTAGGTGGACCTCTGAGTCACCTCTAACATCGAGCTAGCATCATTCAAGTGACATGTGTTCCCTCAGCCAGTCTTTAAATAATATAAGAAAATTAGAAACTTAATACATGAGAGGAGACCATTCAGCCCATCAGGCTTGTTAGTTTAGCTCAGGGGTGGGCAGTGCCAGTCCTGGAGGGCCATAGTGGATGCACGTTTTTGGCAGTCATTGTTAACCCAGGGCTCGACCAATCCGGTATGGAAATTTGAATCGTTGTCCACATATTGATTTGGCAAAATTTTACACCGGATGCCCTTCCTGATGTAACCCTCCCCATTTATCCAGGCTTGGGACCGGCATGAAGAAACACACTGGTTTGTGCATCCCCTGTGGCTGGGTTGCTCTTGAGAATACTAAAGACCTAGTTGTGTCGCCACACAGCCTTCTGTGCTTGAGATTAAAGATGATTAGTTATCTTAACCCGTCAGAGTAGAACATTCCCTTTAGTTGCTCTTCTCTGCCTAGCTTCTAGTGCTGCTAGTCTTCTTAGTAGCCTGGTAACCAGAACTCTCACTAATGCCTCATACACTCCCTTGATACAATAGGTTGTATAAATCAACTCTTTAAAAAAAACACACACTTAACCATGTTCCAATAACAAAATTTGCCAGATACAAGAGTGGTATGTAAGAGAGGGATATATACAGTAAATAAACCATGTCATACCTAACAATGCTTTAAATTCAAATGTGTTACTTAAACGCAAAAGTTCTAAGGAAAAGAATCTACTCAGATAAACATACTTGCTTTCACATATCTGGTACAAGTGCCATGAATATATGTCACCTGTCCAGTTCCCTGCCACCTTTATATCCAGAAAGTGCAGACACCAGCACATAGCAAAATTGTATGCTAACAGCAGAAAAATGTGTTCATGATGAAATCAATATCACAGACAAAACGCTCACATTTGCAAAAGTATATTTTGTTAAAGTTGAAATATCATGGCTGGGCTAAGTGATTTTTCAGGGTCTCATTAGGAGTAAGGAAAGGATGGGAATGTGAACAGCCATGCTTGTTGGCTCAAAGCTAGCTTTATTATTATTCAAAAACGAACCTTCATTTATTAGTACAGTGTATCTGACCAGAGTTGTAATTCATAACATTCAATTGAGAATTTTCTTGCTTCCAAAGCACTAAGGCATTTCTACTTCCAACGTGACTCTAAATGTAAAACACATATAGAAGCCAGAATGCCTTTCATGATGAATTGATACAAGTGATGTATTAAGTGCACTTTACTCTTGTAGTGACCGGTTCATTTTTTTTTTTTTTAATGGATAAATATGTAATGCAGGTCACACCAGTGAAGTGTTTCTCTGTGTTATTTACTTGATGGATCGGGTCATGATTCAGCAGCTTGTTTTGGCGATAAGAGTGTAATGTATAGCTTTATTACGAGGATTTATTATATGAAAAAAACAGCCTTTTATTAAGTCGGTACATTAAAGCAGGCTCCTAAAAAGGACCTTTCTGTGATTTTCTCCATTGTGCTTTAACTCTACTCTTTGATACCCAAAAGCAGTAAAGAAGAAGAACCACTGTGAATACACTGAGACAGTGAGTGAACATAATGCATGGTTAGTAATGCACAGTTAGCAATTAACTTGAGCTAAATATCATATGATTAGGAAAATTCAAATGAAGTTACAAAGCAGCATTAAGTGATGGGGGAAGTTGCTGCTGGTGAGTCTGTTCACTATTCAAGTGGATTTTCCACATTCTTCTCATGTCCATATTGTGCGTCCTCTAGGCTTTCTTCCTATGTCCTGAAGTACCGTAGGTAATCAGATAAATTCACCCAGTGTGCGGGATGTGTGTTCACTAAAGGACTCGCACTCATCTACAATTGGCGCCTGCTTTACACCTTGTGTTGCATGAGACAGGCACCCTAAATTTTGTATGGGTGTAGAGAGAAATCAATCCGGAATGAGTAAAGCTGTCATTAAATAAATGCCTTTTCCATAAGCTACCTGCAACGGAAATTATTGAAGTTTTTGTGGTAAGATGAGATAGAGTTTCGTGGAGAATTCATAGTTTATAGAGAGTTTTTAAAGATTATAAATAGTGACTCGGGCTCCAGGTGGGTGTAGGTACATGTGGTAATATGGACAACCAGCTCTGGTGGGTCGATGTGGGAATTACATTCATGTGCAGATGTGCACAGTTTGGCCAGTTTCTTCACTAGAGCTCTGTGCTCACTGAAGTATAAAAAGAGCCTTTGTGGGACTAACAGAGGGAGATTGAAAAAGAGAAAAGATCAAGTAGGAGATCCAAAGAAAGATCAAGGGAGAGTTCCCAGAAAGGGAATCAGAAAAATTGGTCGGGATGTTAATTAGAAAGTAAGAGGCAGGATTGTGGCATGGGTGGTGCAATAATGTGGAGACGAGTTCTTGGGAAGTGGAGTAGAGAGGAATGAGTGGATGTCACTTACAGAACAGGGTCACTCCTGGTGAGTGTTCAAGGAGCAGGAGTAATCAGCTGCTCTAACTGGGCTACCACTGAAGGCCGAGGGATGGAGGCAGGAGAAAGTAGCTATGCTAGTGGGGTGCCCTGCTGAAGTCTATGGGATTATGGTGGTAAAACAGCCGGGTTTTGAGGGATGACTTTACTGAGGAGATCAAAAAAGAGTAAGCAGAGGGGATGACAATTTTAGAAAGAAGCACTGAATGTCATATTGGTTTTAATGAACAGACCCAGGTAGTGACTTCAACTTCATTTTTGACTTTGGATTATTTATTGTTGTTTAAACTCCTTGAAAGGACACTGTTTTTATTGGGGATTATTTATTTACTACTCTGTACTTTTGATTTGTTAAACATTGTTTGAATAATAAAAGCACTGAGCACTTTTGATGCACCTACTCTTGCTGTTATGTGTCCTCAGTGTCCAGTTTATCTCAGGTTATGACTATTTCAAGAGGGAGTATCTCAAGTTATACATGAAATATGTGTAACTTTCATTAATTATTCTAACCAACACAAAATGTTAAGTTTAGTTAATTAAAAAAATCCCCACCACATTGTTAGCTATACTGGGGTCACATTCACTTTCTTTCAGGAATCCATCAAGTTTGTCTATTTCCCTTCAGCAGTGAGTGCAGCAGGAGAATCATGATAAATTAATGAATTTGATATTTGGGATCAGCACTGAGTAAAGGACAGAGTGTACTGTACAGCCCTTTATGATTTCAAATTTGCAATGCTTCAGGCGCTGTTTTTATATCAGGGCTGCATTTTTTTTTGATTAAACAATTTATTTTTTCTCCCTGGTTTTAAAAAAGGTTTACTTTCTGCAGTTATTCAAATAAATCTAAACCTTATAAGAAGCCAGTAAATCATCCAATGTGTGATACTAAAGTGCCATCTAGTGGATTTTCTGGAGATCAGACAGACAATTCAAGGCAACAAGGCTCTCCAGTACGATAGACTAATAGTCTCATTTAATACACAGCAAGCAAATCACCCAGCAGTTTAACCATTTGAAGATTCAATTTCTGAAATTGGCTAACTGGGTAGCCCTAAAAATATGACACTTTGCACAGTATGATTATGAATCTTATATTACAGCATACTGTTCACTTATGAATTATAAACTAACTTGACCAGGAAATTAAACATTGCACACTGCTGAATTTTGATGCATCTTTTTTAATTTAATGTTAAATATTGTACGCAACTCACAATGATCAAAATTTGTGTTAAAAGACACTGTTGTTAAGTTTCTTGACTTATTTTTCTTTTTTACATTCACTATGTTTGGATAAAACTTTACGAATTCACATTAATATATCAAGCAGCATTTCAGCCTCACGAATCCTGCCATAGTATGGAGTTGTTCATGGCTAAGTTTGGAGTTAATTCTCTGCCTCCAGCTCCAGCTCTAGTTCTGTGACCCTCACCAAGTCACTTAACCTGACTCTGCTCCATCTGTAAAAAATGTAAAGTATTGTCCTGCATCACTGTACTTGTAAAGTGTCTTAGAATTACATTTTTTAGGAAAAAACACTCCATAATATAACAATTGTTGATCTGAATTTTGCATGTTGGCCCTTTTATGGTGTGTTTATTCAACTTAGCTTGTAAAACACATAGCTCCAAGGGCTTGGATTCAAATCTATTCAATCTCTCTCATCTTAGAAAATTAGGGGGCTCTGCCCCCTGCTCACTTCGCTCTCCAACCCCCGGGCGGGTGCTACACACTAGCCACTTCACGGCTCTGCCACTTGCGTATTTGGAAGCGGATCGTTACATATGAATAATAGAACTAACTATTTTACATTACAGCGAGTAATTAACTATAGTAAAAAATACTAAAATGTAATAAATTGAAAGAAAATTATGTTTCATGATGCATTAGGGGTATTCATTGCGTTATAAATTTTCTGTTTGGCTTTGAAATTAACACGCAAATACTTTTTAAACTAATACTTTTACTGTAAAACTTCAGTAAAAACAATATTTGGAATTAACGTTTAATCAATATCACATTGAATTTTGATTCCGTGTTTGGACTTACATCGTGACAACGCAATATAATAATATAATAATAAATAAACCGACTTTTTTGAATGTTTGTCCCTGTGATTTGTTAATTGTCATAGCAAAAGCTATTCTAACGGGAAACTGTAAAATTTTAATACGAATGGCATATCAAGATCTCCTTTGGTGTCTAATGTTATCAACGGAAGATGTACTACATTACTTTTCTTGTCGCCTGTTAAAATTTTACATGTCAGAATTGTTTGACCAATTTCGAATACAACTAATCTTGTCCTTTTGCATAGTCCATCACTCATACATAAATTACACCATAACATTATGATACATCCTTATTTCAACAGTAATTCAGCCGGTGGAAGACCAGATAGTGTTAACGGTTGTAGATATTCTATGAGATAATATAAGTTGATGTTTTCATTTTCCGCACCATGACCATCAACTGTTTCAGCATAATCTATTGATACGCATTTAACCAATTTGCAGTGTAACCAATCAACAATTTTCACGTTAATTCGTTTGACTTTATCGTTTCTTGGTACTAGGATTGCCCGTGTACTCATTTCTTCTGTTGATAACCCTACGGGATGAAATTCTTCAATAAGATTTGAACATAATAAGTCTTCTTTTATTGGGAACTTAAAGTGAGGAAAATGTAAAAATGTATAAGTGCAGAGAGCCCAGGAACTATCTGAGAAAAGCATTCAAAGGAATTAGAGGTGAGAGGACCGTGGGTATGGGCCGTTAAAAAAAAAATCTCTCAGGCCATTAAAAAAAATCTCTTGGCCATAGTCTCCTGTCGCAGAACTTGAAAAAATCTCTTTGCAACAGTCTCATCTCGTCTCAAGATTTTCTTTTATAATAAAGACTTGAAACAATTGACGAGTTGCCCCAGGAGGTAGTACTGTAGCCTCACAGCTCCAGAGCCTGGTTATATTTTGAGTTTTCATTCTTTGCATACTAATATTTTTCCACATCATATATACCTGCATGTTAGTTTACTGTAAATGTGAATTTCCTACGGTGTGAAAGAATGAACATTTACATTTCATCCAGGGCCAGGGGTATAGCTATTGGTGGGTACCCACCCTAAGAGGGCATCTACCTATGCAATGAGCAATCCGTAAAAATTAACTTTAAGCTTATTTTGGCATTAATTTGCCCTTCTGACATATACAAATATCCAACCCAAGATGACACCCTAATAATGCCACTCTCCAGGGCTTGTCCCTGCCAATATGCAAGTATGGGCCGTGGCTCCCAGCAGTCACACACTGGCAAATAAAAAGTTTCAGAAGACAAAAGGATGGACAGACAGATTTATAGTTCTCTGTTAATAAGTGTGCAACTATTGGTTTACTGAAATCAGTTAGGCGTGAAATGGCCCCATCATTCTATAAGTAACAGAGCTGAGCTGCTGTGAACCGAGTTGAAAAATGAATTCCTGTGCCTCACATGAATCAATCAACCTTTATGTTATATAGCACCAGTAGTAACTATATATCTCCTCATAAGGTTCTTTATAAAACAGAAAAACAGAATAGCATACATTGCAGATTAAGAATGCATTAATGAAATTCATATACAGAATAATTCTAATAAAAGCAATAATCATGGGAACATTCTGTAAGGTTTGCAAATATCCTGATATTAAACTTGAATATAAAATGAAGTTTTTAGTAGCAGTATGGTCAGAGTGCAAACCACAATGGCAGATTAATACACACTACGGATCTAACTTTGCGACCCCAGGCAGTTCCCCTTACCTGCCAGTGAAACAAATGCATGACAGATTTGTGAGTTATTAGTTGCTGTAGATAAAAACATAATGTAAAACAAATTAAAGTGCATTGAGTTGATTGACATGGTAGATGGAGCAAATGAGTCAGCAGTGAGTCTCATTCAAGTCTACATTAAAAGAATATCTGGCATAAAATGTAAAATATAACATGAATATTACGATCAATGGGGCATGACAGACTGACCCTGATAGAAAGGTCCACAATGGAAGTTTTTAGAATATTGAAAAGTCAGACACGAGAAGATTTTGAGTGTCTAACAGGTTTGATTTATTTTTGGTAAGCAGCAACAACACAAATTTTGGCTTAAGATCATTAAGCACTCTGGTGTGGTGATTAGTGTTGCTTGCCCCAGGAATTGCTGTTTTAATTAAATCCCAGGGCAGAGTTTGAAAATTCTTCCTATGTACGCATGGGTTTTTCCTTTGGGGCTCCAGTTTTCCTATGATATCCCATAAGATTGTGTGTTAGACTAATTGGGATTCTAAATTCACCTTTTTATGTGCCCATGGATTTGTGAAAGAGTGTACCAATCCAGAATTGTTTCTAATGCTACATAATCATTGCTGACAGGACAGACCTAAGGCACTAAGACTCTAACACTATAATAATTTCCATCCAACAGAAATTAATTATAGTATAGTAACTCAGAAGATGAGTCTTAATCAGACAAGAAGTCAGTAATGTAGATGTTACACTTAGTCCAAAATAGCACTCGTCAATTAGCATTTTGGACTTAATTCAATCTTTGCATGCAGAAAGACCATTCCAAAACTATCAGTAGTTCTTTCATAAAGTAACAAATACCTTATATGAGATATTTCTTCTTTAAAATGGTGATATAAGGGCACACTTTGTACAAGCGGGAAAAAAAATTCAGATGCTGTCAATGCAGCCAAGATGAGTGCTCTGTATGGTCAAACTGCACCCGAAGAGTCATTACAAAATGTTCATGGTAGTCTAGTGAATGAACTGATTCTACTTGTTGTTACTTTTCAGAATCAATGCTATACAAAAATAAACTAAATATACACAACATCCAATAAATTATTACACATACACTCACAACCTTCAAATTATCCAGGTACTTGTAAACTTGCTGGGTATTTGATATATAGCTAAGCCCGGTGCTGGGATTACACTGTGGTCAAAGAATTTTGGAGTAATCAGCGCCTTAAACTATCCATGGATAGATGGTATGGTACAAGTGGATATTTCCTTTAATACAGCCATTGGTTACAAAACTCCAAATAGGGTCAGTGGTCTGTTAGTCCACTCCCTCAACATTTTCATTATCAAAACCAAAGTAGGTTCTGCGATTGTGTGTCCCAACGCTGGATTTGTTAAATACCTTAACATTGTACGTGTTTGTTTATTGAAATGCATTTCTCTTAAATCTTACTAGACAGTTTTAAAGTTTAAAGAAAAAAATATATATTACAATACCTTCAGAAGGTTAGATGCTGGGGCAAAAAAGTCATCTGTCGAAAAAATAACCTGAAAGAATAAGCACATGCGATCAGAATATAAAAATAGTATTGTAGGATTCTGTAGCAAAGATCCCACTATTTAAACCAGAAAATAATAGCAAAAATAACCTTGAACACCTATCTGCTGACAACAGAACAAATGAAACACCTAACTGTACCTGTGTTAATCAATTGCAGTAAAAACAAAACTTGGATACAAACATCTTTATAAAAATCTCTCGTACATGTTTTTTTAACAGTTTGTCATTAATTTATCTTCACTGCTTTTAAAAATATTATTTGAAATTCTGGGCGTCTATTCTTCTTTACAGTCTACACCTTAAGTATCAATTTTCTTGACAATCTGTTTTTTTTTTTTCATTTTTTGAGCACCATCTCACTGCCTAGTACTTTACAGCATTAGCCTGTTTTAAGGTGGCAAAACTAACATTAAATGTATATACTTTATGTTTGTTCTTTTTCTTTTACCTTTGCTCACAGACTTCATACATGTGTTAAGGGATATCTGTGGGGTACAAAAAGCAGCACCAGCCACTTTATTAAGTACACCCTGCTAGTACTAGGTTGGACCACCTTTTGCTTTCACAACTGCCATAATTCTTCATGGCAAAGGTTCAACAAGGTTCTGGAAACATTCCTTGGGAATTGTGGTCCATATTGACATGATAGCATCACGCAGTTGTTACAGATTCGTCAGTAGCACATCCATGATGTGAGTCTCACATTCCAGCACATCCTAAAGATGCTCTATTGCACTGAGATCTGGTGACTGTGGAGGCCATTTGAGTACAGTGAACTCATTATCATGTTCAAGAAACCAGTTTGAGATGATTTGAGCTGTGTGACATGGCACATTATGCTGCTGGTTAGTAGCCATCAGAAGATGGGTATACTGCAGTCATAAAGAAATGGACATGGTCAGCAAAAATATTCAGGTAAGCTGTGGCATTTAAATGATACTCAATTGGTATTAAGGGGCCCAAAGTGTGCCAATATCCCCTACACCATTACACCACCACCACCAACCTGAACTCTTAGCACAAAGCAGGATGGATACATGCTTTCATGATGTTGATGTCTAATTATGACCCTACCATCCAAATGTTGCAGCAGAAATCAAGACTCATCATTGTTTTTCCAGTCTTCTGTTGTCCAATTTTGGTGAGCCCGTGCAAATAGTAATCTCAGTTGCTTGTTCTTAAGTGACAGGAGTGGCACCCGCTGTGGTCTCCTGCTGCTGTAGGCCAACTATTTCAAGGTTCAACATGCTGTACATTCAGAGATGCTCTTCTGCATACCTCAGTTGTAACGAGTGATTATTTCAGTTACTGTTGCATTTCTAGCCCCTCAAACCAGTCTGGCCTTTCTCATCTGACCTCTGGTATCAATAAAGGCATTTTCACACAAACAATTGCCACTCACTGGGTATTTTCCCTTTTTCGGACCATTCTTTGTAAATCCCAGAGATGGTTGTGCATGAAAATCCTAGTATCATCAACAACAATATCACTTTCAAAGTTACTTAAATCAACTTTCTTCCCCTTTCTGATGCTCAGTTTGAACTTCAGCAGGTTGTCTTGACAATGTCTAGGTGCCTAAATGCATTGAGTGGCTGCCATGCGATTGGTTGATTAAGTATTTGCATTAACAAGCAGTTTAACTGGTATACCTAATAAAGTGGCCAGTGAGTGTATATTAACACTTTAAAAGAAGGATTTAATCAATTCTTTGTTTTTGATAACAATACAAATTATATAGTGCCCTTCATATTATTATGTATTTCAAGGTCCGGACTTGACCTACAAGCACAAAACTACACTCACCTAAAGGATTATTAGGAACACCTGTTCAATTTCTCATTAATGCAATTATCTAATCAACCAATCACATGGCAGTTGCTTCAATGCATTTAGGGGTGTCGTCCTGGTCAAGACAATCTCCTGAACTCCAAACTGAATGTCAGAATGGGAAAGAAAGGTGATTTAAGCAATTTTGAGCGTGGCATGGTTGTTGGTGCCAGACGGACCGGTCTGAGTATTTCACAATCTGCTCAGTTACTGGGATTTTCACGCACAACCATTTCTACGGTTTACAAAGAATGGTGTGAAAAGGGAAAAACATCCAGTATGCGACAGTCCTGTGGGCGAAAATGCCTTGTTGATGCTAGAGGTCAGAGGAGAATGGGCCGACTGATTCAAGCTGATAGAAGAGCAACTTTGACTGAAATAACCACTCGTTACAACCGAGGTATGCAGCAAAGCATTTGTGAAGCCACAACATGCACAACCTTGAGGTGGATGGGCTACAACAGCAGAAGACCCCACCAGGTACCACTCATCTCCACTACAAATAGGAAAAAGAGGCTACAATTTGCATGAGCTCACCAAAATTGGACAGTTGAAGACTGGAAAAATGTTGCCTGGTCTGATGAGTCTCGATTTCTGTTGAGACATTCAAATGGTAGAGTCAGAATTTGGCGTAAGCAGAATGAGAACATGGATCCATCATGCCTTGTTACCACTGTGCAGGCTGGTGGTGGTGGTGTAATGGTGTGAGGGAAGTTTTCTTGGCACATTTTAGGCCCCTTAGTGCCAATTGGGCATCGTTTAAATGCCACGGGCTACCTGAGCATTGTTTCTGTCCATGTCCATCCCTTCATGACCACCATGTACCCATCCTCTGATGGCTACTTCCAGCAGGATAATACACCATGTCACAAAGCTCGAATCATTTCAAATTAGTTTCTTGAACATGACAATGAGTTCACTGTACTAAAATGGCCCCCACAGTCACCAGATCTCAACCCAATAGAGCATCTTTGGGATGTGGTGGAACGGGAGCTTCGTGCCCTGGATGTGCATCCCACAAATCTCCATCAACTGCAAGATGCTATCCTATCAATATGGGCCAACATTTCTAAAGAATGCTTTCAGCACCTTGTTGAATCAATGCCACGTAGAATTAAGGCAGTTCTGAAGGCGAAAGGGGGGCAAACACCGTATTAGTATGGTGTTCCTAATAATCCTTTAGGTGAGTGTATAAATTTGCATTAAAAGTCAGCCATCCTCAAAATCAGAAACATACAGTATATATAAAAAACATTACTGCTTCTGCTCAAACCAATTCTAAGAAAAACTAGAGCCCATCACAGCAACATTGAGCATAAAGCAGGAGCCCACCCTGGACAAGGCATCAGTCTATCAAAGAAAAACAAACAGGTATCATCCACCTTTATTAACCCTCACTTAATCCAGTACTGGACTGCAGGGGCTGGAGCCACTTCCAGCAGCTTCAGGTACAAGATTGGAGCCAAATCTGAACAGGCTGTCAGTCCACTACTGGACACCAAATATAGAGTGTTTAAATAGGAAATCAAATAATCCAATCTGCAATATTTTTGAGACGTGTGTCATCCATGTTAACTCACTGATTTTCATTTTGCCCTTTCAAATGAAATTTATTTTGGCAGCTAAAGATACATGGCAAGAGCTCACTGTGAGTGTGATGCCAATACAGTATGAAATGTGAAATATAATTATATAATTAAGGAAATCTAAAATAATTTAACACATAGAGTACTGTGCAATATTGGCAGATATTTATGTAATAGCATATGCAAAATTCAAATGTCATATTACTGCTGATAAAAGTTTGCCATCTAATGTTGGCACCTCATTTCTCCTTACATGGAAATTATAAAATTAGAACAATCATGACAAGCCCAGTCCAACAAGCTTGTCCATCCTATTTACCTAGATTTTCTAAAATAACATCAAGTAGTGATTTGAAGGTCACCAAAGTCCTTTTCTGCAACACACCTACTTGGTAATTCATTTTTTGCCTTTAACAAAATTCCAACAGTGTCCCTGTGTTCTTGCTGAAGAATTTATTTTAAACAGCTAGAATCCACAGCACTAATTCTCTTCATAATTTTAAACACTATGATCTTCTCATCTCTCAATTCCTTCTTAATAATTTAATTAAACTGAAAACATTCAATTCCTTCAATCTCTCCTCATAAATCTTATCTTGCATTCCAGAAATTAGCCTATAGTCGCTCTCCTCTGGACTTTCTCAAGTGCTGCTATGTCTTTGTTGGAGACCAAAATGGTCCACAGTACTCCAGGTTAGGCTATACTAGTGCTTTATATAACTTAAATATAACATAACATTCTTGACTTGTACTCCACACGTTGTGATATATAACCTGGAATCCTATTAGTCTTCTTAATCGCTTCTGATTGGATGTACAGTAGGTAGTAATGAGTCCGCTATGACTCCTAGCTCCTTCTCATAAAGCATTCTTTCAGACCTCCCATTATGTATTCAAACCAAACATGTCTACTTCCTATGTGTTATACTTTACTTTTATTTACATTCAATTTCATTTGCTCCAAATCTTCCTAAGCCTGCGTGCTGTCCAGGTCCCTCTGTAACAATTTAGGTCATTCTAGATTACTGCCCTTTTACCTCGTTTGATATCATCTGCAAATATAGCCAGCTTAATGATTAGATTCTTGTTCAGGTCACTTATGTATATAAAAAGAGCAGTTGCCCCAGCATTGATCCCAGAGGGACACCACTTTTAAAATCAAATACCACTTTTAACATCTTTAAAATTTTCCTAATCATGTAAAATTGAAATAATATTAAAAGTAAACATGGAGAAATAATGTTTAATAATAATAATATATTCATATGCAGAGTGAAAATTATTCTACCCTTGCTCTCTTCTTCAGGCAAGATGTACAACTTGCCTGAAGAAGGGGCCTGAGTTGCCTCGGAAGCTTGCATATTGTAATCTTTTTAGTTCGCCAATGAAAGGGGTCATTTTGCTTGACTTCTCACTACATTCGTAATGGCTAACACGGTACAACACCCTAGTACTACCCTTGCTCCGAAATCTTCTTGAAACAGTAAAAGGCAAGCCGCCACTGAAGATGTGAAGCATGCACCAAATAACTGAGATATCCATTAACTGTAGTGTGACACATCAGCTGAAGAGTGACAGTGGCGCCAAATGTAACAGAGAACATCTTCATTTATTATTCAGCTACTGTTTCCAGCTAAACTAAGCACTTTCCATCTCATGATGTGTAAATATAATTTTCTCTATTTACCTTCGCTCCATTTGTCTCACATGCCAGGTTGTTTAACTGTGAAAAGGAGCAGTGATGTGCAGCGGTTTCAGCAGTCTGCCGAACGGCCATGCTAACAGAACGTATTCCACAGTTAAGATGACTGTTGATCCCTGCCAGGGTTCAGTGTTCCAGGGCTGGCTGGAAGTCGGTCGCTGGTGTGTAATGATTAACCAACTTTTGCTGAATGATAAGTGAGGAAAAAAAACATTGATGCTGACTGAATTAAATATACCGGGACTCCATTAAATAAATGATGTGCAGTCAGTCAGACTTTTAATTTTTACAAAGATAATGCAAGAAATCATGAACCAGTCAGTAATAGATATTATAAAAGAGGAAAAAGTGCAATAAAATGCTATAATGTGAGACATTTTGAAAGTTGTTTAATAAAACATGATTTTGAGTTAGACAAGAATAAAAATAGTGGCAGCTAGATGTCTACGTAAAGCCTGTGTTGAAGGAATTGGAGAACACATGCCTGGCACTTAAGGTTGAATATGACTTTGGGGGATGAGGAGTCCAATCTCCACGTTGAATAGTGAGGGAGAGGCTTCCCACATCTAATTGATTCATTTAAGGGGCACCGGTTCAGAAAGGTGGTCTATATCAAACCAAAGTGCTGCATGATGGAGGGCCATAAGAAATGTTCCTTAGATAGCGTCTCATGGATAGTGATGTGGAACTGTTCATTTGTAAAGTAGATCTGGAGGGTGTCTAACCACCTAAAGTTGTCTGACCTTGATTCCGGAGTAGGGGGGGTAATTCATTCTGATAAAGTTGGCCGTCCAGTGGAGCTGGTTCTAGTTATGAATATCTTGCAATTGGTGTCCTGGAGGAAATGACTTGGAGATGGCAAGTACAAAAGTAGGCAAGCAAAACAATTAGTCTTTGAACAGGTGGAGGGCTAAACACTAAAGGAAACAAACAAAGCCAATCATCAAAGTCAGGACACAAAACCAGAAAATAGTCAGAAAATATGTTGCAAAAAGTCCTAACTCAGTCTCAAAATCAAATTTAACCCTCATTCTAACTAGAACAAAGTTCGTCTCCATCCCGCTGAAGTTGCTCAGCGGCATTCTCTGTCAGCACCATGCCTGAACCAGCAACCAGAACCAGGTTACAAAGACGTACTTAGAGCTCCAGATGCTGCAGAGCATTCTCCTTCCCCCTATGAATGGTACAGCTCATGTGCTGTAGGAGGCACACTTCCATGTTTGTAATCAGGCTGACAGGTTAAATGCCTTCCCAGTCCCCCTCTCCTATGCTTGCTACTTGGATTCCTGAAATTGCTCTCAGCCATCTTAAACAAAACACACGCTTTTATTTTTCTCTTTTTTTCCCATGGAAAACGCCTTCCCCAGCTTCCCACTTGTACAACACAGTTTAAGCACACCAAACACAGTACAGCACAAAATCCTTTTCTTCTTCTTTCTTTCTCTGTCCGCCTCTTCCACCGACTCTGTCTCCCAGAGTAGTGGCGGCTATCTCCTTTTATAGGACACCCGGAAGAGCTCCTTCTTCCGGCAGCACTTCCGGGTGTGGAGGAAGTGCTGCCAAACAGGGCTCAGCAGCTCCTGCAGTGCCCTCTGGTGGCACCCACGGAACATTGCATGGCTGCTCCAAGCTCCAGTTCCCAAGAAACCCTGTGGGAGTCCAAGGCACCACTGCAACCCAGGGGGCCTGCCACCTAGCGCTCCACAGAATGTATTTACCTTAATAAGTTTTCCCCCCCGGGTCCTGAAACTGTCGCGGCATCCCAGCAGGGTAAGGACCCTGGCCATCCGCCACAACAGATGAGTTGCATGAAATGTTGAACAATATGTTACATGACCTTAATAACACATAACTGGCCACCAGCACAACACCAGTAAACCATGCAAGGATCTACGAAAATAGCATCAGCTATACCAAATTCAAACAACAAAATAATATCATCAGAATAAAAATTCAAATTATAAACAACCACAAAAGCTAGTTTAGTCATTTCAGAACTTAATAGAACTAATATCAAGAGATTCATCACAGTTCTGCAGAATAAAACAGCTTCAATGGTAGTTATCATTGCCTTTGTAAAGGTACTGGAACTGACATGGAAATCGTCTCAGGTGATAGAGAACCTCCTGGAGGCAGCACTGATACAATCACTCAAGAGTTTTAGGGTCAGTAGCACAAATGTTCTTCTAGACTGTTAGTCTTGGTTTCATCTTGAGGTCACAGCTCTCAAAAGCCCAAATGGCATGGTTTCCTGAAAATAATGCAGTCTGTATAGTTTTGAACAAAGATGACTACAAAAGAACAACTTTATACCATCAGCTATATAAAAGGTGTGGAGTACCAGTGTCTGCATTGTTGTATCTCCCACGGCTCCTATTTTCCAGCCATATCCCAAAAGTGCACCTCTTAGCATGCATCTAAATTAAGCTAATGAGAATGAGTATGGATGTCCACGTTCATGACCCAGAACTTGAATAATGTCAGTTTAATTACGGATGGATGGATGGATGGATGGATGGTGATTTGTTTTCCATATTGGACTGACTCCCTTTTCAGGACTGGTTCATGCTTTATACCCAATGCCTCTGGGTTAATCTCTGGCTTTCCACTTCCACAGAGGTTTCCACAGGTTTGACTGCAGATTGATGTAGGACTATCTCCTTAAATAATAAGCACTTGAGTAGACAGGGGAAAAAAACATGAATTCAGGATGAAGAATGAAGAAGGGCTTGTTTATGCAGAAGGTAAAGGAACCAATTAGCCTTCTTATTCTAGACTATAATCTGCCATCTTAGAAGAATTGATTAGATGAGATACTAAGGCAATCCAGCTGTGAACACTTCAAATAAAGTAGAGCTCTTTATTGTTTTTTTTGGGAAAGCACAGGCCAGCTACTGGAATTCTACAACTCATATTCCCAGTAATGTAACCTGGAAGCCATCAGAATCCAACAAGAAATTAGAATATGGAAAAACACCACAATATCAGTTGAAGGGTCAGCGAGAAGGTGCTATACTATAAGGGATGCAGGCCCAAGACAGATTACTGTCTAGGGAACATTAAAGTATTATAGGCAGATAGAGTACATGAGGCAGATTATTCGTCTCAAGCACTTGTAAAAGTGCATAACCTTACAACTAGGATATGACTTATAGGTCAGTATTGGCTTTTACTAAGAATTATTGCACTTTAGATCATCTCTTTCCATAGGTTCTGTGTGGCTCTAATTTCCCACATTGCAAGCTTTGCTTTTACTAAATGCAGTAAATTTGTGACTTGTGTTCAAGGCTCTTTGTTTACAGATCTGTTTTGATTGTCTATAAAGCTCTGACCAACCATCACAAGCAATGCAATCTATATAACACATTAGCATTTCACTGATTCATTCAGATTATCTTTTCAAATGTCTGCTTTATAAAAGCTGCCTTGAAATTAATTGGAGAATTCTTGTAACAGTGAATGCACACAATTATCATATATTAACTGTGGGTTCATTTACAAGAAGGAAAACAACTACACTCATTAAATAATGTGTTCATCTTCAGGAAGGAACCAACTTCTTATTAAGAAAACGGTTGAAAAGAAAAGTTGCAGATGGCCAATGTGCCTCTTCTCTGGGAAAAGTGATCACTGGTGGGAAGGATCACCAGAAGCTGAAGAGCAAATTAGCAAGGGGTGAATGTGGCAGAAAATCACAATGAGAAATTTTAAGGTTTATCTGCTCATTAATGCAAAAGGCCTGATTCTCTAAACACTCAACAATGAGACTGTAACTAGAGTACATATAGCATGTAGATATTACCAAAAGGTGAAGCTGTTGTCCAGCCAAATATTAAAATTGACAAGACACATACATGATCTAAGTCACTTTAACTGTAGGATTATTGTTGGCGTCAGATGTGGAGGTTCCAGCATCTTAGAAACAGCTGAGTTTACAGAAAATGTCAGTGTAAAGAAAAAACACCCAGTGAGTGGCAACTCACTGGACAAAGACATGTTGAATTGAAAAATTTGGAGGAGACTCGTTCAAGCTAACAGAAAGCACACACATAAGAGCAACAGTGGTGTTCAGAATCTGCATATTGCCTCTTACCTTGTACCAGGATGATGACAACAGCAGGAGACCACACTCAGTTCCAGGCCTACCAGCTAAGAACTAGAAAATGAGACTGCTTTGGACAACTGAATATTTGAAAAATGACATCTGGTCTGATGAATCTCGATTTCTGACATGAAATACAGATGGTACTTAAGATTAAGAGTATAAAATATGAAATCATGGATTCATCCAGCCTTGTATGAACGGTAGAGGCTGGTGGTGGTAGAGTTATTGTGTGGGGAATGTCATCCTGGCACACATTAAGTCTTTTAATACCAGCTGAGCATTATCTGAATGCTAGAGCATACCAATGAAATGTTGTTGACCATGTGCATCTCTTTTCAAACCAATGTTATTCAAGAGGATCAATGTCAAGTTCGTTCCACAAACATAAAAGTTTACTGTGATGGCCTACAAAGTCCAAAGATCTTGTTGAATTGGAACATCTTTGGGATGAAGTGGAATGGTAGGTTTACAGCAAAAATGTAAGGCTGAAAAATCTTCTAGAATGACATGGTGCTTTTGAATCTGAATGTATCGAAATCCATTAGAAATTTTTTCAGTAGCTCTATTGAATCTCTGTCATGAAGAATTCAGGTTGGTTTGAAGTCAAAAGGGTCTCCTATGAGATATCCACTGAGTATATTTAGTAAAACAAACTAACCTGCTTAATTACATTTTGAGGTGCAGGGCTGAAACTCATCCTGGTAGCACTGAGTTCAAAGCAGTGACCAACAATGGATGTTGTGCCAGTGCATCACAGAGCCCATTTGGCACTTACCGTATATACTCGAAGATAAGTTTTCCCGTGGATAAGTCAGGACTTAATTTTACCGTATATTTTTAGGTATTTTATAATGTCGGTCATATAAGTCGAATGCGCAAAACTCACACTATTGGTCCAAGAGATTATGATATGCTAACGCCCACCTGAGAAAGTAAGAGCACACTGCCTTTTTTTTTTCTATGTATTGTGCCCACGTAACCACACGGTAATACCCAAACTATTCCAAAGCAACGTTTGCACTGATTTGTGTTTTGTGTATCTCACACCCTCATACATCTTTATTGAAAGAGCATCCCGTATCTATGATGGATCAGAAGAAAATATGAAGCTGGTTTTAAATGAAAAGTCGTTGAAGTAGCGAATGAAATTGGTAACTGCACTGCTGTAACAAAATTTGCTGTGTCTGAGAAACTGATGCAAGATTGGAGGAGGCAAGAAGATCTACAAAAAAAAAGTATGTGTTGCATTTCTGAACAGGCATATAAATCGGGGTCTGATTTTATGATCGATTTTTCGGGTTTCAAGACCCAACTTTTACGTGAGTATATATGGTACTTTTGTGGACCACCAGGGGGCACACCACCGCCCAAGCCTGACACAGACAGACATGTGACACAAGTTCAGGGCACATGTTTTTATTTTTTTCTTCTTCTCCCTGTGGGAAACGCCTTAGCCCGTTTCCCACGTGTACAACACAGTCACAAGCACAGCACAAAACACACTCCTCTTCTCTGTCCACCTCCACTCCTCCTGGCAAGCTTTGTCCTCTTCCACCCAACTCTGACTCCTGGAGTAGTGGCTGCTGGCTCCTTTTATATGGCACCTGGAAGGGCTCCATGTGCTCACTGACCCACTTTCAGCAGCACTTTTGGTTGTGGGAGAAGAGTTGCAAATGAGGGCTCAGCAGCAGCTGCAACACCCCATGTTGGCGCCCACGGATCCCTACAGGGCTGTATCCAACTCCAACTCCAACTCCTATGGAGTTGCAGGAGTCTGAGGCACCACTGCAACCCAAGGGGACTACCACCTAGTGCTCCGGGGGTGGTAATGCTTTGGATGTGCTCCCTCCCCCAGTTTTTCCAGCATGAATGCATCCCGGACGGGCAACAGCCCAAGCCATATGCCTCATTTTCTTAAATGTATTACTTATTGCTGACCTTACTATTAGGTTGTTAGTGGAATGCCGGTACACAACATATAGTATAAGAAGTGACTAAACTAGTGGAAAAATGTGTTTTTTTAAAAAACAGAGGAGTCAGTGATGATCATTTTAGTAGTTTCCCCAGATTGCTTCACAGGCTACAAAACCTAAACCATTAAAGTAACAATGTGGCAGACAGGGAAATTAAATTACATTACTTCCAGCTACTGCAATCATTCCTGAATTGCCTGTGATCTAAATATAATTAAATTTTCTCCTCAACCTTATTTACAAATTAAATGATGAACAAGAAAATTAATGTATCATACAGCACTGCAGGGTGATTGCATGTCATAAAAAGATGAAGTATTTGGCACTTATCATGATTATCTGTTTCATCAGACACTGAAACTAGAGCTAGAGAATTAGTGTGAAGTTCTGAAGTATATAAGTATATTACTTAACATAACATGACATGATGCACTCAAGCCCACTTAATCCAATTCAGGGTCACTGAGCCTTTAGATTATCTCAGCATCATCGGAGGCAAGGCAAGAACTGACCCAAAGTGGGGTTGCTACTGATGTATGTTGTGCTTCAGAATATTTTTTACTTGGAAAGGAATATTCTTATCATACAACACAAATTTAATGAAAGAGACAAATTAGATCTTAATGTTGTTGCATTTGAATGTAATATTATATTCTGAAAGAAGCAAACAGCAAATCAGTCTTATTCATGTTCACATGAATTACCAAAATCTCCAAAGTTACATTTTTAAAAGATTACCTTTCAGCAGTCAAACCATTCGATGGCTCGAGGACACTCATAGATGATGTAAGCTGTCAGTATGCCATGTTGTTAAAAGTAAAAAACGATACAGCATATTAGACTAAAGTAACTTGTGTGACTGGGTCTGGATGTGGCTAAATTATTGGGTACTAAATTTCTCATCCCAGTATCCCAAAGATGTGTGAGTTTAATTGGATAGTGAATGTATGCTGGCCTGGTGTGAGTGTGTTTATCAGCATGCCCTGCTTGTATGTGTTTTTGTGTTAAACCTAAAGCTACTAAATAGTCTTTGCCTCCACATAACAATGAATTATACAGGGTGAGTGTAGGAGAAAAGAATTTGAAACAGACACCCCCCCCCCCCCCACTGGAATTCCCCGATTTAAGCAACAAAACACAGGCAGGAGAAAGCGTCAATCATTATTTTTTGTCTAAATCTCGCAAGAGGCAAAAACTTGTCATGTTAGTGTTTTTGCAAAGAAAAAAGTGTCCTCTGCGCTATATTTATACAATCCATCGATTAGGTCACTACTAAAAAAAGATATTCACAACATAATCAGAAAACTTTTAACATGATTGGTTATGCCTAGTTGCTAATGGGACATGACAAAGTTGATACCTTAAATGACCACAATTTGATTGATAGTCCTGTTTGCATAGGATGTACGTGACATTTTAAATGTATTATTTTAATTCTTATTTTAGGAGACATGTGAGTTCCTTCCAGATGTATCGGATTTTTTTTTTAAAGAAAGAGGAAGAAGATCTCATTTTTTTATGATTCAGCTGGGTTCAAAACAGGAAACAGTACAATAGAAGAATGGTTAAGCTATTAATATAACATTTTCTCTTAAGGGGTTATATAAAACTAGGGGGTTCGCCCTCTGCTCACTTCGCTCACCAACAATGCCTGTGCTACACACCAGCCACTTCACATCTCTGCTGCTCGCATTGCTGAACGCACCCCAAGGAGATTCGGTTGCTCCTCTTAAACAGTGATATAATGGTAAACAAATACAGGTTTTTTTTTTACCTCCTCTTTGCTCGATCGGCTGCTGGCTTGCTGCTGCTGCCGTGCCGGGAGATCTGCATCTCGCATGGCATTTTGAACATTTAAAAGCCTGTACAGCAGTTGTCCTACTCTTTGTTTTTTATTTTCGGCCCCAGGCATGGATAAATCTCTTGGCACAAAGTCCTGTCTCGCGGGATGTGAGTTCTTGATATTTTTTAGTTTATAATTTAAAAACAGAATAAGAATCTGAAATCTAACAACATCACAATAAAGTTTGATAAATTCTGAAAAGAATGATATGAAACATATATATGTAGATTTTAAAATAAGCCGATTTAAAGCGTGACAAAAAAGTGACATAAAAAGTCACATAAAATCTTTGCACTTTTAGGCTTAGGATTTTATATATATAGTGTAGATAAAAAGAAATACATTTATCATAGTGATTAATACAATAACAGCATCAGCTTTTAAGCATAAGCTCAGAAGGATATGAGACTCAGACACATGCTAGGTGCACATTGGACCAGGATTCAAATTCATCTCTTACATGAGCCAAAAAGAAGTACCACATTTCAAACATTTATTCTACAAACACGCTACAAGAAAAAATACATTTCATTATGACACAAGAAAGGGTATACAAAATAGATTTTTTTCATTATTTTTTAAAAATGATGTGTTCAAGGTGGTGGCCATCATTAGTGATACACTCTTCGAGACGATTTCTGAACACTCGCATGACTCATTCGGCCATTTTGTGGTGAGAGCATTCTTGATTGCGTCAAGGTTTTCAAGTTAGTATGTGTATACCTACGACTTTAGATAGCCCCACAAGAAGAAATCGCTTGGAGTGAGATAGGTGAATGTGAAGGCCACCTGACATTGCTGCACAGGGAGATCAGCTTCCCCAGAAACAAAACTTGCATGGATCTCCATGCTGTATGAGCTGTTGCTCCATCCTGTTGAAACTGGGCATCCACCATATCCATTTCTTCCACTTGGGGCCACAAAAAGTTCTCTAGCATTTCAATGTAACGTTCTGAAGTGACAGTGACTGTTGCTCCCCTCTCCTCAAAAAATAGCAGCTTCCAATGCCAAATTCTGCAATGGCACACCAAACTGTAACATGCTCACTGTGCAGGGATCTCTGGTGAAGTTCACGAGGGATGGTTTCAACCCAATAGCGAAAATATTGCTTATTTACGCAACCATTCAAATGGAAATGTGCCTCATCGCTGCACATGACGATGGCATCTCGATGAATGGTTTGTAGACTGTTCGCGCACAACTCTCTGCGGCTTTCTCAGTGAGTTCCTACACCACCATCATATTGTATGGATGGAAAGTACGGTCCTCATGCAAAACTCTCCTGAAAGACATGTTGGAAATGCCTAAGGCAGAATCATGTTTGTGCACTGAACATCTAGAAGACTACAAAATTGATGCCCTTACAGCTTGGATGTTTTTAGGCGGGCCTGGAGATTTTCTGTTCAATGTCGTACCCGTCTGTCTAAATTTAGCCACCCACTGCAGAATTGTTTTCCAATTTGGGATGTCACCATTAGGAGGAATGCTGAAGTGCGTTCGGAAGGCACGTTGCATAGTGATGATGGATTTGTTGTTTTTGAAGAATGCTTCAACAGTGAAAGCAAGGTGTGCCCCGGACCAAGGCATGTTGCCAACTGAAAACTACAAGGCATCGCCTATCAAAGGACCCCCCACCCCAACCCATTCGGCTGCCTCTACCTCATGCAATGACCTTTGAGAAATGTGGTACTTCATTTTGGCTCACCCTGTATAAGTGGTTTCAGGAAATAAATGGAAGGACTGACATGCATATTATTGTTGACATAACAGACATGACATAATTTCCAGTAAAATCTGTGCACATCACATAGTAAACATTTCTAAAATATGTATCTTTATTTTACATTTAAAAAAAAAAAGAATAATTTCAATTACATAGTGTGGTAAGTTAGTGTGGGGTGCTGTCCACAGCAGTACAGATACATGCAAAAAGAACAGAATACCCTTTGTAATGATGCTGTCACACTACTACCAGAACATTACATTTTGGTTCCATCATAGACACACAATTATTGTAGATTGTTTTTAGTAAAATGTATTTACAAGTAATGAGCATTTAAGTCTGATCCATTTAAAATACTCAATATCATAAGTATTAGTTCAAAATATCTCACACCTGTATGATGTCACCTTCATAGTTAAGTGAGAGAAAATAGTTGACAAGGACATGTTGTTTCAACAAGGAGGAAATCCCCACAGCTGACATTTGCGTATGACATACATGAACATATTGAGAATTCTGCATGGGTTCTAGCAGGGTAGCATGATGGGTAAATAACTTTAAAGAAAAGAACATAGACACTGCCAACCATCCCATAATGGCTTCCTTTAAACTGTGCTAACAAGAGCAAACAAACAAAAATGACAAACACATCAGAGAATTGACTTGTGACGATCAGAGTTATGTTGTCATCACAAGAAATTTGGTCACCATGAATTGTTGAAGCTACATGTAACTGAATACATGTAGTGTCTAATGATAATAATCCTGCACATTCCAATATTGTCTGACACTTCTTTGAAATTTCAACATGATACAGCCTTTATACATTTGGGCTTAGGTTCAATACTTTTTGAAAAAAATGCCTGTGCTTCCATATTGGATATGTATATGTGCGGTGTCTATTACCGGTCTCTGAGATTGCATAAAAACTGGGCTTTCCAATGATAACTGGTATGTTGTTTGCAAATATATTAAAATATATTTGTGTAATTTAATGCATAATGGGTTGCGTTTTGAAAAACTTGGTCACTGTACTCTGTCAAAATCTTCAAGTGTTCAAAATAAAAAATTGTTTAAAATCGCAAATAAAACTTCATTTGTCTTCCATCACAGTTCAATTGATAAAGTTATTATGAAAAGTAAATATGACAAATTTGCATTTTAAAGGGTAGAAATATAAGAAAATATCATTTTAAACAAGTTATAAAGAAATAAAAGCAAATTTGCTGCTTTCACAATATATCAGAGACATAGAGGAAATGTTTTGTACAGGCAGTTTATGATGCTTTCATATTCTGTTGGAGATATGAGCTACTTTTTGGAAAATTTCACATAGATGCCCTTCCAAGTGGTATCAACAAAAAGGAGAATTCTGAGCTGATTTTACTGACTTTTGACGTTACCCTGACCTCACAGCACCCATATATAAAATGGCACGTGAACACCAACTAAGAAGGTAGCCATCTTATTTGTGGTGGATCCTGCTATTGTTGCAGTTCTTGTCTTGAGTAAGGTGAGACACAAAAGGACAAAAAATAAAATAAAATAAAAAAGACCAGTAATTTTGCTTTTCTAACCAGTTAGATTGTTTTAGATGAAGACAAGAAATGTTTTCTGTAGGAGCCAAATTTCAAAATGATCCCAAGGGGTTGGCTCATTGCATCTGCAGGTTTAGAGCTCACAATCTATGCAGCTAATGTATACGTGAATAACTGCAATGCGTCAACCAGTCACCTTTGCTAAAGTATATTACAACCAATATATAAAATGTTACAACATAATCACAGCATTTATAACCCTTTAAGTGCTGACTTTTAGTTTAAACTGTAGTAACACCTTGATGTTAAAATACGGATATGTACATAAATTTAAGTGAATCTACAAATGAAACACATTTTATACATTGCTATGGTGGTAGGTTGTCTTGAGTTGATTTTTTGCAGTACCAGCACAATATAAAAGGTTACATAGTTTGATACTAAAAGGAAAGTTTTACAATTTTTATATGTAAAATCTTCACATGGTAATCTGTGTATCCTGTAACCTTTTATACTGTGTCCCATATTACAAAATGACACACAAACTGGGATATGCACTAACCACCAGAAAGGCTGACTATACATCACCAGTTACACTGTGTCTTTGTCAAACTCACACACAAAATACATTGTAATATCACAAGATACATCATTCCAGCCACCGGAATCTACCATTTCTGCACAATCCTCTTCATC
>JANRMT010027041.1:70148631-70159647 GCA_026402145.1 Polypterus bichir lapradei
CCTCCTCTCCCTTGACAGTAGGCCTCAGCATCAATGTAACGTTTCTCTTCTTTGACCAGCATGTAGATTTTACTGTCCGTTTCTCTCACACCAGCGACAACTGCGGGGGAGGGCAGTGCTGGAAAGTGAGCACTTATATTTCTATAATGAAACTTAATGCATGTGCAGAACAGTTAAGTAAATCATTATTTTTAGACAGATATAGGCTGACTCATGTAATAATTAAATGTAAAGTCATTGTGTCTTTGGTCAGAGGAAATGATAAAAAAAGCAATCCGAATAAACTAACCACAAAGCATGCAAAACCTATTCAACTGCAGTTCAGGTTAGTCTGTGCAAAGATGGCAACAACAGCTGTAATTTTTCATTGCTCCTTGTGCATGTCCAGTGGTTTAATTTTTCACAAGCCATTTCTCTACAGCTTAGTTAGAACTGGCAACCTAAAATGTTAATAGTAGGCCCGGGAAAGTTAGTTTTTGTGATTAATGTGGCCTGTTTAACGAGTGAAAAAATACTGTCGCATCCGGGGCCGGCAACGAGGCGATCGCGTTAGGCACTGGTTTGGTCTTTTAGGTATTTTCATGGAATTTTTTTTTTTTACATTAGGAAACGATAATGCAAAAAAGTTCAGTGTGAACCTAAAGAATTATATACACATCCAGTACCATATTTATATACTACTTTTAAAAATTTAGAGAATTAAAATTTCATTTAAAAGTTTCAAATTACATATTTCACAATGCCACATGTCAGTATGTGGTACCGGTATTCATTTCCTTGATTTATACATACCGACATAAGTGCACGGGAGTGGGAAGGAGGGAGGTTTATGGTAGTCCTGACGCAATACTAAAGAAAAATTGCAAAGGTAAAAATTATGCTCTCTCTTGTTTTTTCATGTGATGTTTCTGTGAGAAGATCAAATTAATGTCATATCACGTACGTGTGAAATACATTATCTTTGAGTGGTACTAAAAACAAAATATCTCTCTAGTACCTGTTGTCAAGCACGCGCACTTCGGAAGCAGCCAACAAACCTGTGGGTGAGTAAAAGATCGCGAGATGAAGGGTGCTAACCTCTCTCTCTCTTCCTGCAGAAACAAAAACGAGAAGTAAACATCCATACCGCAGAGCCAAAAAGGCCGACTTCTCCTTCCGTCCCTCCCAGATGACATCACGTTCAAGTCGAAGCCACGATGTCACTTCCCCTTCTTAATTTCCTGTAGCCATCTTTAGTTCTGTATAAATATCCCTATGTTTGCACTGTTATTTGGTCGAATGTTTTGGTTGTTCCTTAGTTTGAGACGACTTTATTTTGACATGTCCACTGGACCTTATATGGGGCGGTTCCCCAAAACTTTGTGCGACTGGCTGTCATATTTATTTATTCTACACTGTGTATTCAACTTATTGATCGGCCAGGTAGCTTACAGTGCTTACTGTACTAATATATTTACAAAATTCTACTAAACAGAAGGGTAATGGTTATCCCTACCCATCATTCCAGTTTATAGTATCTTTGCTAATTTATGCTAATTTATTTAGTTTTAAGTTTTAAGGTTTAGGTAGAACAGTTTTTTCCAACCGTTATTCTGTGGTGGCAAAGTTTTTGTCAACCAAAATATCCAAGGTGGACCACTATTCTACCATCCACAAAATTATTAAATCTATGCACTTGCTAAACTGACTGAAGGGACAGGACTATCAGAGACACCAGCAAAATATAAAAAGCTTGGAGGCTGCCATTCACAGACACGGTACTTATTGAGCTTTGGACACATTTCCCAAGCTGCATCATCCCTTTGCCTGCATACGACACACCTGGGTAGCTCTCATTTCGCACCAATTGAAAAACACTTGTGTACAGTATAATTACCAAGTCTTTGAAGGTGATGAACAATTGAGGATGGCATTTGCGGAGTTTTAACACAAGTTTTAATGTTTGCCCATTTAAGAGAAGCTTATTTCAATTAAGGCAGCCTTTAGCAGTGCATTCAAAGTCTACAGTCATTTTAATCATTTCATTTTACTTTGACACGTCTGTGTCTCATATTCCATATCAATTTGAGAACGAATACATTGGCTTCATGTTCTTATTGTCTTCTTTTTAACTTTTAACTCAAATTCAGGTTGTACTCAAGTAGTATTTTGTTAAAAGGTCAGGGTTCAGGCCACTGTTCAAGTTTAAACTATGCCTTTAAATTTTAAAGACTCCTTTGTGTGGATTCTATATTAAGTTTGGGATTCAGTGTGTATACTTCATGATTTATGTATTTACTTTGTAACTGCATGTTTTAATATTAGATTAATCATGATTATTTCCATACAATTATGTGATTAATCAATTACATTTTTAATTGATTCCCAGCCTAGTTGATAGTAATCAAAAGACAAACAGACACTAAACACTCTTCTTTGCTGGTTACCTTTCAAATCCATTCTAAAAGTTTGATTTCCCTTCCCTTTCTTTACTTCTTTTGGCCTCTTGACGCTGTAGCATGAGCTGCTCATCCATACACCCAAAATGTGCATTTTCTTTTACCAGTAAGAATAATCTACATATCAAACTGTGCTCTCTGCCATCTTCGGAGTTACCTTTAGGTGGTATAGGATTACTGGCTACTCATAGGATGATGAAGTATCAGATTTTCAGGGGAGATGGATTCATAATGATTTACGAAAAGGAGCAGGACACTAATTGGGTCCATCTTTCTTACTTAGGCCACTCAATAAATTTAAAACATTTATTATGCAGCATGCATTGTTTTCATCTATTTTCATCTATTTCTAAAGTACACAAGAGCTACATTTCTTATATGTCTATGAAAGTGTGATACCATGCAAAATGGATTATTTCAATACACTGTGTTTAAAAAAGAAGATGGAGAAGAAAAATATGGGGTTATCACAGAAACTGTTTTCATGTGCATTATGAATTCCACCTCTACATACATATTCAAAATTAAACAAATTTTGAAATATGCATAAAATAATTAAAATGCCACCATTTTTAAACCAAATTGTTTCCATATTCAGAGATTTAATGTGTGTGTTTTGCTCCTTCTGAATCATTCTAGGCCTGATAAAATTTAATAAGAAAAGTGGAAAAATTGAACTAATCCTTTAGATTGGCAAAACCAAAATTATTCTGAGCAAATGGATCTGTATTTTTCATTGCTGCCAAAACACATTGTCTGATTTGCTAAAAGCTCCACAAACCATCTGTCTGACTGCTGCTCCAGGATGCTAAAGGGAAGAATTTTCTGTCAGTAACTGGAGTGTCTCAGTGTGCTACCTAACTTGACCATGCAGTTTCTCATCTCCAGCTTTGTCAAACCTAAGATAAATAATAGTGTACAAGTCCATTTGATTAAATGTTTATATATACCTGTATATGCTTAGACTTTCAAGAATCAAAGGCAATATATATAAAAAATTACGTGGAGGTGGGGGGCAGGGAGCTAAGTAGGTGTTGGGGGGGAGTATAGGTTGTAAAGTTTTATTTATTATGAACATGTTGTTCTTAAGTTTGCATATGCTGGATTTATGTCCAAGTGTCTGTTGATGGCGTTCTTGTTTGATAGCCAAGACTCAGCCAGCTCTCTGGCACTTTTAGTACTGGCCTTGAATTTTACTTGTACATTGTCCCAGTTAAATGTATGTCCTGTTGATTTAGTATGCGTATAGATTAATGGTCGTGAGTCCTTTCTTCTGACGGCGTTGCAATGTTCCTGTATACGTGTTGTGATTCTTTTTGATGTTTGTCCTATGTATACCGCTGGGCAAGAACTGCATTGAATGCTATAAACTGCATTTCGTGTTTCTGCTGTCGATATCTTGTTTTTAGCATTAAAGAGGACCGTGCGCAGATTGTTCGTGGGTTTGTGTGCTATTCTGACACTTGACTTGGCCAGGATGCGTGCTGCACCTTCAGACACATTGTGGTGATAAGGAAGTGAGTGCCAGGTGGGGTGGGGGTTCTGGTTCAAGTCGATTGTTTGCTGAGTTTTTTGGAGTCTTCTGTGTAAGCATCGATTAATGAATGTTTTTGAGTATCCGTTTGAAGTGAAAAGACGGAAGAGATAGCGTCTTTCGTTCGTTTTTGTATCCTTCGTATAACATTTGGGTGTGAACTCTTCTGAACAGAATTTTAACACAGCTCCGTTTATGAGATATGGGGTGGTTGCTGGCGAAGTGTAATATCTTGTCTGCATAGCATTCTTTACGGTAAACACTAGTGGTCAGGGTGGTATCATTATTTCTTTCATTGTAGATGTCCAGGAAGCTGATGTGTCTGTTCATTTTTTTTTCCATGAATTGGATTGCAGGGAATACTGTGTGGTGGCACAGTGGTAGCGCTGCTGCCTCGCAGTTAGGAGACCTGGGTTCGCTTCCCGGGTCCTCCCTGCGTGGAGTTTGCATGTTCTCCCCGTGTCTGCGTGGGTTCCCTCCGGGCGCTCCGGTTTCTTCCTACAGTCCAAAGACATGCAAGTTAGGTGGATTGGAGATTCTAAATTGGCCCTAGTGTGTGTTTGGGTGTGTCCTGCGGTGGGTTGGCACCCTGCCCAGGATTGGTTCCTGCCTTGTGCCCTGGGATTGGCTCCAGTGGACCCCCATGACCCTGTGTTCGGATTCAGCGGGTTGGAAAATGGATGGATGGAATATTGTGTTCATGTGGTTATAATTGCTGGCTTCTTTGAATGTTCAAATCAAATTGTTATTTAGTCCCAGTTACTTATTTGAATTCAGCCTTTTTAACTGTAGTAGTACTGTTGTAGTTATTAGGATGGTTTCATCTTGTTCACAGCTTTAGAAAGACATTAATTTTGGGAGCATTTGCTATTTCTTTTCTGTAAAATTTATTTCTCCTTTACCGTTCTCAATGTGATTCACTTCCTGTTTTCTTGCTGCCAAAATAATTAAAACCCCCTTGATAGTGATCTACATCTCCTATAAAAAGCATTCACCCCATTGGAAGTGTTTATGCCAAACATGGCATTTAGTCTGATGGACAAAAACCTCACTGTTAGTCTCATCAAACCATTCGTCTTCCTCTAGTTGACTTCAGAGTAGCCGAGATGCATTTTTTTCTTTTTTGCCACTTTCCCATAAATCTTTTTTACTTTTTCTTTTTACTTTTTTTACTTTTTACTTTTACTTTTTACTTTTTTGCCACTTACCCATAAATCTGTTGCTGTCTGCACAGTCTCTCTAATCTCAGTCACTGTAGCTTGTAACTCCTGAAGAGCAATCACAGGTCTCTTTCTGGCCTCCCTCACTACTCTTCTTCTTGACACTCAGTTTTTGAGGACAGCCCGCTCTACAGCTGTGCTCTTTCGAAACTCTTCTTAATGATTGATTTAAATGAACTCCAAGGGATATTCAGTGACTTGAATGTTTTCTTGACTCCATTCACCTGACTTGTGCTTTTCAATCACCTTATCACTGAATTGCAAGAAATGTCTTTTTGATTTCATTGTTTATGTAAGGCCATCATAGTGAATCATTACCAGCTGGACTTTCCAGATAAGATGTATTTATAATGAAATCAGCTGAAGCCCTTTGAGCACCAACACTTGATCTCCACTGAACAAATTATGGGAATTATAAAAGCAGCTTACTGAACCAGTGAGCATTTAGGTGTGTCATGTTATCCACTGTGATACAATGTTGTATAACAATAAAATAAGAAAACTTCCAATAGTTTCATAACTTTTTATATAATTGTGTACTGTAGATAATAATAATAATAATAATAATAATAATAATAATAATAATAATAATAATAATAATGCCAATATCCAACTTTACAAAAATGTCAAGAAAGCAGGTTTAAATGTGACTGTTATAGTATTGTAAGAGCTTTAGCTATTTTTAAAGAAACTGAGAAAAAACAAATAGTTTACATTTTTATTTTTATGTACTGACTTTTTTGTTATTTAGGCAGACTTTATTCTTTTATTTCACACATTAATTTTTGATAAATTTATGCTCTTGATTTGCACTATTAATTTAATTATGTATGGCTGGTTTTTGCTATTTTCTTTTCTTTTTTTACTTCTTTATTTTAAACAATGATTTTTATTTATTTGTATTTTGCTACTGTGTAACTTTAGTAGATTTATTTATTTTTAAGACAGGCAATTTTTAACCTGCTAATGATTTTATTTTTGCTTTTTTTCTTGCTAGTTAGTAATTCCAAATTTGTATTTTATATTTCTATTAATATTACTGTAACATATCTTACATGAACATTTAGAACTTTTCTATCATGAAATCTATTTCCCGACACCCCCAGTTTCATACATTAAACAGTCATCAACCAAAACAAACCAAAGCAATGTGTTGTAGACACAAACTACGTCTTGAGAAGCACTAGCTTGTAATTCAAGACTCCTAAGAGAACTGGCCTTTGAGAACAGCAGTACAACACGGCCACATTACCACTTGTCAAGCAAGCAACAGGGTGCAGTGTGAATGCTATGTAAATTCTGGGTTCCCATCCTCATAAATACAGAGTAATTTCTGGCCAAAAATATCTGTTGATACCTTTAGGTAAAAGAGGACTTGCAATACGGTATCCGAATTTATACAAAGCAAAGCAGATTGTGCTGCTACGATACACTTTAAAAGAAATAAAGGATCCACATGGGTTTGTATGGTTGATGTTGCTAGTAGTTGCAGTTTTAAAGTAAGCATACATTGTGTGTGTGTGTGTGTGTGTGTGTGTGTGTGTGTGTGTGTGTGTGTATGTGAAGAAAAGCATTTCAGGACTATTAACAGACAATTTTTTTGTGAATTCCCTTTGCACCCTAAACCCCTCTGTGTTCTGTCATCCTTGCCTGATTTCAGCATACAGAATTCATTTTGAGTTTGTATACTACTAAAAATGAATCTAAAACCACTGCCAATGTATTTAATGGTTGCCTTAAAACAAGTATTACTATTACCTAACTTTATCACTAACCTGCTATTCTATCTAAAACTGTATTTGAAATTTTCTTGTTTTTTTTTCCTTTAGGCACATTACTATTAGCGGATTAGCAAGGAGGAAGTAAGTGACAGCTATGAAGAGGATCAAAAATGGGTAGGCCTTTGGTCCAGATGACATGCCTGTGGAAGCATGGAGGTGTTTAGGAGAGATGGCAGTGGAGATTTTAACCAGATTGTTTAATGGAATCTTAAAAAGTGAGAGGATGCCTAAGGAGAGGAGAAGAAGTGTACTGGTGCTGATATTTAAGAGTAAGGGGGATATGCAGAGCTGTAGTAACTACAGGGGGATAAAGTTGATGAGCCACAGCATGAAGTTATGGGAAAGAGTAGTGGAAGCTAGGTTAAGAAGTGAGGTGATGATTAGTGAGCAGCAGCATGATTTCATGGCAGGAAAGAGCACCACAGATGCAATGTTTGCTCTGAGGGGGTTGATGGATAAGTATGGAGGAAGCCAGAAGGAGTTGCATTGCGTCTTTGTGGACCTGGAGAAAGCATATGACAGGGTGCCTCAAGAGGAGTTGTGGTATTGTATGAGGATGTCGGGAGTGGCAGAGAAGTATGTAAAAGTTGTACAGGATATGTACGAGGGAAGTGTGAGGTCTGCGGTAAGAGTGACGGATACATTCAAGGTGGAAGTGGGATTACTTCAGGGATCAGCTCTGAGCCCTTTCTTATTTGCAATGTTGATGGACAGGTTGACAGTTGAGATTAGACAGGAGTTCCTGTGGACTACGATGTTTGCTGTTGACAATGTGATCTGTAGCAAGAGTAGGGAGCAGGTTGAGGAGACCCTGGAGAGGTGGAGATATGCTCTAGAGAGGAGAGGAATGAAGGTTAGTAGGAAGAAAACAGAATACATGTGTGTAAATGAGAGGGAGGTCAGTGGAATGGTGAGGATGCAAGGAGTAGAGTTGGCAAAGGTGGATGAGTTTAAATACTTGGGATCAACAGTACAGAGTAATGGGGATTGTGGAAGTGAGGTGAAAAAGAGATTGCAGGTAGGGTGGAATGGGTGGAGAAGAGTGTCAGGAATAATTTGTGACAGAGTGAAAGGGAAGGTCCACAGGACGGTAGCGACCAAAAAACAGGAGACAAAGCTGGAGGTGGCAGAATTAAAGATGTTAAGATTTGCATTAGATGTGACGAGGATGGACAAGATTAGAAACGAGTACATTAGAGGGTCAACTCAGGTTGGACGGTTTGGAGACAAAGTCAGAGAGGTGAGATTGGATTGGTTTGGACATGTGCAGAGGGGAGATGCTGCGCATATTGGGAAAAGGATGTTAAAGATAGAGCTGCCAGGCAAGAGGAAAAGACGAAGGCCCAAGAGAAGGTTTATGGATGTGGTGAGAAAAGACATGCAGGTGATGGGTGTGACAGAGCAAAATGTAAAGGACAGGAAGATCAGGAACAAAATGATCCGCTCTGACAAACCCTAACGGGAGAAGCCGAAAGAAGAAGAAGATTAACAAAAAACTATGTTTCTCTAATTTTGTTAAAAAAATGTACTGGTGTTAACAAATAAAAACTTACCATTTTTTATGAATTTTAATTCACTTGTTAAATGTGCAACTAAGATGTCCATTTCTCCAATCATCTCCCTCAGAGAACCACATTCACATGGTACACCTTCATATATTAGAGAAAACAAGAACTGAATTAATACACCTGATACAGTATAAATTATTCCAATTCTAACTGATTATTTTGAAAAGTCTTAAAAACCTTGAGAACATTGGCAAGGAAAATGACACCTTATGAAGTGACATCACTGTATCACAACAAAAAGGCACAGAATGGCCAGAAATATAGATAATAATCCCTAAACAGGTTTACAGAAATACAGGTGTACAGTAACTGCAGTGTGGTTTACAGTTAAAAATATCATGTCATGTCATGTCATTTACTAACCCACTTAACCCAGACCAGGGTCATTGTAGGTGCCAGAGCCTATCTCAGCTAGCATGGGGCACAAGGCAGAAAAAAACTCTGGACAGGAAGCCAGTCCTTCACAGGCCAAACACATACAGCCACATGAGGGCTAGTTTAGTGTCACCAGTTTAATTAACCTGCATGTGTTTGGACTGTGAGAGGAGACCAGAGCACATGGAGGAAACCCAAGTAGACATGAGGAGAACATGAAAACTATATACAGGAACGACCCGGATTGTGAATCCTGGTCTCCTTACTACAAGACATCAACTCTACCACTGAGCCACCATGCCGCCCAGGTTAACAATGGTGAAATGAATATTTACCACCAAGTCATTTAAATGAAATATTTTTTGATTAAATACCTGGCTCGCCATCAGGTCCTCGAGGTCCTGGGTCACCTTGATCCCCCTTTTCACCTAATGAAATTAATTAAAAATACATTTTGACAATTCTTTTCTATAGGGCTACTTTCAAAGCCACATGAGCACACAAAAATTCTATCACTTCTTGACCTAAATTTCAATGTGTGGCATTGTCAGTGACCAGAAGCTGGCTATCATCAGTACTTCATCATTTCCATTCTTCTTTTCCTGACCAGGGTCAAGATAGCAACAAGCTAAGTTAAGTTGACCACATCTTCCCATCCCCAACAACTTCCCCTTAGAGGATACCCAGGTGATATGAGTATGGTTTGAAAATAGAATCCCTCAAGCACACACTGGGTCTGCCACTGGTGTCCTCCCAGTGGGTTGTGTCTGATACACTTCCTGAATGTGGTGTCAAGGACACAATCTAAATAAATGCCCCAAACAATTCAAATGACACTCAGGAGAAGCAGCAGTCCTGTCCTAATGCAAGGTCATCCTATATTGACAAAGGTACCCATCCTGTTATGTAGAGTGAGTCCAGCAACACTGGACAGGAACATAACCCTAGCCCTTGTGTCTGTGCTCTCATTCTTTCAGTTACTAATCAGAGCTCATAAGCATGGACAAAAAAAGTAATGAGGATATAGGCTGAGTGGTAACTTGAAAGCTTTGTCCCAGAACTTTATTCCCACACCACCACCACACTCTGGTACAATGTCTGCAAAACAACCACCACTGCACCAGCTCATTGGACAATCTCATGATCATTTCTTAACCGCATCACACCCAGTATTGAAACGTTCCAGTGTTCACGGTAAATTGCAGTCTGATGAAGCTAAAAGAACATTATTATCTGCAAACAGTTAAACTGTAATCCTTTACTTCTCAAATTGGATATCCTGCAAACTGTGCATGTCCCTGAAAATCAGGAACAATAAAGGAGAAACTATGTACCCTTGATGGAGATCTTGAATGGCACTGACTTAATACTATGTTTTCAAACACAACTCTGAATGTAAAATTACAACAGAGAACAGGAGTCAGGTGGAGAACTTTGCTTCTTGCTGCAGAAAGAATTGTCTGCAACTTAACATCAGCAAAACCACGGAACTGTTTATTGACTTTCACTGCACTCTACGCCTGGTTACTATTCAAGGAGTGGATGTAGTGGTGGTCCACTCCTTCAGCTACTTGAGGTTCCACATCAATGACAGGCTGGACTGGTCTGCTAACACAGAGGAGCTATATAAGAAAGGGCAGAGCAGGAGACTGACTCCCTTTAATGTGGGAACTGACATTGTTCACATCTTCTAGAACTCTGTGATGGCCAGTGCAATTATTTACACTATGAATTGCTGGGCTGGTAATGTCATATTAGGAGAGGCCCACCGAATCAACAAACAAATTAAGAGAGTCTGTGGAGGTAGTGGCAAAGGGATGAATTAAAACAATACTGCACATCCTCTCTCTGACACACTAGCAGTGAGTACTTTCAGCCAATGAACAATTTAACAGAAGTGTGTCAAGAAAAGCAACTGGGGCTCCTTTATACCAACAGCAATAGCTAGCATACTGCCTCACTGTGACGGGGACAGCCAAGTCAGAAGTTTTCTTTCTTTTTAATCATTCTAGTGTGTGGTTAGACAATTCTCTATCTATCTATCTATCTATCTATCTATCTATCTATCTATCTATCTATCTATCTATCTATCTATCTATC
>JANRMT010027041.1:70162400-70232018 GCA_026402145.1 Polypterus bichir lapradei
TATATATATATATATATATATATATATATATATATATATATATATTATATATATATATATATATATATAGTGACAACGGCCACTATAGCAATGCTTAACCCAACACAGACAGACACAGGAGGCACACTGATAAAACAAATAACTGTTTTATTTTTATTTTTCTTCGCCTCTGCGCAACACCTTCCCTGTTTCCCACAGGCACAACACGGTCCCAACAAGCACTAAGCACACACACAATACTTTTTCTTCTCTTTTTCTCCTCCACTCCTCTCCAGCAAGCTTTGTCTCCCTCCTCCCAACTCTGGCTCCCCAAGTAGTGGCTGCTGGCTCCTTTTATTGGGAACCTGGAAGTGCTCCAGGTGCTTGACGACTCATTTCTGGCAGCACTTCCAGATGTGGCGGAAGAACTGACCATAAGGGCTTAGCAACTCCAGCTGCAGCACCCCCTGGTGGCGCCTGCAGATCCCAACAGGGCTGCACCAAACTCCAACTCCCATGAAGCCCTGCGGGAGTCCGAGACACTGCTGAAGCACAGGGGTGTTGCCACCTAGCATCCCGGGCGGGTAACGTTCTGGCCACACTTGCTCCCCCAGTTGTCTCCTAGCGTGGAGGTGTTCTGGCTGGGCAAGGGTTCTGGCCGCATGCTACAAAATATATATATATGCTTCAAAGAGAGATGAGAGCTGGAAGTCAGCCTGGCAGATATAGTCATACATTATATCAAATAGCAAAGGTGAAGGTCCCCCCTTGGTGTTTTGTTTGAATCCGAGTGTTTGTAATGGTCTGTAATGTTTTTAAAAAATTGCCACCTCCCAACCAGATTTTGCCACCCTAGGTAGCAAATTGGTAAAGTCGGCTCTAGTAAAAGGGTGGTGTGGGTATTTTTTATAACAATTATGAGTTTCATCTTTTCAGACCCTTTTAAGTTTACTGATGAATCTGGATTGGTCCAGTGTGATTGAACATGTCCCTGAAGCACAATCATCTATTTTCTGAGTTTTCATTTCATTCAAAAATGTCATTGTATGTTTCAGTAAATGAGTGCTCCTTTTTCCTAACTTAATAAGTCGGACAGACCTATGAACAATTTGTGAAAGAGAACTGAATGTCCAGACATGGGCTTTACAGTCCAGCACTTTTGCCATTAATTCCATATGAATTAATTGAAACAAGTGGAACAAAATCTCATGTCTTTAGAATGCAATACATATTTTAAATTACTTGAACACTGACTACAAAGCTACACATGAATATGGAAAAATTTGCAATAAAAATATAAAAGTTACCTTAACCAAAGGAAATACAGTATGTTATGGATTACTCCTAACCTTGTTATTCTCTGCTGGTCTATGCATGTTATACTTCCACGTTTGCCATTAGAGTCTACCCCAGCAGCATGTGGTGTAAGGTAGCTGCCCTGACTAGAAGGGAGGCCAGCCCAGTGAACAGCTTACTCACGTTCACACACATACACACACTCATTCACAAAGGGACAATTTAGGTTTGCTGAGCAAAGTAAGATTAACAGTTTTTGAAATAAAATAAAAAAACATACTAAAGATACCTATATGTCAGGTAAGCATGCAAAAGCCACATAGCCACATAGTGCTTGAGATTGGGAATCAAGCAGAGATTCCTTGAGCTGTGGGGCCAAATGACTACGTGCTACACCACTGAGCTGCTCTCATATTTTCTTTTTAATTATAATGTAAATTTTTCTGTTATTCTAGCACAGTCAAAATTACTTTTTTCTTAATTACTTATAGCAGTGACACTCCTTGAAACAGGAACCCCAATGAAATGTTCATCTAGTGTTATGCTGAGATATTAATGAATGTACATAATATGAAGGCCATATGAAGATAATTTAGTCTAAGATTGCATTTCAGTACCTTTAAGTCCAGGAACTAGGATCTGAACTGAGCAGGGCTCCTCCGTTAAATGTTGAGAATGGCCAGGTCTCAGCAACGACAGGAAGATAAGGACAGTAACGGTGATGACCATATCTTGTTGCATAATGACAATGTTATCCCTGAGTAACACAAATATATATTCCTTTAATAAATATATTATACAAATCAACAAAGCTTTACCATAATAAAACTAAAAATATGCACTTTAAAAACAGTGGTGGCTGGTTTATAGAGGTTTCTGGGGCAACACCCAAACTAATATAAAAATATAACTTAATAAAATAATCTACTATGAATTAAAACACTAAGGTCTGCGTGTCTAGTCCCTCTGAACAGTCTGACTGGCCAGTCTGGCTTTGGTGAAGCGACTAAAGAGGACATGCAAGTGTGAGATGCACAAGAAGTAAAATATGAGGTATGCTGAGAGAGGCGTCTTCAAAGACGAAATAATAAAAATGGACAGGAAGCAAAAAAGGTGTCTTGAAAATAATGACAGAGTATGAGGAGTAGGCTTTATGGTAACATGCTTGAGAGAAAGGGCATCGGTGAAGAGACGTTCACACAGAGGAAAGCTGCTGAAAGTAAATGTAGGGTAAGAGATGGCAAATTAAAAAAAAAAATTCTATTACCTATCTTCCACAGGTACCACAGCTAGTATAAAATAAATAAAAGTGCCACACCATTGTAAATAAATGTACTACACTGCTCAAAAAAATTAAGGGGACACTTAATCATCACAGACTAACACCAAGGCAAATTAAGCTTCAGGGATATCAATCTATCCAGTTAGGATGCATAAGCAATTGTGAATCAACTTCACCTGCTTTGGTGCAAATGAAAATGACAAGAGGTGCACTGGAGAGGCAACAGCAAGACAACCCCCAAAAAGGGAATGGCTTTGCAATGGTGGCCACAGACAATTGCTCTCTCCTTATCATTTCTGATTGATTCTTCTCTAGTTTTGCATTTGGCTAGTGTCTTTGTCACTTCTGGTAGCATGAGGCGGTACCTGCAGCCAATTCAGATTGCACAGCTAGTCTAGCTCCTTCATGATGGTACCTTCATAAATGACGTGACAAGAAGGTTTGCTGTGTATATCTACAATATTATAAAGACCACATTATTTTGGTTACCTATTACTACTATAGTCTATTGTTTACTGTTGTTCAATCATAAAGAGATCCTCACTTATTCCGACTCATCAATGGGAAACACTGAATTTGCAAAGCATCGAGGGAGAGACCGTACAAGTTACAAATTAATTTTGGTCTGATTCTATCCATATTCTCATAGTAGGTATACTGTGTTTACACATAATAGAATTTAAAGGTAGGCAGCATCATGCCCATGTAATTTAGAGCCTGCTTTTTGTTTTACTGCCAGGTTTGATAAATGTGTTGTGAGATTTTTAAACAACAACAACATTTATTTATACAGCACATTTTCACACAAATAATGTAGCTCAAAGTGCTTTACATGATGAAGAAAGAGAAAAAAGACAAAGTAAGAATTAAAATAAGACTAAACTCATTAACATAGAATAAAAGTAAGGTCCAATGGCCAGGGAGGACAGAAAAAATATAAAAAAACTCCAGACGGCTGGTGAAAAAAATAAAATCTGCAGGGGATCCATTATGATAATGAATTGAATATACAGAGTATCAGGATTAAATGAAGGTGAAGTTATGAGTAAGCCATGTTAAAGTAATGTGTTTTTAGCAGTTTTTTAAAGTGCTCCACTGTATTAGCCTGGTGAATTTCTATTGGCAGGCTATTTCAGATTTTAGGTGAATAACAGCAGAAGGCCGCCTCACCACTTCTTTTAAGTTTTGCTCTTGGAATTCTAAGCAGACACTCATTTGAGGATCTAAGGTTACGATTTGGAATATAAGGTGTCAGACATTCCGATATATAAGATGGAGTGAGATCATTTAAGGCTTTGTAAACTATAAGCAGTATTTTAAAGTCAATTCTGAATGACACAGGTAACCAGGGCAGTGACACCAAAACTGGGGTGATGTGTTCGGATTTTCTTTTCCTAGTTAGGATTCTAGCAGCTGCATTCTGCACTTGTTGCAAACGATTTATGTCTTTTTTGGGTAGTCCTGAGAGGAGTGCGTTACAGTAATCTAGTCGACTGAAAACAAAAGCATGAACTAATTTCTCAGCAACTTTCAATGATATAAGAGGTCTATCCATCCATTCATTATCCAACCCGCTATATACTAACCACAGGGTCACGGGGGTCTGCTGGAGCCAATCCCAGCCAACACAGGGTGCAAGGCAGGAAACAAACCCCGGGCAGGGCACCAGCCCACCGCAGTATAAGAGGTCTAACTTTTGCTATATTTCTTAAGTGAAAAAATGCTGTCCTAGTGATCTGATTAATATGCAGTTTAAAATTCAGGTTCACAGTCAACAGTTACCCTAAATTCTTTACCTCCGTCTTGACTTTTATTCCTAATGCATCAAGTTTATTTCTAATAACCTCATTATATCCATTATTGCCAATCACTAAAATTTCTGTTTTCTCTTTATTTAGCTTGAGAAAATTACTATTCATCCATTTAGAAACATAAGAAAGACATTGTGTTAGTGAAACAACAGAGTCGAAGTCATCAGGTGCTATTGATAAATACAGCTGCGTGTCATCAGCATAGCTGTGGTAACTCACGTTGTGCCCCGAGATAATCTGACCTAACGGAAGCATGTAGATTGAGAAGAGCAGCGGACCCAGGATAGAGCCTTGTGGAACACCATATGGGATATCGTGTATCTTTGAGTTGTAATTACCACAACTAACAAAGAATTTTCTACCTGCCAGGTAGGATTCAAACCAATTTAAGACACTGCCAGAGAGGCCTAACCATTGACTAAGGCGATTTCTAAGAATATTGTGATCAATGGTGTCAAATGCGGCACTCAGATCTAAGAGGATGAGAACAGATAAATGGCCTCTGTCTGCATTTACCCGCAAGTCATTTACTACTTTAACGAGTGCAGTTTCTGTGCTGTGATTTATTCTGAAACCCGACTGAAACTTATCAAGAATAGCATGTTTATTGAGGTGGTCATTTAACTGCATAATGACTGCCTTCTCTAGAATTTTACTTAAGAAGGGCAGGTTAGAGATGGGTCTAAAATTTTCAAAAGCTAGAGGGGTCAAGATTATTCTTCTTGAGTAAGGGCAGCCTTAAGACAGTCTGGGAAGACCCCCGTATCTAATGACAAGTTTACTATGTCAAGAATATTATCAATTAGCACGCCTGATACTTCTTTGAAAAAACTTGTTGGTACTGGGTCGAGGACGCAGGTGGAGGGTCTTAGTTGAGTAATTATTTTATATAAATCAGGTAAGTCTATTCTGGTGAAAGAGTTTAATTTGTTTATAACAGAGTACTGGGGCTTAAGAGGATCCACAGTCCTGGGGAGATATACTATATTATTTCTAATATCATTAATTTTTTGATTGAAAAATACAGCAATAGCCTCACAAGTTACACTGGAAGTATTTTGGAGGCATTCCTTTGAGTTACCTCAGTTTAGCAGACAATCAATCGTAGAGAATAAGACTCTAGGATTACTAGCATTGTTATTTATAATTCTAGAGAAATAGCAGTGCCTCTCAAGACGGACTGTGCTTTTGTATTCTGTTATTTTAACCTTCAATATCTCATAGTGGATAGTTAGTAAGCAATATAGTTAAGTTTTGAGTTAAGGAAGACATCATTTTTCAAGGTAAGGTAGTGTCACGCGCATGTGCATTGGGGACAGCCGTGTACTAACGGCTTTTCTCGTCCTCCTCTGCAGAACAGAAGATCGATGGCTTTAACATCGATGACGTCACCTCCAGTGTTCGTCTATTTGGACCTGCCTCTTCCAACTGGAAGTTATTAAAAACAAAAACACCACAATCTTTGTCAGTCAATAATTAGACTTACACCTGAAAAAACATTTTCAGCTTAAAACTGTTTGAACGTTTTTTTGCCTTCATCATATGGGGTTTACCTGTGGGCGCCAAAACATTACATGCCTCTATTTGTGTCTCTGTCTTACAGTAGGTATGCTCAGTAATCATGGTGCTGAGGAGTGGCAATGTGTTGCATGTTGAGTAGCACAAGCAAGTAAGAATTTCAGTATACCTTGTACACGTGACATTAGTGACCCTATAATGATCTTATAATATTACTTTTTCAAGTCCTTCAAATAAATGAAAAATTAAGTCTTTTGGTATAGAATGGGTTTGTCCAATCTTTGCCTCCTTCCTCTATGTTGTCATGCATGTATTTCCTTTACTTTTGCTGGTATTATTTATTCTTCTTGATTTGTTCAATACTTTCTTATTTCCTTTTATTGGGAAGAAAACTCTATAGTACATTAATCAGAAGAGTCAAGATAATTTAAAAAAATATCATCCATCCATCCATTTCATTATGGTAATCAAATGGACTGCTGCTGCTCTTTATTTGTCTCCTTCTTTAAATTAAGCGGTTTTCCCTAAGAGTCACTACCACTTTTTTTAAAAGTTATATTAATACTGAAAATAAACAACTAGCAAAACACAAAAGTGGAACAAAATTGCAAACTGTTCTGAAAAGTTTAATTTGTGCAAATGTACTCATCATTAAGCAACCACTTTAAATGAAACTGCATTAAAATAAAAAAATAAAAAAAGTTAACAATTTTCTTATAAGATCTTAATAAACAATATAGTGGTTAGAAAAAAAAAATTAAATGAAGAAACCAGCCTCTGATGATGGAAGCGGTGTAAGCAAAAATAATGACTCAATGGATGAATGATCAACAAAAAACTTACATAATTACCATTTTGTCACAAACTGGTCTCTGTGGTCACACACAAACTTTTCTATATAAAGACCATCAAGAGTTATATCTTTTTATGCACGGAAAAACAGAAAATGTAGGATCTTCCATTTTAAAGAGAGAATTGCCAGTTTTTATAAAATCTGATGAGAAGGGATCAGCAGGCCAAACACTGCTGACCATTTGTCCAGGAAACTGACAAAAGACAGAGATCTGGAATATGTAAGGAATGCTTAGAATGTGGATTTACAGCTGTGGAAACGTACTGAACAAAGTAATCTTCTAGTGGTAGTGCTGTGTGCAAGAAACTGAAACCTATATTACGTCATTGATGTGAGGTACATGGCAAGCTGAATGGTTTGAAATCACTTTTCAAATCAAGCACTAACTGCTGTAACATGTGTAACATTAACAACACAATTTATAATCAACTAGTATTTCTCATTCCCATTTATTCAATGATGCCAGAAAAAGGATGGAGAAATGGATATATAAGTTCAGCAATCAAAGGATTGAATCTTTTGTACTACAGGGAATGGTTCATATTAAACATGCATATCCTTAATAATAATCTGTAATGCTGAATTACATAAAAAGTTATATTTGCAGTATGTCAAGTACTCTAAAAACATGCCTTGTTGCCTCACAGTGTTACTAAAATATGCATTTTTGACAAAAGAGAATGATAGCAACCTGATGTGAAAACTGAAAACAGGAGATACACAAAAATTCTCTTAAGCTGCATATTGGACTTGTAAACCAATAGCATGATAAGGTCTTGAGTAAGCCAGAAGAAGGTGTTCTGTGATTGGCCTCCAAAACTATCCAATCATAAGCGATGAGTCTCCTCGTGATGCATCTGTAGATAAATGTTCTAGTCTAGAGAATGCGTTTGAAATATGGACACAACCACCACAATATTTAATGAATGATAGATAGATAGATAGATAGATAGATAGATAGATAGATAGATAGATATACTGCCTCATAGGCAACACACAGTAGAGAGCTGGCATTGCAAACACTTGGTTGCCCCTTAATTCAGGAGACAGAACAAGAAGACTATGGAACACCTGGAGCACTTCCAGGTGCTCTATAAAAGGGGTCACCTCACTCCATTCAGGGAGCCAGAATCAGGAGGTGAAGGGCAACCCTTGCGGGAGGTGGAGTGGAGGTGGACAAGAGACAGAACAGAGGGAAAAGAAGAAGAAAGACACTGTGCATTGGAGCTTATTGTACTGTGCTGTATAAGGTGGAAAACAAGGGTAAAACGTTTCCCACACTTAATAAAGGTGTATTTTGTGCTGGACTAGGCTCAGTGTCTGTTGTATCTTGGGTTTGGGGAGCTGTATGCCCCCTGGTGTCCACAATATATATATTATATATATATATATCACACACCCGTGACCCTGTAGTTAGGATATAGTGGGTTGTATAATGGATGGATATTATCTATATATTATAAGGCCTTGTAATGGCTTACAATAGCAAGGTTTTGCATTATAAAAGCTATTACAAATAAATGGGACTTTTCATAAATACAAATCAGTTCGCTGACAAAACAATGGAGTCTCTCACCAACTGAAAATGCTGAAGGGAGCTTGGGATGAATCCATGTGCCGATTCTCACTAGCTGAAAGCCATTGCCAATGAAGAGTCAACTCAGTTACAGATTAGCCACAGTTTCCTTGCATGACAGTAATGCATATGTGACTTGACATCTTCCTACAAACATTTTGCTCTCAAATTATAAAAAAAGCTTGTATGATATTGGACCAAGCCTGAAGGAAAATAAAGCAAATTTTTAAAAATGGTGCATTTGTGTACCTTGAAATACTGTATCAGATAAAGTCTGTTTGAAAACGGATGTATGCATGCACCATATGCACACTGCACACATTTTCTGAGTTATCTTCATACGTAAAACTAAAAAAATGCTACTGTAATGAAATGGTCAATGAGTCATTATTAATCCTAAGACAAATACAAAACACAATTTTCTTTGTATTGCTAAACACAATTTAGCAACTATTTTTGTATCTAGGAAGCGTTTATTGAGGTTGTTTTAATTTAAAACATGAAATGTATTCTTTATAACAAAGCTGAGCCCAATTTTTCAGCTATTATTAAAAGTATGAGATCACATACCTTGAAAGCGATGAAGTGTCTGGAGCAGCCAAAGTGCATCCTCTGCCTTTTGCAATCCTGTGCAAATGAACCTCATCTCTGTGTTACACTGCCTGACAGTATGGAGTTTGGAGGGTGATGTACTGTAGTTTCCTTTTTAAACAGATACAAGACTAACTGTAGAGGCCTGCATGAAATCTTATCTGTAAACAATGCTCAAATGAGTAATGGCAGCTGGCCCTCTTATAGAGATAATTCTGTGGGAATGTTAAGATTATTTGCAACAGAACCATCATTAATTAGCTCCTGCTTTCCCCTGAAACACTGAAACTTTTCATGGAATGTATATAATTTCCTATAAAGTTGAGACATCTAGGCATCAATTAAATGAATATCAAATCATAAGTGAAAGTCTGATTGACTTTTAAGGTGCCTGAATTAGCCTACTGTTTTTATCATTGATTTCAATCATCAAAAACCGAGAAGACCAAGTAAGATTAAGAAAACAAAACACTTCAGACATTAATTAGTTACATAAAGTAAACCTTCCATCCATTTGACCTCATGGGATGCTCAGCCTATCAGAACACAGATGTGTTCAACAGATTTTTCCATCCCTAGATTAGCTGGAATGCCCTTTAATGAACAAACAGCAGTGTAATATCACTTTCCTGATATTAAAGTCACAATTATATATACTGTAGATCAGAGCTCAGATTTATATTAATTTTGTTCAGAGAGGACCTGCTTATATATACATAACAGAGCCTATTCACAATTTAACATGTATGACTTTCAAACAAAGCATGGGAGAATGTGCAAAATCCACAGAACCTGGTATGTGAACACTGACTTCCAGAAGTGTGAGTAGACACTGCTAACCACTCTTGTAATTTGACAGTTCTACCACATTCCCTGGCCTGAAGTAGAGCACCTTAACTGTGGACTGTAAATTGTCCCCAGTGTGAGAGAGTGTGCTCTGTGATAGGCTGGTGTCAGAGCAGAGTTTCACTACTGCTTTATGGTAAATGAAAAAGCTCCTGTAATCCATCATTCTACTATAGACAAAACATTTTCAAATATTAGGTAGGTTGTTGGAAAATATAACAAGGTCTGTTAGCCAGTAATGCTATTAGGCAAGGTGTATTTTTACTGTAATTTTTACCCATACATACCATTATATATCCTTACTAGGCATGAGACGTTACACTTAATCCACACACAATAGGTAATGAAATACACCCTTCATAATACTTTTGTTAATTTGTTTTATGTGTTTTTTGTTCATTTTTATTTATTTTTTAATTTTTTTTGTACTTTGCCCTTTTGGACCACCATACTATACTCTCATGATAAACTGCATCTTCATAACAAAAGACAAACTAATAATTTTTGGGAAAAAAAAAGAGATTAGCTTGGCTCTTTCACTCATCCTGCACACTTCTCTACCTTGGCACTTTCAAACTCTGTCTTATCGCAGGTTGCAAACTTAAGACCCATTTAACAGACATTTTACATATGACTGGCACTACTAACATTCCAGAAATTAACAACATTTTACAAAATTACATAATTATTATATGCACAATAGAATAAGTGAAAATCAGGAACACGAATGGCAACATCAAGCACTGGCATGTAGGTTCAAAATGCACTGTGGTGAGACTGTGTGAAATACATTAATAGAAATCTGTAAATTTTTAAACAAAAAATATATTAGTTTTTTAAAGGTCGTATATGCATAAGGAACCAAATGTGTATATAATTCTTAAGAATTATAATAACCTCTCATTTTATTGTATTATCTAATCTCTATATATAAACTCCTAAGCCTAAAAGTGAAACAATTTTGTGCAACAATTTTATGTTGACATTTTTATGTCCCATTTATTGTCACGCTTTAAATTGGGCTTATTTTAAAACCTACATATATATGTTTGGTATCACTCTTTTCAGAATTTATCGAACTTTAATGTGATGTTCTTAAATTTTCAGATTCTTATTCTGTTTTTAAATTATAAACTAAAAAATATCAAGAATTCACGTCCCGTGAGACGAGACTTTGTGCCAACAGATTTAACCATGCCTGGGGCCAGAAATAAAAGACAAAGAGTAGAAGACTCTCCAATATTAGCTTCTTTACAGTGGCTGCCTGTCAGTTTTCAAATTGATTTTAAAATCTTGCTGCTAGTTTTTAAATCTTTACATGGCCTTGCGCCTATTTATCTGAATTGTGTGTGTTACACCAGCCATCTAGAGTGCTTAGATCTTCTGGTCAGTTGTCTCTTGTTGTCCCTCGTACAAAGTGTAAAACTAAGGGGGACAGGGCTTTTGCAGCTGCTGCTCCTCGCCTGTGGAACTCTTTACCTCATTACATAAAGAAGTCATCTACAATTAAACGGTTCAAAACAAGATTAAAGACTCATTTCTATTCACTTGCATTCCGTGACCTTCAGTAATACTGATGGTTTCCTCATTTTGATTATGTAATATTACTTCTAATTATTATTTATTTTATTTATGTTCATTTATTTTGTTTCTATTTATGTTATTCATGTTAATTATATGTTTTTCTTTTATTCTATTATTGTAAAGCACTTTGGCCACAGCATTCCTATGTTGTTTTAAATGTGCTATATAAATAAAGTTGACATTGACAAGACAAAGACAGCTGCTGTACAAGCTTTTAAATGTTCGAAGCACCGAACATGTTCGAAGATGTACATCAAGCAGCAGTGGCGGCAACATCAGCAGCAGCAGCTGATCAAGCAAAGATGAGGTAAAAAAACCGTATTTGCTTCCCATTGTATCACTGTTTAAGAGGGGGTTTCGGAGGAGCGACTGCATCACTTCACAACATGAGCGGCAGAGACGCAAAGTAGCTGGCGTGTAGTGCAGACAAAGGGGATTGGCGAGTCAAGCGAGCAGGGGGTAAGTCCCCTGGTTACTTCATAATTTTACAAAGTACTCTTGTATGAAAATGCCGTCCTGATTAAACTGCCGTCTGAGGCATTCTGCTTGTCGCCTCACCTCATCAGTTGGCCCTGGCACAGTCCATTAACCCTTTTTCAGTTCATGGTTGGGAATATGTTATACGGTAACTTTACCTTCGTCTCCCGTTTCTAAGGATTTATTTATTAAACATATTCTGGCTGTTTCCTGCATAATAGTGAATTGGCCTTACTATCGTTGTGTAGGGATACCCCAGACTGGTGTCTAGTCAATGGCTGGTCTGTATTTTGAGCCAGGATAAGCTCCAGCTCACTGTGGTCATAATCAGGAAAGCACAGTTTTAAAATGTATTTTCTGAACTTGCTTTACCCATTACAGAGTCACAGGGAGTGTGAGGCAATGCGAAAAAACATTCAGATGCAAAGCTAAACTAACTCTAAATACAAAGATAGTGAGAGTTGAATATGTAACATATAGAAATAATCTGTAACTGAAAGACAAAGGACAAACAGGGATGTCTCATTTACTTTTAAAAGGTACCTAGGACAGTATTCAAAGATGTTATTAAAGTAAAGTTTGAATTACAAATCGCATTCCAAACTGGCATCTTCGGTAGAGATGGCCACAAAAATCAAATTAAAAATAAAAAGTATCTGATTTCCTAAGACTGCATTAACATTCCATCTTTGTATTGTCCTTACCAGCAGAACAAAATCTCTGCTCGGGTCATAGCCTGTTGCATTTCTCAACAGATGCAGTTTACATTTACATCACAACGCTTCCTTTAATTCATCCATACTAAACTCACCACGTGTTTCCATTCCCACACACCCCAGGGATTACTGTCTATGCTAAACAGCTATAATTTGCTCCTTTCCAAAACAATCGGATGCCATCTAATGAGAAAAAGAACATCTTTCCATACTCTATGACTCTTAAATTCTTCTTATAAGGTCTACTTTCGATTTTCAGATCTCTCCTTATATATTCACATCAATCTTTTTTTACTTCCTATGTGTAATACTTTACAGTTACTTGCATTAAATTTAATCTGCCACAAATCTGCCCAAGCCTGTATGCTGTCCAAGTCCTTCTGTAATGATTCAATAGATTCAAAATTATCTGCCAATCCCCTAGTATTTACATAAAAAATAAAATCTTTGTGCCTTTTAACCTCAATATCTCCAGACCTCAATGTCTTATCAATGTGACTATTACATCAAAAGAATTAGAAATTATTGTGCAACTAAACAAAACCAATTTCAGGTATTTACTTTGACACAATAACGACTGCAACCAGTACTGTTAGCCAACAGGGTGCTGGTGAAAATTGGGCTACTGTTGGCCGAAGAAGAAGGAGAAAAGAGGGGGGAGACGTGTCCGGAGGCAGGAGGAGAGGAGGAAAGTAAAGAGAGTGGAACTTTGAATGTTGGCAGTATAACTGGTAAGGGTAGAGAGTTATGATAGAGAGAAGGAAGGTTGATATATTGTGTGTGCAAGAGACTAAATGGAAGGGGAGTAAGAAAGTGATGATTGGAGTGGATTTCAATAGGCATGTTGGTGAAGGGAACAGTGGAGACGAGGAGGTAATGGGTAGGTATGGTGTCAAGGAGAGGAATGAAGAAGGTCAGAGGATAGTGGATTTTACCAAAAGGATGGACATGGCTGTGGTGAATACGTATTTTAAGAAGAGGGAGGAACATAGGGTTACGTACAAGAGTGGAGGAAGATTCACACAGGTAGATTACATCCTATGCAGAAGAGTTGATCTGAAGGAGATTGAAGACTGAAAAGTGGTGGCAGGGGAAAGTGTAGTTAAGCAGAATAGGATGGTGGTCTGTAGGATGATGTTGGAGATCAAGAAGAGGAAGAGAATGAGGGCAGAGCCAAGGATCAAATAGTGGAAGTTGAAAAAGGAAGACTGCGTGGTTGAGTTTAGGGAGGAGGTGAGACAGGCACTGGTTGGCAGTGAAGAATTACCAGACAGCTGGGAAACTACAGCAGATGTAGCAAGGGTGACAGCAAGAAGGGTGCTTGGTGTGACATCTGGAAAGAGAAAGGAGGAAAAGGAAACCTGGTGGTGGAATGAAGAAATACTGGAGAGTATACAGAGGAAGAGGATGGCAAAGAAGAAGTGGGATAGTCAGAGAGATGAAGGTGTATGATGAGTTGTATGAGAGGTTGGACACTAAGGAGGGAGAAAAGGACCTGTACCGATTGGCTAGACAGAGGGACCGAGTTGGGAAAAATGTGAAGCAGGTTAGGATGATAAAGGATAAAGATGGAAACATACTCACAAGTGAGGAGAGTCTGTTGAGCAGATGGAAAGAGTACTTTGAGAGGCTGATGAATGAAGAGAACGACAGAGAGAAGAGGTTGGATGATGTGGAGATAGTGAATCAGGAAGTGCAATGGATTAGCAAGGAGGAAGTTAGGACAGCTATGAAGAGGATGAAAAATGGAAAGGCTGTTGGTCTAGATGACATACCTATGGAAGCATGGAGGAGTTTAGGAGTGATGGAGGATGAGTTTTTAACCAGATTGTTTAATGGAATCTTGGAAACTGAGAGGATGCCTGAGGAGTGGAGAAGAAGTGTACTGGTGCCGATATTTAAGAATAAGGGGGATGTGTAGGACTGCAGTAACTACAGGGGAATAAAATTGATGAGCCACAGCTTGAAGTTATGGGAAAGAGTAGTGGAAGCTAGGTTAAGAAGTGAGGTGATGATTAGTGAGCAGCAGTATGGTTTCATGCCAAGAAACAGCACCACAGATGCAATGTTTGCTCTGAGGATGATGATGGAGAAGTTTAGAGAAGGCCAGAAGGAGTTGCATTGTGTCTTTGTGAACCTGGAGAAACATATGACAGGGTGCCTAGAGAGGAGTTGTCGTATTGTATGAGGAAGTTGGGAATGGCAGAAATACATAAGAGTTGTACAGGATATGTACGAGGGAAGTGTGACAGTGGTGAGGTCTGCGGTAGGAGCGACGGATGCATTCAAGGTGGAGGTGGGATTACATCAGGGATCGGCTCTGAGCCCTTTCTTAATGGTGATGGACAGATGAGATTAGACAGGAGTCCCCGTGGACTATGATGTTTGCTGATGACATTGTGATCTGTAGCGATAGTAGGGAGCAGGTTAAGGAGACCCTGGAGAGGTGGAGATATGCTCTAGAGAGGAGAGGAATGAAGGTCAGTAGGAACAAGACAGAATACATGTGTGTGAATGAGAGGGAGGTCAGTGGAATGGTGAGGATGCAGGGAGTAGAGTTGGCGAAGGTGAATGAGTTTAAATACTTGGGATCAACAGTACAGAGTAATGAGGATTGTGGAAGAGAGGTGAAGAACAGAGTGCTGGCAGGGTGGAATGGTTAGAGAATAATATCAGGAGTAATTTGTGACAGATGGGTAATCAGCATGAGTGAAAGGGCAGGTCTACAGGACGGTAGTGAGACCAGCTATGTTATATGGGTTGGAGATGGTGGCACTAACCAAAAAGCAGGAGACAGAGCTGGAGGTAGTAGAGTTAAAGATGCTAAGATTTGCACTGGGTGTGACGAGGATGGATAGGATTAGAAATGAGTACATTAGAGGGTCAGCTCAAGCTGGACGGTTGGGAGACAAAGTCAGAGAGGCGAGATTGCGTTGGTTTGGACACGTGCAGAGGAGAGATGCTGGGTATATTGAGAGAAAGATACTAAGGATAGAGCTGCCGGGGAAGAGGAAAAGAGGAAGGCCTAAATGAAGGTTTATGGATGTGGTGAGAGAGGACATGCAGGTGATGGTGTGACCATGTGGGTTCGCTCCATGCTCCCATCTCACTTCTGGGAGCACTTAACCCAACACCGTCGATAGTTATAACCAAGGTGAGCTGACAAATGAGGACAATTCTCACATTAAGCCAGGGGATATTTCCTAAAAGTGTCAAAGTGCTTTTATTAAAACCAACAAAAAGTGCAATGCATCAGTTTCAATAAATAATCCATAAAAACAAGTGTCCAGTGGGGATAAGAACAATAAATTAATCCTTTAAAATTCGAGGTTAAAAATGCAGTTTCTCTCATCCTGGTCTTAGCCCACCTCTGTCTTTTATTCTCCCCGGCTCAGCCATTATTCCCACAGCCGGCGGAGACCCAACAGCCATGAGTTCCTTTCTGCCGACCTCCGTCTTGGCTTCCATTAAGGGCATCACTGCAACACCATCTGAGGTCGCCTCTCCTCCCTTCATCCTTCGCGGTCACGCAGTCACTCCTCAGATTCCTTGGGAGGACACCTGCCTTGCTCACCCCACTCCAATAGAACATTCAGTGGGGCAACCTAGCCCCTAGAGCACCACAACCTAATGCTCCTTCACGGGGATCATGCTGTCTCCTCCATATAGGTGGCCAGATCGTAGCTGCTAATACTGCCTTTCACTTTCTTTAACCTCTTTTTTCCTCTGCCTTTTCCTCGATCGATCGATCAAACTATCTATCCTCCCCTTTCCTGGTGTCGACCCATATATACATATCCCCGCACGCCTCCGTAGGCGCAGCACCTTAATTACACGCCGCAGGAAGCCAATGAAGCAATTGGGAACGATTGCACCCACACGTGCAGGTGCGACTCGCTCCCACTACCTCATTAACTCCCTGCGGTCGTGCAATCGCGCCCACGGAGAATGACACGGCTATACAGATTTAAAACCTGGCCCTTTTTTTTTGAAGCCGCGGACCCACTATACCACATATGGGTGTAACAGAACAAGATGTAGAGGACAGAAAGATATGGAAGATGATGATCCACTGTGGCAACCCCCAACGGGTGCAGACGAAAGAAGAAGATGACTTTGACCGCAATTATTGACAAGTTTAAAATATTTTTGCATGTTGAAAAAGAACAAGATTTTGACATTTGCTGCTTAACAACTGTAATGGATGACCGTGTCAAAAATCTGTTCCCTTTTTTCTTTATGACAAAAATAAAATGTCATATTCAGCTTTTGTCATAAGCAAGCAAGTGACTCCTTTGTGATGAGGTCTGTGCTTGAGCTGGAGCAACAAAAGTCTTTTGAGACACCAGGAGTGAAGGGGGGACAGACACTTTGTGGGGATCCAGCAATCACACTGCTCAGGGAGAAGAAGGTGGTGTGTGCTGCTCAACCCTCATTTGTCTCTCAGGGATCACTCTGTAACATTTTAACATCATTACTGGACAACTGAGATAATTATTATTACTGTTCTATGAATCATTTTTTTTCTGTAAAATCAATTCCATTTCTCTTACTGATACACCTAATTTCACAGATCAAGCAAGGGCTTAATAAGCTCAGAAACACTAGCTGCTAAGTAATACTAAAAATGTACACCTCTTTCTGCCTGATGATGAGGTCTTTTATTCTACACATGAATGGTTCATTTTATCATTTTTCCAGGTAAGGCCAGGTAGAACAGCTAGTTTAAAAATATTTTTTTTTATTATGTGATTCTGTTTTTGGCTGTGTTTTGTCTTTGTATTTATGTAATTTGATTTTGAATTGATATGGTTAAGTGTTTTATGCTATCTGTCTTGCTCTCTGTATGTTGCGCCTAATTAGGCATTACAGTATTTTACAATTGGTCACACACACACATTACTGTCCAGTGTTCATCTTTTCCAAACTCTATCTGCACCAAACCATGGATCACTATTCATTCCTTCTCCACAAAATGTAGTCAATGATCAAAACTTCCAAAAAACCTACTCTTCTCATTCAAAATCTACCACAAAGCAAAACACTGTATGTCCACACCACCTTGTGCAAATATCAGCAGTTTTCAAAACTGTGATATTTAGTTTGGAAACTTAGGATACATCATTTTGCAGAATACACCATTTCTACAGAACAATACCACCAAAGTAAAATGTGAAAATCCAAAATAAAAGACCAACCGCAGTTGTTATCAATTTTAGCCTCTGACCATCCTAGCTAGGTATGTTGTTTTACCTTTCATTGCCATCTTTACAAAAGTGAAAATTGTTCTGCTGATCTTATTCACAAACCGGAACTCTGCCAGAGAAAGACGAGGGGAAGACACAGAAAGAAAGAGAGGAAGAGAACAGCTGGTTCATGGATTTTTGCTGCCCCAAGAGGAGACTGGAGGTTAAGAGCATGCGCTGCCGCAATAACTACATGACAGACCACCTCAGGATCCCAGATTAGGACCCGAGTGCAGCCATGGAGCGAGTGACACCTCAGCACCCCTGGTGAAGTTGTAAATGGTGTCCCGCCACCCCACTTTGCTTTGAGAAGAATTATTACTGTACACTGAGACCTGCAGACAGGACTGGGGACAGCAAAGTATTTCAGACCTCAAATTTACAATTTGAGAATGTTCAGTTATAGTAAAGTCTGTTTGCAAGACCGTCTCAGAAAAATACACTCTTGAAGGGTGCCATTTCAGAAAATAAGTAGGAATCAGGCTGTATTAGCCATCTTTACTTATTGCTTTTAACTTTTCTCTAAAGAAAATTAAGAAACACTATGGTGTAGTTTATATAAATATCTATTTAAACCACCAGCCTAAAGTGTGCCTTTTGATGGCGATATTTTACATATAATTTATTCATTTTTATATAATTTATTTATTCATTTTTTCAAGACAATACTATAATATATATGTTGTTTAAATTATTAAAATAAATTGTCTGTAGTACTAGGGTGTTGTACCATGTTAGCCACTATGAATGTAGAGAAAAGCCAAACAAAATTAAACCTTTTATTGGCTAACTAAAAAGATTACAATATGCAAGCTTTCGAGGCAACTCAGGCCCCTTCTTCAGGCAAGATGAAGGGGCCCGAGTTGCCTCGAAAGCTTGCGTATTGTAATCTTTTTAGTTAGCCAATAAAAGGTGTCATTTTGCTTGGCTTTTCTCTAAAATAAATTGAAAATTTAGCATATTGACAACAGTGAAATTGAGAACATAATGATTATCTTTGAAAAGGAACCGTTGGTCATAATTCCTATATACCGTATGCTCATTTATGCAAACAATGCGATCTACCTATCCATTTGTTAAGCTTTAACACAAGCTTTAATGTATGTTCATTTGGTAGATGATCAGTTTGGGTTAAATCAGCTTTTAGCAATTCACTCAAGAGCTACAGTCCTGTGGCCATTTTGATAATTTCAGTTTATTTCACCATGTCTATCTCTTCTATGCTACAGTTTGAGAGTTATAATTATTGGTATATTCATTAGTGCTGTTTGTGTTATTGTACTGTGTAGGTCATCAAATGCTAAAACTGAACATCACTAGTATAGAGGAAATAACATAAAACAATAATTAGACATTTGATTTGAGTCTGAGTGTTTCTAGGTCTGTATTGTTATATAAAAAAAAAAAAAAAAATAATATGTTGCATTGCTCAAGGCGGTTTATGGGCAACAGATTGTGCTGTGCATAGTGCAGGCACTGTTGAGGCGCACAACAGAAACATCTGTGCGTTCGGTCAGGCCAAATTTTTCTAAACAATACAGATCTCCACATTGGGCTGCAGTAATGTGCTATGACCACAAGAGGATGCCATAGGCACTTGTCTAGACCACCTATGTCCAGAAACAGTCCCATGGAAGAGGTACAAACATGGATGGTGCAAGGCAGATAAGGTCAAAAGCCACAGTCTCTGATGAAATTAGGGCAACAAATCTTCCATGCACTACAGTGGCATCCATTGCAGTATACCAAGATGTTTATTCTGAAAGAGCATATAACTGATCATTTATTAAAACTGTAAAATGGCACCACCTACAGAAGCATGTTTTTGCATTTATACTTCACTTGTAGGACAAGTGGGGTGGGCAAACCTGTCTGCATGCAAGAGCCATCAGCCACTGTACAAATGCATATAATGCAGTTAAGAAGAATAAGGAATGCAACATATTGAACAGAAGTGAGACTTGTCTGTCTGATGTGCATTATGCAACACAACAGAATTGGAAAAAAAAAACAAAAAATGGCCGAGACCGAGTCTGAACTAGCCACATAATTAAAGCCTCAGATATCAGATGGGCAAGCTTCCAGTACTTTGGAAACTATACTGGAAAGTCACCACACAGTTGCCCAATTCAACGCCAAGATTGCCAGTTGGGTAATAGGACATGCTAAGCTGCAAGTTGTGTAATGTGAAAGTGTACCAGACCATTATCCCCCCTTTAAAACTTTTCAAGTTACACATTTCCTTATTGCTCATTGCTTCCTACTATCAGTACCTAACTGTGAGGGCCATTTCTGTAAATTGATCATCCAAAAACCAATGGTTTTACCATTTCAATCTTTCTTTAAAATATTCATACAAGGTAAATCCAAGGGCTCACGTTTGCTTGAAAAACTAGTCATTTTTCATTTCTCTCACTACTTATTTCGATTTTTAAGCAGGATCTCAATTTTTTTTTTTGGATGCTTGAGAAAATTCTATTACTTCATATATTAACAGGCATGATTGCATCATGCCGTCTTCAAATTACCTTTGGAGTCTTTTCTTGTGGAATCATCAAGTGGCTACTTATGTTGAGTATACGCTTGTGCTTCATTTCTAACTCCAACAGTTGGCATATTTGTCTTGACCAATTTAGGCAGGAAAGAAGTAACCTTAATGGTCATTACAGGGACATGACAGTCAAGTTCTGAGATTTCACTAAAAATATTATTATGTGAATATCTGAAACAAACAAATGGCACCTAAATGGCTGGCAGTACTCTGAAGCTGGTGTGCAGAATGTACTGAAATGGTACAACTTACAAGTCTGGAGAATCAGGCAAAACTGCTCCAACCTCTATTGAAAAATATTTCCCAGCTTTATCCAAACCGAGATCGATGCAATTACCTGCCAAATGGGACTAGTAATACAGTAAAAATATTCATGTTTGGTTAACATGTCAGCAATCCTAATTTCAAACTTCTCTATTTTAATAAATGCCTCAACAGAAAATCCCTCAACTGCAAGGTCATTTTCCTAACCCAAGGCTACCTCTCCTCCAACCTTTACTGAAGACTTTGCATATTTGAACATATATTTTTTATAAATGCCATCTGTTCTCTCACACAGATACATGCTTTGAAATTTTGCCACAATGTCAAACCATGGTGCGTTGCCTTTAAAAAAGGATGTCCTCCAGTTTTCACTGTACTTCAGATATGCCCATTACGAAAGTACTGCATGTAGGGGTAGGGGGTACATGTTAAATAAACAGTGGCAGATCATTTTTAATGCACAAGTAGTGTGCATGTTTGCACAATGCTGATCAAAATAGAGTTTATGTAATTTAACAAGGCTGTTGGCTAAGTATATTCAGTTATTTCTGAATGCCACAACAACTCTGATCATAAAATCAGTGGCAACCTTGTATCCACTTTTAAGGTAGCTTAAGCAAGTTCAATGGTGGATAGACTCAATAGGATATCGTTCCAGCCTCAGGAAGCACCAAGGAGGATGTAACCTTTTAATGGCTTTGACCTATCACTACTTCCCATTACACTCAGCAGTAGTTTTAACATTAGATATTCATGTAGTTCCTTTCATTAAAAAGGAACAGCTCTGGGGAGAACCCTACATTTGAAAATTAAAAAGCCAGCTTTCAAAAAGATACATTTCACACCCAACCGGAGCTAACTTTTTGTAAAATCCAAATAGGCTTTCGATAAATAAAAATCCCACTATATTATACAAGACTTTAAAATTGGGAATATACTGTCTGCATTACTTTTTTCCAGTTAAGTCAACACCTAGTGAGGGGAGGTTCTCCCAGGTCCCTCAAACCCAAGATTCTTTAAGCAAATGTGCATTTCAAAACTAATAAAGTTCGTGTCCATAGAACTTTCATAAAGCCCTGTTTAGAGCACCACAATGCTTCAAGTCATCAACACAACTGCTACACTATTTACAGAATACATAAGAGATAATATATCAAACATTTACTGTAAAGTCACATATTTGAAATAATTGTTTATACTTGATATTTCCTTATCAGCCCACCATGATTGGTGTTATTCAGGCAATGAAATAAAGTATTATCAAATGGAGTGGTGCACGGAAATTACATCTATTTTGACTGCTCCAGTCATTTATAAAGTCTTCAGGCAGAGTCAACAAACCTCCTTACAGTAAGCTTAGAAGGGTTCCCACAATTGATAGTTGCTGCACATAGACATCACTTGAAAAGGCAAAGAACGGGTTTAGAGAAAAGAACAGTTGCAGAATCGGACTGCTTCAAAGTACTTTCTCAACAAATTGATGAGAAATAACACTAGCAGACTAAAACTGCATTACAAATCAGATTGGAACATAGCCTCCCACCATTGACAAAGCATGGTAGGTAGGTTTGAGAAGATGACACTATAACTTGCCTGCCTTACAACCACCAAAAACACACAGTGAAAGGTTAGGCCATCCATTATAATTCTAGGGGGGAAAAAACGCTTTACACAGGAGAACTCTGTCCAAGTCATACCCATATTAAATATCCACACTTAACAGCAGTCTCAACACTTTGGCAAGGCCTGTGTCACATGCAAATGTGGTCAATATATGCCATCTGCAGGTCAGCTCTTTCAGTGAAGCAGCGTAGGCCTAACTGCTTGGTTGAACTTAATATCACAAACTGACTGAAGTAGTATGACTTCACTTGAAACACTGCATCATTTAAAATAAAACTCAAATTTCCTGAATATCAGTCCACTACAAGACAACCTCATACAGAGCATCCAACTTTGAAGTTCATGTCTTTGAACTACACAAGAAAAGGGCATTTAGGAAAATCCTCAAAACAAAAAAACAAAAAAAAAAAACAAGCAAGCTCTATGAAAACTGCAAAATCAATTTTATACCATTTCACAATTTTAAAAGGGGGAGTGGGTGTATCAAACATGAATTAACTTTCAAAGCAGCAAGTGTATGACAGAAAATGTTGAGATTCCCTACCTATAAACAAATGGTACCCCCATGTGTCAAAATTATATTGCTCAGTGATTCGGAGGCTTAACAGAAGTATTGGAGAATATTGGTAAATAAGGACACTGCTTAAGGACATTTAAGGGCCGTGTATCAAAAATGTAAACAAGCTGCAAAAGTTTTTACAGCAAATAGGTTTATTTACTCATTTTGAATTTTACAGCTGGAACTCTGGGAATTCAAACACAACATCTTTGCCTGTGAGTTTTTTGTAGACGCCAGAAAATGTTTCCACCTAAAAAACAAAAAACAAAACTGTGAAATCTTGAACTATTCCAGATTACTTGATTCTAGTACAGATGTACACTGCATGGTTTTTCTCCCCAGTAATTGCCAGATGGCTCTGGAAAGATGTAGGAATATACAGTGCCCAGTCCACACCAGCCCAAGGGCTGGGGATCCGATTGCTTTCCAACGTCGCAGAATGGGATTATACGTCATTGCACTGAAGTGCTGCGCTCCCTTATGCTGCACGGACAGAGCCAAATGAGAGCAACCTCACAGGATATCCACGTTGGGTATAAAGTTTAAACCAAGTTATTTATATAAAAAAACTTACCTTGTGTTCAACATTGTTTTGCTGTGCTTTGTCAAGATGGACCTTAATAAGCCTGCTGCTGTCAAGCTTTACGCGAATTCTTTTGCCAACAATTTCACTAGGGAACACAAGGTCTTCAAGGATAGCATCATGCACAGCAGTTAGTGTGCGGCTGTAAATAAAACGTAACTCAATTTGTGATTCACATATTTAAATCCATTACAATCAAGTCACTCAAAACATCCAAAAATAAACAAACCTACATAATACATTTAAATTTATCTAAAATAAAGCATAGTGTGACCTGCATGGTTTGTCTCCCCAGTAACTACAAGGACTCTAGGAAGATGTAGGAATATACAGGCCGCTATCCTCACCAACCAAAATGGTCAGGGGAAAAAGCTTGCTGTCCAACGTCATGGAATGGGATTATACAGTCACTGCACCAAACAGTACTATGCTCCCTAAAGCCATATGAACAGAGCCACATGAGAGCAACCTCACAGGATGTTCACGTTGGTTTACCATTGTCCACCTTGGAAATCTTTAACCAATTAAAATTATAATTAATTTATACATTTGCACCCTGACTCCTTTCTCCTCCCTTGGAACTAAAGATTTTCTGCCATGTCTCTGACAGGCATACTCAATTCTCTTAGTACTTATGAATAAAGTGAGTTTAACAACATTATGTCATTTACCAATGCTAGTAAATTGGAGCCAACAGGGAGGACTTGACTATTTAATCTGAAACAAACATTGTGTTGGAACTCAAACCACTTAAATTCTTTACTTTCACAAATCTGACTTGACCTTTCAACTGGCAAACCCAGCTTACACTAGAAATGCCCCAAATTGAGGACAGAAATAAGTGACATTATCAAGAATTTAAACATACTTGAAATTACTTATAAAAATTGTCTAAATCACACAAGAGTAAACTGACTGAGCCAACAGCACTCTTATAATATTGTTTAATATAAAGATTTTCCTGCCATCAACAATATTAGCGGAAGTATCAACTTCACATAGTTACCTATAAAAGGATGCAGACGTACATACCTCCTGGGGCGCTTCTGCTTATTTTTTGTGCGGCTTTTCCTTGTTGGTTTCGGCAGAATTCTCCTCTAAATATATATTTAAAAAAAAGACCCTCAAGATTACTATGAAACAACTCTTTCACTCTTATCAAACAGCTCCAAAAAAGTTATATGTTTAGCATAATTTTACTCCTTATTCCACCAAAACATTTCTTGCTAGGTTATAAATGTTTATATTTGTGTATCAAATCTTTAGAAAGCAACACTGTATTTCATAACATAAAAACTAAAGCTAGATATTTGTGACCTGCATGGTTTATCCACCCAGACAGAAGACTCTGGATAGATGTAGGAATATACAGGCCGCTGCCCTCACCAGCACAAAAGCTGGGGACAAGCATGCTGTCCAACGTTATGGAACAGGATTATACATCATTGTACACAGAGGCACTATGCTCCTTGACACCATAAAGACAGAGCCACATGAGAGCAACCTCATAGGATGTCCACGTTGGAATTTCAGTTGAATACTGCAAGTTATGGGTGCTCATTCATTGTCCCGAGGCCAACAGAAGCAGCAGGCTTATGTTATTACTACCTGATAACTTACGCTGAACTTGTAAATTTTACAAACAAGTGCCAATTTTTATATTGGTTTTACTTTGGTTAACTTTTTTCCTTTTTATAAAAAACTAAACTGCACATTCCCCAAAACCAAATAAAATGGTTTAGATTTTGGTAGCATGTAAACCACTATAACCAGGACAGGACTAAAAACCCCTGCTATATAAAATGTCAATATGAGTCACAAAAGAATTGATTACCTGTGCAATAAAAACAACATGTTTGCCACTGAATTTCTTTTCCAGCTCTCGGACAAGTCGCACTTGGATCTTCTGGAACGATTTCAGTTGTGGCACCGGCACAAAGATGATGATCGCTTTCCTACCACCACCTACTTCAATTTCCTAACAAAAATTCACATCTGAATTAACAATACTGCCTAGTACAAAGCTGTTCAGTTAAAGGAAATATATGACTTGCATGCATTTAGTTTAACATGTAACCTGCATGGTTTACCTCCCCAGTAATTGCCCAAGGACTCTGGGAAGATGTAGGAATATACAGGATGCTATCCACAACTGCCCAAAGGACAGGGGACAAGCTTACTCTCCAATGTCATGGAATGGGATTATACATCATGGCACAAATGTGCTATGCTCCCATATGCCATATGAACAGAGCCTCATGAGAGCAACCTCAGAGGGTGTTCACATTGGGATTTTCAAAAATACACACCACCACAAAAACTACCTACACTATCACATTTACATTTAACAAACGACAGCAGTACACAATTAAGATGTAGAAGAAATGTACTTTTAAAAAAATATACCTTAGCAGCAGTAATGTTGAGCTCCCTCAGCTGAGCCTTAAGATCAGAGTTCATTTCCAACTCCAAGAGCGCCTACAAAACAAATGTCGTGATTATATTTCAAACTTGAAACAATGTACGCGAAGTTTATTTACCAGGTCTCTTTTTCTCCAAGGCTGAAATTTAACTACTTTTAAAAGTATGCTTCACTCAACTAACTCAAAAAGATTCAAGTAAAGCTGAACAAACTATGAATGCAAACACGTGCATTTTATTCCCCCCACCCACACTCCAATCCGATTTACTTCTTTGCTTTATGGTTTAGAAGCAAATTACCCCGCAAGTGCCCTACAAACGACCAGCTAACTCAACGTCATTGTTAGCATGTGCCTCAGTTTTATGTTGCTCCCTGTAATTCATTAATTGTTTGTGCGACATTTTAAATCATATTACCGACTTACAATAAAAATCAAACGATGTTTCCTAGAACGAACATTAATGATTTTTCAGACAAACGTGCTCTGACGACTTTCACTATTTGTATAGTAATTTCTATAAACTCTCACTCCACAACTTCAATTAATATTTATGCGATCCTCACTTACCTGAGAGATGCCGGATTCGAATTCGTCCGGCTTTTCCCCATTGGGCTTCACTATTTTGGCGCTGGTGCTGAACATGGCCTGTGTAGACAAATAAAAATGAATTACAATTAAATTAATAAATTCACAGTCCACACATTAAGAAACAGTAATCCGTGATTAAGATAAACACATAAAACTCACTACGGCAGTACTTAAAAACCTACAACGTTTAGCTTTACCTAGATATATCTTTCGCGTGTTTACTGTACAACAAATAAGAAATACGAACTCAGATACATTAGACGTTGCCATAAAAATCTAACTCTAGCTATTTTACTTTTTTATTTCAAAAAGCTGAAGGCTAACTGAAAAAAACAATTTTACCGAGAATAACAAAACACACGTTATGCCGCCACACTTACACATGGGCCTGAGCCTCGGCATCCTTCCTACTGATGTCTGTGCTCCAGCCCTCCCCTAACCAAAAAAAACACCAAAATATTCCTTCCAATAAAGCCATCCGTGCAAAATAATAAGCTAATCTAAGCAATCAACTTATTCACTTGGCCGGAGAAGTTCCAAACATTGGATATAGAACGAAGCACGGACATTATTAACAAAAGTGTACTGACTGAAGTAAATCTCCCACCAACCTCTATCAATGACGGCCTAGGAAGAGACCGAAGTCTCGCGAGAATCTCAGAAAAGCTATCCGGCTAGAGGCTCACGGGATAGTATGTGACGTCACCGACAGTACGAAATGTCTTTTTTTTTTTTTTGCTATTTTAAAATTTTACACCACGCCTGCAGGTAAACCGAAAGTTTATATTTGGTACCACATCCATAAAATAAAGTGCAAAACTCCACTGCTAGTATTAAACTAACATAGAAAGAGTACCCCTTGCTTTACTATAGTGCATGTGATCTGTTATATTGTTTATGGGTATGTTTTATTTTGGGGTATAATAAAGCAATTAAAAATAATTAAGATATTAAGAAACTAATAAAATGTATACAAAGGTGGGAAAAAATAATAAAATCTTCAAAATATACAAAACAAGTTAATATTGCAGAGGTGTTTACAAATCAGTTTTTGTTCCTAATGGAAAAAAAAACCCATGGAACTGAAAAACCTATAAAATTAAATCATTTGTTGTTGATTTTTGTGACCAGGAGACTGATTTTGGGGAAATTATGGATCACTTGTGGGAATCAGGGAAGATATGCATACGAAATATCAACCACTATATGAATGGAAAGAAATAAAAAGTCCTTAAGTCAGCAGTTGACTCTTTGTTATTCATGTTTAAAATTGTTGATTAACATCCATCCATTTCATTAAACCAATTAATTGGTTGTAGGGAACTGCAGTTGTCAGTCCACTTATAATATGAAACTTGTTGTGTAATGGGAGTAAAATTGTAGTTGTAAAAGTAATGTACAGGAAAAACCCATACATGTGCACATAGATGGTGACAGAACCCAATTACATATCACTATGAGACACCAGTACTTACAAGTATAATATCAAGCTGAACTTAAATTAAAAACTATTATGTAAAGTAATAGAGACAGAATGTTGGCACAGTGGTTAGCACTGCTACATTGTTTAAGTAAGATTTGTGTGTTACCTAGATGAAATAAAAGCAAAAACATTTTTTCAGTAACTTGCCTGGAGTCATCTCTCTGATCTTCGTATGCAACTAAAAATCACTGGAAGTGGCATTTGTTTTACTTTAAAAAGTCACATATCTACTACTAAGTCAGCATTATGCTTCTTTCCTCATATTAAAGTTATCTTAGGTGTAAGTGAAGTCAAAATCATTTGAACAGCAAAAGAGGTACAAAGTCATTTGCTGTTGTGACAAACTATCCGATTTTAAATGTAATCCTTGCACTGAATTTGCTTCATCAATCTCAGTTACTAAATATTAATCAAATTCATACAAATGTTCAACTTCATTATTGGCATCAGAATAATAGCATCAGCTTTTGTTATTGAATGCAAGAATTGATTAGAAAAATTCATCTTATACATTATATAATTTGTTGCGTGGGTATAGATCAGTAACTAATTTGACTATTTATGATGCCATAACACAGAATTCCTTCAATGTAAAATGTCTTGTTTTCTTGGCTTTCTACTTAGATTTGACATGATTGTGCCTTTAGAATCCTTCGTGTACTGCTGGCCATACTGTTGCTCAAAATATTCATTATATGGAACACCCGAAAGCAGACTCTTCTTTGTTTTTCTTTAAAATATGTTTTAACTCCTTGGGTTTCACTCAAACTCTATTACATAAATTGACTGTCATGACAATATCATGTGGACTGAGTCATATTACCAGGATTCCTTTCTTTATTGATCTATTTATTCTGAGGTTGTGGGTTCAAATCCCACTACTGACACTGTGTGACCATTAGCAAGTCACTTCACCTGCCTGTGCTTCAATTGAAAAAACAAAAGACTTGTAACCAATTGTGTCTCAAATTTTGTAAGTTGTTTTGGATAAAAGAGTCAGCCAAATAAGTAAATACAAATGTAAATATTTTTTTAATTTTGAGATGAAACTAATAAGAGTCATTATTCTAGGCATCTATGTTTCCAGTGTGAAGCTCAATGAAGACTTTACCGCTTCTTCCTTCTTAGTTCTTAGTTTTTTGGGGTTGTTGTTTCAGTAGAGTGTTTTGTGACAAAAAGATCGTAGCTGCTGAAATGGAAAATCCGGTAAAGGCTGGTTGAAGTCAGGAAGAAGTGTCTGTGGGCATAAGAGAGAAGGCAGTATTGTTCAATTTTCTGTTAGATGTGTTTACAGAATCTACAGAGTGAGGAGAAAAGCACTCTATAAAGAGGAGAGCAGGAAAAAAACTGAAGTTGCAAAGACTGTAGAGCACAGGGAAGAAACATTAAATCAAGGGGAGACAGAAAAGGTGGATTAAGAGGAGAAGGAATTGGAACAAGGAAGGCATCTAGGACACTGTATGTGAAAATACAACCTAGTTAATTGGCAAGTATGTGAGTATGAAAAGAGGAGAAGAAATAAAAGAACACATCAATAATAATTTAATTTATCAATGTATAAATAATTTATTATTAATAATAATAGGGGTGGCACAATAAGGAGACCAGGGTTTGCTTCCCGGGTTCTCCCCGTGTCTTCATGGGTTTCCTCCGGGTGTTCCGGTCTCCTCCCACAGTCCAAAGACATGCAGGTTAGGTGCATTGGCGATCCTAAATTGTCCCTAGTGTGTGCTTGGTGTGTGTGCCCTGCAGTGGGCTGGCGCCCTGCCCAGGATTTGTTCCTGCCTTGCACCCTGTGTTGGCTGGGATTGGCTCCAGCAGACCCCCGTGACCCTGTGTTAGGATATAGCGGGTTGGATAATGGATGGATGGATAATAATAATAGGAAACTAGTGCCATTTCTATATCCAAAGGCCCACAGAGCTGGAGTAATTTCCACTAAATCCATCTGTCCATCATTTGTTGTATGTGTGTAATCTAGTTTGGGGTTTTAGGGGCTGAAGTCTACCAACAGTAGTGTATGGCGAAGGCATTACTGTCACATACCCATCCACACTCTCTCACACTACACAAGGGCACTCACTATTGACAGGCCTAGCCACTAAAGAAATTAAAATATCATAATAATAGTAGCAGTAGTAGAACTATTGTCAAATGCACAGTGTTCAGTGTAACATTTACTTGAATATCTGATCAACATGTAAGTTATCACGTAGCATGTAATAAGCTAGCACTAATAGCTGAGTTGGTGCCTGTTCGCAAATACATTTTTTTGCCATGGTTATAGTGTCAGAACATAAATGAAGTATTACTAGAGGTGGTATATGCTTGAAAAATGTTGTACTGATTTATACCATTTCCTAAAATTATTGATTTACAATTTTGGAATGCAGTGTGAGGCTGTCATTTTATTAATGACAATTTTTTTAGCACATCCTTTGTGACCTGACAAAAGGTTTCAGAAATATCTGTTGATCATTTACTGAGTTTTGGGCCAAAATGAGCACAATAACTTACTGCTGAAATTTCTGATCTCAGCACATTCATCATCAACACGTTAAAGTGTAGGCTAAAGACAGAAAAGAAGACTTTTACATGCAGTCAGTGTTATTTACACTTGATAGTCATTCTGCTTCATCTAATATCACCTGCTATTCCAAATACAGTATCTACCTGAAGCTAAGCATGGTTGGGCTGGAACAGTACTTGGATTACAGACCATCTAGGAAAAGCTTGGGCAGTTGCTAGAAGAGATGTTGGTGAGGCCTTCATGAACAACAACAACAACAACATTTATTTATATATCACATTTTCATACAAACAGTAGCTCAAAGTGCTTTACATAATAAAGAATAGAAAAATAAAAGACACAATAAGAAAACAAAATAAATCAGCATTAATTAACATCGAATAAGAGTAAGGTCCAATGGCCAGGGGGGACAGAAAAAACAAAAAAAACTCCAGACGGCTGGAGAAAAAAATAAAATCTGTAGGGATTCCAGACCATGAGACCGCCCAGTCCCCTCTGGGCATTCTACCTAACATAAATGAAACAGTCCTCTTTGGATTTAGGGTTCTCACGGAAAGGCTTGATGATGATGGTCACGTAGAATTCTGCCTTTTAATCCATCCATCATTGTTGGAGCATCATGAAGCTTTGAGTAGGTGGAGGTGGCGCAGGCCACCACCACAAAGAAACCGGAAAAAGAAACAGAAAAGAGAGTAGGGGTCAGTACGGATTTTAGAGCTACCCTGAATAGTTATAATGAGGAAATTGAGCATACAGAGTATCAGGATTAAGTTAAATTGAAGTTATAAAAAGGCCATGTTAAAGTAATATGTTTTCAGCAGTGTTTTAAAGTGCTCTACTGTATTAGCCTGATGAATTCCTATTGGCAGGCTATTCCAGATTTTAGGAGCATAGCAGCAGAAGGCCGCCTCACCACTTCTTTTAAGTTTTGTTCTTGGAATTCTAAGGAGACACTCATTTGAGGATCTGAGGTTACGATTTGGAATATAGGGTGTCAGACATTCCGATATATAAGAAGGGGCGAGATTATTTAAGGCTTTATAAACCATAAGCAGAATTTTAAAGTCAATCCTTAATGACACAGGTAACCAGTGTAGTGACATCAAAACTGGAGAAATGTGTTCGGGTTTTCTTTTCCTAGCTAGGATTCTAGCAGCTGCATTCTGCACTAGTTGCAAACGATTTATGTCTTTCTTGGGTAGTCCTGAGAGGAGTGCGTTACAGTAATCTAGTCGACTGAAAACAAACGCGTGAACTAATTTCTCAGCATCTTTCAGTGATATAAGAGGTCTAACTTTACTTATGTTTCTTAAGTGAAAAAATGCTGTCCTAGTGATCTGATTAATATGCGAAGCACTTACCCTCTGGTCTTAATTAGGATCCAAAAACAATCGACTTTAAAAAAAATTGGCATTGTCCTTCAGATAAGATGCAAAACCATGGTCTTGCCTTTCTGTGGTCATAAAAGATCTTTTGAAAAGAGTATGGCGTTTCCTGATGTCCTGGCTAAATTGCCCATTAATATCTTGTCCATTCAGGCCCTCTAATCATACCCCATTTCTGACTGGCCAAGTATCTTTCTCACCCCTTCACCACCTAATAGCTACTATAAGGCTAGCAAACTGGCACAAGAATACCTGCTGTTGCATCATCCATGTGGATGCTACAAATTGGTGGTGGTTAAAGTGGTTCCCCATTGTCTACGTAAAGTGCTTTGAGTAGGTTAGAAATAGTTCAAAGTTTTAAAGTTTTATTGTCATGTGCACAGTAAGGAAACACATTTCCCTGTATAATGAAATTCTTTCTTTGCTCTCCACACCAAATGCCAATTGTCAACAAACCAACGTATAAACAAATAAGTATCAAATAAATAATAAATATAAATACGCTATACAAATGTAATTAATTAATACGGATAGCCTGCTTAAAGAGTACAAGTGAAGTTACAGGCACATAATTAACTGACAACTATAGGACTAGAAGTAATAAAAACATTTGTGCAATATTAAAATAAGTATTATTGCAAGCAACAGCAATAAAAAAAAAACCTGGCAGAAAAAAAATACTCCAGAAAAGGGAGTGTCTGAATCTATTAGAAATAATTCAAATGCTAAAAGGCACGTAGCAAAAAAACTAAATTAGTATAGTTAAGAATGATAAAAAATGAGTCACTCTGAGCACAAACATTAAACAAAACAAAAATAAAATCCAATATATGGAGAAAACAATGACACTACAAGGAATCTGAAGTTATTGACATAAAAGAGAAGCTGAATGTATTAAGAAAATGCAAATTAATCAGCAGGGAAGATAAAATTAGGTTGCCAAACATAAAAACATGATCTGCCAAATGACAAAGCTCTAAAAAGATGAGCTAAAAAAGGAGAGATAAAAAAATATTCTCAACCCGCTTCGTGCAGTGACATAATCAAAATAACAACAGTGACACTCAGATTACAAGCTTTATTGACCGTTTCTTTTACACTTTTAAATTGGAAAAAAAATAGAGATCAAGCTTTAAGGTCCATAAACAGGAAACGTTTTTCAAATTCCTGACTTAATCTCACGCCTCGCGTTCTGGAAGTGGATTGTTTATGAAATCGGCAATTCATATTTACGATTACACTAAACAATTTATGTCTGTAGAACTAGGGTGTTGTACCGTGTTAGCCATTATGAATGTAGAGAAAATGTGTCATTTTGCTTTGCTTTTCTCTAAAGAATTTAACAATTCAATTTTACATGTCTTTCTGTCCGCATGCTGCCGTTAGTACTCGACACCCATTGTAACCCTATGGTACCTGCAGCGGCTGCGCTATTTATAGGGCTGGAGCGGTGTCACGTGCTATATGCAACGCCGTTAACCTAAGGCTCTGTTTAAAACAGTATTAGAATTGTGGGTTCAATGGTTAAATAAGTCTGAATGTGCGGCCAACTATTACAAATTCATCTTTTTAATTACATGCGCTGCAAAGAGTAATTTGTTCCGGGCTTCTGTTTCTTGTCCTGGAAGTAATACAGTGGGGGCGGGTCTATCGTGGGTTACTACATGTACCAAAAGATATTTTTGTTTTAACTCTGTAACGGAGTTTTGTGTTTTCTTTGGAAACTGTTAAGCCGACAGATGGCTTAATTGCATTCGTTCTGCATGTTTTGCTTTAAGTTGCTACGTAATGTGCGACTCACCTGAGGAGGCGGCCCTTTAAAAGTTAGGGGATGTTCAGCGTTTCTAGTTTTTTAAATAGTATTCGGAGAAGTTTACCTATTGGGCTCGCGAAAATGGCCAAAGGCAAATATTTCTATGCTGTGAAGACTGGCAAGGTACCAGGGGTTTACGGTTCCTGGTAAGTTTTTTTTTTGTGCGTACTCGAATATTGTATGAAGTACTCGTGAAATGCATTACATTTTTATTTTCTACAAGCAGCTGTAAAGCTGAACTGCACGTCAGTGTTCTGCCCACATCTGCTTGCTGAAATACAGAACTGGGATTTTTTTTTTCTCGTTTTCTTGGTGCTTCAAATTATTTAATATGACTTGCTGATGCTGCACTGTTTTGGACAAATTTGTAAATGTTCACTTAAGTTGCCAATTAGTAAAGATTCCGTCGGGATCGTTACTCTTGTTTTGTTAAAGTCTGCTTAATCTTTATAGAATGATACCCAAGTCTAGAAGCACAGGGATATTAAGGTTCTATATTAGTTCGTATAAGTTACTGAACCTCATGTAGCGTTCAAATTTCAAGATCGTATCTTGATTGGAATTGCATTTATTGCAATAAGGGACAAAAGTACACACACTAATTAAGTCTTAAAGTTTGTGTGAAGCTCTGTATGACAGTAACACCATTATCAAGTGATACCGATTTTCAATGTGCCAAGTGTCAGTGATTACACTTATTTTTTTGTCTTGGGATGTGTGATTTAAATAGATTACTGTATTTTTTCTAACGCATTGTAATAGATGACTTATTGTTTTTCTAAACCTGTTTATTCAAATACTCTTAAATGGTCAACATGGGCAGCCAGTCCATGTCAGGACACAAGATTAACTCATGCTTGTTAACTGTCAGCTAGAGAGACTCTTTCATAATATTCACACTGTCATGATTTAAATGTATTTGTGTAATGGTTTGTAAAGTCTTCTTTAGTATAACTGTTTAAGCTTATCTCTGATGTACAAACCGTAACATTTTCTAAAAAGCCGGAAATATCTCATTTATATTAATGATGCAGGGAGGAATGCAAGAAACAAGTTGACAAGTTTCCTTCTGCAACATTTAAGAAGTTTGCTTCAGAAGAGGAAGCATTGACATTTGTAGGTAGCAATGCTTCAGAGCCCACTGCAGATTCATTAGGTAATGTTTATTTAAACCTGTAACAACAAATTCTCATTTAATTGTCATTTATTATTGAGCAGTTTAATATAGCAATGCAAATCATTCATTCTTTCTACTCTAATGCATAGATTTTTTAGAGGAAGTATTTAAGGAAGACATGACAAGTGAAATACCTGTCGAATGCTCTATTGGAATGAAGAGGGTTTATAGCAAACTTTCAGAAGAGGAAGAGCCTTCAGCCAAACGAAAAAAAAACTTGGAAACTACAGCAGTTAGTCCTGCTGAAATCCCAGTACAAAGAGGCGGTTTTACTTACATGGGTAAATATTTCAAAGTGTTAAGGCATGCTTTAAATGCTTTTTATTTAAATACTCACTTTAAAGCAGTGAATTGCATAGAGACAATGGTTACTGATAATACATTATACAGCTTAAAATTTTATTTGATTGCTAGCTGAGATACCATCATTTAAAATATTTTCCATTACATGTTCACTCCATCCACCTCCCCTATTTTTTAATTGGGATGGAGTGTGCTTCTAAAATCCATGTTAAATGTGGAATATTAACTGGCCGGGTGTGTTTTCCTATTTGCTGTGTTCTTTTGTCCCGTTCATAGTGAATTTCCCTTCAATTTCCCTTTGGGATTAATAAAGTATCTATCTATCTATCTACTGCAGTTGTGACACGCTGGCCTGGCTACTTTGAGTAGCTGTTCAAAGCTGATCCTCCGGCTAGGAGGTTGGACATCTTGGGGTCCACGGTTCTGAAAGCTTATCCTCCAATTAGCTGTGACCCACCCAATCTCACTGAGATTGTACAGGTGGTGAACCAGCTGAAGGGGATGAAAGGCTGCAGGGATCTGTGGTATCCAAAGTGAACTTCTCCAGGCTGGTGGTAAGGCTGGCATTGCAAGCAATCTTTGCTTCAATTTGGGAGACTGGCATCATCCCAACTGACTGGAAAACGGGACTTGTTGTCCCTATCTGGCAAGGGAAGGGTGATCACCTGGATTGCAGCAACTACAGGGGGTTAACACTGCTCTCGGTGCCGGATAAGGTCCTTGCTAGGGTCGTCCTCAATAGGACCCTTGATCACTTGCTCACCTACCAGTGACAGGAACAGTCTGGTTTGATGCCCAAGAAGTCTACCATGAACCGCATCCTGGCACTGAGGGTTCTCATGGAGTGCAAACGTGAATATCTGCAGAGTTTCTTTGTAGCCTTTGTCGATTTTCGTAAAGCATTCGACTCAGTTGATCGAGCTACCCTGTGGGACATCCTGAGGGTTCGCGGGATCCCCTGGATATCATGGCCAGCCTGTGCACAGCACTCACAGTACCAGTGTAGAGTGGAGGCACAACCTCTGTTTTTCCCAGTTGATTCTGGGGCTTGTCAGGGGGTGTGTTCTTGCTCCTACTCTGTTCAATGGTTGTATGGACTGGGTGTTGGGCAAGGTTGTGGGGTCCAGCGGCTGTGGTGCATCTGTTGGTGAAGAAAGGTTTATGGATCTTGACTTTGCTGACGATGCTGTGATCTTCACGGAGTGAATGGAGGCTCTGATCAGGGTGCTCAAGAAACTGAGTGAGGAGTCTGAGTGTCTGGGCTTGCAGGTGTCCTAGATAAAAACCAAGATCCAGGCCTTAATGACCTCTTGGGCACCACCATCAACAGTGTGTCTGTTTGCGGAGAGAGTGTTGACCTTGTCAAGAGGTTTACTTACCTTGGCAGTGACATTCATATCTCTGGTGACTCTCTTCTTATGAAGTCAGTAGACGGATTGGGAGAGCATGGGGGGTCATGAGGTCGTTGGAAAGGGGTGTGTGGCACTCCCGATATCTATGCCAAAGGATGAAGGTCCAAGTTTTTAGAGTCCTGGTGCGTCCTGTCTTGCTATATGGTTGCGAGACATGGATGCTATCCAGTGACCTGAGGCAAGACTGGACTCCTGTGTCTCTCCGGAAAATCCTTGGGTACCATTGGTTTGACTTTGTGTCGAATGAGCAGTTGCTCATGGAGTCCCGAATGAGGCACATTACCTGCATTGTGAGGGAGGGTCAATTTATGGCATTACGGCCATGTGGCGTGTTTCCCTGAGGGTGATCCAGCTCGTATGATCCTCATTGTTGGGGACCCAAGTGGCTGGACTAGGCCAAGGGGTCGCCCACGTAACACCTGGTTGTGGCAGATAGAGGGTCATTTCCGGAAGGTGGGACTGGACCACAAGTCTGCCTGGGGGGGTTGCCAACCGGGATCCTGAGTTGTTTCGTCGTGTAGTGGGTGTGGCAACGCACTGTACCAGTGCATGCTCCTTGACTTGATAGTTGTCTCTTGCATTGCACCTTTCAAGGCTTGCATTTCAGTTTTAGCATTGGGATTTCTCCTTACAACAGTTATTGTATAGGAGGATGCAGAATTAGTGTTACTACTGAAAAACATAGATTTGTTAAATGGAAGTATTTCAGGAACCATTTGCAAGCTCAGAAAATCATGTGCCCATTATAACCACAACTGAATATTCATGTGCTGTGAATTGTTTAAAGTTTGCAAAACTTTAATATGATCTTCTTTCTACAATGCCCTGTAAAAGCACTCCTGCTTTTTCAAGCATTAAAACATTATTACATTCAAATAATACATCCATCTATTATCCAACCCACTATATCCTAACTACAGGGTCACGGGGGGTCTGCTGGAGCCAATCCCAGCCAACACAGGGCGCAAGGCAGGAAACAATCCCCGGGTAGGGCGCGCACACACTAGGGACAATTTAGGATCACCAGTGCACCTAACTTGCATGTCTTTGGACTGTGGGAGGAAACCGGAGCACCCGGAGGAAATCCACGCAGGGAGGACCCTGCGAGGCAGCAGCTGTACCCATTGTGCCACCATGCCGCCCCCAAATACAAATTCTTCTGAATTGTAATTGTGTTTTGCATACTGAAATGCACAAGTAAATAGCTTAAAATTGTATTGTTAGTAAGTTTGTTTTAAAATGACAGAAATTGCCCTAACAGCTACAAGGATGAAACTGTATTATGATTGGCCTGTGCATTATTGAAGTCCTTGTGTTCTGGAGGAAAAAAATTCTTTAGGAACTATAGGTTATATAGTAAATGTGAAGCCATATTTGAAAATGAAGACTAAACAACATTCTAAAGAAGTCAAAAATAAAAAGATATTAAAAAAATATATAAATTAACTGAACATAGCTTTGTCTAAGTGTTTGGACCTCTGTCAGTCAAGAAATTGAACACTGCTCACACAGTCCAGAAACTGATTAACAATGTATCTTATCAAAGCACAGCCTCCAAGTGAAAAGATTTGTAAATGCAGCTACTGAGAGTCCAACAGCTACCTAGAAAAGCACAGGAAAAATCTTTTTTTTTTTATTTTCTGTTTTAGGAAATGCAGTAGTAGTGTACACTGATGGGTGTTGTTCTTCTAATGGATATAAGATGGCCAGAGCAGGAATAGGAGTGTACTGGGGACCAGACCATCCTAAGTAAGAACAGATGTTTATCTATATTTTGTATTACATTTCTGAATATATTTATTTAGTTGCCATGCATCAGTGTATATAATTTATCACGTTTTATTCATATGATAAATGCTTCCTTGTGATATGAAGAATTTTTTTTTTTTTTTTTTTTGGAATAGTGAAAGTGCTTTGTATGAATTTTTTGTAAAGCCACCTATTGTGCATTTTTATTTTTCATTTATCAGGATGGCAGGAGTTGAGTATTATTGTATAGATCTTTAAGTTTTTCCGCTGATAACAAAATCCGACATGTTTAAGTTCTGACTATGCTACATATTAAATTCCCTTCAAAGCTGTCAATTCAAGTAAAGTAGGCTATCATTTAGGCTGAGAGAAAAAAAATAAAAACTCATTAGAGAGAGCAAAAACATTAGAAGTTGCCAAATCAACAATTTGGTACCTCCGTAAAAAGGACCACACTGAGATCAGTGGCTCCAAAAGGCCTGGATGACCATAAAAGGCAGCTGTGATGGGTGATTGCAGAACTCTTTCCTTGGCTAGATACTGATTTTTTTTGTCACCATGTCAATAACACTGTCCACGAGATAGGTGAATCATTGTCAAAATATACAATCAAGAGAACAATTAATGAAAGCAAATATATTGAGGGATTACCGAAAGGTGCAAACCACAGAGAAGCATCAAAAACAGGTAAAATTAGACTTTAACAGAAAACCTTTTTAAAAATAAATAAATTAAAAAGCCTGCCCAAAGATCAACATGTACCAGAGTGATGGAAAGAGAAGAGTATAGGGGAGGGAATGGCTCATTATGTGAATCACATCATCCGGTGAGACAATGTTATGGCATGGGCATATATAGCTGCCAGTGGAAGTGGATCATTAGTGTTTATCGATGATATAACGGCTGACAGAAGCACCAGGATAAATTCTAAAGTGTATAGAGCTATGCTATCTACATAGATTCATATGCTTCAAAACTGATTGGATAAGCCTCCACGGTGCAGATGAACAGTAATGTAAAATATTACAAAAGCAACCCAAGTGCATTTCTCTGAGAACAATTGGAATATTCTTCAGTGGCCGAGTCAGTCACCAGACTTCAACCGAAATGAACGTGCACTTCACATGCTAAAGACTAAACTGAAGGTAGAAAGACCAAAGTACAAGAAGCAACTTAAGGCAGTTGCAGTAAAGGGGTAGCAAAGCATCACTAAGGAGAAAACCCAGCATTTTGGTTACGTCCGTGGGATCTAGACTTCGCGCAGTCATTGACTGAATAGAATTTTTTTGCCAAGTATTTAAAATGATAATTATATTTTTGATTGTTAGTTTGTGAAATTACTTTTGAGTCCATGAAAATGAGGCAGGGGCTTAGTGGACTTTGTATGAAAATGGCTATCCTTCCTAGATGGCTTATGCATTATTTTTGTTAAATCCCCTTAATTAAAGCTATAACTCTACACTTCAATCATATCTTGATTGATTCATTTCAAATCCATTGTGGTGGTGTATACAGTGACAGTTTTCACTGTTTAAATGCTTTATGAGCCTAACTGTATGAATATGTGTGTATCTATACATTTTTTTGTGTTTGTTGGAGTTGATTTCTCTCATAATTTAAAATAGAGAGTTTAGTAATACCAATGATAGTTGGGAGTTTTTATTTCCAATAACATTTTATGAAAATATTTTGAGAGAGATGTGGGAAAATAAGAGGTGTGGAAGTAATTTGTCATTGCAATTTAAATGCAGAATCATTCCTTTATGCATAGTTTATATACTTTTTCATTCCATGCTTTATAAGCTGATAAGTACTACTTCAAATGCATGGATGATTTCTTGGTAAATGTATATACTATTACTGAATATTTTTTTAAAAATTAATGAAAAAGACATGCACTGCTGTGTAATTTCTGATTTTATTGATCTAATATAGATATTGTATAACTTGGATTTGTAAAACTTGGAAAAAATTGTCAAAATATAGACACTTGTTGCCTTCTCCTGTTATATACTTTGTTATTGTGTGTGTGTGTGTGTGTGTGTGTGTGTGTGTATATATATATATATATATATATATATATATATTTATTTTTATATATCCCCCCCCCCCCCCCCCAAAATCACAATGTTTTTCTAGTTTTCAAATTACATTTATTAATATTTTTTTGTAGGAATGTGGCTGAGAGATTAACAGGCAGGCAAACTAATCAAAGAGCTGAAATACTGGTAAGTAAAGTTTATTTTAATTATTGCTCCAGTTTGTTAGATAATACAGAATGAGATGGTGGTAGTGCACGGGTAGATCTGTAACTCCAGTGCTAAGCAGAAACACTCATGTCATTAACATATAGTGAACTGTCCCTGTTTTAAAAGTACAGCCAAACGGAATTGCGTGGGAAAAATGTTGTGCAATCAAAGTGATATAAAAGTCATTACTGTTGTCGTAAATGTGATAGAACATCTTTTGTAAGACAATGGGTATCGTAGCCTTCAGTCAATCAGGTTTGTCAGATACTATATAACTAAGTAAATGCTTTTCTGTATACAATATTTGTAATGTTTTTAAAAGCATGGGCTGTTGTTGTCAGATGTAATGATTTAGGCTTTGTACCTAAGGACCGGAGATTATGGGTTCAAATCCTGCTACTAACACTTTGACCATGAGCAAGTCACTTCACTTGCCTGTGCTTCAATTGGAAAACAAAATAATGTAACCAATTGCACCTCAGATATAAGTCGCCTTGTGGAATGGCACCAATTAAATAAGTAATAATACTGTTAGGTCATTGGTGCTATTTACTCTTGAACATGCTATACCCAATTGTCCATGAGTAAAACATTCCTGCATTAGATCAATTCCTGATTTTCCTAGTGAGTTGGCTTTTGTTGACGGTCATTGCAAAACACAATTTTACAGAAAAACTGGCAATCAGTAGGAATAATATGAAATTTGAGTAAATATCATTCGATCTTTAGGGCTTTCCTTTGTTTACATTGTTTTATTCAAGTACAGTATTTCTTTTCATATTTTTTTGTCAGTTATATGTAGTCCCCCTTTAAAATTTTACAGATTTAAATGTACATGCAAAGCAGTGCTTGAAGTGGATATACTTAAGAGCTTCTGCTTTGTTACACTGAGGTATTAATGTAAAGAGCGAGGAACGTGCTTTGAGCGTTGCAACACAATCTCTGTGGCCTTCCCTTTAGAAATTCAAGCACCTCTAAGACTGACGTTTGTCCTTTTAATGTTTTAAGTGTCACCATTGAGCGGGAGTGGGACTGGAAGTCAGTTTTCAGCCTTGCAACCAGGGGCTAGAGGGTAAGATAACTAAGATGAGAGTCTGTAAGCATCTAAGAGTGCTGGGAGTCAACGACAGAAAACAGCATTTACTAACCACTGAGCTTTGCATCTTCTTCAAGTTTTGCTGAACTTTCACTTTACATTTTACAGCATGATCACATCTTTTTTCCTATCCAGGACACCGCCCCATTTTTAGCCGTCCATTCGTCTTATTTGTTGGTAGCCTGTAAATCACTTCTACTAAGTCTATTATTTGTCTAAAGAGCATGTAAGTTAGCATAATATTTACAAATGTCAAAATCCAAAATTTATTTTTTCTATAACATCACCAAATTTCAGTCAAATCCCTCAAGGCATTTTTGAGATTTTGGGGTATTTAGTTTTTCTGTTGGGGGAATGTGTGTGGATGTTACCTCTAAACATTGATGCCCTTTCTTAGCAGATACCTACTGGCCTAGATGTACAATTGTAGGACAAAGGTGCTAGGTGGTTTAGTGGTACACAAGGCCTTTTAAGACAGAAGAGTTAACAGGCATGCTGACATCCAGCTCCACCAACCCCCCACCTAAATTCCAGAAAGTGGCTGAACTGTATTACCTTACCAGGGTCAGTCCATATTTCAACACTGACTTTCACCTTTGTTATCATATGAACTGATATCTTTGCAGAGGCCAGATTCACACCAGAAGACACCAACTTGTCACCAAGACCAAACAATGAACTATAATTCAATGAGAGACAACAGTGATGGACAAGATAGTGCATCTAGGAGCAGGCAGTGGTTCAGTAACGAAGTAACTTTAATCCAATCATGAGAAATTATACCTTCCTTCAAAAACTATCTGCACTCCTCTCTTTTGGGGAACTCTTATGGGTACTCTCAGAAATGAGCTCTTGCACTCTCCTAAAACCTGCATTCTGAAAGCTGACAATCTCTTCTTTGTGGACCTGAAAGCTGAGATCCACTTTGCCAAGCCAAAATTTGTGCCAGTAACTAAGTCCAGTCTAAAAAGACTGTGAAGCCACTAATATTTCAAGATGGAAACTTCATCTAAATTTTTGTGCCAGAAAGAAGTAATACTTTTCTATATGAAGCTGAAGAGGACACCACAAATAGCCTAAATTGGAAAAGCACAGTACACCATGAACAAGGAACCACATCACAAGGAAAGAGTGTGTGTAGTGACTGGAGACTGCCTTTCTATAGAGAAAGGTCCAGAAGAAATAAATAATTTGGTAAGGCTCATCCTACATTTAATTACTAGCATTGCTGAAGGCAAATTCTGTTAATTAACCAATATAAATTCTCACTACTTTTCCAACACCATCCTTTTGATCGAAATGTTACATAACTTCCTATTGCTCTGCTGGTGCTTAAAACCTGACATAGCAAAAAAACACATTTGAAACAATCAGCCTGAAAGGTGTCAATGTCAATTGCAGGACCTCCTAATTCTGGTGAAAATCCTTGAATCTACTGAAAAGGAGTTTTTATTTTTTAAATACATAGTAGTGAATGAAGTGTTCCCGTAGGTCTTGGTAGCTAGATTCTCAATAGTCCTTTTTAAAAACTGAAAACTATGTAAATTACAAAACTGAGGTTCTTGTATTGACTAATTTTTTTTTTAAGCTGTTTGTCTGTAAAATAACCATTTTTCCCCTCTTGTTCTAATGGTAACACTAGAATGTTGGTCAATTAGTGAAACCAAATTAATCTGTAACATAAAGGGCATGTGTTATATTTATAGGATAATAGCCTATAGATTAGTCTACAAGCAATTTTTTTTAAACATCTTGTTTACCCAGTATATAGCAAGCTAATCTAGCCTGATTCCTACATTAGAATTATAATTTGTATTTAAAGTACTATGTGTCGGTGGCAGAGGTTAAAGCATAGCATACATTTAATTTCCAGAATATTCAGTTGTATGGTGCTGTTAATATGACAGTTGTCTGTGACAAAATGAGAGGTTATACATATTCACATTATGGCTTGAGATAAGTGTGTTTTTCGTTGAGTAGTCCTAGCAGCTATTGTATTTTTCTTCACCTTTTTGGGGAATTTAAGTAGTCCATATTACTTGGTGCCCTAATTTCCAATAGAAGGAACACCACTATAGAGATGCATTGATGGTCAATAGTTAACGTTCATGTCATCTGTAGTTGTGTTCCTGTAATTTGATTACAAAACACTCTGACTACATTTTCAGTGTTTAATGTCACTGTAAAGATAGTGTCATATAAAATAATACACTTGCAAACCTTGCCAGAAGAAAGTCAAATATAGAACCTCCTTTAAAACTTGTATATGATATGCACATTTTCAACATAGCAGCACGGTGGTGCAGTGGTAGTGCTGCTGCCTCACAATAAGGAGACCTGGATTCGCTTCCCGGGTCCTGTCTGTGTGGAGTTTGCATGTTCTCCCCGTGTCTGCGTGGGCTTCCTCCGGGTGCTCCGGTTTCCTCCCACGGCCCAAAGACATGCAGGTTAGGTGCATTGGCAATCCTAAATTGTCCCTAGTGTGTGCCCTGCGGTGGGCTGCCGCCCTGACGGGGTTTGTTTCCTGCCTTGTTGCCCTGTGTTGGCTGGGATTGGCTCCAGCAGACCCCCATGACCCTGTGTTAGGTTATAGTGGGTTGGATGATGACTGACTGACATTTTCAACATTTTGTTTGTACATGAAAGTTTTTTTTAAGTTATTTATTGTGAAAATGGCTTGGTCATTACAACAGAATTTTAAAAGCATATTCAGATATATTGTATTTGACCAATGGGCGGCACAGTGGCGCAGTGGTAGCGCTGCTGCCTCGCAGTTAGGAGACCTGGGTTCGCTTCCCAGGTCCTCCCTGCGTGGAGTTTGCATGTTCTCCCCGTGTCTGCGTGGGTTTCCTCCCACAGTCCAAAGACATGCAGGTTAGGTGGATTGGCGATTCTAAATTGGCCCTAGTGTGTGCTTGGTGTGTTTGTGTGTGTGTCCTGCGGTGGGTTGGCACCCTGCCTGGGATTGGATTCCTGCCTTGTGCCCTGTGTTGGCTGGGATTGGCTCCAGCAGACCCCTGTGTTCGGATTCAGCGGGTTGGAAAATGGATGGATGTATTTGACCAATAGATTATACATGTGAAGCATTACAACCTTAGTTTTTGATTGATCTAATTACTGCAAAGTTGAGATGTATTGTCTCCATCTTAATGGGGAAACTTCTAAGATACTATTCCACAATTAAGATACAAGGGTAGTGGATTGGGTTTTCCTTTCTGATTAGGTGGAACTTTATCTTCAGTCCAATAAAAAAGGAAATAAATTGAATTGAAAACTACAGTTCATTGTAAAGAGAAAAAAAAACCTTATTGTCATGTTTTGGTTTCCTTGGCATTTCCCATCCTTGTCAGCAGCTTTGCCTTTTGTCTGGTGCAGCTTTGGTGTCCCTTCACTATAACAAGTTTATATGTTGAACACTTAAATCATTACACCAACAATGGAATTAAAATAGTTTGGAGTGGCACAACACAAAATAGTTTTTCTTGTGCTTAGTTTGTCGAGATATTAGCCAGTGTCCCAGTAAAATCTATTACATTTTCTTTTTTTCAGGCTGCCTGTCGAGCAATTGAACAAGCTAAAAGCATGGATATAACAAAAATTGTACTCTACACTGATAGCATGTTCACAATTAATGGTATGTTTGCTAACACTGAATTTAAGAAGTTCTCAACATAATTTATAATTTTCAAGTTTATTGGTGTAAATCTTCTAGCCACTTGCAGCTGGCCCCATACTGCCTTAAGTGATGATAATTGATGTTGAGGATTTGCATAATTTTTATTTATATATAAAAAATGATGCTCCTGTTCAGTTTTTATTCAGCCTGTTTGTTTTCCTTAATTTTTTAATTTCCTTTTTAAAGTTAATACATCAGGATTTGTACAGGTTCTGGAAAACCACTAAAGCAATGGAAAAATTAACAAGCCAAAGTCCAATACTAATTTTCTCTCTGTACCCTAATAAGCTTTCATATGACACTCAGACTGTGGGCTACGACTCACCTTTTCATGCCGGCTTTGATATGCGACTTCTGTTTTATTTCGGGCACTGTGCGACTTTGTGAACTTGAGCTTTCGAGTTTCCCCCGACACGCTATGTCACTAGATCAACTTCCTTTTGTTGTTTATACCACTGTTTAAACCAACAAATAGTACGTTTTTCCTTGCCTCCACTTGGTATTTGCTGAAATTGTTCTATTTTTCCTCGTGGTTTTGCCATTGTCTTTTCACAGAACGCTGAGCTTAAGGGCTATTTATATTGATTTACATATTCAAAGAGGTATAATTCTGGGAGGAGCAGACGCGTGCACGTGCATTACTTTTCACACTGATCGGGATTTATGTAGCTGAAGAACGTGGAAGTTTGCGTACGCACAGATTCCTGCATCTGGATTTTTCTGTGCGTACGCACATTCCCGCTTTTGTGCTTACGCCATGTTATAGTGCGAGTTCTACACACAGCGTTATACGTGAGGGCCCTGGTGAAGAGTGGCAATTTTTCTCAAGAAATGTGAGAGATTATAGAAAGTAATACAGTATAAATGGACACCCTTCCCAGGATGTATATTATACTTTTCATCCACATCAGTTAACTACCTAAACTATGCCAAATATTGGGTGATTAGAAGTAACGGTTCTGTTTTTTTTAATGATTTTGTTGCATCTTTTGCTTGCATACACTGAAACATTGGCGTGAACCAGCTCTGTGCACACTACATATATAACAGCAGATTTGTTATATATCTGTTTTTAAAATGTAATGTCCCTACCCAAAATTGCACAAATACTGTGTTACTCAGTTATTACTATACCAAAAAGGCATGATCTTCAGTGTCAGTTTTTACAAGCAGTTAGCAATTTAAAATAGGCCACATGTTTTCAGTTATTAGGTTTATGTAACTTTGCTGTATCAGTACTGGAGTGTAAAGTATTAATGGATTCTTGTGCTGGATGGTACTGGAAAAGTTAAAGTCCTGAAATTTCAAATGTAATTTAGTGCATGAAACCCTGATACATTTAAAATTGTTGTTTTTACTTTTAAATTCTGTACCTATCCATTTTGGAAAACAATAGTGTTAGTTTGGTGAAGGATTGAAAATGGGTTATGTCTTTCTTTTTCTCTATTAAGGTATTACAAAGTGGATAAAGAAATGGAAAACAAATGGATGGAAGCTAAATTCTGGTGGTAGTGTAACAAATAAGGATGATTTTCAGAAGCTTGACAAGGCAACAGAAGGAATGCAGATTACTTGGGTGAGTTTTCATTGTTTCCAATAGTGTACAGTTGTCAAAGTGATTTATTTTGGTTGACACAACATGACCTCCTAACATACTGCACTCAGTGTCACCATGCTTGACCGTAAAATAGCAATAATTATATCAACTTTGAGATTTTGCATTTGAACCAAAGTGTTTTCTTGCTTTCTGTGTCTTCGCCACACTTGCAGTCTCACTTAAAATAGTTTTCAAACTTTTTTTATGGATTAACAAATCTTATTATTGGCTTATGTCTCTTCAGTCTTTTATAAACCAGCTTTGCTGATAGATAGGACATTTATCCGTGTCATTCACTGTAGATGTTTCAACTTCATAGTAATACCTGTACCTGTAGCGCCATTTTCAAACTGTTGCACTTGGAGGAATCCGTATACTTATGAAAGTTGTGTGATAAAATGTTTTTCATGCTTTCAATTTTTTGTTTCTGTTCTCCTATATAACTTACTATTTACACACATGCATAGCTTTTACAACCATGAAGTTCACAGGACAACGTTGTTACATAGTTGCTTTTTACTGTTGTGCACTGGCGAAGGATATAAGGTTGGTTATACTATTGCAGTCCTGTGAGTGTGTGTGTGTGTGTGTGTGTATTTAAAATTAAAACTGTTAGGAAAATTTAGAATTTTAAATGCCCACTCAGGGATGCCATATTTATGTAGGAAAGGTGTATGGATATGAGAATTGATTGATGTTACTTAATCAGTTAATTATCAGTTTTGCCTCTGGCAATGGCAGTAATTAAACAGTGTGGTAAGACCCCCACATACTTTTCTCTGTTGGAGAGGTTTCTAGCTGTTAGATGTAAAGTAACTGAAGCACACTTGTTGTAAGAAACAAAATAACAATTTATTGTTATTGTTACAAACACAAGGATTATGGAAATATAACTGAAATATGTCATTATGGTTGTGTACTGTTTTTATATTTCCTACATCTTGTAGTATTAATCTTGAATGTAATACAATGTATTAATTTGTCAAAGTGCATTCTTAACTTGAACTATTTTGTAATTTATAATTTGAATGAGCAAGTGGCTGCTAATTTGCGAAGTGTAAATTTTATAATGGAAAGCATACAGTAGAAGCTTCTACTTTGTAAAAAAGACATTTTTAAAATTTAATTTATGATCGACTTCATTCTTTTTCCAAAGTGGACAAAATATGTTTATTGGTCCTTATTTTTGTCCCCTGTAGGTGAAAAGTTGAAAATCAACACAAGTTTGGACACAAGTCCATTATTATGTGTACTCGCATACATATCCAGTCATCTTGGTCAATACTGCCAAATGACTGTAATGTGTAGTATTTGTTTTCAAATAATAATATCTAAGTAATTGGCTGGTGTCTTAACATTTTAAGGTTTTAATTAAAGGGTAAGTTGAATATTTTTCCTATCAGTTAATTCTTCATAATCATGGTATGTATTAATTTGCTAAGTGAAATTGTGTTCTAAAGTGAAGCATGTTTTCTAAATACAACACCTGCTCTTTCCTTTTACAATGGTGATGAAGGGTACTGGAGTCTGTGGCAATGTGTGTTTTTAGTTTAAAAACAGTGCGCTCGGAGGATGGGGTGTTTACAGGTGCATCCCCTGGTTGCTGATGATCAAATTGGCTGACCATGTATTCATGTGGAGATGTGGTTAGTTCAGCAGGTTTCCTCATTAGCACTCCGAGGATCATAATTGAAGCACCTATGCCAACAAGGGGTAAAAGGAGCCTGAGCAGGACAGGCCTGTAGATCAACGAAGAAACAAGAAATGAAAAGTAGTTTAAAAGGAAGGACGGAAGAGTCGGGTCCAGGGCTGAGCCAGTACTTTAACATTGAGGAGGGGTGCTGTTGGAAATGGTGCCTCAAGCGGAGCAGTGGTGCTCTGGGGTAGGATCACTCCTGCTGTGCATTGAGAGTTGTTGGAGCAACCAAATGCTCTGAGATATTCTTGCAGATGCAAAGGGATAGTGGCAGGAAAAGGGAACAGGGCTGATGGGGTTCCCACAGATGTCAAAGGATGGTGGCAAGGACATGAGCTGGATAAAAAGAGTTGACTGCACCTGTCTAAGGATATCTCCTCTTGCTGAGAAGATGTCAGTTTTTGGAGAAGGCACAGAGGCTCAGGAATGATTAAGGACAGATCCTGATGAGATGCTTTTAACCTTCTGATTTTAAAAATTGCCTGCCACTATTCAAGGAGCTTCGTTTAAGCTGGCTTCCCCAGGTACAACAGAGCTGTAATTCTTGCAGGTCTGCATGTGTTTTTACATGTCCTCCCCGTGTATTTGTAGATTGAATGTAATGATAGTGTCAGTGAATTTACTGACTTTGACCCTTTTTTCTCAAGTGTTGTGTTGGGTGTTTTTTTTTTTTTTCTTTTTTTTTTAATCATTTTCTTGGCAAGAGCAACTCAACATGCATTTGAGTTGATAATTTGTTTGTGGCACTTCAATCAGCTCTATTGCACACACTACCTTTTCCATCTTTTTCATTCATCTGTGGACTCCAACACCTTCATCCCCATTGCAAGCTGCGAGAACAGACAAGGCATTTTAAACTTTTTTTTTTTTTTTTTTTTTTTTTTTTTTTTTTTACATTTTAAACTTTGGAAGACAACTTTATGTGGCATATACTGTATATGCAATGATTGTGAAGAAATAATTTTGATCTTAAAAATACCAGACTTATCCTTTTAAAGTTTGTTAAAACTAAGGTTAAAAAAGTCAAATTTCACCTTTTCCTCTTTTGTGAACAGATTCATATTCCTGGTCATGCAGGCTTTCAAGGTAATGAGGAAGCAGATCGACTGGCCAGAGAGGGAGCCACCAGGCCATTGAATTAAGCATCCAAGACTGTCAAGTAAACAGACTAAAATAAGTGGCCATGTGTATGTCAGATTTTTAATTTAGTATATTTTAAGGGGAGAGGGTACCATACATGTTAATGTTATTTATTTTTAAGACTTTTTTTTTTTTTTAAATGTAATTCGTTGCCTCCCCCCCCATGTTATCCATCTTTATCATTTAGTTGTTCAGAATATCAATGCATACTACATAATTTCATTGTATGAATGTACATAGCTGTTCTCTGCTGCTATTAAACTATAATTAAAAATGGACAGTATTAGTTTTTTCTTGTGTCGCATAACATTTTTGGCAGTGCAGTGTGCAACGTGGATAAATTTTTGATTCTAGCTTTAGTCATTAAATTTTAAACTGTTTAATACAGTATTTTTTTGGTACTATCAGAAATGGCAAGTGTATATTCTTGCTCATTGTGTGTGTGATTTATTTATATATATATATATATATATATATATATATATAACATGCACCAACACCTCTGTCTCTTTTAATAAACTGTATATGTGCTACAGGTGGAGCAAATGAAGTCTTGTCAATAGCTGGTGGTAAATTTAATATGTACATACACTTTTGATAAGGTTCATAGGATAAAGATTATCTAAAGCATTTGTCAGAATACAATACAATAGTTTATTTTGTATAGCTCAAAATCGCACAAAGTGCCGCAATGGGCTTTAACAGGCCCTGCCTCTTGACGGCCCCCCAGCCTTGACTTTCTGAGAAGACAAGGAAAAACTCCCAAAAAAAACCTTGTAGGGAAAAATGGAAGAAACCTTGGGAAAGGCAGTTCAAAGAGAGAACACTTTCCAGGTAGGTTGGGCGTGCAGTGGGTGTCAAAAGAAGAGGGTCAATACAATACAATACACAGAACAGAACAAATCCTTAATACAGCATAAAAATAAAAATTTTAGAAGTACAAAGCAGAATTTAACAGTAGATGATATCACATAATAAGACTTGGATATTTTTAGAGTCCTGGAGACCTCATCCATCAAGCTGCCTCCCCCATTTGGCCATTTCACAGCTAAAACGGTGCTGGGCCAGCCAATCCAATGAAAGGACCCCTCTTTCTCATGACTCCTGCGATCCTCCATCAGGGATGACTTTACCATAGGCAGGCAAACAACTTGGCAGGTGGGTTGTGGCACCAATTGCCACATTTGAGTACCGAGAACAGAACAGAATAGGTGAGGGTTAGTATTCAATTATAACTATCATGTTACTTATGTTTTAGTGCTAATGACTAACAACAGAGATGCAGTCTGTACAGTTAATCAGCAGCTCTAGTCAGGATATGCTAAACTGAAGTAGTGAGTCTTCAGCCGGGATTTAAAGGCTGAGACCGAAGGGGCATCTCTTATAGAAGCAGGAAGACCATTCCACAGTTTAGGGGCCCTGTAACTAAAAGCCTCCTACTGTTATTTTATTAATCCTTGGAATCATAAGCAGACCGGCATCCTGAGATCTTAATGTGCGCTCAGGTTTGTAAGTCATGATAAGTTCAGACAAGTCGAACTTTGGCCATTTAATGCTTTATATGTTAAGAGGAGGATTTTGAAATCTGCCCTAAACTTAACCGGGAGCCAGTGTAAGGATTTAAGAACCGGAGTTATGTTTTCATACAGTGGTGTGAAAAACTATTTGCCCCCTTCCTGATTTCTTATTCTTTTGCATGTTTGTCACACAAAATGTTTCTGATCATCAAACACATTTAACCATTAGTCAAATATAACACAAGTAAACACAAAATGCAGTTTTTAAATGATGGTTTTTATTATTTAGGGAGAAAAAAAATCCAAACCTACATGGCCCTGTGTGAAAAAGTAATTGCCCCCTGAACCTAATAACTGGTTGGGCCACCCTTAGCAGCAATAACTGCATTCAAGCGTTTGCGATAACTTGCAATGAGACTTTTACAGCGCTCTGGAGGAATTTTGGCCCACTCATCTTTGCAGAATTGTTGTAATTCAGCTTTATTTGAGGGTTTTCTAGCATGAACCGCCTTTTTAAGGTCATGCCATAGCATCTCAATTGGATTCAGGTCAGGACTTTGACTAGGCCACTCCAAAGTCTTTATTTTGTTTTTCTTCAGCCATTCAGAGGTGGATTTGCTGGTGTGTTTTGGGTCATTGTCCTGTTGCAGCACCCAAGATCGCTTCAGCTTGAGTTGACGAACAGATGGCTGGACATTCTCCTTCAGGATTTTTTGGTAGACAGTAGAATTCATGGTTCCATCTATCACAGCAAGCCTTCCAGGTCCTGAAGCAGCAAAACAACCCCAGACCATCACACTACCACCACCATATTTTACTGTTGGTATGATGTTCTTTTTCTGAAATGCTGTGTTCCTTTTACGCCAGATGTAACGGGACATTTGCCTTCCAAAAAGTTCAACTTTTGTCTCATCAGTCCACAAGGTATTTTCCCAAAAGTCTTGGCAATCATTGAGATGTTTCTTAGCAAAACTGAGACGAGCCCTAATGTTCTTTTTGCTTAACAGTGGTTTGCGTCTTGGAAATCTGCCATGCAGGCCGTTTTTGCCCAGTCTCTTTCTTATGGTGGAGTCGTGAACACTGACCTTAATTGAGGCAAGTGAAGCCTGCAGTTCTTTAGACGTTGTCCTGGGGTCTTTTGTGACTTCTCAGATGAGTCGTCTCTGCGCTCTTGGGGTAATTTTGGTCGGCCTGCCACTCCTGGAAAGGCTCACCACTGTTCCATGTTTTTGCCATTTGTGGATAATGGCACTCACTGTGGTTCGCTGGAGTCCCAAAGCTTTAGAAATGGCTTTATAACCTTTACCAGACTGATAGATCTCAATTACTTCTGTTCTCATTTGTTCCTGAATTTCTTTGGATCTTGGCATGATGTCTAGCTTTTGAGGTGCTTTTGGTCTACTTCTCTGTGTCAGGCAGCTCCTATTTAAGTGATTTCTTGATTGAAACAGGTGTGGCAGTAATCAGGCCTGGGGGTGGCTACGGAAATTGAACTCAGGTGTGATACACCACAGTTAGGTTATTTTTTAACAAGGGGGCAATTACTTTTTCACACAGGGCCATGTAGGTTTGGATTTTTTTTTCTCCCTAAATAATAAAAACCATCATTTAAAAACTGCATTTTGTGTTTACTTGTGTTATATTTGACTAATGGTTAAATGTGTTTGATGATCAGAAACATTTTGTGTGACAAACATGCAAAAGAATAAGAAATCAGAAAGGGGGCAAATAGTTTTTCACACCACTGTATTTTCTTGTTCTTGTAATAATTCTTGCAGCCGCATTTTGGATTAACTGGAGGCTATATAGAGAACAGTTTGAACATCCAGTGAACACCGCATTGCAGTAGTCAATCCTACTAGAGATAAATGCATGAATTAATTTCTCAGAATCCTGTTTATTTAGAAAGCACCTTAATTTCCTAACATTTTTAAGATGGAAGAAACATGTTTTGGACAACTTTGTAATATGTGCTTTAAATGACTTGCTAGAATCAAAGATAACTCCTAGATTGCGGGCTGATTCAGTAAAATTAATTGGGATTCCAATTCCAGTTAAATGATGACAAAATATTATTGTGATCAGTGTCATTCCCTCCAACAATTAACATCTCTGTTTTATCTGTATTTAAAGACAAGTAGTTCTCATTCATCCACTCTAATTCGCTAACACAACTGATAAGATAACATCGGAGAAACTTCACTTGATTTAAATGAAAGATATAACTGGGTGTCATCTGCATACGAGTGAAAATTAACATTGTTTCCTAATGAGAGATCCCAGTGGAAGCATGTAAAGTGAAAACAGTAAAGGTCCCAGTACTGAGCCCTGCGGGACACCATATTGAACTTCTGTGTATAATGATGGAGTGCTGTCAGCACATTTCTGTACATATTGGAATCGATTTGATAAATAAGAACTAAACCAAGCAAGCACGGGGCCTGTAAGCCCAACATTGTTTTCTAGACTGTGCAGTAAAATAGAATGGTCAATGGTGTCAAATGCTGCACTTAAGTCTAACAACATAATTACAGTGGAGTTTCCTTCATCAGAGGATATCAGAATGTCATTTACAACCCGTGTTAGTGCCATTTCTGTACTATGACCAGTGCGAAAACCAGACTGGAATTTCTCAAATTAATTGTAATGCGTAAGGTGTGACTGAAGCTGACTGGCGACTACTTTTTCTAGTATTTTAGAGAGAAAGGGAAAATTTGAAATAGGCCTATAATTATTTAGTATGTGTGGGTCTAGGTCTGACTTTTTAAGTAATGGTTTAATGACTGACACATTTAGTGCATCAGGTACTGTGCCATGCAGTAATGAACTATTGATAATGGTTAGAATAGGCGCTGCAAGAACATTCATGGCACTTTTGACTAGTTTTGTTGGCACGGGATCTAGGGAACAAGTAGTGGGAGTTATTTTAGTAATTAAAGTTAAGACTTCCTGCTCAGTTACAGGATTAAAATTATTAAAGTGCTGAATGCAATGTGAGACAGGGTCTGCTAGGCTAGTATTTGGTTTGTACTGTGATGCAGAGATCTGGGATCTTATATTTTTAATTTTCTCATTGAAGAAGTTCATAAAGTCTGTACTGCTAATATCTGTTGGTATTTTGCACTGTTGATCTGAATTCCCATTTGTTAATTTAGCCACTGTACTAAACAGTACCCAAGGATTTTTATTATTGCTATCTATTAATATGGAATAATATTCTGAGCGAGCTTTAAAGAGGGCTTTTTTTATATTTATTAACACTCTCTGTCCATGCAGTTTGAAAGACATGTAGCTTTGTTGTTCTCCATCTGCACTTCAGTTTTCGACACTGTAATTTAAGAGTGCAAGTGTTTTCATTAAACCTGCCATTATTCATTCATTAATGCTGCCATATTTTGGGATAATACATAAGATCCCCTCCAGTTAGGATGAAGACCATCTCTTCTATAAAATCCAGGCCTATCCCAAAAATCATCCCAATTGTTCACAAACGCTATGCTTTTATTTGCACACCAGGTTTCTAGCCAGCAGTGAAGGGAATGCAATCTGCTATAAATCACATCCCCTCTATATAATCTTGGTAAGGGACCAGATGCAATTAAATTCCAACATTTTCTTTTAGCTTTGGTGCATAGAGAGATGAAGTTCCGCTTTAATACCTCAGATTGCTGTAAATAAATATCATTAGTGCCGCATCGGAAGGTTGTTTAGAAGCCTCCACAACATAAAAGTTATTCTCCCAGACCGCCACTACACACCCTTCATTCCGACAAAGACAATATAATATTGCCAACAGTGTCTGGGGTGCCTAAAGTTCATCTTTAGAAAGGTTGGATCTGTTCATTTAGGACAAGAAAGTCTACTGGGAATATTTTTGTAGCGCCCTGTGTCCATATGTTCCTTGGGTAACCAGAATACAGCACTGGAAGTGCACATCTTACGTGTCTCCATACTGCTAATCTCCGTTGGCTTCAGATATAAGCCTCTTATCACCAGCATTGCCCACGGTGTTAAATCCATTTCGATGTCTCTCCAACCATCGTATTTTTACAATATTGTAAAATGTTTTTATTTTGTTGAAGTCCGGTATGGTGTTGTAGGCACAAGCTTTTTTCTCTACCTTCCATTAACAAATCTAGCATTATTGTACCTAATTAAATTTATTAATTCCTGCTTTTTCTGTTTGCTGAGATTTAACATAATCCAGAAAGGTACAGTGTGTTAAAAACCTATCCAGCTCACCTATATACCAGGAGGTTTGTGCTTTTATTTTATAACAAAAATCTTTATTAAGAGTAATTCAATTTTAATGAGTAAAGCATCTTGGAGTTCTTCTTAAGTGTGTTATTAATTTCTTAATTCATTAACTTCAATTCCAAGTATGCTGTTTTTTTCTGCAATAGCATTTTGAACTTCTTACTTAAGCATTTGATGGGCAAAAATTTTATTAGCCTTTTCTCCATGTTTATAATAAAGATGTGATTTAGGTCTTTTGGGTCAAAAAACTATATTCTGTTTGCAAAGCCTTTTGCAATGTATTTTTTGTGGATATCAGTGGAGGCCAATCTTGCAAATGCATATTACTTGTTGATTTTGGAAATGTGATTAATTAATCATGGCATCTTGGTTTGCACATTATGTTTATGTAAAAATTATGAAATATTATGTACCCTCTGTGCGTTTTAAGTGTTTTCCAAAGAATTCTGGTAAATATCTTTGGTGATACATCAGTTTAAACAATTGGTTTGGATATCTATCTATCTATCTACAGTTGTGCTTGAAAGTTTGTGAACCCTTTAGAATTTTCTATATTTCTGCATAAATATGACCTAAAACAGCATCAGATTTTCACTCAAGTCCTAAAAGTAGATAAAGAGAAACCAGTTAAACAAATCAGACAAAAATATTCTACTTGGTCATTTGTTTATTGAGGAAAATGATCTAATCCATACTAATAAAAGGCAAAGCCCTGACTGACTCACATACTCACTCACTCACTCACTCGTCACTAATTCTTCAGCTTCCCGTGTAGGTAGAAGGCTGAAATTTGGCAAGCTCATTCCTTACAACTTACTTACAAAAGTTAAGCAGGTTTCATTTAGAAATTCTACGCGCAACGGTCATAACTGAATCCTACTTACGTATATATATATACGGCCATAGACTGCAGCTCGGTCGCCGTGTGAGGCGGAGTTGCGTCCCCCATCACCACGCCTCCCACGTAGTTGGCTGCCTGCCTATATTGCGTCCCCCACACGCCTCCCACGTAATTGAGTGCCTGCCAATATAAGGCCGTCCATCAGCTGCCGCTAAATATTCGCAGGCAAATCAAAAAGTTAATACCGGGAATGCCTGTTAAACATCTTAGATTCACGAGTAGCAATTTGGGTGGTGAGATGTCAATCGAGGTGATCACTGTAATATTTATATGTCATTGAAATGTATTATTATCAGGCATGGTTTAGGCACCTATGTCATCAGGAAGGCACCAGAAAAAGGGACCTCAAGGTTACTATTATGGAAGTTAATTTAGAGCACGGATGCCGTGAATGTAAGAGCTGTAATAAATAAAGTTCCCCTGCATAGTTTAAAAGAATGTCTCGCCATCATTTCATTTTTCACAATTTGTGAAAACAAGACATGGTATCAGAATAGAGGACAGTCATGGATTTTGTTGGAGTTCCCTCGCCACGAATTGACTGGGATTCTCTTAACCTGCCGGGAGAATGGAAAAAGTTCCGACAGCACGTGGAGCTGATGTTTTCTGGCCCGCTAAAAGGCAAAGACGAGAGTGAGAAATGCAGCTACTTGCTCCTGTGGACTGGGGAAAAAGGAAGAGACATTTTTAACACATGGACTCTCACCCAGGAGGAAGCCAAGGTACTGAAAACTTATTATGACTGTTTTGAGGCGTTTGTCATGCCTAAGATGAATACGATATTCGCGAGATACAAGTTTAGTGAGAAGACGCAGGGTATAAACGAGACTTTTGATCACATTGTAACGGAGTTAAAATTGCTGGTGAAGGACTGTGCTTATGCAAACGAAGATGAGATGGTCAGGGACAGAATAGTGTTTGGCACAAACTCAGCGAAAGTGCGACAGAAACTTGTAAGTGCCGAGTCTGAGCTAACATTAAATAACACCCTGAACATCGCAAGATCGCACGAGATAGCACAAGCACAGCTGAGAACCTTCAAAGCATGTACTCCGAGCGGCTCACGTAAACTGACTGTGAACGCAGTATGCAGACAACAAGCAAGAGCTCCAAAGAGCGCTGAACAAAAAACGCATTACACAATTAAGAAGGCAGCAAAAGAATATGAAGCGAGTGACGCATACAAGCATATTCATAAGTGCAGCTACTGTGGAAACAAAGCACACGGTGGAAAAAGTCAATGTCCAGCTAAAGGAAGACAGTGTAAAAAATGTGGTAAATTGAACCACTTCGCTAAAGTTTGCAGGACTGGGAAAGGTAAACCCGTGCATGCAGTGTGTGATGTCTCAGATAAAGAGGAAGACGAGCTGCTTATTGATACAGTAAGAAAGGAACAACCCTCTGAAGCTGAACAAGCCTTTGTAAACATATCAATAGGAAAGCAAGGTGTAAAGCTTAAGTTTAAATTAAGTTCATAGACATGCTGCCGCTAAATATTCACAGGCAAATCCACAACTTAATACCGGGAATGCCTGTTAAACATAGATTCACGAGTACCGATTTGGGTAGTGAACACTTCAATGAATGAAACCTGTTATCTTTACAACGGTTGACAAACACGGAATGTAACTTGAACACAACACATCCTCCAAATACGAACCTGATTGAAACAAATAATGATAATCAAATCCTTGATGACAGCAACAGTCATAACAGTCACAAAACAATTACATTGACAATCATGTTACGTTATTTTTAAAATGTTTCCTTTTCTTTTTCATAGCTTCTTTAACACACTACTTCTCCGCTGCGAAGCGCGGGTATTTTGCTAGTATTACATATTTGTGAGTGGCAAAAGTATGCAAACCTCTAGGATTAGTTTGAAGGTGAAATTAGAGTCAGGTGTTTTCAATCAATGGGATGACAATCAGGTGTGAGTGGGCACCCTGTGTTATTTAAAGAACTGGGATCTATCAAAGTCTGCTCTTCACAACATATGTTTGTGGAAGTGTATCATGGCACGAACAAAGGAGATTTCTGAGGACCTCAGAAAAAGAGTTGTTGATGCTCATCAGGCTGGAAAAGGTTACAAAACCATCTCTAAAGAGTTTGGACTCCACCAATCCACAGTCAGACAGATTGTGTACAAATGGAGAAAATTCAAGACCAATGTTACCCTCCCCAGGAGTGGTCGACCAACAACGATCACTCCAAGAGCAAGGCGTGTAATAGTCGGCGAGGTCACAAAGGACCCCAGGGTAACTTCTAAGCAACTGAAGGCCTCTCTCACATTGGCTAATGTTCATGTTCATGAATCCACCATCAGGAGAACACTGAACAACAATGGTGTGCATGGCAGGGTTGCAAGGAGAAAGCCACTGCTCTCCAAAAAAAACATTGCTGCTCGTCTGCAGTTTGCTAAAGATCACGTGGACAAACCAGAGGGCTATTGGAAGAATGTTTTGTGGACGGATGAGACCAAAATAGAACTTTTTGGTTTAAATGAAAAGCGTTATGTTTGGAGAAAGGAAAACACTGCATTCCAGCATAAGAACCTTATCCCATCTGTGAAACATGGTGGTGGTAGTATCATGGTTTAGGCCTGTTTTGCTGCATCTGGGCCAGGACGGCTTGCCTTCATTGATGGAACAATGAATTCTAAAGGAAAATGTCAGGACATCTGTCCATGAACTGTATCTCAAGAGAAGGTGGGTCATGCAGCAAGACAACGACCCTAAGCACACAAGTCGTTCTACCAAAGAATGGTTAAAGAAGAATAAAGTTAATGTTTTGGAATGGCCAAGTCAAAGTCCTGACCTTAATCCAATCGAAATGTTGTGGAAGGACCTGAAGCGAGCAGTTAATGTGAGGAAACCCCCAACATCCCAGAGTTGAAGCTGTTCTGTACGGAGGAATGGGCTAAAATTCCTTGAAGCCGGTGTGTAGGAATGATCAAAAGTTACTGGAAATGTTTACTTGCAGTTATTGCTGCAAAGGGGGGTCACACCAGATACTGAAAGCAAAGGTTCACATACTTTTGCCACTCACAAATATGTAATATTCGATAATTTTCCTTAATAAATAAATGACCAAGTATAATATTTTTGTCTGATTTGTTTAACTGGTTTCTCTTTATCTACTTTTAGGACTTGAGTGAAAATCTGATGATGTTTTAGGTCATATTTATGCAGAAATATAGAAAATTCTAAAAGGTTCACAAACTTTCAAGCACAACTGTATGTATAATATATATATATATATATATGTCAATGTGTTAATATATAATATTATATATAATATAATATATATAATGTGTATATATGTCAATATGTTCCATCATCACTTCCGAAAGTCTGGAGTGATTTTCATGAAACTTGGTACACATGTTCCTCATTGGTCAACTAAAAATACTGTAGGGTGAAATTAGCAGGGTGGGGGTGGTCTTATATGCATATTATCATCCAGTTGACATTCGGAGTGACCACCAGAGGGCGAACTGGAGGTGACTGCCAGCATTCTTGATGTTTGAGTACCACCGTGCCCCTGTTGCTTTTGAAATTAAATAGAGTTGGATGATAACATGCGTACAAGACCGCAAGACAAGCACATTAGTGAGTCTCAAACAATAATAATAAAAAAAAAACTTTATTTTCCACCCCGGGCAATGCTGGGTATTTCAGCTAGTAAATTGAATAAAATCATTATCTGCTAACACTATTACATTAACTTGCCAATTTTGAGTTTTTGAAATAGCATTGCAAGTTCCTTGATAAGTGGAATATGATCTAAAATTGCAATAACTTCTCACTACAAGACTGGATGGAGGGTAGCAAATTATCAATAAAAAGTGGTTACTCTAAAAGTAACCATGATACACCGACGAGAAAATATTGAATATGTGTTGAGAAAACTCCATGTGTTCAAAGGTTTATTTTACTAAACAAAGTTTAATGCATGATCACAATTATTTTCCTCTTTATTTTTTGCATCTCGTAATTCTTAGTAACAAAGATATTTAATTGTTATCCCTTTAGCAGTACGTTTTGAGTTTCCCTCAGAAAGTCAGATGCTAAAATGTTACACATGCAACCAATAATATCTCAAAATAATAAAATTGGGGTAAAAGAAGATAATAAAAAAAGCTCTTCTGACTTTCTCCACCTAACTTACCCTATTTTGCCTTTTCCGCTGCTGTATGTTATGAAGGAGACCGGGATGATCACCCACCAAAAGCATGTGGCTGTGAAATGGCTGAAAGAGAGTAGGAATGTACAGCTGCTGGTCGCTGTGTTAATTGTTGAGGATGAGTTATGGAAGATCCTGTAGAAAGAAGATAAAATCATAGTCAGTGATCCATTTCTACTCAAATTTCAGTACTCAGGCAATCTAGAAACATTTCACCACTTATGCATGAGGTTTCCCGGCAGCGGGATACATCCATACTTCAAAGTTGTTTATGTATGTTGCAGTAAACCCACGAGTCAATCCAAAGCAATAATTATATTTTTATATACCCAAGGGTATCTTCTTTTAAATGAATCATGTGTTTCTGTGTTGTCTGCTCTCTTTCATTTTCAAAATATGTGATTTGCACATGTATACCTTGAGGCAAGCACCATGTCACAAATGAGTGCATCTTCTTTTATCAAAGATATACCTGCTTCAAGCCACATACAGTTAAAGACTCCTTACCTTTGGATAGTTGAGCTTTTGCCCTAATGATCATTAGTTGTCTAGGATGGGCAGATCATATTACATGTCACAGCTTTAAGCAAAAACAGAAAATAAATGGCTTCTGCGACAACTCATCATTACGCATTGTTACACACAAAGCTTGAGTTTTGACTCTGTTGAGAAACATGCATTTGCTGAAGGAATCGATGTTATGCTTGATTTGTAAGTGCTAATTTTAGTATAACTTTGCAGCATTGTGCGTGCAAATTTACAGTTTAAGCATCATGGGTTCAATTACCATACATGGGCACTGCCTGCTACACATTCTTTCTATGTTAGTTAACTAAGCAGTGTTCTTTAAGTTTCAACTAGAGTACACACAGTATTTCTTGCCATTTCTCTTTCATGTGAGGACCCCCCCCCCAATTAAATGCCACTGTATCACACTGCTCATCATTGTGCCGTGAGCACATGAGAGAAAAATAAAGGTGTTTCAGCTAGTTTGGTGTGTTCTTGGTTTAATACCACCATCCCCCAAATGGATAAACTGTGGTGTATGCCTGCCCTGAATCCCTCACCAAATCAAGTCAGAAATGAGGGCAATTACAAATGGAACATAAAATTGAAATGCAGCCTGGGGGTGATTATAAAGTGAGCACCTGGTGAAGAGAGCGTGATTAGAAACAGGATAAAAAATCTCCTACAGCTCTGCTGATTTCTTCGGTGGTGATGGTGGTGGCGGTGGCAGGAGTGGGGCTGATTATACTGTGAACAAGTCTCAGGTGCACACAACCCAGTGACAGCCACATGTGACTCAAAATTGGGTGAAAACAGTGGTTTAGGTGTATGTGTTTGTATAACTAGCTCTACATTCAAGGCTGCCTCCTGTCCTATGTTCAGAGCTTCCAGGAAAGGTAGGAGAAGCTGGTATGAAAATATATGTACTTGGTTTATTCAAGATGTGAAATGCAAGATAAAAGCAACAATAACAAGGATAATAAATACCTAACTAATGTACTGAACTTCTGTGAGGCAACTGTAATAGAATGCAGGAGAAACTTTTGTGAATTTCAGCACAAAATCCCTAATCTAGTGTAAAAAATGTTTTCTCAGAGACTAGTAGTAAATGGAATTTTTTCAAGGACTGGCATGAAAAATAATTTTGAAAGTAAAGATTTGGACATACATAGTTACAAATTGTTTACTTGTTGCTTAAGAATATATGTATATATATATATATATTGTCACAAAAACAAGACATAAACAGATAAAGGTTTGGGGCAGCCACCCGTATAATGTGGTGTCCTGGCTGCAAAAGTCGTTTTTCCAATAATCAGCACTAAAGTGCATACAACTGAGTCCAGAACAAGACTGAGGTAAAAAAGGGAAAACATTAAGTGAGGTCATAAGGATGTTCATCAATCATTGGTTCAAGCCCGGATGTGACATCACAGGGGCCGGAGCCGGTGAGGTCTACTTCCATTGGCTCGGTCCCAGAAGTGATGTCAAGAGAGCCAGGTGGAATCTCCCGGGAATGGCCTACAGGAAAGGGAGAAAAAGAGTCAGTGCACTCTGCCACATCCCGGCATGCCTCAGAACCGCCTTCACTCAAGCCCTTTAGCTGCCTCCCATGCGCACGTGTGTGACAATATATATATATATATATATATATATATATATATATAGTGGACATTCGTGGCGCTGTTGCCCCGTTGAACCCACACGACAGACGTCCCAGACACACTTATAAAAGCACAATCAAGATTTATTAATAATTTTTCTTCAATAAAGTGCCCAAAGCACCTCACTCTCCACAATTCTCAATAATCACAATAATAATAATAACACAATCCTCCAACTCCCAGCAGCTCCGTCACACTTCCACCCAACTCCGGCTCTACCTGCTGGGTTTCCTACAATCCTTTTTAAAGTCCATGACCCGGAATTATTCCTTCTCTGGGTCAAACACCTTCTTCAGGTGTCCCGGAACTACTGCGTGTATCCGTTCTCGTGACTTTGAAGTACTTCCGGGTTAGCGTCACGATAATATTCCCCGGGTTCTTGGTGAGCTCCCCCTGGCAGCACCCACAGCACCCAACAGGGCTGAAGAGACAGACTCCATGTCCCATACTGTCCTGCAGGAATCTGAGGACCCATTTCCATCCAGGGGAGCTGCCATCTAGCGTCCCAGGGGACATAGTGCCCTGAAAAGGTGGGTTTCTTCCATTGAGGGACGTCCCGGCTGGACTGAAACGCCAGCCATCCATCACAGTACTCCTCCCCCAGCTGAGCATCATAATGCGAGGCGGTCAGCCCCGCTAGGGTAGTCCTGCCCCGGGAGGGACTTTCTGCCTTGACCGGACCATGACTTCTTTCTGTAAAACAAGAGCAGGAGAACAACGAGGAGACATGGCACTTTTGTTTTCCTTTAATGACTTCCCCGGTTCTCCTTGGACAGTCTCGCCATACGTGGCCCGGCCAATGGCATTCATAACACAGCCTCCTCCCATATTGCAATGTCCGGCAGGACTGGAAGCAGTCCGGTAACGCCTGCGTTGCCCTTTGTCCAGCTGGGGCCGGACTATCTCCCTGCCCACGCGAACCTTTTCCGGCGGGATCTCCTTTTCTTTCTGGGGCTTGCTTACAGTTTGGGTCTCCCTATGGATAAGAGAGAGACCCTTTACTGTCTGCACCCCTTTGGTTTTAAGTGAGACCGAGGCCGATGTCTTAAGGTTCGGGACCACTCGTAAGCCAGCACTATCCCGCTGCTCCGACGGCCCCTCTCCTTCCACCGGACACTCAGTCGTCACACTTACATCAACTGTGGGACGTGAGATTACTTGGCAGCCGATACTAGACAATCGTGCTGCCCTTGTAATCTGAGTCCCGACTTCATGTACGGTACTGGCTACACTCACCTGTACTGCCGAATTGGTCATCTGTGGAAGCTTCCGACCTTAGCGGCGTAAATATTCCTCCACACGCCTTAAAGGTGCCTCGGCCATCGCTCCCAATTCCTCTATTACTTTTCTTATTGAGGTGATGACCTGAAAAAAGCTCTGCACAGGCTGTATTAGTTTTTCCAGCTCCTGCACTTTAAAGTCCCCTTCATGATCGGCTGGAGGCAAGCTCTGACTTTCAAAATCCCCGCCCTCCAGCCTCGAGCCAACAGGCTTCTCCTGCATCTGCGCAGTTGGGTCTCGCACGGACTTTTGGGATTTGGAGTTCCGGATATTAGTTTCGAGCCGACCATGATCTGCCTTACTCAATTTCTCGGCAGATCGATCGATCACTCCCCGAAACTCCTTACCTTTATTTCTGGCATGCGACGCTTCGTCCGCCATCCTCTCCTTTTTCGGAAATTCTGCATCCGTCCAAGTATCTCGATTCCAGCCTATGGGCTGCAGTTGACCTTCTTTCTCCCATAATTCTTCAGGGCAAGTCACGTGTCCGTGGCTGTCCGATGTCATGCAGAAGTCCTTGGTGCTTGTATTCCCCTCATAGAGCGCACAGCCGTCTTCAAGAGGATTTGTCATTTTTATTACGACCTCCGGGTGCTCGCCGTCTACGAGGTATGAGCAGGGGACAAAGTGGGTTATTTTAAACATGTTTTCGATCCCTCCCCTGGCACATACCTCGTCAGTTTTATTGGCACCCGAAAAAATGTCTTCCCGTCCGACGGCGGTGTCGCGCCATTGCTCCTCATGGACACAGGGAATGTTGTGCACTGGGCTTCCTTCAGCGCCAATGGTTGGTTTCGTCGACTTCTTCTTTCCCATGACGAGCGATCGAAACGGGTCTGGTGGTTGCGTGTGTCGCTGTCTGGGGTTCAGTCCACATTAAATTTTAAAAGGTTTTCTGACCAACTGATGGCCAGAATCCTGCCGGCTACACCAATTGTGGACGTTCGTGGCGCTATTGCCCTGTTGAACCCACCAGAGAGACGTCCCAGACACACTTATAAAAACACAATGAAGATTTATTAATAATTTTTCTTCAATAAAGTGCCCAAAGTACCTCACTCTCCACAATTCTCAATAATCACAATAATAATAAAACAATCCTCCAACTCCCAGCAGCTCTGTCACACTTCCACCCAACTCCAGCTCCACCTGCTGGGTTTCCCACAATCCTTTTTAAAGTCCATGACCTGGAATTATTCCTTCTCTGGGTCAAACACCTTCTTCAGGTGTCCCAAAAGTACTGCGTGTATCTGTTCTCGTGACTTTGAAGTACTTCCGTGTTAGCGTCACGATAATATTCCCCGGGTTCTTGGTGAGCTCCCCCTGGCGGCACCCACAGCACCCAACAGGGCTGAAGAGACAGACTCCATGTCCCATACTGCCCTGCGGGAATCTGAGGACCCATTTCCATCCAGGAGAGCTGCCATCTAGTGTCTTCCGTTGAGGGACGTCTCGGCTTCTTATTGTTTCGCTGCCTTCTCAATTATATAATGCATGTTTTCTTCAGCGCTTTTTGGGCCTCTTCCTGGTTTTCTACGTACTGCGTGATTACGTGGGAGGCGTGATGATGTCACACGAAACTCCGCCCCCACGGCTTTCAAGCTCATCTCCATTACAGTAAATGGAGAAAAACAGCTTCCAGTTATGACCATTACGCGTAGAATTTCGAAATGAAACCTGCCCAACTTTTGTAAGGAAGCTGTAAGGAATAAGCCTGCCAAATTTCAGCCTTTTACCTACACGGGAAGTTGGAGAATTAGTGATGAGTCAGTGAGTGAGTGAGTGAGTGAGTGAGTCAGTGAGGGCTTTGCCGTTTATTAGTATATATATATATATATATATATATATATACACTAGCTGGATTACCCAGTCTTGCCCAGACTATTCATAGTTGAAATATAAAATAAAATACTGTATTAATTTTGATTTGATTAGAATATGATATTTATTTTTTTATTTATTTATAAACAAATATTGTGGAACTGGACCCGGACACAGACAGACGGAGAACGTTGGTTCACCCAACACACCCATTTATTCACCACCACTATTTACAATATTTACAAGTGTAGAGCACAACCCAGTGCCTCCAGCACCGATTCCCCAAAAGTCCGGGCTTCTCACACAGTCCTTCTTGCCCTTCTTCTGGCCGCCTCCAGTCCTCTCTTCAGCTCCGTCCTCTTCCACCCGACTTCCGCTTTCGAATGCAGGGAGGCGGCCCCTTTTATACCACCCCGGATGGGCTCCAGCTGCTTCCCTGCTTGGACACGCCCCCGTGTGTCGGAAGTGCCGGCTGCGCACCCGGAAGCCCTCCGGGTGTCCCCATTCTTCTTCCCCCCAGCACTTCCTGGTGTGGCGGAAGTGCTGGGCTCCAGGGTTCTTTAGGCACGGGGCCCCGCCTGGCGGTGGCCATGGGCCCCGCCTGGCGGTGGCCATGGGCCCCTACAGGGTTGAGCTTCCAAGCCCCCTACCCGAGGCCACCAACAAAACCAGGGCGGTCGCCCCCACGTGGTCGGGAGGAGCCACCAGCCCTCCTCCGGTCCCCTCGGGCGTCCCAGCTGGACTCCACCCCAGCCGCCTGTGACAATATATATATATATTTAATAATATTTATATATATTCTGATATATGGGTGTCACTTTAAAAAAGCTTAACCCCCCCTTTTCACCCCCTCAGGGGTTGAATTTTGAAAAATCCCTTCTTAGAGGGTGCCTACGTCACAAAAGGTATCTACTATCCAAATTTCACGTTTCTAGCTCCAGTGGTTTAGGCTGTGCATTGATCTATTAGTCAGTCACTCACCGTACAGTTTTATATATGAAGATACATACACACACATACATACATACATATATATATGATCACAGGATGAAGTAAAGGGGCTACCGACAACTTGAATTCAAAAACGGTTGGCAAATTGTGTCCTCACATAACAGTTTCTTGTTGGTAAGGCAGGAATACCACCTGCCTTAGGCCATACCTAAAAATTCTCAGAACACATTTATGATAATCACTAGTAATATAATTTAACAGAAAAAATTAAATTATGACTGGTAATTTTCATGCATGGTCTGTAATGAATGTCTGTGACTAATGCACACCATATAAGAAACATTTACACTATATTAAAATTAGGTTATGTAACATAAGACTTATGTAAGTGTATTTATTGAGGTAAAAAGATTTACACATGATTATTCTATGATGTTTATTTTCCTAACGATAAAAATATGCTTGTAATGAATTAATCAATCCATGCACTTTCCTAACCCGCTTATGCAGGGCTGGGTTGCGGGACAGCTACAGCCTATCCCAGTAGTTATCACTGGGTACTTCAAATGAACACTGAATAAAATGTATTTCTGTATCTCAACAAAAAATGAAATATGATTACAGGATAAAGTAAAGGGGCTACCGACAATTTGAGTGACCAAACACAAAAACAGTTGGTGAATAATGTCCTCACATAACAATTTCTTGAGAGTGTTAGGATTTTCTCCTTGCCAGCAGTTACACATATTTGGTATAAACTATTATAAAGAGGAAACAATCATGTAAATTCATCTGCATTTAGAAAATGTAAGATTAAAGAGAGTGGTTGGGTGGATTTTGCCACTGCCCAAAGGAACTGGACACAGAATTAAAAGTCCAGGAGTGGAGCTTGATGAGGAGAGGTCCAAACCATATAAATGTTTTATAATATATATGTTTTATGACATACTTAATTAGTACATACAAGACAGCATATATTCTTGAATATATATTGTAGCAACTGGTATAAATAAGAACAGGAGGACTCACAGCTGTCGGTGCTTCTCCGACTTTATTGCTCGTTTAAGTTCTGTACAATTGGAGTGCCACCATTAGCTCCACTGTTTGGGTTACTGGGCACACCTTCAGAACACAAAAAAGACAGCCATGAATCAAAGCCCTTTAACTTGCTATGTCACCTACTACAAATTATCTCTCAGCTTCACTTGTCACCACCGTCCGTGACCTTTAATTTTCCAAAAATGATGCTCTAATCAAGCTCTGATTGGTTTATGGTTATTCCGTGGCCTTTCATGGATCTACTCGGATCATCACCTGACTGGTCACCCTTAACAGAAGAAAAGACATTTTCCAACATAGTGGGTATAGAGTTGCTTTCCATGACGTTTGTTGTACTTCTCACCTATATGCATTTTGTAAAGTTTGAATGCTGCATATATGCGTAAAAACAAAAACACTGCTACAGTTTTGCAGTAAATCCTGTGGCCGTTGGTATTACCATCCATCCATCCGTCAACCAACCCGCTATATCCTAACTACAGGGTCACGAGGGTCTGCTGGAGCCAATCCCAGCCAACACAGGGTGCAAGGCAGGAAACAAACCCCGGGCAGGGCACCCATACACACACACCCACACACTAGGGACAATTTAGAATCGCCAATGTCTTTGGACTGTGGGAGGAAACCAGAGCACCCGGAGGAAACCCATGCAGACACAGGGAGAACATGCATACTCCACGCAGGGAGGACCCGGGATGCGATTCCGGGTCTCCTAACTGCGAGGCAGCAGTGCTACCCACTGCTCCACCATGCCGCCTTGGTATTACCATTGTACAAAAAATTCAGAACCCCACACCTATGTTATTTGATCCCCTTGTAATTATTGTTGTTTTTATTTAATTTCTCACCACACCTTTCATCTTGGTTGTCTCCTGAATCTTTAAGGTATTGAACACCCCCCTATATGAATTTTTCCAATGAGTGGATTGAAAAGTATAGGTACAATTAAGAGGAAAAAGATTAAGAAAACATGAATCACAGAAGATATGATAAAAGAGATGGACAGTGGGTCATCTTTTGTGACCCATGACATGCAATCCATTTTTCTAGCTCCAGACATAGCGTCAGCAGATGAGGCTACAGATGATGAATATTGCCCTCTTGCTAACTGGCACTGCATTGTTAACCAACAAACTAGTTCTCATTGTGACAGCAATGGTGCATGTTCTCCTCTTTGCTTTTATTTTTATCAGTATTACTAGGAGCCTCTGCCCCCTGCTCGCTTCGCTCGCCAACCCCTGTGTGGGCTCTACGCGCTAGTCATTTCCCATATCTGCCACTTGCGATGAATCGTGTGGTGCTTTTGGATAAACACAGATATCAACTCTGTATTTGATATCTCCGTCTTTCAAAACTTTTATCGCTGACAATTCATCACATGTTGGTTTATTACATATACGAATGTGATCTTTCAGATTCATATAGAAATCCAAGAAAACTTCTTTGTCCGTGTTTTTCAGATACATTTTGTGTAAAGTGCGATACTTTTGGAAGTATGGATTTGTATCCATTGTTGGTTTTAGAATATCTAATACGTCTGATTGTTTAACTCTTTCGATGCTATATTGCATCGCTTCACCGTGATCATAAATATAAACCTCAGCGAATTGTGGTTTCTTTGAAATTAAACTTGTAGCTTTAATTGTTGCGGGACCACAGATTCTCATAGCATATGTTCCTGAATTGTTAGAATCTACGTTTTGTGCATTGAATGATGTGCTCAGATTATTGTAGACTAGCAAAATACCCGCGCTTCGCAGCGGAGAAGTAGTGTGTTAAAGAAGCAATGAAAAAGAAAAGGAA
>JANRMT010027041.1:70232418-70262766 GCA_026402145.1 Polypterus bichir lapradei
TATCTTCTGCATTGCATTCAGGTCTTTCAGGTTACCCTGATGTTTTGTCTCATAGTGCCGTCTTAGATTAAATTCTGTAATTACAGCCACATTAGCTCCACAAATGAGACACACGGGTTTAACGGCAATGTCAGTAAACATATACTCAGCCTCCCATCGGTTTTTAAAGGCTCTATTTTCAGAATCAACTTTTCTCTTAAGCATCGTGTGGGCTAGCTTCGCAATAACTTGCAAGCTAGACTTGATTAACGCGGTAAATGTTCGGCAAGGCAGCTGAAGCGCTGCATTATGGGATCTGTAGTTTATTGTGTTACCAGCGCTTCATATACCCGGGCCATTAATAACAATAATACAGTATATAAAATGATCTCGCGGGCCGGATATAATTACACGCCGGGCCGGATGTGGCCCGTGGCCCTTGAGTTTGACACATATGGACTAAATAGAACTTGAAAAGATATATTTTTTCGTACATTGAGCCCGCGTGATATTGTGGTTTTGCCTGCATGCCTCAATAAGTGACCCTCCCCTCGCTCTTACTTTTTTACCGTTCATCTAATGAATACACTGAGTATGGCTTTACCAAAACAATCATTGATTGCGAATAAAGTATTCATTATTCGAGTATGTAGATCAGGGTATATATATATACACATATATATATACCCGCGTATCGCAGCGGAGACGTAGTGTGTTAAATAAGCTATGAAAAAGATTTGTTTCTTACTGCATCAATAAACAGCTCGTCTTCTTCTTTATCTGAGACCTGACACACTGCATGCACGGGGGTTTTTTTTAACACTGTCTTCCTTTAGCGGGACATTCACTTTTTCCACCGTGTGCTTTGTTTCTGCAGTAGCTGTACTTATTACATACTTATCTTGTATTTATCAGACGCTTCATATTTTTTTGCTGCCTTTTCAATTGTGTAATTCGGTTTTTGTTCAGCGCTCTTCGGAACTGTTGCTTTTTGTCTGTGCACTGCGTCAGTTCACGTGAGCCGCTCGGTGTACATGCATCGAAGGTTCCCAGCTGTGCTGTTGCCATGTCGTGCTATGTCCATGGCTGTATCTAATGCTACCGAAGTTCCGGTACTTAAAACTTTCTCTCGCAGTTTCGCTGAGTTTGTGCCAAACACCACCCTGACCATGTCATCTTCCTCTGCATAAGCACAGTCCTTCACCCATGAATATTTACCCGTGGCAGTTTGCTATTGGATTGCCGCTGACGGACGGCCTTATATGGGCAGGCACTAAATTACAAACGCCAGCGGCAGCCTGTCTATGAACTTAATTTAAAGTGTAGATTTACACTGTGCTTTGTTTCCGAAGTAGCAGAACTCATGAATATGGTTGTATATATCACTCGCTCGCTTCTTATTGTTTCGCTGCCTTCTCAATTATATAATGCATGTTTTCTTCAGCGCTTTTTGGGCCTCTTCCTGGTTTTCTACGTACTGCGTGATTACATGGGAGGCGTGATGATGTCAGACGAAACTCCGCCCCCACGGGTTTCAAGCTCATCTCCATTACAGTAAATGGAGAAAAACAGCTTCCAGTTATGACCATTACGCGTAGAATTTCGAAATGAAACCTGCCCAACTTTTGTAAGGAAGCTGTAAGGAATAAGCCTGCCAAATTTCAGCCTTCTACCTACACGGGAAGTTGGAGAATTAGTGATGAGTCAGTCAGTCAGTGAGTCAGTGAGTCAGTGAGTCAGTGAGTCAGTGAGTGAGTGAGGGCTTTGCCGTTTATTAGTATAGATTCGGATATTTTGCCTGTAGTGTTTGTGGATTTCACTTTCACCAAATGACAAATCTTTTATTTCTTGTGGATACACTTCTTCATAGGGAAGAAACACTACTTTTCTCTGATGGCAAAATGAACTAGACGATCTACAAGTCTCAGACTTAAACTTTAAAACTGAATGATATCTACATGCTTCTGTCATATCAACTATGTCCATATATTCAATCTCTTTTTGCTGTTCCTTATTTCACCGAGTAATAATTTCCATTTGTTTGTGCTAATGCAATCTTTACTATCTGTTTTTTTAACTTTCGAATTTTAGTACTTTCATTATCTCTAACCTGCTCTGCATGTGTATCGCGCCAACATTTTTGAACCTCTTTACAACGTTCTACTTTGTCTTCTAATCTTTGTCTTTTATTTCCAGCCCTGGGCAAGGTTAAATCTCTTGGCATAAAGCCTCGTCTTGCAGGACTTGAAATTATCTCTCTGAAAAAGTCTTGTCTTGTCCCAGGATAAAAAGTCTCATCTTATCCCAGTATTTTTTTATATAATAGAGAGATTTATTTTTTATGATTACTGTATACACAACTGTATGTTTACTTTATATGCTCTCTGCAATTCTGCATTCCATCAGGAATACGTGTGCAATAAAGTGAGTTTTCGATTGTTAAATTAAACCTCAGCATTTTAACAGATAACTACAATAATATTCTATTGTCCGTAAAATGTTGCTGGTTCATTACATACTTTGTAAGCTTAATGCAATTACCATTCATTCATAAACAGCAGAAAGACACGAATTGCAACTGTAATGGTCACAGTATTACTACATGTGAGACGTGCGACTGTGACTGCAAAAACAAATACAGTAGTGTCAGCCTGAGCCAGTGCTGCCAGCGCCAGTCTCTATTCCAAAATCAGTTGATCAGCTTATTGTTGTACCCGTCAAGCATTCTCAAATAAGCTTCAGCAGTTTTAGGAAACATGCTACTGCGTTGTGACTTAATTGTGTTGAGCATTGAATATGCTGAAAAAAACTTAAAGTATTTTCAGCATTATATTAAGATTTTTAACTGCTATGGGTAGTGACCTGCGGTGGGCTGGCGCCCTGCCCAGGGTTTGTTTCCTGCCTTGCGCCCTGTGTTGGCTGGGATTGGCTCCAGAAGACCCCCGTAACCCTGTAGTTAGGATATAGCGGGTTGGATAATGGATGGACAGATGGATGGATAGGTATTGACCCATGACGCACATGATCCATACAATATTGTTGACCCATTTCACCCAAGACCCATTAACCCATTGTCAGCTCTGGATAGATGAAAGAATAAGATGGAAGAACTGTGGAACAGAAGTTGGAGTGAGGAATTATACAGTAAGTGAGCAAAAAATAAACAGAAGAATCACAGATGAAGCAAAAATCAAATGGTGGGATGAAGAGTGAAAATAACTTGAATCCCTGGAGGAACAGGGGAAAAAGTGATTTGATGTATGCAAAAGTGAGAGACATTACAAAAACCTATAGCAATAGAAAAAAAATTATAGAACACCAATAAAGAGTAAAAATCAAGAACAACTTACAGAACCAGATAAAGTGAAGGTAAGAAAGAATGATATATAAAAGCAAACCAAGAAAAGAAGAGATGGTGCTGGAAGAGGTAGAAGAAGTTTATAAAGAAGAAAATGGGCAAGAATTGATAGGGAAAGAAATAAAACATGGGATAAAAGAACTGCAAAATTGTAAAACATACCAGCAGAAATCATTCTAAATGTTGGCAACAAAGGGGAAACAAGAACTAAAAAGACAATACAAAAACATTTATGAAGAAGGAGAATGGCTAGGTGACTTAAGAGAAGCGGTGTTAATACCAATACCAAAAAAGGCAAATACAACAAACTGTGAAGATTGTAGAACAATAAGCTTGTTATCACATGTGTCAAAGCTAATGGTAAAGTGGACAGCAAAAAGAGTTGAAACAAAGAAAGAAAGCTATAGTGGAAGAATATCAATTTGGATTCAGGAAAGGGAGGGAACAAGAGATGCTATCAGAGCACTGAGGGTATTAAGTGAAAGAAGTTTACAGTATAATAAAGAACAGAGCACATCTGTTTGGTTGACCTGGGGAGAGCATTTGACCAAGTAAACTGGATCAAACTGCTTAGAATATTGATGGACATAGAAGTGGATATGTGGTACAAAAGACTAACTAGGAATCTATACATGAACGAGTCAGCAAAAGTAAGAACCATATATGGACTAAGAGAGGCATGCCAAATAAGAAGAGATCATAGACAGGAATGCTTACACTCGCCAATCCTGTTTAACATCATTAGAATCTCATGTAAGATGTATGGAATGAAGATCAATATAAAGACAACAAAAGTGATATGTACATCAAAGGAAAGAACAATGAAATTAGTAATAATAAAAATTGGAGACCACATCTTGGAAGAACTGTACAGTTTTAAATGTTTGGAAAGTATCCTGTCATGGAAGGAAGAAGTGAAAAAGAAATAAAAAATATGTATAGCAATGGGAAGAGCAGCTTTCAATGCAAAATGAAAATTGCCAAAAAAAAACTGAATGGACATAACACTAAAGAAAAATAATAGAAACAGTAATCTGGACTGTTGTAAGGAGCAGTGACATGGGCAGTGAAAAGAGGGATATAAACAGACTGGAAGCTTTTGAACTGCGACTATGGAAAAAAAAAATGGAAAAGATCAGTTGGATGGATAAATTATCTAACAAAAAAGTCCTGGAAAGGACTAGCGAAGAAAAGAGTATGCTTAAAAACAGTAAGAAGAAGGCAACAAAACTGGATGGTACATGAACTATGAGGTCACAAAGTTTTGACAATAGTGCCGTAGGGCAGGGGTTCTCAAACTCGGTCTTGAGGGAGCCCTGTGGCTGCAGGTTTTTGTTCCAACCAGATTCCTAATCAGTGACAACACCTGATAGCACTGATCTCATCTCATTAGCTGGTATTATTTATCTTTTATTCTACATTCAGAAAAGCACAGCCGCATGATTTTTACATTTATAAGAAACTTAGAAATATTTCTGTTTTTGCTGGGGATTTGAATGCTTAACTGTCTTTTTATTATATTTCACCCTTTCTCTGTGCATTTTTCTCCCTTCATTGTATCTTAATAATGACAATTAAATACAAGCAGAGCAGCAACCCAAGCAAACAACACTCAATCGTGAAAGGCTGCAACTACTTTAGTGTCAGCCCCACAAAGTAGTAAATAATGGATTAATTAAACAATTAGAACACCTAGAAAAGTAGAATGACAATCAAGATGAAAATACTGTTAAAAAGAAAAAAATACATTTAACTGCTTAGTACATTTTAATACTTTTTTGTTTTTTTTACCAAACTTAGTTTTCTAATTTGTATATTGTTCCCAAAACTGGGAATCTGGGTAACAACAGTTCACTTAATCAGCCCAGCAGTCCAATTAAAAACAGAGGCTGGTTGGAACAAAAACCTGCAGCCACAGGGGTCCCCTAGGTTCGAGTTTGAGAACCCCTGCTGTAGGGAACTGGAGGGAAAGAAATCATGAGAAAGGCTAGGGCACAACATCCTGAAAGATGGCATATCATATCAACAAACAAAAAGAAGAGCAGAAGACATAGTACATTGAAGGAATTGGCGAACTTGTCTTATGACTGATAACTAAAGAAGTCCCATCAACGCGTTTTAGGGAGTTTCAGTACGGACGGGGATACTTTTGTAAACGAGGCGAAAACGCCAGTGTAGACAGAGATTGTGTTCGTTTAAAATCCGTTGTCTTAAAACGAAGACGTGGTACTGTAGACGTAGCCTTAGCCTCTTCACTCCTAATGAACCTCACCCCTCTCTTTTACATGTCCTGGAACGTGTGTCCGCCTCTTACAATTTGATACTTTTCATGTCATTCCTCCTCCCATTCCCTTACTTAATGGTGAGCAAGTGATTTTCTGCACTCCACAATATTATGGTGTATTTTAGAGCTACTTACACGAAGTTGTGTACGCAAATGTTGAAGAAATTAAACCAGCACTAGGATATGAGCTGAAACCCCCTAGAATTTTTGCTTCGACTTCAGCCTTGTGCAGCAAAACGTATGATGAGTTTTTTTTCGGGTACAATTCAACTCAGTGGATTTTGACAGCGAAGCGTTACGGGTCCGTTCTTGACATTACCCAATCACCATTCTAAAACGTGCGGAAGGACCGCCCTCTCCACCTCTACCCCATCAGAAAGGACCTGGTGCTTCCCACAGGCATCACATATAATTAACAACTATAGATTGGAACAGTTTAACGTTGTTTGCGCAAGATACTAACCGAAGAAAGGTTACTGAGGGCTGATTGAAAATCAACCTCGTGGTTCTTGTTGGACACCTATGTGCTTGTCCGGTTGCCTGCGCGTTTCTAGCCTTTCACATTTATTCTACGACGTTTTGCACGGTGTGTGCGGCTTTGAAGTTTAGGTATGGTACAGGCCTGGTACATGGACGATTCAGATGATGATCAGCGAAATCCACACCAGTTAGAACCGAACCAGACAGTGACTTTGGAACGGTTAAAGAAACTCGGAGTCCTGTATTGGAAAGTAAGTTGTAATCGTCTGTATTCATGTGACATATCCAAAGGGGGGGCGGGGGGTTCTGCCGTATGCACGTGCTTTGGGAAACATTGGAATTACCGTCTGTGACATCACATTTTCAACGTCTTGTAAATTTTACTGGAGGAACAAAACATCAATGTGTTAATGTTTATCGGTCCTGTTAAAGTCAAGCTATGTTTTTGTGAGAGTAAAAATAAAGTAAACTCACTACATGGCAATTGCTCCAAATATATCTAGACCGTCAAATGTATTTCTGGCTAGACATATTATTTGTAATTTTATACAATATATTGAAGTGACGTTAGAAGTCAATGTGAAGTTACAGTTCGGCAAATTTGGCCAGCATCGTTTTTTTTTTAATTGGCTAGCTGAAAGTTTAAAAATTGAAGTGTGTTTACTGAATTTTGCCACTGGGAAGATCTTTATCACATATTACAACATGATTTGAAACTTTCAACAATAAAACGATTAACCAAAGAATGTGAAGGATTTCACGAGCCAGATGTTCGCTCCTTATTCGCACCTCCCGATTCAACTAGCTACTAACATCAGCCTCGTAAGGATTTCTCTCAAATCCGTAAGTTGTCTCAGTGATTAAATGCGAACAGTAAAATAAAGTTTCATTACTGGAATGTGAGCTTCTTATGGTGGACTATTTTTTTTAACATAGCAAAATGTTCATCAGTAATGTTTTCGAGTTTGTGACAGACCAGTCGCCGAACAGTTTTTTTTAAAAACTCGCATACCTAATCAGTCACTCGTATAGGTAAAGAAAAACTTGTCAGGTTACATGCATGTAATTGGAATACAATGGGAAATCATAAGGGAGAGCATACATACTATATATACGCAGTTTATAATCCAGGGTTTATCATTCATTACCTGAATGTAGTGGCACCAGCCTTAACCACGATGCCACGCGTTTTGATAAGCCAAGCCTGCAATACAGAGCCTCTGCCTTATGAAAAAGTGGCACAGGTTGGGATTTCACTACCTGCACAACTGATTCCTTAATTTTGTTTTTTTGTGCTGAAACTTAGCCTTTTTAAAAGCTCTTTGAGGGCTAGATAAATGATAATCTGATTAAATATCATAGAGAAATGCATGCCTCCAAAATGTTGGGTTTTGTGTTTTGATATCGTCAAGCAAAAACTCCAAACTTTACTCCAAGGTAATGGCATCAGGATTGACATAATTTGACTTTAATACATCAAGTAACAGCATTTTATTAAAGATATACTGTAATTCAATTTTTAAAAGTTAATTTTATAACATAATACATATGAAGCAGTATTAATATTATAGCACCAGTCAAATAAAAACAAAAATGCATCCATGTGATTTCTCATATGGCATGGTGACCTGGGCAGACATGTATGAGACTAAGTCATTAATCACATGTTTGTGATCATTTTATTTGGAGTGGCTGTATATCTGTCCCTGTGCACATGTCGAAGCATGGTGTGTCTGTGGTCACAGTGGAAAACTTTCAGCCTAGATCAGCCAGTTTCTAATGTTTCTATTAGTGAGCATGGCCTTTCCAATGCCTATTTGCACCAAAAAAGAGCAGTGCACGATGATCCGCATTTTAAGACATAAAAGAGGTTGAAATCCTTCTTGGTTTTACAGAATCATGATACAGACTTGCTCAGTGTTGTCATCGGTAGTGCTTCATGTTGAATGCTTGAGAGCCATTTTTGAAATTCTCAATCCATTCGTAAATAATTCACTGTGGCTGGTAAAAACATTGTCTCTGTATTTTGCAGAAAGCCTTTGTATTGAATTTGGCCCTGGTCCACCTTCAGCCCATAAAAAGCAGATCACTGCTTACTGCTGTTTGGTCCAAATGAAGACCAGAGTGGCCATGCATACTGATGCAGACTGATCAAGGCTGAAGCTTTACCATTGTGATAACAGGCACATCATGTTTCCACATGGGCACGGGAGAGCTGTTTAGCCAACCCAAGCAAAATTATTATGCAAGTGCAGGTAGTTATTAACTTATTTATTTATGTATACTGTGTTTGTTTGTATTTCCTATGGAGTCGTACATTACTGATGTGTTTAAACTTGGGTGAGGGGGAGAATCAGCAAATCCTGAATGAATGTTGTTCTTCAAAACTTAACTGGCAGTTTCTAAATGCAGCTGAGATGTGTAGTGGTGCCGAATGTGCCATAGCACATTCCAATTTTGATTCTTTGAGTCGAAGGGTAAAAAGTTCTACATTTGACAGTGAAGCTTCTTTAAAATGCTTTGGATGGATTCCATAAGTCCTTAAGTGGCATTGTCCACTGCACTTGTTTTTTTTTTTCCGGCGCCGCATCCGAGTGGCAGCCTTTTCCAGCAGCTCCGTATATGACTTTATCTTTTTATCTCTATTTTTATCTATTTCACTGATCACTTCTACCACTTTATTTTATGTGGAATTGCTCCCTGGACACTTTTTACTATTTTTACTACTTGACATGGATTTTTACACTCCGAGAATCGCCTATTCAAGTAGTCAGCTTAAAGCACTGAGAAGAAATGCACATGCCGGTGTGGTGGCTTATTTACCTGACGAGGTAAGAAGACGATATCGGGGCAGCCGAGCCGGCGCAAAGATAAAAGATAAGATTAAATCGAGACAACTTGAGAGAAAATGGCGTTATAAACCGTCGGTGCCTTCTGTGATCCTGGGAAATGTGAACTCACTACCAAATAAGATTGACGAACTGGCTGTGCTGGTGAAAACTGTCAGAACCTACAGAGAATGCAGCTTGCTGTGTTTTAGTGAAACGTGGCTAACAACTACCATCCCAGATGCTAACGTGGAGCTACCCGGGTTTAGCACAGTTAGAGCGGACAGAGACGTAAGTACCTGCGGGAAGAAGAAAGGAGGAGGACTCGCTCTCTATGTCAATACAAAGTGGTGCAACTCAGGACATGTAAACGTTAAAATCTCCAATTGCTGCAGGGACATCGAACTGTTGGCCGTAAGTCTGCGTCCGTATTACTTGCCCAGAGAGTTTGGACACGTGATTGTTGTCATTGTTTACATCCCCCCTCAAGCGAACGCGGAGATAGCGAGTGACATCATCCATTCCGCAGTTGCTAAGTTACAAACGCAGCACCCTGAGGCACTTGTGCTAATCGCTGGAGACTTTAACCATGTAACGCTGGACAAAACATTACCTGCCTTCTCCCAGTATGTGGATTGTAACACCAGGGGAAACAGGACTATCGATCTACTGTATGCAAATGTTAAAGACGCATACAGCGCCACCCCACTGCCTGCGCTTGGGAAAGCAGATCATAATCTGGTTCTACTTCAGCCTCACTACAAACCAAGAGTGAGGGCGCTACCTACAACCACACGATCATTCAGGAAGTGGTCCCCTGAGGCAGAGCAGGCTCTGAGAGACTGCTTTGGAACTACAGACTGGGATATATTCCTGGGGTCACATAGTGAGAACATTGAAGAGGCTGTTGAATGCACAACTGATTACATCAACTTCTGTATGGACATTGTAGTTCCAGTAAGAACAGTACGCTGCTATGCTAACAACAAGCCATGGGTTACAAGTGACATCAAGGGCCTTTTGAACCAGAAGAAAAGGGCTTTTAAAGGTGGTGATCAGCTTGAGCTCAAACGCGTGCAGAAGGAACTTCGAGTCCAACTCAGGGCGGCGAAAGAGGAGAAAGCTGGAGCAGAAGTTGCAGAACAACAGCATGAAGGAAGTGTGGGATGGGATGAAGATTATCACTGGCTGCAGCTCGAAGCGGGGTGCCGCCATCGAGACAGACGTGGAGAGAGCAAACCAAATGAACAACTTCTTTAATAGGTTTGATCACCCTAACCCACTATCACCTCGAAGTACTGCATCCTCAAACCATCCTTCTGCTGGTACCAGCATAGGTGAGACATCCCCACCCACAATTACAGCAGCCCATGTGAGCAGAGAGTTGAAAAGACTTCGTGCCAGCAAAGCAGCGGGTCCAGATGGTGTATCGCCACGACTGCTGAAGGCCTGTGCGTTGGAACTGGGGAGTCCTCTACAGCGCATCTTCAACCTGAGCCTGGATCAGGGGAGAGTCCCAAGGCTTTGGAAAACATCTTGTATCACCCCTGTCCCAAAGGTATCACGACCTAGTGAGCTGAATGACTTCCGGCCTGTTGCTCTGACGTCACATCTGATGAAGACCATGGAGCGGCTGCTGCTTCACCACCTGAGGCCACAGGTCCGCCACGCCCTCGACCCTCTGCAGTTCGCATACCAGGAGAAGGTGGGAGCGGAGGATGCCATCATCTATATGCTACACCGATCCCTCTCCCACCTGGACAGAGGCAGTGGTGCTGTAAGAATTATGTTTTTGGACTTCTCTAGCGCCTTCAACACCATCCAACCTCTGCTCCTTAGAGACAAGCTGACTGAGATGGGAGTAGACTCACACCTGGGGGCATGGATTGTGGACTATCTTACAGACAGACCTCAATATGTGCGTCTTGGGAACTGCAGGTCTGACAGTGTTCAGCAATACAGGAGCACCGCAGGGGACTGTACTTTCTCCGGTCCTGTTCAATCTATATACATCAGACTTCCAATATGACTCAGAGTCCTGTCACGTGCAAAAGTTCGCTGATGACACTGCTATTGTGGGCTGCATCAGGAGTGGGCAGGAGGAGGAGTACAGGAAGCTAATCAAAGACTTTGTTAAATGGTGCGACTCAAACCACTTACATCTTAATACCAGCAAAACCAAGGAACTGGTGGTGGATTTTAGGAGGCCCAGGCCCCTCATTGACCCTGTGATCATCAGAGGTGACTGTGTGCAGAGGGTGCAGACCTATAAATACCTGGGAGTGCAGCTGGATGACAAATTGGACTGGACTACCAATACTGATGCTCTATGTAAGAAAGGTCAGAGCAGACTATACTTTCTGAGAAGGTTGGCATCGTTCAACATCTGCAGTAAGATGCTGCAGATGTTCTACCAGACGGTTGTGGCGAGTGCCCTCTTCTACGCGGTGGTGTGCTGGGGTGGCAGCATAAAGATGAAAGACGCCTCACGTCTGGACAAACTTGTTAAGAAGGCAGGCTCTATTGTAGGAGTAAAGTTGGACAGTTTAACATCTGTGGCAGAGCAACGGGCACTAAGCAAACTCCTGTCAATCATGAATAATCCACTGCATCCACTGAACAGTGTCATCTCCAGGCAGAGGAGTAGCTTCAGTGACAGACTTTTGTCACTGTCCTGCTCCACTGACAGACTGAGGAGATCGTTCCTCCCCCACACTATGCGACTCTTCAATTCCACCCGGGGGAGTAAATGCTAACTTTTTTTTTTCATTTTTATTACTATTTAATTTAATATTGTTTCTTTGTATCAGTATACTGCTGCTGGATTATGTGAATTTCCCCTTGGGATTAATAAAGTATCTATCTATCTATCTATCTATCTAATTTTGTTTGGAACCTGCACATTATCCTGAGTGGTACATTTTGCTACATCCATTGTGGTAAGTCCAGTGTTAACAGTATTCACAAGTAATCACTTTAAAACACAATCAAGGCATTATAGGGTTATTGTTGTTACATGTGCAGAGTACAGTGAAACTTTCATTTTCATGTGCTAATGCAGCACATCACCATTCTCTGGAACCTTGGTTAGTGAGTATAAGTTCGTTGCTTTGAAACTTCTGTGTTCTTTACCTAAAATAATCTCGGAATATGTGCGTGAGGCAGTATTCCTTTAATGTCAGACTGACTGACATTTTTGTTAAGTCATTTTTGACTACGTAATCCCAGAATTTACAACAGATTTTTTGTTTCTTTTTTTTGGGGGGGGGGGGGGTAAGAAACATAGCACACATAATAGTGTCACCATTGAATTTCTTTTATTCATTCTAGTGGTAATGAAAAATAATCATTTGGCCTACATCTTGCTTGCATCCTTCTGTTTTTAAATAAAAGATAAAAAACATCTGAAACCTAATAATATTAATTGTGGACACTATGATTTATATTACTCCTTTTTTTATGCAGGATTTTTGACTGCAAGGCTGGAACCAATACTAAATTTGACACTATTTCCTTGTCTGTTATGCAGATACAAATAGCATTTTTTTATTTTATCACTTAAGCTAATTAATTGCCTAATCCTTCTATACCTGTTCAGTATGTACCTGAAAATTAGCAGTGGAAGGAGAAAATACTCAAAAAATGGTACAGGCCTTGACCTTGAATGCAAGTTTTGGCTTTTTAAAATAAACATATTGAGTCTTTGGAAGGGAGTACCATCATGAAGACTGTATGTCCAACAGTGAAAACAAAAGCATGAACAGATTACCTTTTACCAAGTTCTTGGTTCTTGATTAGTGTCCAGATAGCGTGGTTTAGACAACAGATGTCCTAAAGGCAAAGCAGGCAGTAAGGTGCTTCTTTTTTTTTTTTCTTTTTCTTAATAATAATAATAATAATAATAAATTGTATTTATATAGCACCTTTCCAATGTGCAAGGCAGTTTATTTAAATGGTGATTAGAAGAGTTATTTCAATAAACAGTACCAGTTTTCTTTTTTCCCTATCTGTTTTAACTCAAAAATTTATAGCAAGACCTTAAATGTATAATAGACCTTGTACTTGATCTTTATCTTATTTTGTTGATTTTTTTTTCTCGATATTAACATTTAAGTGTCTTGTCTTATAACTTGGAGATCATTTATATGTTGTGTCTGCATTAGTTAAAGCTAAATACATTAATATGAATGTGTAAATTTAAGCTAAATCTATGAGCAATATGTAAATACAGCAAAATAGGCCATGTAAATCTATATAAGCATTTAAAGCATAAACCACAGTGATATGGTATATTAATTATTACCATGCACCAGAGCATACTGCTTATTGCCAGTTTAGAGTTAAGTTTTTATGTAAAATAGGACTACCCAGAGAATGTGTAAATGCTGACATTGGTAAGATTAGAAATTAAGACTCAGTTCTTGGAGCTGTCAGGTAACTCCATAATCACTGTACCAGCATGCAGCCTTTTTACTGTGTCTGGTGATAACATTTCCTACCCAGATGTATTTTCCTTATAAGGTATTTGTGATTTTTTTTTTTTTTTTTTTTTTGGTTTTTATATAATTGATGACTTGGAAGCAACAGACATGTTTAGCAATATAGCTATTTTTTTGCACCATTTTAATTTCTTCATTCCATAGAGTCTGTATTCACTGTTAAGACTGAAGCAGAAAAATAGTCTGATTTTGCTGCTGGCCAAATGTGAACTACTTTGATCTCTGTCGGTTTCCTAACTATTATTTTGCCTTCAAGGGTTGTTTGTTTCTTTTTTGTATCGACATTTTCCTTTCTCTGATGAGTTATCTTCCTCATTTTGCCTTTCATGAAGCTTTCCCTCCACCCACTAAGCAAGCCTAGCTCCTCTCTGAGCAACTTACATCTCGGTTCAAACTAAGGTCCTCTGTGGCATGTCTATCTCTCCTTCACATTTTTTCTTTTATTTATCACTTGTGTATGCTACATGACTGTTTTTTTTTTTTTTTAAAGACTATCAGTTGCATTAAGTAAAAATTTTGGAGTACAAACTACTTCACTGTGCATATCTTCACTTTTCATATTTCCGTTTAAAGGTATGACATCGAGAAATGCTTTGTTTTCTCAGGTTTATTTTGGGTTTTGAAATTTGACCGTCTGAGTGATATATGAATCAAAAATTTCTCTTGAGAGTACTTTTAAATAAAACTACAATACAAATACTACCATATTGCTGTAGCACCACAATAGTATAGCACATGCTCTGCTGACATTGCAGAAACAGTTGTTACAAACAGATGTGCAGACAAAAAGTACAAAAACTGGTCTCCTGTAAATAGATGTAGATTCAAAAATAATATTTGTTATATTGTATCATGGTAGTAAAGTGGTTAGCTTTGCTACCTCTTGGGTTCAGCATCCAATCCTGCACTTAGTTGTCGTCCTTCCTTATCCTCAAGCACATGTAGGATAGGTTAACCGACAATACTAAATTAGCCCTGTGCAAGTGTGGGTATTCCAGAGTACTCCCATTTACTTATGCTGATCTGTTAAGCACACAAACATACAGTCCTATCAGGAATGTATAGTTATTGGGCAATGTTCTTCAATATTTCTCCCATAAATATCTGATGATGACATTTATTAAAAGAAATGGGTGTTTTCTTGCCACAACTTGAGGCTCTCCTCATTACTGTGCACCTGCAAATGTTTCGCAGCCATGCTTACAAAAGTGTAAACAAGCAGTTGCTTCCTTGATTGGTCAATTTAAAATGACACACACAGTTGGCTCATAGTGCCTCTCACTCCTGACAAACTGAAGCTGACAGTGGCAAAATGTTTTTTTGATATGAACGTTTAAGCTCCGCAGATCATGTTAGAACATATGTCTTCCTTTCTGAGTAGTGACTGCATGATCTTCATTTTTTAGTGCCGATTTCAAAAAACACTTGCTAGTTGGGCTAAAATCGCATAATGTACACCTGCCGTAAATTTGCTGTTACCCTTTTGTACAAGTTTGACCCTGCTGCTTTATCCATTATCACATATCATTGACAGGATTTTTTTCTGTTTCAGTTTGCCCATTTATTGCTCAGTCAAAAATTAAAAGGTGAGCTGTGACTTGATTTTACTTCCATTACAATTGCCTACGATCACCTATTTTTTTGAGAAGTGTGATAAGCTAATGGTCTCCAACTAACTGTGACAATGGTGGGTTCTGCTCCATGCTCCCATCTAGCTTCTGGGGAGCTCTCAAACCTGACACTGTCGGTAATGTAACCGGATGAGCTGATCAGGGAGGACATCACGTGACAAGGGGATGGTGCAAAAATGTGCAATCAAAACAAAGTTTTCAAATAAATAGTGCAGTGTTGCAAATAAATAAATCCAATAGAAACAGTGAAAGGATGAAGGTTAAAACAATAAATAAATCCTTTTTTTATAAAAAAAAAAAAAAAAAGGTTTAAAACAATGACTGGAAGCAGTCCTTTTAAAAACAAAGCCCAGTGCCTTCTTTTTGCTGGCGACTCCCCTGTTTCTCCCATCCAGGCTATACAGCAGGGTAGTCACCCTACCTGCAGCTGACCTTCTCCACTTGGCTAATCTGGTGGCCTTGCAATCCCTGGCTTCGTTTAGCCCTCGCCAGACCGAGACTTGGCTTCCCACAACAGCCAGGATGCTCACGCTGGGGTTTCACTCCAAATCTCCGACTCCTGCTGCCTTTGCTGTGACAAGCCAACCTTCTCCCGGTCACTCCTGCTCCACACAAGCGCTCAGCAGGAGTGACCACTACCGTTGGCCCCCAGGTGCCGGCCAAACACCCTGCTAGGTGCTAATGTTGTATTCTTTGGAAGCTGCAAAGTTGTCTTTTCATGTCAAACATTATTCTTTATGCTACACCTTAGTAAAGTAGTATTTGTTATCGGTTCTTGGTGAAAAAATATGACACTATCTACATGAGTCTTTTTTTCTGCCCCAATTTTCCCATGTAAAGTGCAGAGTCACTAAACGCCAAGAAAGCAAACAGTTAAATTATACTTTTTATATGAATGAGATCATCAAGTGGGAAAACTTAACAGAACCCAAATTTGGTTTACTAGATAATGTAATAAAGATCAAACATGGCTTGAGGTGCACATTTAATGCCATAGTGCCCCCACCCCCAATTCTGGACAATTTGCAAGCTTTGTCATAAAGTTATCTGTGTGTAATAATGTCAATATTATACAAGGAGGTGACTGTAACTTTTTTAAATTAAAAAAATAAGCTGCTTAAAATTCAATATTTTAGACACAATGTAATGAGTTTTTGATGCATTACAGATACCACAACCAGATACTGTCAGTGCATCAGTGGATAACCCTCTGACACTCTCAGAATTACTAGATACTATACACTCGCTTCAGAGTGGGAGGGCAGCAGACCCTGGTGGCTATCCTGCTGTATTTTATAAAAGAATTTTCAATTAAGTTAGCTCCCCTTTTATTAGCAACCTTTATAGAAGCCAGAGACAATAAAATTAATTACTGTCTTTCCTAAGAAAAATAAGGACCAATCACACTTCTGATTAATGATGTTAAGATACTTTTCAAAGTTCTAGCTAAAAGACTTTAGAAAGTGCTTCATTCAGTAATATCACAGGACCAAACCGGATTTATTAAAGGCAGACGCGTAGCTTCCAATCTTCTACACCTCTTTAATGTAAAATATTCACCCATAAAGTCTAAACACCCCTGAGATCGTATTATCTCTGGATGTAGAAAAAGCTTTCATAATAGTTGAATGGGACTACCTTTTCACTACATTGCACAAATTTGGTTTTAGCCCAGTCCAGAAGCTTCAGTTTGTATTAACAACATTATTTCAGACTACTTCAAACTAGAAAGTGGTACTAGACAAGGATGCCCCCTGGTACCACTGCTATTTGCAATTGCCTTTGAGCCAATGGCTGTTTTACTTTCGAAATGCTTCTGAGATAAAGGGAATTATCAGAGAAGGACTTTAACAGAAAATATCACTCTATGCAGTGATATGGTACTATATATACAAGGTGTCCATAAAGTTAGTGTGCAATTTAAAATAGTTGTAACTTTGTAAGTATATGAGATAGAAAGGATTCATAAAAATAATTAGAAAGCTTGATGTATCTGTTTTTTTTTTGGTTTTTTTGTCTTTAGAAGTTTTATTTTTGATGTATTTGGGGAACTGAACATCCACATGAGTCTGTTGAACATGAAAGAGTTTCTCCCAAAGTTAATGTGTGGTGTGCTTTGGAAATAAATCAAGTCATAGTGCCATTCTTTTTTGAAGGGTGTGTTAATGGTGATAGCTATTTAGAAATGCTGCAAAATTACTTAATTCCTAAACTTGAATAATTCGGACTGATAGAGAACACAGTGTTTCAACAAGATGGTGCTCCTTGTCACTTTGCTTTACGTGCTAGTTTCTACATGATAAATTCCCTAACAGATGGATTGGAAGAGGTGGACCATTTTTTTGGCCTCCACGTTTGCCATATTTGACTCCATTGGATTTCTTTTTATGGAGACATGTGAAAACTAATGTATATTCAACCTTGAAAGCTAGGATAACTGATGTGATTGCTGGAATTACTGAAAATCAGCTTGAAAATGTTTTTCGAGAACTACAGAATCGTATTACCCTTTGTATTAGTAATGATGGTGGACATGTTGGAAATTAACAAGAACAATAAAAATGTGAGTGTTTCTTCTTTCTAATCCTTTCTACGTATATGTGATAAAAAGAATCTGTAAAAAGTTACAACTACTTTAAATTGAACACTGACTATATGGACACCCTGTATATCAGATCCACAAAAAAACTGTGCCTACAGGCCTAATAGCACTAGCAGTATCTCAAAAGATATCTGGACTCAAAATTAATTTGAATAAAAGTGTGCTTTTCCCAGTGAACTCTCTAGCAAACAAAATTAGATTGGACACCTTCCCTTTTATCATCCCTGATCACTTTAAATACCTACAGGTAAATATCACAAGTAAACATAATGCTCTTTTTCAATAAAATGTTTCTGTCTGCATGGAGAAAAACTTGAGAAAGATGTGCATAGATGGTCTACTCTCCATCTCACTTTAGGAGAAAGAATTAACACTGTCAAGATGAACGTCCTTCCTAAGGTTCTTTTTCTATTTCAAAGCATCCCCATAAACATTAACATATAATTTTTAAGAAATTAGATTAAATCATAACCTCATTTATTTGGAATTCAAAACCTCCACACATCCAAAGGGTAACCCTACAATGATAAAGCATGGTTCCACTTAACTTTCAATTTTATTATTGGGCAGCAAATATAAAAACTATAAAGGCCTGGACATTGACACAAATAGATGAACACACAAGGCTTGGTCCGCAATAGAAATGAAATCCTGCAGTACTTCTTTATATACCTTACTTTGTACCCCATAAATACAAATTATCAGTAATGTACTAACAAACCAATTGACCTTCATTCACTCAGAATGTGGAATCAAATGTAGAAACCACTTATAGATTAGCTTTTTGCTGTTACACCTCTACATACAAATCTCTCAAACTTACAGTTTTTAATGTTTGGTAAACGTACAGGATTACATCACTTACAGATTTGTACATAGATAATGTCTATGCATCCTCTGAACAAGTACACTCCAAACTTAGTGGAAAAATTGTGTTGATGGGAAGTCATCTCCAAAAGAAACTTTACTAAACAAGATCTAACCAATTTTCCTCACCTCCCACCTACTTCTATTCCAGAAGAAACACCGATCAGTCTTTCTGTAATATATAAAAACATTTTAAAGTCCCTTTCTTTCAAAGATCCCAGAATACAATGGGAAAAGGATCTCTTACTCAACATTTCAGAAAAGGAGTGGAAGGCATCCAAGCAACAGGAAAATGACATTGTCAAGTATGTCAGTATGAGGACACTTAATGTTGTTGATTATAAACGGATAAAGTAAGAAAGATATGTGAATAGACTTTTCTAAAGTAAAAAAAAAATTGATTTAGTTAGTCACACTGCTTTATAATTGCTGCCTCTGTTGTCCATGCATACAGCCACTGGATGTTTTCAGAAGTAAGGCACTTACAGACAGCTAGGACAACTGGTTGAACTAAAGGTAGACATGAGGGTTATTAATTTCCTGCCTTCATAGCAATGAATGAGATATTCTTGTTCTAACAAGCTGCTTTTTCACCTTCTAAAGCTGCTAGTATATTGAAAGTTACATTGTCTTTTTAAAAATGTTTAATGCATGTTCGATAACTGCACTATCGGAAAAAAGTTGATTTCCTATAGATGTGATGCTCCACTCATCAGTTTGTTTTTTTTTATTCATTGTAATTCAATAATGAACCACATGTGGTGCCATTGGGGGGTCTTCAGGGACCAACCCTTCTCTCCCCTTCTGACACATTTGCCTCCCCCAAAATGAATTCTTAAAATTTTTAATGTGCACGTTGCACATAATAAAAAAAAAAAAAAAAACTGAATAAAAAAATACAATTTGGCGAAAACATAAAATGTGGCATTTTTCTTAAACAGTGATTCACTCGGGGAGCATGATATAAAACTGATCTGAAAAATTATATGTTGTATTTCATTATAAGCAGATTTTAATTACACTGGTGGTTTACCTTTTGTATATATTTTCTGGAAGGAGACAAATATCAAATAAAAATATAATAATTTACCTAAAGGCTGTTTTTTGGTCCCGTCTGTTTTGGGAGATGGATGTCTTGAGACGAAACTCCGTTAGCACCGTTGTGTTTTCCTTTTTTTATCATCCCGAGGTATCCCATATTTACTGAACCAGAGGGGCTTCAATTACAGTATATTTAAATATATATAAGCATGAATGGCAGAAATAAAGCTCAGAACTATTTCAATATGAGTTGTGATATATATCAATATGCTGTCACTACATTGGTTACTTGTGCCATTTGGAATTGACTTTAAAATACTGCTTATGGTTTACAAAGCCTTAAATAATCTCGCTTAATTCTATATTTCAGAATGTCTTTCACCTTGCACTCCAAATTGTAACAGATCTTCAAATGAGTGCCTGCTTACAATACCAAGAGCTAAGCTTAAAAGAAGTGAGGCATCCTTCTGCTGTTACGCACCTAAAATCTGGAATGGCTTACCAATAGAAATTCACCAGGCTAATATGGTGGAGCACCCATTATTTTAATATGGCTTTCTCATAGCTTCATTTTAGTGTAACCCTGATATTCTGTATATGCATTTAACTGTCATTTTTATCATGACTCTGCAATCCATACTAACCCCTACTTTCTCTGCTGTTCTTTTACCGGTTTTCTGTGGTAGTGACCAGCGCCACCACCACCTGATCAAGGCACCTTGCAGTACCTACATTGATGGATTGAAGGCCAGATGTCCACATGACCATCATCATCTAATTCTTCCATGTGAAGTCTGAAAACCATGAGGACTGATTGGGCATTCTACCTAACATGAATGATCTCAGTGGGGGCTGGGCAGCCTCGTGGCCTTGGAACCCCTTATTCTCCAGCCCTCTGAAGTTTTTGTTTTGTTTTTTCTGTCCTCCTGGCCATCAGACCTTACTTTATTCTTTTTTGCATAGTATTATCTAATCTTATTTTTATATTTATATATTTTATAAACTTTTTTCTTTCTTCATCTTGTAAAGCATTTTGAGCTACATATTTCTATGTAAACATGCTCTATAAATAAATGTTATTATTATGAATGATTGCTTAACATCTTCAAGCTGAGCACCAAGTGCTCTAAATTTATTCTCAAACCTACTCACATTTTCCTGTACTTTTTCCTCAATTTGTTTCTAGCATGCCTTTTAAAAGTTACCTCAAAGCGATTACTTAAACTTTTCTCATGGTCTTTAATATCCTGAACCACCTTCTTATTTGTCTTGATTATGTCCTTTATATCTTTCCTTATATCCTTTATGCCCCCACTGAGAGCAGTAGTTATTGTGGTAATAATTGTGGCGATTGTTTGGACTGTTTGTTTCGGTCTGCTCCATGGTCAGGGTAGCAAACCTGGTTGGAGTTGGTGCCACTGCCTCGCAGGGTTAGTTGTCTGACTCAGTTGCAGTTTCGCTTCCACTTTTGCTCTCGGCTGGAGACGATGCTGCAGATCTATTCTTGCACCTATCTGTTCCAGGTCAGTCACTGGCCTGCTGTACTTTGAACTTGAACTTGAGGCCTGTTTAGACTCTGATGAAGCTTAACTGTCTCTTCTGTTTATTTTTGAGCCCTTTTTCTGGTATTCATGCTCGTATATACTTGTTTACCTTAATTTAAAGTCTCTCGGGTTCAGTAAATACAGGATACCTTAGGATAATAGTAAAAAAAAGGTAAAATCACACTGCTGCTAATGGAGTTCTACCTCAGATGTACAACTCCAGAAATGGACGAGACCAACTGAACTGTGTTGGCAGAACCATCTAGCATTTAATTATGAACAGAAAGTACTTGACTCTCTGTCTGATTTCAAAATGTGACTGTTGTGAGTGCTTCTTTGTAGTTGCTTGCAGTATGACTTGCAATTCAGCGTATTGCATTTTTAAAGGCTATAAGAATAATGGCAATTCAAAAAGTTGCATTTTTTAAAAAAAATACTTGGTATTTTAACAAAATTGTTCTATATTTCAACTGTTTTAAAGTTTTACTTTTGTACAGTATCATGCAATACATTTATACTGCATTTTACCTATTGTTTATCACACTCCTAAATTGTTACTGTTCTACAAAATACAGGTCTGAGGTGAGCTATTGATGTCAGAATTATTTTAGCACTGAGTGTTGGCATTCTCATAGCGTTTGTCTCTTATTCTAGTTAAATGCTGATATTTATGAGACTGACCCAGAACTGGCAAAACTTCGTGAAGAAAAAGGATATTCTTTCAGTGACATCATAACTATTAGAAAGGACACACTTCCAAATTATGAAGAAAAGGTACTTATTTTCTGTTATTGTCTAGTTTGGGGAGAAAAAGTGCAGTAGTTTCATTTTGTCAAATAATAACTATATAATCTCAATATTTAGTTTTTTTTTTTTTTCTGTTGAGGATTTTCATTTTCTCACCTACAGCTAAAGATATTTTTTACTGAACACCTTCATTTGGATGATGAAATTAGGTATATTGTGGATGGCAGTGGCTACTTTGATGTTAGGGACAAAGATGAGCGATGGATTCGCATTGCCATGGAAAAGGGGGACATGATTACATTGCCTGCTGGTATTTATCATCGCTTCACTGTAGATCAGAAGGTAAGGACACATAGTGAAAAATCATCAGTAATATTAATTTCTTTGCATCCAAATAAAGTGTGTGACTTTGTCACTTAGTGCAGCATAGTGGAGCAGTGGTAGCACTGCTGCTTCAAAGTAAGATGACCAGGGTTTGTGTCCCGGGTCCTCCCACACTCCATAGACATGCACTTTAGGTGAATTGGTGGTACTAAATTGTTCCTAGTGTGTAGTGTACTGACATATGATTACATATTAAGTTCTTGGTGCTTCATTAAACATTGCTACTGTTCACTACCAATTAAAAGTACTTACGGATTTCTTGCATAATTTAGTCAATAAAAACAACATTATCATTTAAATGTTACCTTTTTTTACATATTGGATTATGTGATGCTTCGCAAATATGCTAACAACAAGAATAAAACACCTGGGGGCCTCAAGTATACACAGAGCCTTTGCACAAAAACGTTGTTTACGCCCATTTTCACTCTCACATTCAGATGTATAAAACTAAACTTTGCATAATGCCACTCGCATTTTCACTGTAGCCTCAGACCATGCGTATGTATGTCTCTGCTTGGTTTTGTAAAGAGGTGGCATGCAGCTGCATCAATCCAGTGCTACTGTTTCTGTGTGGATTCCCTTTCTTTTTTTAGATTTGCATCCATGACGTGGGCTTTATGACACACACTGAAATTAATTGCATATGTTTACAAATTTAAAACACCTGATTGTAATCACTCTGTAACAATATAATGGTGCACGGAATGGCCAAACTATTCCAACTTCAGTGGCTGCTTTTAATGTTGTTAGAACACATTGCAAATGGAGGAATTAGAATAGAGTGCATATTTAGAGATCAGACTGATTTCTTGTTCCATGATGATGACTGGCTTCTACATTGATTTAGATTTCCAAGAGCTATCCTCTTGGAGCTGTGTGCTGATCTGCGTCTGGCTTTACAAAGGCAGACTTTAAGGTATTGTCCCCTACCTACTCCTATTTATATTGATTTGCATATTCAAATAGGCAAAATTCTGGGAGGAGTAGGGGTTAGGATGTAGGCATGTGCATTAAAATTCACATTGATTGATTTTATAAAGGGAAAGTGCGTAGAACTTTGCTTATTTACTTTTATGCATCTTAATGTTTTTGTGTATATGCCATGTTTTCTGACACCATCCCCCCCAATGCTTTACTTGCAAGTTGGAGGATCACTTGGAGGGCCAGATGCAGTTTAATGACTTCTTGGGCACAGCAATCAGCAGTGTGTCTGTCTGCGGCAAGCGTGTCGACCTCGTCAAGAGGTTTAGTTACCTTGGCAGTGACATTCGTGTCTCTGGTGACTCTTCCTATGAAGTCAGTAGGATTGGGAGGGCATGGAGGGTCGTGAGGTCACTGAAAAGGGCTGTGCGGTGCTTCCGGTATCTATGCAAAAGTCTTTATAGTCCTGGTGCTTCCTGTCTTGATATATGGTTACGAGACATGGATGCTATGCAGTGACCTGAGATATCCTTTACAGTATAGCATAAGAAAGGTTCTATCCTGTTGTGAATTTGATTTTTTTTTTTTTTTTTTTTTTTAATTAATGTTTCTTTTTAATGTATATACTTGAACTCACTGATAGTTTTTGTATCTTTTTTCCCAATGTCTTTAGAACTATACAAAAGCCATGAGGCTCTTTGCCGGAGAACCTGTCTGGACAGCATATAATCGTCCAGCTGATGACTTTGACTGTCGGAAGCAGTATATTGAGTGCATCAACAAGACACATGCTGCTGTAGCCTCAGCATGACTTTCCAGTTTTAAATCCTTTACAGTTGCCATGTAATTAGCAGGTGAAAAACAAAATGTTTACTATGGGTGAGCTGTACATTAAAATTGTTTGCCTGTTCCTATTATAAAATATTGAAAAAATAAAGCTGCAATCAGTAAAATGGATAATAAAATATATATATAGACATAAAGATGTCATTCAGTTTTTTCTGATGACATATTCAAAGAAAAAAGGGTTTTTTTTTCGAAACTTAGAAGTTAAATTTTTAGCTATGAAGTTCAACATTCTTGCATAGAATGTTTAAAATCATAAGGCACGAGTGTGAAAGTAGCAAAAACATTTTCCAGTAACTAATCACTTATGTTTTTTGTAATTTGTATATGACATTTTACTTGGTAATTGAAGAATAAATACGTGTGTTCTAAGTATCGACTTCCATCCAGAAGAGTTGATTTTATATCTCATTTTCCCATTTATTGGCATACTGTAGTTTAAGTTTTACTCAGCAGGCAATCTCGAGTGGTGGTTCTGAGACTAAGGATCTGCTGTTGTAGCTGGAAGATTGCCGGTTCAAATCCAATTATTGCCAGAAGGAATTTTACTCCGTTGGGCCCTTGAACAAGACCGTTCACCTGAAAAATTGCTCCAGAGCCACTGCACAATTGCTGACCCTGCACTGTGATCATCCCCCGATTTCAAAGGGTAATGCAAAAAAGAAAATTCCCCTCTTGGGATTAATACAGTGTATCAAATACCAAAAAAGTGAGCCTGTAATATCAAAATTGGACAGTTAAAAATGGAAAAAGTGAAGGCGGACACAAATTATTGCTCATCCCTGCATATGGCACACTCCATTCTGCCTGTCCTCTTTTCACTCTGTCAGCCACTCCCTGTTTGTACACTATGGCTGTGAACTCATACTTGGTATTCATGCTAATGATGTAATCAATCCAGTTTAACAATGCTTCCCTCCTGCCACATTCATGCATACTACTCTGTCTACTGTCTCTTCATTTAAGATAATAAATAATATTCTTCTTTTGGCTGCTCCCATTAGGGGTTGTCACAGCAGACCATCTTTCTGTCATATCTTCCTGTCCTCTGCATCTTGCTCTGTTAGACCCATCATCTGCATGTCCTCTCTCACTGCATCCATAAACCTTCTCTTAGGTCTTCCACTTTTCCTCTTGCCTGTCAGCTCTGTCCTTAGCATCCTTTTCCCAATATACCCAGCATCTCTCCTCTACACATGTCCAAACCAATGCAATCTCTCCTCTCTGACTTTGTCTCTAAACTGTCCAACCTGAGTTGACTCTAATGTACTCATTTCAAATCCTGTCCATCCTCATCACACCCAATGCATGTCTTCAACCCATATAACATAGCTGGTCTCACTACCATCTTGTAGACCTTACCATTTCACTCTTGCTGATAACCGTCTGTCACAAATTACTCCTGACATTCTTCTCCACCCATTCCACCCTGCCTGCACTCCCTTTTTCACCTCTCTTCCACAATCCCTGTTACTTTGTACTGTTGATCTCAAGTATTTAAACTTGTCCACCTTCTTCAACTCTACTCCCTGCATCCTCACCTTTCCACTGACCTCCCTGTCATTTACACATGTATTCTGTCTTGTTCCTACTGATCTTTATTCCTCTCCTCTCTAGAGCATATCTCCACCTCTTCAGGGTCTCCTGAACCTGCTCCTTACTCTTGCCACAGATCACAATGTCATCAGGAAACATTATAGGCCACGGGGACTCCTGTCTAATCTCATCTGTCCATCACCATTGCAAATAAGAAAGGGCTCAGAGCCGATCCCTGATGTAACCCCACCTTTGTATTGTATGTGTACGTCACTCCTACCACAGACCTCACCAATATCACACTTCCCTTGTACATATTCTGTACAACTTTTAGATACTTCTCTGCCACTCCTGACTTCCTCATACAGTACCACAACTCCTCCTGATGCACCCTGTCATATGCTTTCTCCAGGTCCACAAAGATGCAATGCAACTCCTTCTGGCCTTCTCGCATCTATGGTGCTCTTTCCTGGCATGAAACCATACTGCTGCTCTCTAATCATCACTTCCCTTCTTAACCTAGCTTCCACTACTCTTTTCACATAACTTCATATTGTGGCTCATTCGTTTTATCCCCCTGTAGTTAACTACAGCTATGCACATTCCCCTTGTTCTTAAATATCAACACCAGTACACTTCTTCTCCACTCCTCAGGCATCCTTTCACTTTCCAAGATTCCATTAAACAATCTGGTTAAAACTCCCCTGTCATCTCTCCTAAACTCCTCTATGCTTCCATAGGTATGTCATCTGGACCAACGGCCTTTCCGTTTTTCATCCTCTTCATAGCTGTCCTTACTTCCTCCTTCCTAATCCATTGCACTTCCTGATTCACTATCTCCACATCATCCAACCTCTTCTCTCTCTCATTCTCTTCATTCATCAGCCTCTCAAAGTACTCTTTCCATCTGCTCAACACACTCCCCTCGCTTGTGAGTACATTTCCATCTTTATTCTTTATAATCCTAACCTGTTGCACATCTTTCTCAGCTTAGTCCCTTTGTCTAGCCAATTGGTACAGGTCCTTTTCTCCCTTCTTATTGTCCAACCTGTCATACAACACATCATACGCCTTTTCTTTAGCCTTTGCCACCTCTTTCTTTACTTTATGCCTTATCTCCTTGTACTCTTATTTACTTTCTGCAACTCTCTCACAATCCCACTTCTTTGCCAACCTCGTCCTCTATATATTCTCCTGTACTTTCCCATTCCACCACCACGTTTACTTTTCCTCCTTCCTTTGTCCAGATGTCACCCCAAGCATCCTTCTTGCTGTCACCCTTACTACTTCTGCTGTAGTTTCCCAGCTACCTGGCAACTCTTTAACTGCCACCCAGTGCCTGTCTTACCCCCTCCCTGAAATCAACCTTGCATTCTTCCTTTTTTAACTTCCACCATTTGATCCTTGACTCTTCACTCACTCTCCTTTTCTTGATCTGTAACATCATTCTACAGACCACCATTTTATGCTGCCTAACTATACTTTCCCCTGCCAGCACTTTGCAGTCTTCAGTCTCCTTCAGATTGACCCTCCTGGACAGGATGTAATCTACCTGTGTTCATCTTCCTCCACTCTTGTATGTCACCCTGTGTTCCTCCCTCTTCTTAAAATATTTATTCACCACAGCCATGGCCATCCTTTTCGCAAAATCCACTATCACCTGACCTTTGTGGCAGATAACCGGGGACCTTGCCCCACCGGGATGCCTGGAGAAGGGAAGGACCAGGAGAGGGGCAATATCTTCCCTGGGGTGCAAGACGGCAGCACCCCTGGATAGCATCAGGGCCACGGATAAGGAGCTGGGAAGTTCAACCTTGTGGGGGTCCATGGCCACCGACAGGCGCCACCTGGACAGCTCCAGAGCCTTGGCATACAGCACTTCTACCACACCTGGAAGTGCTGCCAGAAGAGGAGCTAAACTCACAAGCAGCACTTCTGCCACACCCAGAAGTGCCGCCGGATGTTAATTAGGAAGCTCCTGGAGCACTTCCGGGTGCAGTATGAAGGGGCCGCCTCACTCCACTCGGGGAGCCGGAGTCGGGTGGAAAATGACGGAGTTTGCGAGAGAGAAGTGGAGGTGGCAGTGAAGTAAAGGTGAAGAGAAGTAAAAAGGAATGAGCCTTGTGAGTTCATTGTGGCTGTGTGTTGTACAGAACTAAAATAAAAGTGTGTGTTTTGGACATCTGGCTGTCTCGGTATCTGTGTCCGGAGCATCTTTCACACCTTTTTCATTCCTCTTCCTGACACCATACCTACCCATCACCTCCTCATCCCCTCTGTTCCCTTCACCAACATGTCCATTGAAATCCACTCCAATCACCACTTTCTGTCCCTTGGGTACACTTCATCCAACTCACTCCAGAAATCTTTCTCATCCATTGCACACCCAACTTGCAGGGCATATGCACTAATGACATTAATCATCACACCTTCAGTTTCCTATTCATAATCATCACTCTGACCCTCCTTTCACCTCCAAAACACTCTTGACATACTGTTCCTTCAGTATAACCCCTTCTCCATTTCTCCTCCCATCCATACAATGATACAACAATTAGAATCCACCTCCGCTCCACCTGACTTAACTCCACTTCCATTTAGTCTCTTGCGCATACAATATATCAGCCTTCCTTCTCCCCATCACATCAGCTAACTATCTTCCCTTACCAATCATTCTGCCAACATTCAAAGTTCCTACCCTCAGTTCCACTCTTTACCTTCCTCCTCTGCTCCTTCCTCCAGACACATCTCCCCCATCTTCTTCTCCTTCTTCAGCCAATAGTAGCCAAAATTCCACCAATACCCTGTTGGCTAACAGTACTGGTGGCAGCTGTTGTTAACCCAGGCCTCGACTGATCTGGTATGGAAGTCTGTATTGTTGTCCACATATTGATCTGGCATAATTTTGCAGAATTTTTGCCCTTCCTGACGTCACCCTCCCCATTTATCTGGGCTTGAGACTGGCACGAAGAAACACATTGGTTTGTGCATTCCCAGTGGCTGTGTCAAGGTATTAAATAATCTGCATTTGCTATATTATTTATATACTGTATATTATTTTTTGTTCGAAACCACCACTGAAGTGTGAAGAAAGAAGATGATGCAGTGGTCTCCATTGCTCATAACCAAGGAATGAAGTATGGATCCCCAGTGGTCTTGGCCCTCCGATTATCCCTTAGAACCCCAGGAAATGTAAAGGTATTATAAGTCACTCAATGCCCAATTATTAGATGTGTAGGAAAATATTATAGCAGAAAGCGCTGCACAGTCTGGATGGGAAGGCAGCTGTCATCTGTGAGCTCCTAACAGGCTATGCATAGCTAGATGGTTGAATGACAGCAGCCTGCCTGTCTGGAAATTAAGGAGATCTATCCTTTGAAAAGCCTTGGCAGGATTCAAGAAAGAAGGCAAACAGTTTCAGAGAAAAATATAAAAAGGATCCCCACACAGCTGTTAGAACTTGCCTTGGCCTCCGTGATGCTGAAGAGTTGGCTGGAGACTGTCAATATTATAATACTGAAATTATGTTCATGTTACAGGCGAATGGTGCTTTACCGTTTAAATGACCTAATTCTGACTACCATGGCTTTAAATAAACAAAGATGTAATGCTGGTCTGTATTTTGGGGACAAAAGGTTCACAGCATGCTGTTATCTTAAGTAGAAATAACAATTTCAACACCCACAGCTTCTCTGTATACAGGACTCATGAAAACTGTTCTGTCTTGTGGAATGCTGGTCAGACTTACAAGGTGGTGTGGCTTTTGATTGTTGGCTTTTGTGTGTTTCCCTGTATGATGTGATCCATCCACTTAAGATACGCATTTCCTAATTGATAGCATTTTCCTGCAGGGTATTTTGCTTGCTGCTCAAAACCCCTTTTAAATACATCCTTGTTTATGCAGTTGGATCGCTCATAGTTTAAGTGTCCTCCTTCAAGTCATAAAGTAAATGTTCTTCTGATGATTAAACTTCATTTCATGCTTTAAAGTTCAGACCTTTATAAAGCAGACCACATGACCTACATTTTATATAATGCCATTCACAAGACTGTCATCACAAATACAAAACATCCAGTATGACAACACTAACTGGAAAAAAAACTTGAATGGAGAAAAGAAGAAGAGAGGTAACAGAGTGAAAAGTGCACATACCCCACTAGTACTCTTAATATGAATGCATTCAGGCAACATAAACATCTTTTTTTAATGAGAGTACGTTCAGGTTAAATGATTTGTTTTGAATTGCAAACTGAAAAATAAGATATCAGCAGATAGATGCCCTAATTGAAAGAAAATTAAGAATAACTGAAATGCTAAGGAAATTACAGTACCATTTCTGAGGACTTTGCAATAGCAATACATTTAATTGAAATATGCAAAGACAAAGAAAGAAGAGGATACTAAAAAGTGTTTGTAGTTCCTTCAGTGTCTGGTAGATGGCAGCATTCTTTACTTTATCATCCAACTGCCTTTCTTCTGAGCTAGCCAGTCTCATGAAGTTTGGGCAATATTAAATTGGGATAATAACAGTCTTTGGGGAATTAATGGAAAAACTTAACAATTAAAGCAGTCACAGGGCGCAGCAGATTTCACATAGTGCTTAAGTAATTTAGCATTAATTAAAGAATATTTGTTGATTCCTTTGTACTGTTGTGCATCTCAGATATAAAATTTTTAAAAATATCAGCATGACATTCGTAGACAGGTGCTCAGTGTTTAAAACAATTTATGTCTGCCTTTTCCATAAATGCCTGAAACTGCTTTGCCATGTTCTTGTGTGCAACATCTGTCAGTAAA
>JANRMT010027041.1:70263166-70298151 GCA_026402145.1 Polypterus bichir lapradei
ATTATATAATATAACAACATGTGCACTATGAATCAATAGTTAAGTGTTTCCATTATTTTGGTACTGTGTTTCACTTACTGTTATATCCTATAATGTGTTGCACACTAAGGTTCTGCTTTTCATTACTAAACTTGCTTAATCCAGTTCAGAGTTGCTCAGGAACTCCAGCTTCTCCCAGCAATATTGGGCACAAGGCAAAAACGAAACCTTGACATGGAGCTAGAAAAGATCCATCCATTTTCTAAACATCTTAACAGTTCAGTGTCATGGGAAGCACTGGGTGCAATGCGGGAACCTACCTGTGGTGGGTTCATCATAGAGCACACTTAGACACACTGGTTCAACTTGGAGTTGTCTTTTAGTCTAATGTACAGTTTCCTCTATAGTGTTTAAGACAAAGACAATTTTTTTACCCCTCTACTCCACAGTTTGAAATTACAAGTCAAGTCAAGTTGGGGAAGCATGCACTGGTACAGTGCGTTGCCACACCCACTACACGACGAAACAACTCAGGCTCCCGGTTTGCAGACACACGGTCCAGTCCCACCTTTCAGAAATGACCCTCTATCTACCGCAGCCAGGTGTTACGTGGGCGGCACTTTGGCCTGGTCCAGCCACTCAGGTCCCCAACAATGAGGATCTTACGAGCCGGATTACCCTCGGGGAAATGCGTCACATGGCCGTAGTGCCGTAACTTACGCTCCCTCACAATTAAGGTAATGTGCCTCATTCGGGACTCCATGAGCAATTGCTCATTCAACACAAAGTCAAACCAACGGTACCCAAGGATTTTACGGAGAGACATAGTACCGAAGGAGTCCAGTCTTCGTCTCAGGTCACTGGATAGCGTCCATGTCTCGCAACCATATACCAAGACAGGAAGCAATTACACATTGAAATGACACATCACCAAATTCCGACATGATTAAATTGCACATTGCAGACATTCATTTAAGGGTATTTGCATACATTTCAGTCACACCGTGTGGAAATGACAACACTTTTATGGGGTCCTCCCATAATGTTTGGGACATAGAAATGGTAGGTATATTAAAGCAGTCATATTTAGTACTTTATTGCATATATCCCTTGCATGCAATGACTGTTTGAAATCTGTAATGCACAGACATCACCAGGTGCTGAGTATTAACTCTGGTGTTGCTCTACTAAGCCTCTAATTTAGCTATCTTCAACTCCTGGTTGGTTCGGGGGCTTGTCTCCTTAAGTTTTCTCTTCTGTATATAAATTGGATTTAAAGTGAGTGACTGGCTTGGCCATTCAACAATTTTCAATTTCTTAACTTTGATAAACTCCTGTGTTGCCTTAGTAGTATGTTTCATATCATTATATTTTTGTAAGATGAAGCACCATTCAATGCGTTTGGAGGCATTTACTAGATCTTGAGTAGATAAGATGTTTCTGTACACCTCAGAATTCATTCTGCAGCTACTGTCAGCAGTTAAGTCATCAATGAAGATAAATGTGCCATACATGCCCAAACCATATCACCCCCACCAACATGTTATATGTGATATATTTTGGATCTTGGGCAGTTCCTTCTTGTCTCCATACGTAGCTCTTGCCATCACTCTGGTACAGGTTCACCTTTGTATCATCTGTCCACAAGACCTTTTTGCAGAAGTCTGCAGGCTTTTTAAAGTACTTTTTCGCAAACTGTAATCTGGCCCTCCTGTTTTTATTTTTTTGGCTAACTAGTGGTTTGCAGTTTGCAGCGTGGCTTCTGTATTTTTGTTCATGAAGTCTTCTGCAGATAGTTGTCTTTGACACGTACATATCTGCCTCCTGAAGACTTTTTGTAATCAGCCAGGCAGGTATTTGGGGCTTTTTCTTTACCATAGTGAGGATACTTCTGTCATCAATAGTGGAGGTCTTCCTTGGCCTTTACTGAGATCACCAGTGCCTTCCTTCTTCTTAATATTATTCCAGACAGTTGATTTAGGCAACCCTAAGGCTTTACTGATGTCTCAAATGGTTTTATTTGTGTTATTCAGCCTCATAAAGGGTAGAAGTAATCATAGGTATCTTAAGCCTGTACTATTGAAACCATGAAACACAGCTGAGTAATCACAAACACCTGTGACGAAAATTGTCCCAAACATTATGGTTCCCTGAAGTGTGTATGCAAATACCCTTAAATTAAAGTCTGCAATACTTACCTTAAGGTCATTGATAAAGATGACCCAGCAGAATTCATGCACTTAATGTCTTATATGTTTGAAAGTTATTGAAAGGCCAATGAAGATTGAAAGCAGGAACACATCTTCACACAAACACCCTGGTGGAATTATGTTTCTAAAATTTTTCATGGTTCATTGTTTACCACTACACATCTGTGTGCCTATAAGTAATTTGCTTAAGTAATTTGCAAAATTAACTTATACTGTTCTTCACTAGATTTATTTCTTACCATAAACCAACTTTATTTTTCACTCCTCCAAAGGTAACAGCTTAGAGTCTATCACCTACCCACTAGCTTGACAATCAGCTTCTTTTCATGATTTCCACTGTGTCATATCTGAAGCAGCACCTGCTTTTCATCTTTTAAAAACTCACAGCTTCATTCAGACAATGTGTACCACTGCTCCATGCTTCAAAAGTGTAAAGCCCCAAACACATCTGCTGTACCTGTTTGCAAGTCATGAGAATTTTTCATAATGACAACTCGAGAGAGCTTCACTATAAGCAATTTGTGAGTGATTGTGAGTGTCAAGCCCTGCCTTGCATGAGGACATCCTTAAGCTCCTGCTATGACAGCCTGCTTTCAAAATTGAAAATGCAAGGTCACAAGTTTCATGCTTCAAGCTTGTGAAATGAGTTCAGCAAAACATATACAGCAAGCGTCCTGTCGAAAAATAATGACTGCCTGCTTGGAATGGTTAGACAGAGTAATTGAAAGAAATGAAAGGTTGAAATCAAAAAGGTGATCCCCAACAAAAGCTTTCAGTTTCTCTACACGATGCAGTCTGCCCTTGGTGCTCTGGTGTTTGAATCTCTGTGATTAAAATAATTTCATGGGAAAATGTAGCTAAAAAAAACAACGTCAAAAAACTCTGAATTGAGGGTAGATCTCATTTAGTTGCTTTGTATATCAGTATGACGAATGTAACCTTGACGTTCAGAAAGGAAGTAATGCTAACAAAAATCTGAATTCACTATAAATAGTTGACACATGTCACGGTGTGAATTACCATACCATTATATTGAATGCCAGCTTTAGGTTTGTGCGTGAGCTATGACGTGCATGAGCCATGATGCAGAGCTCCACAATGTGAGAGATCTGGCAGTAAATGAACTGTAAAAGAAATCCAGTTCCCAACCTGAGCCAAAAGTGAACAGACATTTTACCTAAATTGTTAACCTTTTACCTCAGTTGCCTAAAACATTTGGTTTCTACATATATTCCACAAGGTCACAGGCTTTGAGTTCACACTTTTGGTACAGCAGGAAGTCTGCTAACTAAACTGACCTCATTTGTCAAGCACAATAGTCAGATTCACAAGTCATGTTCAAGTGGAAATGATACTTCTCTTATACACATGCTAACATCTGCCTTCATGCTGTTATATCAGTGACCATTCACACCTATGCGGTTTCCTGTATTTTCTTTCCACAGACACAAACTGCAGGGAATCTGTAACACACCAGTAAAGTCAATCGCATTCTGTGGTCACCATTCACAACACCATGTAAGAACACACTGAAAAATGTAACATGCTGCCTAAGACAAGTGTGAATGAGCCCTTATGCTTCATCAAGTATAAGTGTGTCTTTGAGAAATGCTGATGCATGTGGAACCTTTAAAGTCTCTGTGATAATAATTGAGAAGCTAACATTGGCTGTCTGAAGTGCTCCTTTCAACAGCATTGAAAATGACCAACTATCTGACTGTTTGATTTTCAGTTAACCTTTTCTCCTTCCCATCATGACCTACAGCATGGAAAATCTGTTTAAGCATTGGGGCACAAGGACACTATGGTTAACATTGCCATCTCACAAGGCTAGAAGAATGAGTTCAAATTCCAGCCTGGTTACTGTCTGTGTGATGTTTGTACAGTATTTTAATTCCACCGCCTGTACGAGTTTTCCTACTCTAATTTTCCTCCCATATTTCAAAAAACTTGCAGGTTAAGTTCTGAACTGGCCTTACTTATAGACTTACAAAATAAGAGTAGGGGAACCATACAAAACCCCTGGTCCTAAAGTCAAAACAGTTTTAAGGTGTTTATTTTTTAGGAAGTGGAAAATCAATAAACAAGTTAAAGCAAAACACTATCAAAAAAGGAGGTTGTTTCTCAAAAGAACAAAAGAACATAAGAAATTTGAGAAATAAGTGGAGACCATTCAGTATATCAAGCCTGTTTGTTTAGCTAATAGCTAAGCTGTCCCAATATCTCATCCAGATTCTTCTTAAAGATTTTCAAGGTTTCTGCTTCAACTGCATGTCTCGTTAGTTTGTTCCAGAGTCCCACAACTCTTTGCATAAAGAAGTACTTCCTGGCTTCACTTTTAAATGCACTTCCCTTAACTTCCACTGAGGTCCTCGAGTACGTGATTCACTCTTAATCTGAAAGAATGTTGCTGGATCTACTTTATAAATGCCTTTGAGGATTTAAAATATCTGGATTAGGTCCCTATGCAGCCTTCTCTGCTTGAGACAGGTTTCTCTTGTGTCTGTCAGAGTTGAACATGTCCTTAAATCCTGGGATTTTCACATTTTATTTATCACTAGCAAAATACCCGCGCTTCGCAGCGGCGAAGTAGTGCCTTAAAATTTTTATTAAGAAGAAAATTTAACCTTTTTAAACTGAGGGAAAATATGCCAATAATTATTTGTTAAGGATCTCTTTGTATACCATGCTGTCAGTTCGGCCCTCCGGTTGTAATATGACCAAGATGTGCGCTGAGCTTACTCTTGAGCATGTAACTTACAGTTGGCCATGTGAACAGTAATCTTGTCTCAAATCTCACAGCTTGGATTGCTGCTGTCATAATCGGTTTGAGTTTCATGGTTTGTTTCAATTACGATAGTATTTGCAGGATTTGTTGTGTTGAAGTGACATTCGGCATCTGTCAAGCATTGTAAGCACACAACCGGTTTCATCAATAAAATCACATCCAGCTTTTGAGAGTTTAAACACTCATAAACATCAAAGTGTCCACTACTGAAATCGTCACCTGTGAATCTAAGATGTTTAAGAGGCATTGGCGGTTGTCGAAAGGTGTAAAATATTTGGCCATTTCGGTACACTTGAAAGCGACAACCGAACAATTCAGCGGCAGCCATCAACTCACATGCAGAACCATAGGTGAAGGGCTTAAGCATTTCACTCTTATAGGGCTCCTGTGTAGTATAATTATCTCCTGTACCGTCATCAGTCCACACCTTGAACCTGTCCCAGTCATTCAATACATAAGACACAATGTTCCTCCGGATATCAAGAGTGAGCCTGATATGGCTGTGCAATATGTAACAAAGAGAATGGAAAAGGTAGGTGCCAACTCCGGGTATGAAAACCACTCGGTAAGTGACAGTTTTTTGATCGATAGTGATCACCTCAATAGACATGGTAATGGGGGTTGGAATGATAAATGAAATGGGTACCTGAGCAATGTAAAGCAAGTCTAAAATACCTATACAATAACTATAATTGTAATAAACAAACAATAAAACAGCGGAGAAGCCGTGGATTAAACAAAAAGGCTGTAGTTATCAGTAGGGAGACGTGAAGGAAGGGAATGTAGAGACTGGAGCGACGGACGGCCTTATATAGGCAGGCAGCCAACAACGTGGGAGGCGTTGGGATGGGGGACCCAACGCCACCTCACACAGTGACTGAGCTGCAGGCTATGGACGTATATATGTACGTAAGTAGGATTCAGTTAGCGTTGGGAACCCATGTACCAAATTTCTTGAAGATGGGCCCATAAGTAACAAAGACTGTTGAAAAGTTCAATATGGTGGCCGACAGTGGCATCATACCACCGAAATAAGTACGTACATTGGTTTCGGTTAGCTCAGGGAAGCCACCTACCAAATTTCGTGAAGATGGGGCCGTAAATAAGAAAGTTCAACATGGCGGACGTTGTTGGCCGTTATGACCGTTACGCGTAGAATTTCTAAATGAAACCTACTAAACTTTTGTAAGTAAGCTGTAAGGAATGAGCCTGCCAAATTTCAGCCTTCTACCTGCACGGGAACATTGAGAATTAGTGACGTTGGAAAGTTCAATATGGCGGCCAACAGTGGTGTCATACCAATGAAATAAGTACGTACATCGGTTTCCGTTAAAAGTTTAATATGGCGGCCGACAGTGACATCATACCACCGAAATAAGTACCAAATTTCAGCCTTCTACCTACATGGGAAGTTGGAGAATTAGTGACGTTGGAAAGTTCAATATGGTGGCTGACAGTGGCGTCATACCACCGAAATAAGTATGTACATTGGTTTCGGTTAGCGCAGGGAAGCCGCCTACCAAATTTCGTGGAGATGGGGCCATGAATAAGAAAGTTCAATATGGTGGACGTCGTTGACCGTTATGACCATTACGCGTAGAATTTCGAAATGAAACCTGCTTAACTTTTGTAAGTAAGCTGTAAGGAATGGGCCTTCCAAATTTCAGCCTTCTACCTACACGGGAAGTTGCAGATTTTGTGACGTTTGGAAAATTCAATGTGGCGGCCGACAGTGGCGTCATACCACTGAAATAAGTACGTGCATCGGTTTTGGTTAGCGCAGGGAAGCCACCTACCAAATTTCGTGAAGACGGGGTCATTCTTCTACCTACACGGGAAGCTGGAAAATTGGTGACGTTGGAAAGTTCAATATGGCGGCCGACAGTGGCGTCATACCATCGAAATAAGTAAGTACATCGGTTTCGGTTAGCACAGGGAAGCCGCCTACCAAATTTTGTGAAGATGGGGCCATAAATAAGAAAGTTCAACATGGCGGACGTTGTCGAACTTTATCGACCGTTATGACCGTTACGTGTAAAATTTCGAAATGAAACCTGCTTAACTTTTGTAAGTAAGCTGTAAGGAATGAGCCTGCCAAATTTCAGCCTTCTACCTACACGGGAAGTTGGAGAATTAGTGATGAGTCAGTCAGTCAGTGAGTGAGTGAGTGAGTGAGTGAGTGAGTGAGTGAGTGAGTGAGTGAGTGAGTGAGTGAGTGAGTGAGTGAGGGCTTTGCCTTTTATTAGTATAGATAATAGATTTAATTTGGCCTTTTTGACACTTACCAACAGAAAAAGACCTTTTAATGTCATGGTGAAAACAGATCTCTGCAAAGTGGTCTAAATTAGTTTAAAAAAACATGATTACATCTTGCCTGAAGAAGGGGCCTGAGTTGCCTCGAAAGCTTGCATATTGTAATCTTTTTAGTTAGCCAATAAAAGGTGTCATTTTGCTTGGCTCTTCTCTACATTTAAAAAAACATAAAACACAAAATAATTGTTTGCATAAGTATTCATTAATATAACATACTTGAGTCACCACTGATGCAGCCAGTTGGTTTTACAAATCACATAATTAGTTCAATGGAGACCACCAGTATGTAGTCAAGGGGTTTCAGTTAAGTGCAGTATAAATGCACCTTATCTGGAAAAGCCAACTTGTGATGAGTCAGTATAGTAGCCAAACCTACATAATGAAGATAAAAGAAAACTCAAAGCAACTCTTTGAAAAGATGACTGAAAAACGCAAGTCAGGGGACGGAGACAAGAAAAAGTCATTAAATATCCCTAGGTGTTAAGTTAACTTAATCATTAAGTGGTGGAAAGAGTATGGCACAGCTGTATATCTGCCTAGAAGAGGCCATCCACAAAAACTGAGTTATCATGGAAGAAAACGACTAGTGAGGGAGGTTGAAATGACACAAAAAAATGTATGATGAGCCTGAAGGAATTCTAAGCTGCAGTGGCTGAAGTTGGACAGGCTGTGTATATGACAACTGTTGCCCAAGAAAACTAAATGGTTCACTATGAAATATTGAAGGTGCATATTACTGAATACAACCGACTAGAGAGGAAGTCCTATGTTTCTAAAATTTTAAATGAAGATAATGGAAATCCAACAGTTTTATTTTCTACCATCTATCATCTCCTAACCCCAACTCAATCAGCGGATTGCGTCCTGCAACCCTCAAGCGAAACATGCAAAGCTTTTGTAGCATTCTTTAATCACAAAGTAAACAATATTAGATGTAATATAATACATCCCTCAAAGGCCAATACTGTTGACCCTTATCAAGCTCACCATACTGAACTAAATTCCTTCACTAGAATGGTTTTACCTGAACTTCATAGAAAATTACTGAAAACCTTCCATTTGTACCCTTGACCCAGTGCCAAAATGCTTTTTTAAAGATGTTTCTGATGTGTTCATTGAGAGTGAAATTTATATAGTTACCGCCTCATTAGATACCGGGGTCTTCCCAGATTCTCTAAAGACAGCAGCTCAAGAAATATAATCTTGACGCCTCTGTCTTTAACAACTTTTGACCTATTTCTTACCTGCCTTTTCTAAGTACAATTGTAGAAAAAGTAGTTTATAATCAGTTTAATAATTGCTTGAATAAAACACGCCATTCTTGATAAATTTGAGAAAGGTTTTAGAGCAAATCACAGTACAAAAATTGCATTATTTAAAGTAGTTAATGACCTGCAGCATTCAACACCATAGACCACAGCATTCTTATTAATTGTCGTAGCCAATGGGTGGGTCTCTCTGGTAATGTCCTCAATTGGTTTCAATCTTATTTAACACACAGGAAATGTTTTTGTTAGTTATGGTGGTTGTAGCTCAAGGATCCACGCATGCATGGGAGTCAGCAGCAGGGTCTAGTTATTGTTGAAGCACCGCATGGGACTGATTATGTGCACTAATACCTTCTCTCATTCCTTGCAGGAACACTTAAGAACTTCACTTCCTGTTTCAGCATAAGACCGCCCCTGGGATGACGTTACTTCCCCTTGACAACCCGCCTCTTCCTCCCTCTCCACCATATAAACCTGATGATCCACCTGGCCTTCAGTCTGTTACATGGCTCGATTCAAAGAGACTACTCTCGTTTCTAACCTACAGTTATTTTGCCTTACAGAGAACCAGACAATATACGGGGCGGATCCCCCCAAACCTTTATCTTGTTCCCTTTGTTTTCTTACAATGGATAACCACAAAGATCTACTCAGGACCCACTATTATTTTCAATTTACACACTCCCATTAGGCCAGATTATCTCTAAACACAAGGTGAGTTACCACAGTTATGTAGACGACACACAGATTTACTTATCTATAGCACCCGATAACCCTAACCGTCTGTGCTCTCTGATCCAATGTCTGTTTTGCATTTCTGATTAGTCAGTCAGTCAGTCAGTCATTCTCCAACCCGCTGTATCCTAACACAGGGTCACAGGGGTCTGCTGGAGCCAATCCCAGCAAGCACAGGGCAAAAGGAAAGAACAAATCACCAGGCAGGGCGCCAGCCCACCACAGTATTTTTGAATAGTTGAATAGTAATTTTCTCATGCTAAATAAGGAAAAAACTGAAATTTTAGTTGTTGGAAAACATGAAAATAGTGAAGATCTTAGAAATAAATTTGACCCCTTGGTAGTCAAAGACAAGGCAGAAGTTAAGAACTTCAGTGTGATAATGGACATTAAACTTTAAATCACACATTAAATATATTACTAGGACTGCATTTTTTCATTTTAGAAATATTGCAAAAATTAGACCAAAATAACTCATGTTTTTGTTTTTAGTTGACTATATTACTATAATGCTCTCCTAACAGGACTCCCTAAGAAAGACCTTAACTGGTTGCAGTCAGTTCAAAATGTAGCAGCAAGAATCTTAACCAGCAAAAGAAAATCTGAGCACATCATACCAGTTTTAACATTGTTACATTGGTTACCCCCGTCCTTTAGAATAGATTTTAAAATACTGCCAATGGTATCCAAATCTTCCTCCCTCGTATATTTTGGAGTGCCTATCCTCTTACATTCCCAGTTGTGACCTCAGATCGTCTAACATTGGTTTAGTTATTATACCAAGAGCTAAGCATAAAAGAAGTGGTGATTCGTCCTTTGCTGTTATGTACCAAAAATTGCAAATACTTTACTAATGGAGATATGCCAGGTAATACACTTTATCAATTTAAAAAACTATTAAAAACCCCTTTTCAGTTTGGCTTTTTCTTAATTGCATTTCTGTTCTACTTCTAATAAGTTACATATGCATTGTAATATTATATACTTCATGGATGTTCTGTTTTCTTTTTCGGCCTCTCTGTGGTGGAGCTGCTGCCACCACGTATGCCATCACCACCTTATTAAAGTACCGTCCAGCTGCTTGTGATGATGGAATGAAAGCAGATACTCTTAACTGTCTGCAAGACCACTGCATCTAATTGTCTAAAAAGATTAAAAATAGTAAGACTGATTTAGCACAATTATGTTAGGAAGAATGCCCAGTGGGGTCTGGGCCGTCTTTTAGGCAGGAACCCCTGCAGATTTTTTTTTTTCTCCATCTCACTCCTGGAGTTTTTTTTTTTGTTTTTTTTCTCCTCCCTGGCCATCTGACCATAGGATCGGCCTTATCTTAATGGCTCTAAAAAATGTATCTTCATAAACTATTTTTTAAATACTATATTATTTATTTAGTTATATTTAACTATTTATGAGGGGCAGACAGAAACTTCCTGGAATTGTAATATAGTGGGAGAGTGGGAGATCAGATTACACACACATTGTTGTTGAGGGGAGCACAGCACGTCTGTAGACGAGTTACAATAGATCTGGATTGTATTTGTATTTTAATTACCATTTAAGTTAGATGTGTGCATAGTCATTCGGTGTAATATCGCAGTTCATGTGCAAACTGGTGCAAATTCATGTACACATTTTCTCATGTTACTCTTCTTTTATATTGTGTAAAGCACTTTGAACTATATTTCTTGTATGAAAACGTGCTACAGAAATAAAAATGTAGTGAGCAAGGAACTTGCATCTTGGGAGAAGATTTGTTTTCAAGCAAGACAATGACCTCAAGTATAAACCAAAGTTAAACAAGAATGGCACAAAAAAAACAATGTTAATGTCCTGGAGTGGCCAAGTCAGAGTATATATCACAATCCTATCGAGAATTTGTGGCTGGACTTGAAAAAGGCTGTTCACTCAAGATCCCCATACAACATGTCAGAGCTTGAGTAGTTTTGCAAAGAGGAATTGGGAAAATGGCAGTGTCCAGATGTGTAAAGCAAACATAAACCTGTGCACATAGACGCAAGGCAGTCATACCTGCTAAAGGTGTTACTTGAAGGGAGCAAATACATATGTGACCAATTATTTTTTGTTTTATATTTGTAATTAATTGAGACCACTTTGTATTAATCTGTTTTTACTTTGACATAGTAGTTTGCTCTGTTAATATTTGTTAAAAAAGCCAAATTAATTCCAAAGAGATTCAATGTTGTATAATAATAAAATATGAAAACTTCCAAAGAGGTACTTTTTATAAGCACTATAACTGACAAATAATATTAACACTAATTTATACTAAATATTAATTAAGAACTATATAAAACAAAAATGTAAACAACAGCAAAATTCCCAAAATAATATTTAAAAAAATAAAAGAAAGTTTAAATTAAAAGAAAAAATATTTCAGCCAAGCATGAAACCCTATTTTTTGCCTTATATTAGCTCCAAACCTCTGGCTTTGAAAAGTGTCAGACCCTCCATTTGCATTTCTAAAGGGTGTTGACTCCATTCAAAGCTGCCCTGGCTTGATGATCCACCGAAATGCTGCTTATCAATGAATTAATAGCCCCTGTAAACATGATTAATCACAAAAATGTAATAAAACCAAACCAAAAATAACTTTCAATATTTTTTTACGGCAACTGTTTAAAAAGTTACATTTGTAGAGCAGTTGAAGTTGGGAGGGATTAAATATTTATTGTAAGCAAAGTTAAACTCCGAAATAATTAATAAACCTTATGTTCATGCGTACTGAATATAAATATTTTATCATATGATCCTGACCAAGGGGCTCAATTTAGGGTTACAGCTGAACAGAGCCTAATGGCCGTCTGCTCTCCTATGCACCACAGCGATGAAGAACTAACAGGGTCATCTCTGAGGCCATTTTCTCTCTTTGAAAAGTTCTTCCTTGTAGGAATACTTACTGTATCCACTTGATCATTAGGTGATCAAGCATGCTGTGCTGCCATGTGAGAAAAACAACTTGATTTGTTTTTAGCTTTCTCTTGTCCTGATGAATTCAACAAAAACACTCTTGTTCTTTGCTTACATACATTCGAGGAAAATTAGAATGGCACAACCATTTATGACACTAGTAAGCCAAAGTCTATGATTAGGGCGCGGGAGTGCATGAACCTACAATCATTTAAGAGTTTTACACACTCTGGAAAACCAATTAGATCCTAGAAAATGTTTCACTGATATCTCACTTAAATTATGTTAATTTTAAAGTAATTATAAAACATTTACATCTTAGCTCCCAACTTATTTTGTCCTCAACTGTCCTTTTAATGCATGTCTAAATTATATTTAACCCAAATCTAATTATAATTATTGTCAGAATAGTGCTAAATAATACATATTAGTGTTTTAAATGCTTTTCTATTCTAGCAAATACAATTGTAAATTATTTAATCCTGCCATTCTTGTTCTGTTTCTTCTTTAATTCTTTTTTCACTAAATTCTATACCATCATTACAGTCAGACATGACTATTCTTCTGGTGTTTCTACATCTAGGGCCGGTGTGTGAAATAATGCTGACTGAGGCAAACTATGTTTATGCTGCCTCCATCCTTAAGTAGGCATGAGACGATACACTAAATCCACATATCCTTCCATATAAAAGCGGTCGGGATTGTCCTTCCTTCTCGTGAGTGCTACGCAGGCGCGGAGTTTCACACACGCCCCGTCCATTTTGCAATGCACGATGGGATTTGTAGTTTCGTTTTTCCAGGTAAAAAATGATTTTCTACTCCAGACTGTCCCGTGAGTGGAAAGCGTAGCGGTATTCCGCTTATCACAGACTTACTACTTGCAGCTTGCGGTACGAAGCGACATGATGTGAGCAGAGTTCTGGTGCTCCCATTGTTCCCTTGCTTTTGTGCGCGATGCGCTGGAAAAATAGACAAAATTATGTCTCTGGAAATAATTAATGTTGATGGAGTACAAATGCCTCACCGCGTAGTAAATATCAGAGGGGTTCAAAAGGGCGACCTCAATATAGAAAAAAAGTTTAAATTTCATCACAAAAATAACAGAAACTACGAGTATTAAAGTAATACCGCTCAAATGCAATATAACCAAATTAATGAGTTTGTATAAAATATCAAATTGATCTACATATTGAATTGCCTTAAGAAGTGGTCAACTTAAAAGTCGGTCGCCTTAAAAGGCGGGTCAGCCTAGTAATACATATTATGATACAGAGTTCACAACACATTACACCAATGACACATTGTATCCTTGTAACAGAGAATAAAATAAATAATATACTGTATATTTTTTGGAAAAAATGAAAAATATTAGCTTTAAAATAATAAAATAGGCAAATTATTGAAGCAGCCAGAAGACAGAAGTATTTATTTATCACATTGGAGCCAAATACCTGCAATATTACTACAGGGGTATAGCGCTTAGACACAAAGTGGAGCCAGCCATGTGATTGACAGCAAACTCTCTAGAATAACCCCATTTGTTCCAGAGTTTTCTAGGGATGGCTGTTCAGGGGCTGGAACCTTCAGACCTTGGGTATTAAAACAGGCAAAAGAGGTCTCAACAGATTGCAACTGCGGCCCACAATACTTAAGGCATCAGTCACATAATGCCCACAACATCATAAATACATAAGGATTTTTTGAATTGAAGACGGGACTCTTGACTGATTAATGACAGTGAGGGGCAGATCTTGAAGTCAAAACATCAATCCCATAAGTCTTTGGGTTTACTGTTTATGTGCCCGCTGATAATTCCAGAAGTATTTATTTAACAATAGTTTATGAAAAAAAGTATTAGTTTTACATGTTATGAGCCAGTGTCTGGATAACAGACATTTGGGCTACTAAACATAAGTAACATACAGTAAGTGTGAAACATTTTTCCATGGGTGCTTTTTAAATTGTTTGCTGATGTGCTGCACTTGCCATAATTGAGTTCTGCAATGAGATAAACTTTTTTCTCACCATGCTGCATAAAAACATATGATTAATGATTAACCACCACTGCAAAGCACATTAATGGAGTATCCCTTTAAGAAGAGGTGCAAATAATGGTGCTAAAATCTAATATATCCCTAAGAACACATGAAATCTATGAGAAAACTGAAAAAGGTTACACTCCTGCAGTGGCATTAGTTAGTGTTAACTATGTTCTTCTGCTCCCTTTAGTGCTCTTGTTTTAGTTTTTATGAGTTTTGTGATCCTGCTCATTATTTCATTTATTTTTGTATTTCTTTTCTTTTTTAAGTTTTTGGCTTTGTATTTGGATTCTGGGTATAAATTACAGCTTTCATTTATTCCACTATTTTTGATGTATACTTTTTGGACATAGTTTTGTACTTTTATTTTTTCTAGGTTTTTAATATTTTGACTCTTAATTTTGATTATTTTTTTTCTTTATTTGCTTAATACATTAAAAACTAATAAGTTTAATTTTGTGATTATGGTTTTTGATGGTTTTCCTTCCCCTTTTGAAACTCATTCTGGCATAAGTCACAGTGTAATGCAGTTTTGTAATGGTAGTTAATAGGGTCTGTCCGTGACTTAAGCCAAGGGTGATCAGCGGCAGTCCTACAGGGCCACTGTGGCTGCAGGTTTTTGCTTAGAATACAATCCTTTCCAATAACAGGTCTTATTTAATATCATGACTTGTTAGTGTTTTAACTCTGCAATGTCTGCTCATCTGCGGTGGGCTGGCGCCTTGCCCGGGGTTTGTTTCCTGCCTTACGCCCTGTGTTGGCTGGGATTGGCTCCAGTACACCCCGTGACCCTGTAGTTAAGATATAGCGGGTTGGATAATGGATGGATGGATGGATGTCTGCTCATTCTTAAATTGTAGATATTGATGTGGACCCTAAAGTACTTATAGAAACGCACCACTTCTACATCCACTCCTTGAATTGGGACTGGACATAGAGGCTTTTTGGTGCTGTGAAAGTCAATAAACAATTCTGTTTTTAATTCAGTTTACACCAAGAAACAAAGTTGTCCACCTGACTAGTATACTCTGTCTCATTCCCTTTATCAATACACCCCATAAGTTTAGAGCGTTTCTGCAAGTGACATGACCTGGTGTGATATTTACAGTTGGAGGTATACAGATTGAAGAGAAAAGGAGACAGGACTGTTCCTTGTTGTGCTGAAGTGTTCAAACTTCAAACTGTAGTCTGCCCAACATACAGTATCTCTAAGCTTACCTCTTATGACTGGATATTATTGAAGGCACTGGAGAAATCAAAACATAATCCTTACAGTGCTGTTATCTTTGTTCAGGGAGAATAAGTTTTATACAGCAGATAGATAATTGCATCCTCTAATTCTTGTGCAATAGTCAAACTGTAGTGGGTCCAGATGGTCTACCAGAAGAGAACATATAGTCTGGGACCAGCCTCTCTAAGGTAATCATGATGTGAGACGTAAGTGTCACTTGTCTGTATTCATTAGGTGGAGCAGAAACAATGCAGGATGTTTTCTACAGCAGCAGCACTTTTTGGAGCCTTAACGAAAGACTGAACAGGTGACAGAGGACACCACAAACTTGTTCAGCATGGGCCTTAAGAACTCAAGGACTGACTCCATTTGGTCCTGTGGTTTTACCTGTGAGTAGTATCTTCAGTTGTCTCCTTACCTGGTCTTCAGTTATGGAAAGCCCACATTAATGGTCAGAGGTGGACTCATCACTGGCCATTCCAGTTAACATGGTAAGAGTTGTTGATGTAGTAGGTATGGTGTGAGGAGAATGGTGATTGGAAGAAGGTGGCAGTGGTGGGGAATATTTATTAAAAACTTGTTCCAGGGCATTGGCTTTGTCCACATCATTTCTAGCATCCAAGCCTTGGATTGACTGAGTCCAGAAATTATGCCCTATCCTTATCAGACATCTTTAATGTTATTCTGAGTCAGTTTGTTTTCTATTTTAGCTTTGTAAGCTGTCTTTCCTTCATTCAATTGTTGTCTTAATACTCGCTATGCGTCCTTCAAAGACTCCTTATCACCAGATTTGAATGCTCTCTATTTCTCATTCAGGATACCTTTCAGCTCCTTAGTAATCGAGGGCTTGATGTTTGGAAAGGAATGTACTGCCTTTGAGGGTACCACAGTGTCAACACAAAAATTAATATAGTCTGTGATGCAGTCCCTCAATATCACCCCCATGTGACTTGCACATCACTTGCCAGTCTGTCATTTGGGAGAAGTCATCAAAAGCAATTTTAGCCTCCAGGCTCAACTTCCTCACTAACCTGGTGTTAACAGGTTGCTTTCTAAAAACAGGATTTTAACTTGGAATAAGCTGAACCAGATCATGGTCAGATCTGCCCAAAGGAATCAGTCGTGTACATATAAAGGCATCTTTAAAATCTGAATAGAGCGGGCCCATCTTGCTATTTCCCTGAGTGGAAAAAGACACAAACTGATGGAAAATTATATATTATTGCTGCAGTGTCAGAATGAGTCATCATTAAAGTGTTGATGACAGAATTAATCATTTTTGTTGATGAGTTCCCATTTGCAGAGGGAGGAATATAAACATTAATAAGGATGATGTAATTTTTCTCTCTGGGCAAATAATGTGGACAAATTCCAACAGCCAGAATTTCAATGTCTGAATTACAAACTGGGATTGTTTAATACACCCACTTTTATTATCACAGTGTCTCTTATATTTCCAGGTGTTGCAGGCATAAGGTAGCCTTCAGGTCCTTTTCGCGACTACATCCAGGTTTGAGGCCCCTTTGAAATGATTCAAGTCAAGCCAGATGATTTTTTTGTGGCTACTATCAGTGACAAGCCAGAAGCCAGATCAAAACTAATTTTAATCAAGACTAATAAAGCAAGTTTAGAAACAGAAAGAAAAAGAGTCAGTAATACAAAGCTTCTGTAAAAGGCTACTGTTTGCACAGCACCCATAAGTAAGTAAACATAAGGGTTTCCAGAGCATCTGAAATTAGGATTCTCTCTTTCAACTCACGTAACTATTTTCTCTGACTGACTTACAGATTTATTTGGTGAAAATATTTTTCTGGCTTTAGACTTTGCCTTTTGGATTAGTGCTCTCATTTTTAGTATGATTGGTTGGCTGTCTTTTTGGTATTGACTTCTGCCTGTCCTTGACCACATCTTTTCTACCAATGCCATTCTCATATTTTCTTTGTCTCACCTTGAGCCAGTACACTGAGTAAGTGCAAGACATCTTTAAGGGCCAACAGGTTCATCACCGTTTGCCAACATGCTACTCCCAGCTGAATATTCTTGGAACCTATTCAGCATGCTTTAGGGTCATATCCTTAATTAATAATCTGGGGTGGGCACAATTGTTAGCTTAACTGATATTCCTCTTCCACAGGAGCTGCCAGTCACCCCATGTACACAATAGATGTACAAGTAGGTTAATTAATTTACATTCCATCTCTGGCAATACAAGTAAAATTGCACACTACATGCTTAAATTGGTCTGGCCACAACTATGAAAGTGTTTTAGTATGTTCATGTGAAATGCATTTCCTTAATAATAAAATAAGAATAATTCATTACATTTATATAGCGCTTTTCTCAGTACTCAAAGCGCTATCCACACAGGGAGGAACCAGGAATCGAACCCACAATCTTCCACAGTCTCCTTACTGCAGAGCAGCAGCACTACCACTGTGCATCCTTCATCCAGTCTGGTAAGTCCATTGTTTAGAGTTTGTGAATTGTAAACAGAAATGGAGGTTTTGAAAACTTTTTGGGCTCCATTTTCCCTAGCTGACCGCATGGCATGAATTAAAAGGGAGATTGTCGCTTTATCAAGAATTACCACCAAATTACTAATGACTTCTCTGCTTGCATACATAGTATGAATTCTCAAGTATGAAATTGTTCTTCTTTCATTGTTCCACCTTAGTCGCCAGTGTGATACACAGTTATTTTGATCCATGCCTTTCAAGTTCATGGTAGTATGGAACTTGGGACTATCCTGTTAGGAATGGCCACAAAGCAGAAACCAACCCTTGACAGGCTGTGAGTTCATCAAAATTTTCCACTGTATATGAATAATAAATTAAAAGTTCCCACCTGAAACTTTCAATTTATGTAGAAGATATTTAATTTAAATATCTTTTAATCCAGCCTAAAACACAATTAATTTTAAATGTGGTGCTTATAGCCCTTTGAGCATTCTTTAGTCATACCACTTCATCATAATTACTTGACATGTCCTACTGGACTTTTATAAGGTTTGGAGTTTCAGCAGCCAATCCAGTCACATGTGCTCTATTCATATATTTAGATGACAGAGGCTTTATAGCTTTTATTGTGTTCATTCAAACATTCATGACCTTGATGTAGAGCGAATCTATTCTTTCTTCACACCTTCCATTGACATTAAGTGAATAACAGTGTCCTACTTTTTCCTACACTAATGTCAAGGTCTTTTTTTAATTGACACTTTCTGAAGGAATGTCAGGCAGCCAAGAGGTTTCCAGGACAATGAAACTACCATTTTGACACAAATCAGCCTAAAGTGTTGCTAAAGAGAAAGAAAGAGAGAATCACAGAGAGAGTCTGCAGTAGGAGTGCAGGAGCCACTACAGGACAGCATCCCAGAGTTAGAGACATGGGCACCAGTGTAAAAGAAAACCAACTGGGATTAAACGTGCTGTTACCACAGCACATTCAGTCTAACAGGTACTTGAAAATATCTCTGAAGTGAGAATGGGGCCACAGATAGATAAAAAGATGTATCAAGATTTTCTGATCAACAGATGGCAGCACATGACAACCAATCGGCATCAAGTTGCTAATTCTAGAGATAATCCAGGAAGGACTGGCAGGGGCCAGTGTTCTCCTAGCCATCCATCTACTAAGGGACATCATAGGACTCTCTCTTGAAGGGAATGGGCTGTTGAAAGACTAGCTTGTTGTTCTGTGCCTTTACTGATAACTGAATGCATTGGTACACCGAGACATCAATAACAATTAGAGGAAGGGTTAAACTGGTGTCCTTGCAGGAGATGTAGGGATACCTCAACCCCAGTAGTAGTTCTGGCCTGACAAGACCTTGATGTGAGCTTTAAAGAGACCTGATGTCAGACCTTAAGTTGGGACGAGAGATGGGGTAAATGCTCAGCTGGTGAGATGAAGAGGCCAGGTTCTAGAGATAGAAAGATTGAAAACTTGTTGCTGTTCTGATCATGTGATAGGCTCAGAAAGGATGTCAAGTTTTTGTTTTCATCTCTTTAATTGCATTTTTTCCTTTATTTATTTCTCCCTGTGTGATTTATGTCTGATTAATGTGCTACTTTTTTATAGGTTTTCCCTCCTTGAAGTCACTGTAGCTATGTGGGCTACCACAAGAGCTTCTGCCTCCAACCATAACATTCACTGTTAAGCTTAGAATTATGAAATGGTCACTTATGAGATACTGTGACAGATGCATTTTGATGTAATCTTTGCTGTGATTCTACACCAGTGTTTGAGAGTTCTAGTAATTCAGAATGATCCATATAGAGGACTTTTATTTTGTGAGATGTTAAGGAGTATTAAAAACCCACAGCTATACACATTTCATACATGGGACCACTGGGAAACTGAGTTGTTTTGCAGCTTATCTATCCATCCATGAATGAACCCATCTCCTTATCACTGTTCTTGTTGTTTTTATCAACACTCTCTATCCTACCACATCCTAAATAAATGTGTATTAGCTTAATGAGCATCTCTAAAATGGCATGGGTGCAGAAACCATATGTTATATGAAATGTCCCATTGCGCTAGTATTTCTTTGCAGCTGGAACTACTAGGACTGTCTCCACTTCTCAGAGACCCTAGTGATAAGAGTTTCTGAACTCAACATAGACATCAGTAATACAGCTTATTCATTATACGTAAGTGTGGCATGATTTTTGTATAGAAATGGGCAACAAATAAATGTGAAATAAATAGCTGCTAAAAACAATTATATTCTTGTATGTATCTTGTATCTATGGTTATTGTTTATTTTTATCTAAATGTCAATGTCATCATCACTATACCTTTTCAGACTGGATTTTCACTCTGGGCACTGCAACTTTGTGCTTGTTTTTCATTTCCATGACCATATTGTTTTTAGTAATGACATGCTTTGCGATCCATGTTATCGTGGATGTTGTGAAGTGTGACATCATTGCACAAGTGCATGTGACATCAGGATAACTTGACCATTCAAGATTTTGGATATTGCATGACACTTTCTACACTTTATTTTTAAGAGATTTTGGTTAGGAATGTACAATTCTAGTTCCTATTTGACAATAAAAGTTTTGAAATAAGTTTTGGGGTAAAAATTGACAATACTTTTTATTTCCTTAGCCTGTTCCTCTGATTGGATGTTTTTCTGCTGCCTTTCTGTTGCTCATCTGGTCAAACAATTCTTTTAAAAAAAAATGGACCATAAAGACCTTTACTTTTTATTTTGTATAGGTGATTGTAACAAGATGGATGTCTAATTGATTCAAAAAGAATGAACAGAAAGCATAACTGTAAGAGCAAGAAAGATGCATTATTGAATTTTTAAAAAAGTGTGGATTTTATCAGATGGCATGTGGGCTTCTTTACGATAATTTATGAAAATAAAAAAAAAAATCAAATCAAGTCTGTAGGTCCCTTCTAAATTTTGAAGTTCTCTTATGTGTGTGTGTATGTGTTTTTTTGTGACAGAGATTCATTTTTTGACATTTATTTGTAATCTAGACTTGTTCAGTTATTAAGAATTATGTTGTATCATTTCTCTCAGGACACCATCAATTTGTGTTGAGTGTGCACAATTAATGTCATCAGAGGACCACTATAAAGATTGGTACATTAGATGTGTCAGCGTCCAGGTTTGCAGATAACTAAACAAAGACCCCTTGTGTGTGTGTGTGTGTGTGTGTGTGTGTGTGTGTGTAGGGTAGTGCTTTTTACATTTCCTGGTCCCTGATTTTTGGTTTCTGTTTCTTACTTGGATTTTTGGCTTACAATTTTTGTTTAGACAAAAGGCTGGCTTGATTCTTGGTTATGACTTTTGGCTCATTTAACATTTCCTTTCCTGGTAACTTCAGTTCAATCTGTTTGACTTTGCTAGAAAAAAAAGAGAAAAAAATTAGAGCTTTTAAAGTTCCTCGATTAATGTGTGTGTCTCAGTGGGCATAAAGATCATCAACATGTTTAGCAAAGTGAAGGAAGCTTGGGTCAACAAAGAACAGTGATCAAGTGTTTCTCCATTTTATTAGACAGAAAAACTGTAAACAATTTTTCCAAAAACTGATTGGTGATGCTGCCTCACATGTTTGAATACTGGATACTGTTATTGTAAAACTCTCCATTTAATTCAAATTTTACCTTAACTATGGATTTGAGGTTATTTGTTGATCTATACTGGCCCAGTATGAGCCCTAATATGCCCAGTGATGTAGTGGCCTTCCATTTGGGGGGGGGGCGCCTGCAATGTTCTTAGTGCTGGTTTATAAGCTTTAGCTCTGTGATGCTGCAATTAATAAGAGGATTAAAAAAGGATGAATAAACTGATCACCTGAAATCATGAAAGGATTCTTTATGATGCCTTATTTTAAATTAAAACTGTGCTCATCAACATGCCATAACTTTACCTGCCATTCTGCCATTACATGCAGTCTCCATTTTATAATAATCCTCCATATTAATAGCAAACTGATCAATTACATGCAAGGCTTATTTAATCTAGGTGACTGATTCCTCAGCTAGGTAATAAATACAATTTTATTACTGAACATAACTCAAAAGAAGCCTGTCAATCACAAACATTGAAAATCAGAGATTACATGTCAAAGCCACTTGGATAAGACCCAAGCTGATGGGTGTTACAGAGGCCAGTGCTGCTCACAGCATGAAGTACTACTACTGTATTAGTTTCTTGACAGCTGATTTATTCATTATGAAATGTTAACTACTCAGAAGTCCTAACCTGGATTAAGTGAGGTCAATGATAATCAATGTATGGGTGAAATTTTAGATATAAGATGAAGTCTGCAACAGGCAACTAGAATGAGTAGGCAGAGCCCTGCCAAGGATGCTTGAAGGACATGGTTGGCATCACAAAACCCTTTTTGTAACAGTTTTGGCTTCTAAAGTTTTATAGACACACAATTAAGACAAAATGTGACATTGACAAGCCATATGTGCCATTTGGTATTTATTGATGAGTGTGGGTGCAATGATGTCTCACCTCAAATAATCATGTAGAGTGGCAGATTTGTTTGAAATTAAATCTGTGAAATATTAGTAGTCAAGTGTACAGAGTATACAGAAATTCTTACTTGCATGCCCAACTAACAACCAACACTTCGCCATGCATTTGTAGTTCACTGTAATGACAGAGTCATTTTCCCCAAAAATAGCAAACAACTTTCTATCAGTCTGAATTTCTTCTTACTTCAGCCCAGATGCTTTTTTCATTCTTTGTCATAAGAATTTTTACATTTTTATTGAATTTCCTCATTAAGTCAAAATTTAGAAGCCTACTTCGCCTGGAAAGCTCACACTCTTGTGGTTAGTTCATTTATCCATTTTTTTTATAACAAATGTTTCCATCATAGACTTGTAGACAGCCAGAGCCAACCTCAGGTGCCTTGGTCCTAAAGTAGGACTGATTCCTGAATGGAAGGTCAAGCTCCTGACAGTCTGTGACAAGGCTCATTATGTTAACATCTTTCACTGGTTCCCATCTTTTATTCCTCACCTCCAAAAGCTTGATAATGTGTAATGAACAGTATATGGGTATTATTGGATTAAAGCACTTTGATTTTAAAAGGAATTACTGGATATTAATTTCAACCATTTATAATGGATTAATGGCAATAGTATTATCTTTTATTGTGCATTTTTGTTCTTTTTCAGATGTCATTCTGTAAGGTTTAATAGCTCAGGTCATGAAAGAGTCTATAATGGCTCCATTAAAACAGAAAGTGCAGTGCAGGTCAGACATCATCATTAAACACAGCTTTTACCTTGGCTTACAGAAAAGGCCATGGAGCACTGGCAACTTCCTAACTGTCATTCAAAGCTGTTTTTCAATGGTGAAAAATTTCAGGGGGGTTGGATTTTCAGCAATGCAGAGATAATTTCAAAAAGGACTCTTCAAAAATATGCCTTGGGTGAGATTTATGGACCTGTCACAGTATGGGACTGATCACTTTTTTAGAACCTGGAACAGTGTAGAATGATCTCAATATCATTTATTGCTACCATAAAACCTTCTGCTGAGGCCTGAATTGAATTGCATTAAATTCTGTTCCACAATCTGATATTATTTTCAGGGGAAATAGTTAATCTACAAACAAAATCTGTTTATGACTTGAGAACACACACTCATAGTGATACACTATGATGTTACAATAATTCTTGTTTTCACGAAATTCTTGTTTTTATTATTCCTTTTCTAATTTTGCAACACTTTGGTCAGAACTGCAGAAGCCTATCCTAGCAGTTATGAGGGGAACAAAGGAGCCCATCATGGATAGCATGCTAATTCTTGGTGGCGCACACACTAGCACAGGGGTTCTCAATGTCGGTCCTGGGGGCCCACTGTGGCTGCAGGTTTTTGTTCCAACCAGCTTCAATTTCTAATTGGACTCCTGGGCTAATTAAGTGATTTGTTATTTGCCAGATTCTGTGTTTTGGGAAAAATGTAGAAATCAGAAAACTAAGGTTAAAAAATGTATATACTGTATATATAATATAAAAATGTACCAAGTGGATAAATGAGAATAATGTTTTTTTTTTCTTTTTAACAATATTTTCATCTTGATTTTCATTCTATTTTTTGCTGGGTGTTCCAATTGTTTAATTAATTCATTACTTTCTAATTGGTGGGTCTAACGCTAAAGTAGTTGCAGCTTTTGATTATTCAGTGTTGTTTGCCTGGTTGTCAGCTCTGCTGGTTGTCATTATTAAGATACAATGAAGGGAGCAAACTTCCCAGAGAAAGGGCAAAATATAATGAAATCAACAAAAGGTAGTTAAGCATTTAAATGGAAATATTCCTAAATGTCTTATAAATGTAAAAATCATGCTGCGGTGCTTTCTTAATGTAGAATGAGAGAAGAGGAAAAAGAAATACCAGGTAATTAATTGAGATCACTGTTATCAGGTGTTGTCACTAATTATGGATCTGGTTGGAACAAAAACCTGAAGCCAGCGTGGGCCCCTAGGAACAACATTGAGAACCTTCGCACTAGCACATCCACACACTGGAATAATTCCAAGATATTATTTTATCTATATGACTTTACACAATGCTGTTTACAGGACAATAGATTTACCAGAGGAAACCAGTACAAAACTGGCTGAATGGTCAAACCCACCTAAAGGGTCTTTTTGCCAGGACTGATCTTTTGGAGAATTAATTCCAGATTGGCTTGACAGCAGAGTGGGGTAGGGCTGATGTTGTAATGTGAAATGACAGAATAAGGCAAACTGTGAGGATGATGGACTGATCTGAAAGAAACTTCCATTTCTTGAAGTAAATCATTCCTAAATATTTTAAAGCAGTTGTGAGCAATGTCCTGGGTTGGGTTCCAAACCAATTGCTTAATTAGAAACCAGTCCTTACCAATAACAGATCTTATTTAATGTCATGGCTTGTTAGTGTTTTAAATCTGCAATGTAATGTCATTCTCATTTTTTCCTTTCCAAGGATATCATCCAAATGATTTGAAGCTGTAAACAGATGAGTAATTCTCAGTCCTTCCTTTTCTCTTCAGTTTCCTTCCAAATATTTTATTAAACTAGGTAGTTCATGATGAATACACTCACTTGTAAATGTAAACAAGTTAAATGGGGAAATGATGGTTCCTTTATTTGCATCTTAGTGCTAATAAGAAATGCAGCTTTTTAAAGTTAAAATAAGCAATAAGGGTGGAAAATGTTAAACACAGGCCAACTGAAATGAAGCATTTAAATTTTAAATGTTGCTTGACTTCTAATTAAGAAATTGGGGTGGAAGAAAAACCTGCAACCCTGAAGGACTGATGTTGCTCACCCCTTCTTTAAAGCTTATGGTGCTCCTTCCATGTTTAGTGTTCTGTTTTTATCCTTATGTACCTACCATACTTTGTGTCCTGCCATTTGAAGAAACTGTAGTTTGCTTCCCAAGTTGTTTGCATTGTGATCAAACATAAGCATATAGCTTTAAAAAAGCAATTTTAATAGATCAGCTAATGCCTACACAATATTTAACATGTTTGTGTTTAGTTATGTACTACTTTCCAAATAAGTATTTACTTACAGCCTTAAACATGGTGCATGGCATTGTTTGGAAGTAGATGTTTCTTTGTGCCATTACAGATGCAGAAGCAGATTGTTTTACCACAGGTTCTGTTGCCTGTTAGCTTTATTTTGAATTTTCTATTTTAAGATCTGGTTTCTAACTTTTTAAAAACTATTTTAATTTTTTTAATTAGTTTAAACTCTCTAAAGCAGGGACAGGCAATGTCAGTCCTGCAGGGCTGTAGTGGCTGCAGGTTTTTGTTTCAATCCAGTTTCTTATTGCTGATGAAGCACTTATTGTTCAAGTGACATTTTGATGCTTCATTTTAATGGTTAAGCTTTCCCACCCTTAATGGCTTATTTTAGTCTTAAACAATTGTGTTCATTGTTTTTAATGGCTACTTGTTAGCAATAAGATGCAAATGACAAAGGAGCCAGCAATTCTACATCTAACTTGTTTCCACTTACACCTGTGTGGATTCATCACACACTGTTTGGTTTAATAAAACACTTAAGATAAAAATGTCACAGACTGAAAATTATCCATTTTAGGCTCCAAGTCATTTAGATGGTATCCTTGGAAACTGAAAACATCCATGATATAAGAACCTAACATTGCAGACTAAGAAGCCATAAAACTAAATGAGGTCTGAGACTGACAAGGATTGGTTTCTAATTGAGCAATTGGGTTGGAAAGAAAACCTGCAGCCATTCTGGCCCTCCAGATTCGATGTTGCCTATCCTAGCTTTAAAGTGCTGTAGGGAGAGGAGTTTCAGTTTATCCATTTAATCTTTAGATATCTAACATGCTTTCCCAATGCTGATAGCCTATGTTGTATTTTACTCATTTGGTGTTACCTTATTTTCCTGTAGATCCCCCATCCCCACCGAATACTACAAAACTGAAGAACTACAGTTCTGCGCACCTGCAAAATCAACTCTATATTTGTAAAATTCTAAGCCTAAAAGTGCGATTTTGTGCAACGATTTTATGCCACATTTTTTGTTACTCTTTAAATCAGGCTTATTTTAAAATCTACATATATATGTTTGGTATCATTCTTTTTAGAATTTATCGAACTTTAATGTGATGTTAGATTTTCAGATTCTTATTCTGTTTTTAAATTATAAACTAAAATATCAAAAAAGCAGTGGTTTTTGTCAGTTAAAATGAATGGATTGTTTATTTAGTCTCTTATAAATACTCATCGAGCATAGTGGACCTCAGTTTAACAGGAATACTCCAATCGATAAGAGAGTAAATATTTTATTCTCATTTCATGATTTACTCTGTTAAATAATAATTAATTTTTCTTTTACATATTTATAGAATTTCATGATTTTGACTCCAATAAATAATAATTTTTCTTTTGTACATTTACAGATTTTACTAATATTCTGGCTGCAACTAGGGATAGGGCCCCAAAGGCACCGGTGGGGTTGGGCACCGAAGGCCCCCCTAGTAGTCAATAAAAGGATAAGATGGAGCTCTCTGTACCCTTTTCTTCTGATCCTCTGATCAGTGTCTCACTCTCTGAGGACTATCAAACCACTCATTCCAGAGGTAGCAGACCTTGAGTTATCTTCAAAAGACATGCCACTCTAATGGAATTGTGCAGACTGTGGCATTTAATAGGGGCTTGTTCTGGCGCATAGGCATTTGGTGAGAATTGGTCTTCAAATGCCTATTACCCTCTGCCATTAGAAATGTAGTGATAGTGTGATACTTTATGTTTTTGGCATTCTTGATTCTTAAACAAGAAATATATTTGTACACTATAAATCACAAATGTTAGAAAATTGTAATTCACATAATATAGTACATACAACATGAGTACTCCCCAAGATGTATGCCACGGAAGACTGTGCCAGGTAGACATTGAGTAATTCAGAAGTCAACAACTACCAACATAGCGCAATCAAAATGTCCAAAGGCTATTGGGGATCAGCTGCTGTATATGATTGTATAATTCTTTGTGTATAGGTGGTCCTCACCCAGAATAAATTGAGCATGTCAAGCCTGCCTGATGTGAATGATGGGGTATGAACATTTGTATTTACAAAGCAACTGCTCCAAATCTGTCCAAGCAGGAGGAAGAGCAGATTGCAAAGGAGCATCTAAGGCTGAATCCCCACAGGCATTTCCTAACAGTAGCAAATTGTTTATTTTTATCTGAGATGTTGTAATTTAGTATATGCTGTATGGCAAAATAAAAAGTTGATGCATACTGTAGTTTTGTAACAGAATAACACTGGTTGTAAAAGCATTTGCAGAAAAATTACCAGTGGAGATCCTGTTATTATAAAAGGGGTTTGAAAAGCCAAGAAACATTTCTTCAGTATGAAAAGGAAAGCACCCTAACAATGCATAGCACCATAAATGTACATGAGATTGAGGCCATCATCAAAATTATGGTATGAAAGGAAACAGAATAACAAGAAAAAAACATGAGTTAAACCTGGCCCACACAGCAGTCCCTCCAACTAATGCAATGTATATTTCTCCAAATCCTCCATCACATTAACTTATTAGAGTTTAGTGATTTTGATCCTATCTATTTCACAGATTTCAGTTTTAACCATGGGGAATCATATGAGGGTAAATCAAAAAATAAAGGCAATTTGCAAATTACAATGCAATATAGCACGTTCACAATGGTTCATGGGTAATTTGCGCATGAACACAGTGCAGTGCTCTGCCAGCAGTTTAGTTCAAGCCAAGGTCAAATGAACATGGATGCTCCGTAGTGGGGTTGCAACATTGTTGAACAGCACACCATAGAGAGATTTCTTTGGACAGAAGGAGTGAAACCTGCTGAGATTTACTGAGTAATGTTGGCACAATACATAAGTGAAAACAGCATGACTCAACAAAAAGTTTATGAATGGGTAGAAAGATTTAAAGCAGAAAGAACAAGTGTAACTGTCTAAGCTCAATCTGGTTGACCATTAACATCACGCACGCAAGCCCATGTTAACATGGATAGATTACGATGTCTGCTGATGCTACAAGTTTGGTTATCAGCTATGGATCTGCACATGCCATAGTGCATGATGGCTTGGGGTACTGTAAAGTTTGTACAAGATGGGTGACCAAACAGCTTACTGAGCTGCACAAGCCAAAAACCTTCAGTGAATTTCAGCAGGTTTCACGTTCTTTGACTAAAGAAATCTTACTAAAAAAGAAAAAAATCTTACTACAAAAAGAAATATAGGTAAGCTGATGTGTTACTTTAAAATCCTCCTCCCAAATGTAGCTTTGAAAATCTTAATTTATCTCATTTGTCCATAGATAAAAAAAAGTTAGCGTGCATCCCTGACAATATGTAGCAATGTTTTTAGGTTCAGAGTTGCACAATTGACAGTGAGACGTTCTATGGCAATCAGGCTTTATATCAAACTCTTTCAAATACCGTAGATTAATCTCCTTTGGTGTGTCAGTTTCTTATATTTAAACTTCAATGTAATCGCTCCACTTGATCAGCTCCATTTTGTTACCATTGGTAGCCAATTTGAAGTCTTTTTGACATTTTCAAATTGTTTCAGTGTAGCAGTGTGGACTGTCTGAGGAATGCCCTAATCACTGTGTTGTTTTCTGACACTCTAGTTGTCCCTCTCACATCCCCAAGATGTGTGACTTAAGTTAGCTGGCAACACCAGACTAACCCAGTATACATGTGAAAGGATTTTGGTGTAAGTGGGTCATGTGATGGGCAGGGGTACTTCTCACTTTTTGACCAATACTGCTGGAGTACACATTGGCACACATTAACCTTGAATTAGATTAACAGTAAGGGAATGGAGAGATGACTAATTTTTGAAATGAACTGACTGTGGTGGAATTCCGTGCACTTTCCAGACAGCAGTAAGAAATTAAATGTTATAAGATATGATAAAATTGCAAACATAAAAGAAGACTGAACTTGTACTTAATTGTATTTGTCGACAAAGTCACAGGCAGTGAGGTTCTCGTGTTTTTGCTAAACTTTGGTGTTAAAGAAGGTGGAAATAATATATAAAAGTGAAATTTCAAGAAAACTAATGTAAATTGAATAGATAGAGAGTGGTTTAACTGAATGCCCCATTAACTAAAAAAAAGAAAACAAATGAAGAGCAGAGAAAATGGCATTTAGTGCAGAAACAGAACAAGCAGGAACTTTTACCATTATGGCCAAATCTAGAAATTCTAGGGAGATGATTAGCATGCATGAATTTATAACATACCCAGCTTTTAACTCTTCAGGTCAATTTCTCCAATGATAGCAATAACCACCGAAATAAATTGGAAGTTAGCTAGTACAGAACTGGAACCTGATCAGCCATTGCTCCAAAGTCAACTACCAAGATATAATAATGTGAATTTAAGGTAGAAAACACCTGATCCTGAGCTTGGTGTATGGTACAAAGGAAATGCTGCTACTTTACCACCAGTAACTGGAGAGCTCTGAATCAGTCATTAACAGTTATGCCAAATATTCAATACATTTTGCCACTATAGGAAAGCATACATGTGTGCACAGTTATACAGGAGCTATATCCAAATGTTTGTAGCTTCTTTATATGTTTTGAAACATAGAAATACAATTCTGAAGACACCATCAGTGACAAAGTGGTCTGTTGTGGAGACGACACCATCGTTTTTTCTATTTTTTCTGAGTGGGAGGGATGCTCCAGCTGCATTTGGTAATGGAGATTCAAGTTTCAAGTGGGGTTAGAGCCGCAGGTCACTGCATTCCCATCATCCCCGCCCCCGAACAGTGTAAAAGCCCTGAAGTGGCCTTCAAATTAAAACTTCATGCAACATTACTGAAGAAGCCTTTTTTTAGTTTAAATGTGTGCTTCTGAGCTCCCTCACCACATGAGCAATGAGTGAATATTAAGCTGTATAAACACAAAACCTAATCTTGTGTAATGAGGCAAATCAGGAAAAGAAGATGCAGCTGGTGCTTCCTGACTTCGTACATCCTACACATTCTGCCACAATGTTGATATACATTACATCTACACATTCTGTTTCTAAGACTTTCAGTAGAGATTTGTTCTTTCATTAAAAAATACAATTGGTGAGCTTTTAAAATATTCTTTTGCTTTTAATCTCTTCTAGAATGAAACTTGTTGATATGATTCCAATGATTTCTTATGTCTGGCTACAAATAACAACTAATGTGTGTTTATAGTCCTTACTTCCTATTTGGGGCAAGTAACTAATCGATTAAAGAGAAATACAGTCATGAGAATTAACACATTAGTGGAGATACTGTGCTTCTTATGCAATTCTCTTTGCTTTACACTTGATTATTGTGACTTTATTTGCATTATGAATGAGCCATAATAAACAATTTGAGGGGAGGAGATGCAATGTGAAATGTAATATTAAGAACATACAACATAAAAAGGAGCCAGATGGCTACCAGGGAAATACTTATTTTTATTACCCTGTGAGTGCAGCAGAAATGACCACATGAAACCTGGCAACCATAGTGAAGGATAACCAACAGAACAGGATCCTGCATACTTTTTTATTAACTTTAATACACAGTTAAAAAATACCCTTCCGGTATTGAGTTTTACTTAGACATTGAGAATAGTAGTTGAAGCCACTTAGTTGATTTGTGTTTCAGATGCCAGTTGTCACTTTGGGAACAACTTACACACTGACATTATGAGCACCAAACAACAGGAAATTATTGTGCAGTGAAAATGAGCAGTCAATAGGGCTAAGCGACATGAACTTAACTTGACATTGCAATTATTTTGACCCAATATGCGATATTAGATATCTCTCGATATGTTGTAAAACACCTTAAAGGTTAAAGATCAGCACTCTATAGACCTGCATATTCACATTTTCTATTCAAAGTCCAAAAAAAGGAATACAGTATTTTCTCCCAACAATATAAAATATTAGCAAAGGAAATATTTTTTTTCTTTTTAAAATGATAATCTCATGAATAGGTGTGCCTCAAAGAAACAGCTCAAATAACATGTTTTTTTCCAGACATTTTTATACTTGTGTTTTTCTTGTATGTATTGTAACCATGACTGCCAGTTAGTAGCAAAGCTCTTGATTCATTCTTTGTATATTGTATGCATATTATACATGTATTGTTTTATGATTAACATCATTTTAATGGTTTTAAATTATGTATTTACATATCTGTGCCTTTTCTTGCGCAAGCAGGTATCTGCTGGCATAGTTGCTACCAGGCAACTGATACTTTGCATTCTGTGCTCTTAACAGCTTCTTGAATCTTTATTTTTTAACAGTAGAGATGGGCAGTTTACACAGCTGATGGCAGGAAAGAATTTGTAAGGGGCGCTTGAAATTCTGAGGTGGGCAAGACTATTTCTTTGTATACAAAGCCATTTCAACTAACCAGTAAAGGTTTATTTTCACTTTCAATCTGAATAAACACTGAAGTAACATCTCCTTATGAAAACCTGGGTTTATAAAAATAACACAGACTTTTATATCAATATTTGATATTTTATTATCCTATGACTAAAATCTGCTAACAAAGTAATACAGTATAGTTTTATATTAGATATCTTCCAACAAACTTAATAGTATAGAATATCATCAAGAAAATTTAGTGTAGCACCCCTGGGTTCAGACCTGACAGTGCGGATGAGGATATGTGGAGAAGGTGGCCATAAAACACATCTGCAGTTGCTGCTATTGGGGGAGTGCACAGACATAGCATTTAAAGAGCACTTCAACAGGGTGTCCTAGCTGCTAAAGCTGATTAGCCTTGGTGCATGGAGTACACTGAATCAACTGCTACACAGATCACAGAGCTACAGAACATACAGTATTGAGCGTCAAGAAAATATATATGGACCCTTTGGAAATAACCACAATTATATATTAATTAAATATGGTCTGATCATGGTGGCATGGTGGAGCAGTGGGTAGCGCTGCTGCCTTGCAGTTAGGAGACCTCGGTTCACTTCCCGGGTCCTCCCTGCATGGAGTTTGCATGTTCTCCCCATGTCTGCGTGGGTTTCCTCTGGGTACTCCGGTTTCCTCCCACAGTCCAAAGACATGCAGGTTAGGTGGATTGGCGATCCTAAATTGTCCCTAGTGTGTGCTTCATCACCACCTAATCAAAGCACCATGATGTTCCTACATTGATGGATTAAAGGCCATATGATCATCATCATCAAGTACTTCCATGAGAGCCCTAAATACAATGAGGACAGATCATCTATGTTAGGTAGAATGCCCAGAGGGGGCTAGGAGGTCTCATGGTCTGGAACCCCTGCAGATTTTTTTTTTTCTGTTCTCCATGGCCATCGGACCTTACTTTAATTTTATGTTAATGAGTTTTGTCTTATTTTAATTCTTAATTTGTCTTTTTTCTCTTTCTTCATCATGTAAAGCATTTTGAGGTACATTATTTGTATGAAAATGTGCTATAAATAAATGTTGTTGTTGTGTGTGTGTGTGTGCCCTGCAGTTGGCTGGCGCCCTGCCCAGAGTTTGTTTCCTACCTTGCGCCCTGTGTTGGCTGGGATTGGCTCCAGCAGACCCCCGTGACCCTGTAGTTAGGATATAGCGGGCTGGATAATGGATGGATGGATATGGTCTGATCTTCATCTAAATTAAAATAATGAAACAACACAATCTGTTTTATAAATAACACAAGTTATTGCTTTGTTCTTGTACATATTGAATAAACCGTTCAAATATTTTACACGTGTAGGCTGGAAAACTTATGTGAACCCCTAAGCTTACGACTTCAAGAAAAGCTAATTTTAGGTAGGAGTTTGCAAACCTGTAGTCCATTCAATGAAATGAGATTGGATGTGTGGTTTACAGAGACTTTGACCAATAAAAAAAGACTCAAATACTTTGAATTTGCTATTCACAAGAAGCATCTGCTGGCTGACATAAACCATGCCTTTCAATCAAGAATTGTTGATTTGCATAAAGCTTGTAAGGGTTACTATACCATTTTAAATTGTTAGATATTTGTCAGTCCACAGTTGGACAAACTGTGATTAAATAATGATGAATTAACACTATGGTTACTCCCCCTAGAATTCAGCTCTCAGCTAAGGTGACTCGAGAGGCACAACACATAATACTCAGTAAGGTAAAAAGAAACCCTAGAGTAACAGCTAAACGCTTGAAGGGATTATTGGGACAGGTGAACAACTCGGTTCATAAGTCTACCATATGCATTGAGCAAGAATGATGTCCATGGAAGGACACAAATGAGGATGCTGCTGGTTGAAGTTTGTCAAAGACTATCTTGACACTCCACACTGCTATTGGGAAGATGTTTTGTGGATTGATGAAGCTAAGGTTGAATTGCTCAGCTTGACATAATCCAGGGAAAATTAATTCCCAAGATTACCAAAGTATCCAACAGGCTAATGTCAGTCTGGCTGTCCACCAACAGGACAATGACCCTAAACATTGAAGTAAAATTACTACATAAAACCTTAAAAATTAAAATCTACTTTTGGAGTAGCACAGTCAAAGCCAAAATCTTAACTCAATACAGATACTGTGGAATGTGATCAAAAGAGCTGTTCACACCAGACATCATAGGAATATGGCTGAGCTAAAGCAGTTCTATTAGAAAAAACGATCCAAAATTCCTCTTGAACATTGTAGAGGTCTGATCTGCAGCTACTAGAAGCACTTATTAGAGGTTACTGCTGCCAAAAGAGATTTGATGAGGTATTAAATCCAAGGGATTTTGTTTATACTTGTGACCTGTAACAAAGGTCAGATCACATTTTATGACAATTTACAATTAATGCAGAAAAAAACAACAAAAACATTTATTTATATAGAACATTTTCATACAAATGATGTAGCTCAAAGCGCTTTACATAATGAAGAAATTAAGAAGAAATTAAGAAGAAAAAAAGACAAAATAAATAAGAAAATAGAATTAGGGAACATTAATTAACATAGAATAAAAGTAAGGTCCGATGCCCAGGGAGGACAGAAAAAAACAAAAAAAAAAAAACTCCAGATGGCTGGAGAAAAAAAATAAAATATGCAGGGGTTCCTAGGTAACCCAAAACCAGGTAACTAGAAAGGCTTCACATACTTTTTCTTGCCACCGTAACATGGGGGTGTGGGGACTATGAAATGTAAGAGGTACAGAGTAAAGACTACTACTGGACTCATTTGGCACACAACAGAAAACATGTCACAGGTTACTAAAAAAATAATAATTTCTAAAGAGATGGCTAAAGTGTGAGGATTATGTTTTTTGATTTCCAAAGTGACTTCAATACCATCCAGCCATCACTGTAAAGTGGATATACAGTGGGATGCAAAAGTTTGGGCAACCTTGTTAATAGTCATTATTTTCCTGTATAAATCGTTGGTTGTTACGATAAAAAATGTCAGTTAAATATATCATATAGGAGACACACACAGTGATATTTGAGAAGTGAAATGAAGTTTATTGGATTTACAGAAAGTGTGCAATAATT
>JANRMT010027041.1:70318151-70329149 GCA_026402145.1 Polypterus bichir lapradei
GTTCTTCACCTCAGCTTACCTCACTTGGGAAAATGCAAATTACTTTTAACATCAAGTCACAGTTGTCCAGTATCATGCTAGATGTTAGGTTTGTCCATCTGTAATTCTTTTGTACTGCATTGAAGCAATACAATAATAATTCAAATTGACCTTGTTTGTCATCCCAAAGAAGTGACACTGTGATGAGGTCTGTTGCTTGTCACTAAGTACACACAAAAATGCTGCTTATGAACGTTTCCACACTCAAATCGCGATGTATAAAACCTAAAATTGACATAAAGCCAAGCACATTTTCACGGTAGTTCCAACCTTGGCGTACGCAAGTTCTCTGCTCGGTTTTCCAAACTGGCGGCACCCAGCATCAAAGCAGTGCTACTGTTCCTGTGTGGTTACCCTTTCTTTTTTAGATCCACATCCCTGAAGCAGGTTTATCATATACACTGAAACTAATTGCATATTGTTTATTAGTTTAAGGCATCTGATTGTAATTAATGTGTAACAATATAATGGTCCAGGGAATAGCCAAAGTATTCCAAATACCATAGCTGCTTTAGCGTTGTTACTCTCACTGCACCTTCTTCTTCTCCTTTCAGTTGCTCCCGTTAGGGGTTGCCACAGAGGATCATCTTTCTCCATATTACTCTCACTGCACCACTCGGAGTATTTATATCACTGTATCTGAGTGTGGAATCAAAGATCTACAGCAGCTGATTGGAAAGAGAATTATCGGTATACAGCATCAAGCACACGCTGCCTCAGCCATGCTGCCTATTTAAACTGCTCTCAAATGGCAAACACTTCAGGGCCTTTACTGTACTGACCTTCGGTTCAGAAACAGTTTCATCCCAAGAACTATAAACACAATCAATCAGTCCATCAAGTGCTCTTTGTAGAACTGTTTGTTCTTATTAGTACAATCACCTCACTGTAAACTTGCGATATAGTTATTATATTGCACAACCTGCGCCACTTTATAAAGTGCATATTTACATATGATGACGATATCATTTTTAAGATGAAATGCAGCAAAAAATGTTTAGTATATTATACAGATAAAACTTTAACTTCATTTAAATAATCTATATTGTTAATAATTAAACATGTGAGGACATGGTGTTGCTGCGCTAGAAAGGAGCTGGCGCTGCTTTCATAGATTGTTCCTGCCTCGCACTGTATGCTTGCTGGGGCTGGCGCGACACTGGAAGGATAGAATAATTAAAACTGTACTATGAAGATATTTCAATGTTCCTTAAAAGCTTTTAAGAATCGGTGTTCTGAGCTTACAGATGACTTAACATTTATTACAGAGCTTATTGTGTGGCAATTGGATATTTGGAGAAAGAAAAGTAAGGAGAGGAATTTGGGGTTAGTACTTTTGAAAGAGACAGTACTGCTGCAATAAATTATTTCATCAAAGGTCGCGCATGGCGCAGCAAGCATCTTGCGTGAGGCATGAAGAATCACTGCGCCACCGTTTTCCCATGCTTTAACTCCTATCACCATGAAAATTATATCAAATATACATCTCAGTATTTTAATTATTCAGAGAGCTGTAATATCACGAATATAATGGATTCTGTGTCCTGTCGGAGGAAGAGAAAGCCCATTTAAGAAGCACGTAGTGATTCACACATATAGAGCACATAGAAGATCAAATACAAAACAAAGCATTTAACATGCTACTTTAGTTACCATGGGATTTTTAGAAACTTTGTAAATTAAACGATTTTAAGACAAAGTTTATGATGTTCTACTTTAATGACAAAATAAAATATGTGATTAAAGTGGAAATTTTGAGATTAAAATTGACATTTTGTGGTTTTTTCCCACTGTACCTATTTTTTTTTTTTTTCTCTGTACCCTAGTAAGCTTTCATATGACACTCAGACAGTGGACTATGACTCGCCTTTTCACAGCGACTTTGATATCTGACAACTTCTTTTTTATTTCGGGCACTGTGCGACTTTGTGAACTTGTGCTTTCGAGTTTCTCCGACACTCTATGTCACTCGATCAACTTCCTTTTGTTGTTTATACCACTAAACCAACAATAGTATGTTTTTCCTTGCCTCCACTTGGTATTCACTGAAATTCTTCTACTGTATTTACCCCCGTGCTTTTGCCATTGCCTTATCACAGAACGCTGAGCTTAAGGGCTATTTATATTGATTTGCATATTCAAAGAGGCATAATTCTGGGAGGAGACTGGGATTTATGTAGCGGAAGAATGCGGAAGTTGGCGTTCACACAGATTTATGCATCTGGATTTTTTGTGTGTACGCACATCTCCGCACACCATGTTATAGTGTGAATTCTACGCACGGCATTATGCATGAGGCCTCTGGTGTTGAGACTTTAAGAGTGTTGGTTACCTGTTGTAGGTCACGGTGTCACAGACCTGTAGTTAACTGTACCATTAAATTGCCAAGTTGACACCCTCCACGCATGAATCTCTGAGACCAGAAAAATATTAAAATATATACCAAATAAATACTTAAGAGTTTAGCTAATTTATTAAAGTACACATAATAAAATACAAAGATACATAATGAAACAGACAGCAGGCATGGGCTGGCGTCCTGACCAGGATGGAGCATGATTCATTTCCTGGTCGAGATGCCAGTGTTATTAAGGACTAGGGGGAGGCAATGTATTCAAGGTACATGCCCCCCTGAACTGCTAAGTGGCAGCAAACCTAGAGTCATGTACACCAGGATACACCCAAAGGGTATGCTGGGAATTGTAGTGCTCTAGAAGAGCCCTGTTTAGGTATTTGGGTGCCACCAAGGGGCAGAGGCGTAGCTTGGGTTTTCAGCCACCGGGACAACTGAAGATTTTGCGCCCCCTCCTGTTTGCCAAAGTGCAATGGTAAAGGAAAAGAAAATTTTAAAAAATGTATTTAAAATAATGGTATTTTAAGAAAATAATTTCAGATAAGTCTCCGAAAATGATAACGACGCTTTATGTTCTTTAAAATCTAAATCTGTCATTAGTTTTTGTAAGAAAAAATTTGTTTTCCGCATTTAAAAATGATTTTAAAGAAAGTATATAGCAAATTATAAAGCAAAATAATTATATATTTATAAAAACTGCATTACTTACAATTTATTCGTACAAAAATATGATGGGGAAACGTATAAATTTTGCAGCCATCTACTAGACTACTTCACCACAGCACAGTCAATTTTCTATCAAACACATAAACACAAATTACTTGGCACAAAGAAATGGCATTTGCAACAACTTAGACAATGATACAATAATGCCTCATGTCACTCGTGCGACCTGTTTAATAACGTCAAAAATGTTTCTGAGTGGGAGTCAAGCTTGTTAGAGTAGTGGAGGGGATAAATTATTGTCTGTTGGGTATATAGAACTAATACGTGCTTCGAAATCGGAAAGAGACAAAAAACATAGGAAAAAGATATTATCATACTGATGGAGTGATGGACTGAGTATGCGAATGTTTTTTATTTACTTTTTAATGCATTTAAGAATGGAAAACATTTCATTCTAAAATTACGTAACATCAGTTTGGCGCCCCCTGGATGCTGCACCCGGGGACAGATGTCCCCCCTTGCCCCGCCCCCCAGCTATGCCACTGCCAAGGGGCACTGGTAAGAGCTGTGCTCTTTGGTTTTTGCGACTTCTGATTGACCTGGAAGTACTTCCATCGGGCTTTGCCCTGACACCATAAATACTCCAGAGTCCAAAATAAAAGGAGCTGCTCCTGACAGGTGAGTCAGATCCTGGACAGGAAAGAGGCAACACTTGCCTGTGAAAAGTGGAGGAGAAGCAAAGAGAGGGAGGGAGAAGAGAAAAAATATATAATTGTGGAGTTCTGTATTGATAAAGAAGACTTTTGTATGGTAATTGTTAATAATAAAGCATACGTTTTTACTGATGACTTAGGTCTGTATGGTTGTGTTTGGGGGGCTGCAACACCCCCTACTGGACACAATGATTAAATGCAAAATAAGTAATAAAAATAATATTCTTACAACAGTTTGGCAACAATAACTCAGATTAAGACCTTTCTCTTTATCTTCAAGATGATCTATCTTTTAAAATTTCATTCTGCTTTTTATCAGAAATGTTGTCTCCAAGTTGTTCAGATTTGCCTACTTTTTAATTAACTTTTGCCCCACTGTGAACTTTCCCTTCTGAGACAATGCAAGATTTCTTTTTGAATTAAATAGCTCTGTTTCATATTTAACATCCCATAACACATAACAAAAACATGCATTTGTACAAATAATGTTTACATATTTCTAATTTCTATGTCTACTGTCTTTCATTATAAGCTTTATATGTAATAATAATAATAATAATAATACATGTTACATAATATTAATTAACAAGTATGGCATGGAGTAACATTCTGTGCAGTAACAGTGCAGGTACTGTAGCCCTCAATAAACTGAGTTCAGTAGGTCAGTTCTAGAACTTTTCTCAATTCATTTCAAGGTTGTGGGGGTCAGAGGTTAAAAGACTTGAGCAGGACTGTAGTCCATCATAGGGACCACTCTCTCACACACACATAAATACACACACCATATTTACACACAGTGCCAATTAGCATAATCTATATAAATAAATAATACCCTTTTGTAATACCTTCTGTGTCTGAGCATGCAGTAATTTTAATGAAATGGGACTTGCATAAGCTGTTCACTTATGACAAATGTTAGGGAATAAGAAAAGTGAAACTTTATTTACAGCCGCTGACCATTATGGATGTTAAGTGAATGTGGCACTCAGGTGGTAAATTAAGGGTTGCCCAGATTTTAAAAAGTTCTAAACCATGGCACTTGTATAGCATGTGTGGCCATGCATAAAGCCCAACTTCGTTCGTTTGTTTAATGACTGCTTCAACTCGTCGTCATCAAAGAGGGATCAGGGCACGGAAAAAGTACTTTCACAAATGAACGCTTAGGTGGCCACACAGTGCATGAAGTATGAACAATTACATGGCAGTGCCGTCTGTTTTTTGCCTTCTTAGTCGTCCTCTTGATGCTGTTTAAATTCAACACAAACTTAATGAAGCTTTCCTCGTTGGAATTTTGACCGCGTTATTATTCTTTATTGCACGAGGTTAGCGGTTATGGACTTTTGAACCCCTTAGAGTTTAATGAATATATTCTAAATATTGTGTGAGGATGCTTTTATCAGCAGAACAATATTTTATTAGATGTGCAGCCTGTTAAAACCAAGGTATTTTGATATTCTTCAGTTATTTATCTGGTCATATAACTTGAAATCGGGACGTCTGGTCACACTAGCAAATTATAGTGTCAGTAAAATAGTGAATAATTCAAAACTGCACATAATGGAACTGTGACATTGGTTTACTGTAAAGTAATTACTAAGTAAATGTTTATTTGCTCTGTGAACAGCCACTTACATGCCACATGGTTCTACATTCACATCTAGATCACCCTTTCTTTTTTGAGTTCATACTTTTACAGTTAGGAAAATCCTTTAACTTACCTGATACAACTTAATACTTCCGGTAGAGTGAGATGCTGATGCAGTGCTTCTCTTCTGTTTGCATTCTGGCCGTCGATGAAAACTCCATAAAGCAGAAACAACTCGCTAATGTATATACAGTAATTTCCCGCGCCCCGCCCATCTCAACTTGCAGAGAGAAATTGCCATCCCGCGCGCGCGTAAACAGCCAGTGACAGCAACTTCCTACCCGCACACACAGTCTGCGGCCAGCGGATTTGAAAAAGAAGGTAAAAATATAACACATACATGTTCGTGTAACTGCTGGTAAGGTAAACTAATTCATAGTTGAAATCGCACGGAACATTTTTCTGTTTTAAGATAATCGAGCTAGTAAATTTGCCAATGCTTTTCAATGGATGATTTTGAAATTTTAAAACTCTGTAGAGCGAGATCTGTTCAAGATATCTCAATGAAAATCGAACATCCTCGACAAATTCCCTTGAAGAATAAGTGTGCCACATTTCAACAATATTGTCCAAAGCGGAGGGTTTTGTTTCATGCTGGTCAGACAGGCGGACAGATTCTGCACCTAAAAAGCCTAATTAGGATCAAATAATCTATTGTATTTCAAAACATCCATCCATCCATTATCCAACCCGCTATATCCTAACTACAGGGTCACGGGGGTCTGCTGGAGCCAATCCCAGCCAACATAGGGCGCAAGGCAGGAAACAAACCCCGGGCAGGACGCACGCACGCACACACACACGGGACAATTTAGAATCGCCAATGCACTTAACCTGCATGTCTTTGGGCTGTAGGAGGAAACCGGAGCACCACGAGGAAACCCAGGCATACACGGGGAGAACATGCAAACTCCACGCAGGGAGGACCCTATTTCAAAACATACTATGTGACTAATAAAATATTTTACATTTTTGAGCAAATCTTGACGGAAAAAAACGAAAAATGAATCAATCCAGAGGTTCAGATCTTTTAAAAAGATTTTGACACAAAAATCACTAACGGTTTAGATCTTAAAAGACTAAAAAAACACTATTATATATTCAAGTTAAGCTTAATAAGAAAAATGGTTTTAAATTGATTTTTATCCTTGTCTTCAGTTTATTGCTTCATTTTCTCAATTTTTTAATCTTTGCATCTGAGTCACTCCAGTCTATTTCTGTCCAAATTCAAATCAATCTATCTATGAGATTTGATAGAGATAAACACAAAACCCAATGGCCCTATTATAGCAAATAACTTTAAAACCTTTTTTTTTCACTAGCACCCCAAATTAGCTAATCTACAATGTAATCATTTCTCTGTAGCCATTTCTTTTCCCTGGACTGATCAAAAGCAGAATGGTGTTAACTCTCTGTCCTCAGTGCATTTACCAGTTACTTAAGTTGATCATGATCATAACATCTATGTGGAAAAGAATGCTCTCGAGCAGGGGTGGGCAATGTCAGTCCTGGAGAGCCGCAGTGGCTACAGGTTTTCATTCCAACCCAATTGCTTAATAACAGTATAAAATAACCCTTTCCAAACTCAGACCTTATTTAATTTTATGGCTTGTTAGTCTGTAATGTAAGGTTCTTATATTGTAGATTTTTTTCCTTTCTAAGGATATAATCAAAATGATTTGAAGCCTAAAATGAATCATTTTCTGTTAAGTGTTTCAATAAATCAAACAGTGCATGATGAACACACAGTGATGTAAATCAAAACAAGCTAGATGGTGAACTGCTGACTGCTTTGCTTTTTACATCTTATTGCTAATAAGGAGCCATTAAAACACTGAATGCAGCTGTTTAAGATTGAAATAAGCAATTAAGGGTGGGGAACCTTAGCAAGTGAGACCACTAAAATGAAGCATCAAAATGTCACTTAAGCAATAAGTGCTTCATCAGCAGTAATTGACTTCTCATTAAGAAACTGGGTGGGAACAAAAACCTGCAGCCACTTTGGCTGTCCAGGACCGACATTGCATTGCATTGGTCTCCAGCTCCAGCTCCAGCTCCAGCTCTAGCCCTAGCCCTGGAGAGCTACTGTAGCTGCAGGTTTTCATTCTAACCCAGGGGTTCTCAACGTCGGTCCTGGGGACCCCCTGTGGCTGCAGCTTTTTGTTCCAAACAGATTCCTAATCAGTGACAACACCTTATAGCACTGATCTCATTTAATTAGCTGTTTTTTTTTCTTTTATTCGACATTCAGAAAAGCATAGCAGCATGATTTTTACATTTATAAGACATTTATAAATATTTCTGCTTTTGCTATTGATTTAAATGCTTAACTCTCTTTTGTTGATTTCATTATACTTTGCCCTTTCTCTGTGCAGTTTTTCCCCTGAACCCCTGAAGTTGGTTGGAGTTTGACACCCCAACTTAGTTGGACATCTGTTGGCTCACTTCACATCAAATTTATGTTTAGGTGCTGTTTAAGGAGAAAAGGATCAATTCAGCGGTCAGAGTCTCAAGAAAAGTCAATTAAAACAAAGGGATATAATTAATTAACAGCAACAACTGGTCACTAATTAAGAAAAGAGTTAGAATGAAAACTTTCAGCCACAGTAGCTCTCCAGGGGCCTCATGTATAACGCCGCGCGTAGAACTCGCTCTATAACATGGCGTAAGCACAAAAGCCGAAATGTGCTTACGCACAGAAAAATCCAGATGCAGGAATCTGTGCGTACTCCAACTTCCACGTTCTTCCGCTACATAAATCCCGATCGGCGTGAAAAGTAACGCTCGTGCACGCGCTTTATGTAACGCCCCATCTCCTCCCAGAATTACGCCTCTTTGAATATGCAAATCAATATAAATCGCCCTTAAGCTCATCCTTCTGTGAAAAGACAATGGGAAACGCACGGGGGAAAATATAAGAATTTCAGCGAATACCAAGTGGAGGCAAAGGAAAAACATACTATTTGTTCAAATAAACCGTGGTATAATCAACAAAAGGAAGTTGATCGAGTGACATAGCGTGTTGAAGAAACTTGAAAGCTCACGTTCACAAAATCGCACAGTGCCAGAAATAAAAAAGAAGTCACATATCAAAGTCGCCGTGAAAAGGCGAGTTGTAGCCCACTGTCTGAGTGTCATATGAAAGCTTATTAGGGTACAGAGAAAAAAAATGCACACAGTGGGGAAAAAGCACAAAATGTCAACTTCAATCTCGACATTTCCACTTTAATCACGTAGTTTATTTTGTCATTAAAGTAGAACATCATAAACCTTCATCTTAAAATCGTTTAATTAACCAGTTTCTCAAATCACATCGTAATTAAAGATGCACGTTAAATGCTTTGTTTTGTATGTGATCTTCTATGTGCTCTATGTGTGTGAATCACTACTTGCTTCTTAAACCGGCTCTCTTCCTCCGACTGGACACAGAATCCATTACATTCGTGATATTACAGCTCTCTGAATAACTAAAATACTGAGATGTATACGTGATATCATTTTCATGATGATAGGAGTTAAAGCACGTTATTAAACATACGTTTCACGGCGCAGTGATTGTGTGCGACCTTCGATGAAATAATTTATTGCAGCAATACTCGGGGGCGGCTGTAGGCTTGTGGTGGCACTGGTAAGAGGAACAATCGGTGGTTCCTTCGCCCGCCAATGTCAATATGGTATCTTATGCACGGTGGATGGCCACGTCCGTTGCAGACACTGCATAGCTGCCTCGTGCTCATGACACAAGCATTTAACTTTTGCCGAAATTTGTCGCTGCGTTTTTAGCTGTGTTGTTATTTTCTCTTTCTGTTTAAGGAACGTTTAAGGAACATTGAAATATCTTCGTAGTACATGTTTAATTATTCTATCATTCACGACACTCCCAGTGAAGAATATAGATTATTTAAATGAAGTTAAAGTTTTATCTGTATAATATAATAAACATATTTTGCTGCATTTCACCTTAAAAATGATATCGTCATCATATGTAAATACGGGCTTTATAAAGTGGCTCAGGTTGTGCGATATTATAACTGTAGTGCAAGGTTACAGTGGGGTAATTGTACTTATAAGTACAAACAGTTCTACAAGGAGCAATTGATTGAGTGCGTGTATAGTTCTTAGGATGAAACTGTTTCTGAACCGCGAGGTCCGTACAAGAAAGGCTTTGAAACGTTTTGCCGTGGCTGAGACAGCGTGTACTTGAAGCTGTATACCGATAATTCTCTTTCCGATCAGCTTCTGCTGTGATTCACACTCAGATACAGTGATAAAAATACTCCCGAGTGGTGCAGTGAGAGTAATATGGAGAAAGATGATCCGCTGTGGCAACGGGAGCAGCTGAAAGAAGAAGGTGCAGTTAGAGTAACAACGCTAAAGCAGTTATGGTATTTGGAATACTATGGCTATTCCCTGGACCATTATATTGTTACAAGTTAATTACAATCAGATGCGTTACACTAATAAACAATATGCGGTTAGTTTCAGTGTATTTATAAAGCCGCGTCAGGAAAATAAGGAGTAACCACACATGAACAGCAACAGACATTGCTATGAAATTGGGTGCCACCAGTCTGCAAAACCGAGCGGAGAACTTGCGTACGACAAGGTATGAGGTACCGTGGAAAAGTGCGTGGCTTTACGCCAAGTGTAGGTTTTATACATCGCGATTTGAATGTGGAAAAGTTCTTACGCAACATTTCTGTGCGTACGCACCGTTTATACATGAGGCCCCAGAACTGGAGTGGGAGACACCTGCTCTAGAGTAAACTGTGCAAGGTTAATATAGGACACACAAAAGTCTACATATCTATTGAAATGTCAGCTTTTGTCAATGTGACAGCTGAAATGAAAACAAATCGCATCAATTCTTTTTCCAAAGTTTAATGAGATACCAAAAATATGTTATTGAAAAAGGATCAATCATATGATAATAGTTAAAAAATAAAAAAAAGCTTTCAAAAGTCTTGTTTTGTGCAAATCTTTAAACTGTATACAGCAGGGCGCATCGCCTCCACAAATAGACCAAGTTCAGGGCTGACAATTAACTGTGGAAAGCTACAGTACAGTACAGCATCAAAGCCACAAAAAGCAATCCTGACACATAAAATACTTAGCTTTAATTAAACACTCATTTAACATATAATCCACATGTGGCTCGTTAGTGCTTTCATTCATCTAAGACAAATTTTGATTACATCGTCGAGTTTTCTTTCTGAGAACATTATCTATATGATTTGTGGACTGGAACAGATTTGCACTTCATGATCCTCCCCTTTTCTGTCTGATTTATTTCAAAACATTTTATAAACACAGATACTTCATGATGCACGTTCACCACTATAAATAGAAGTTATCTGGACAGCTGGTGGTTTCTTTGTTATTTGCATTTTGTTACTAACTGTGCCTGGCTGAGAAAGCAGGAAACAATTAAAACCTAAAAGCACCTGCTTAACACTAAAATAAGCAGTTAAGGTTTCTGAATCATAACAAGTGATTAACTACATAATTGTGAATTTCCCCTTGGGATTAATTAAGTATCTATCTATCTATCTATCTATCTATCTATCTATCTATCTATCTAT
>JANRMT010027041.1:70329159-70361939 GCA_026402145.1 Polypterus bichir lapradei
TATCTATCTATCTATCTATCTATCTATCTATCTATCTATCTATCTATCTATCTATCTATCTAAAATTAAATCCAAAAAAACATATTGCTTTAGCAAAAAATAAATGGGTTTTAATTCAGAAACTGGTTGAAGTGAAAACCTGCAACTACTGTGCCCTTCCAGGGGCCACATTTATACCCACACCTTAGAGAACCTTTTCCCTTCTGAGAACACTGCAGCAATGGTCAAAAAAGCACAACAGAGACTGGACTCTGGAGAGTGAAATCTCGGATCAAAAACTATTGGTGGCTTTTTATCGTTCAACCATCGAGAGCATCCTGGCATAATGTATGCACGGCAAAAGACAAGAAGGCTCTCCAGAGAGTCAGTCATAAACTCAGCACAGAGAATTATGGGCTGCTGTCTGCCCTCCCTGGAAGGCATTACTCGCTCTCGCTATCTCACCAGAGCCACAAATATTATTAAGGATCCTTCACACCCTGGTCGCCACCTGTTTGAATTGTTACCCTCTGGTCAGCGTTATAGATCTTTGAAAGGACAGACCAATTTATTCAGAAAGTTTCTTTCCAATGGCCATAAATACTTTGAACAAAAATAAGCAAATTATGGCAGGTTAAATAATTTTGGTCAGTGCTGGGAAATAGACTCAAACACTGCTGCTGTTGCTCTCGTGCAGCTACTCCTCAGTGAAATGGTATTGTTTATTATTTATTGTACTGGTTTCATTTTTGATCTAATTTCTTTTTAAGTATGTATTTTATGTATAATATACTGTTATCTTTAAACTGTGTAAATGTGCAATATCATTTAGTGTAATAACTTTTGAATATTTATTAATTTTATGTTGTTCATCTTGTGTGTATTCTTTTCATTGTCATTTTTTACAATGACAATAAAGGCTTTCTATTCTATTCTATAAATAACAATCACCTAGTATATATGTGTATGCAAGCACTGTCCTGAAACATCAACATATGGAGCATGCTAATCAACCTCATATATATGTAATCATGATGGTGCTGAACTTCCTTGGCTTCTAGAGCAGCACCCCCCTTACATATCAACACCCCATCACTGCTCTGTGCTCTGGGGGCACAGGAAAGGCATAAGGCACCATTGTCTGAGTGGGTAGCCACTATTCTGACACAGGTAATGATGTGATTGCTGTTACAAAGAATAGTACAGCCCATATTAAACACTGAAGGCTCATCCAGTTACCTTACCGACAAACCAGCCACCATGAACAGCACCATCACATATGTCAAAGCTGCTTTGCTTCAAAATAAGTGAATCACAGGCTGACCCAGGTCGATGAAACACAGTGTTTGTCAGTCACATTTTGTATGACTTGTGCATTAATGGAATGTAACTGCTTACACTTAACAAAAGCAGCTTCCTTCTTGATAGGTACCCTTATTGCAATATGAGTGCAGTAAAGTGGTCCAGTTACATTAGGAGAACTAGACACTGCAGCAAATTGACATTTTATGTTGGCAGGTTTGCGAGCTGGCCCTCTTGAGAACCAAAAAAACTTTAGAAAGGACCAAGCTCTGATTTTATTGGCCAGGAATTAATGAGGAAGTCAGTTGCTTTTGTGCTTCTTGCCTGGAATGTCAATTGAGGCAGATTCCTAGGAAGGACTGTGCACCTCTTATTCCTGTCCTGCTCACTGACATGCCCTTTAACCCTCTGTCACAGGACACAAGTACGTATTAAAAATAGTGGATTATGCTGCACACTATCTGGAAGTCATCCCATTGAGAGTGGCAAATTCAAAAAGTATCACACACGAACTCATAGGGGTCTTTGCATGGTCAGTATCCTTAAAGAAGTCCTAATAGACCAAGGAACACCTTTTATCTCGAAAATGTTCAAGGAAGTTGCCACATTACTCAAGATTAGGCATTTAAAGACACAAGTATACAGTTAGGCTCATAAGCATTTGGACAGTGATACAATTTTCATAATTTTGTTTGTGTGCAACCACAATTGATTTAAAATGTGTGATTGATGATTGAAATGTAGACTTGTAGCTTTAATTTAAATTGTTTAACAAAAACAGTGTATGAGCCATTTAGAAAATACAGGCATTTTGTACATGGTCCCCCCATTTTCAGGTGCTCAAAAGTATTTGGACAAACTAACACAATCTTCAATATAATGATCATTATTTTAATACTTGGTTGTAAATCCTTTGCAGTCAGTGACTACCTGAAGTCTGCAACACATGGCCTTATCCAAGTGCCGTGTTTCCACCCTACTGATGCTTTGCCATGCCTTTACTGCAGCTGTCTTCAGGTGCTGCATGTCCACTTGGGTTGAGGTCAATTGATTGACTTCATCATTGAAGAATTTTCCGCTTCTTTGCCTTGAAAAGCACTTGGTTTGCTGTCATAGTATGATTTGGCCGATTGTCCATCTGTATTATGAAGTGTTATCCTATCAGTTTTGCTGAGCAGACAGTAGAGCCCTACACACTTTTGAAATCATCCTGCTATGTTTGTCAGCAGTCTTATCATCAATAAACACCAGTGACCCAATTCCATTGGCAGTCACAGATGCTCATGCCATAACACTACCTCCACAATGTTTAACAGATGATGTGGTATGCTTCAGATCATTTGCCGTTCCTTCTCTTCTCCATACTCTTCTCAGCTTCCAAATTCAAATTCCACACTTGGAATTAGTGCTGGGCGGTATACCGGTTCATACCAAAAAACGTTTTTTATTTTTGTTATGATATAGATTTTTCTTATTCCAGAACACCGGTTTAAATAGCCTAAACAACGCTCGGAACGTGGTGCAGCGGGAAACTGTTTAAGGGGGGACTTTTTCACTGCTGCACTGCTAAACAGGCATGCGACGGAGTACATGCGTTAGTGGAGGTAATGAGCAGTGAAAATGGACAGAGAACATTCCTAAACAGAAGGTGTATCAGATGATAAAGCTGAACATGATGACACAGAAGAACTTTTGACGAAAAAAGGTGTTGTGTCTGTTGTCTGAAGATACTTTAAAAGTTCGTATGTGGACCATTAAGTTCAAATGTGTGAATGCTGTTACTATACTACTGGATAATACTGCAAGCCAAGTTGTACTTCTTTTATTTTTTTCTCAATACTGTGTAATGTACCTTGGTACTGTGTAATAGTATGACGATGCTGGACCCCTACAGTCTCCCTCTTCCCACATGGGAGTCTGTTGAACCAACACCGTCGATAGTTATGACTGAGATGAGCTGAGAAATCTCATTGAAGCCAGGGGATGGTGAAAAGTGCTCAAGTGCTTTTGTTAAAAACAGTCAAAGGTAAAACCAAAATTGTCCATTGTGCAGTGTTCAGAAAAATACAGTACCCAAATAAATAGCAAACCCATAAAACCAGTGAAACGTGGGGATAAAATCCATAATAAATAAATCCGTTAAAATAGAGGTTCAACGCAGTCTCTCTCCTCGCCCGATTGCAGCACACCACCTTCTGTCTCCACGGCTCATCTTTTACGTGCGTTACTGGCGGAGCCTTTGCAGCACAAACTGCTTTCTGCCAACTCCTGTTTTGGCTGCCGCCACACTGCGCAGCCAGACCGTCCGAGGTCGGCACACCTCCCATCTTCCTTCGCGCTCACTTAGTTGCTCCTCTGATTCATTGGGAGGTCTTACATTTCACTTGCCCCACTCTACACGCTTAGTCAGTGGGATGAACCAGACCCTAGATCGCCTCAGCCTGCGCTCCCTCATGGAGCCCCAGCTCGTGCTGCCTTCACCTTCCTGGTGTCTGTATCGTCTCCCATGACTGCCTTTTCCCCTCTTTAACCTCCTTGTGTTCTTTTCTTTTTTGCTTCCCCCATCCTACCGGCCCATAAATATACATCTCCATGGGCGCAGCACCTTATTCACATGCCGCAGTAAGCCAACGAAGCAATAGAGAACGATTGGGTGCGACTCGCCCCAATCACCTCATCAACTCCCCGCAGTCGTGCAATCGCTTTTTGCAGTTCTGAAGTATTATTACTGGAAGTTGCACTATTATTTATTTTATTGTTATTATTTGTTTAAATATTATGCAGTTTAATGATGGTAAAGTTGTTTAAAAAGTCACTTGAGCGTGTCAGTATACAGAGATTGTTAACATTAACAGAGAGTGTAGTTGGTTTACAAAAAATATTTACTATTTATTCCTTTTCTAAAACATGTTCAGTGCAATACAACTTTTGACAAGCACCTCTGGATATTTTACTAAGTCTAAATGCCTCTTTGGATGGTTGACAATATGTTGTCAAAATTTTAGTTTAAGTTGTTTGCAAAATTCGTTCAATAAAACGGTTCTATATTTTGACTGCAGCTGTCATGTAATGTGATTCTTTCTCTTCATTAGTGCCACCCCCTTGAAAACTATCGCTTTATGGGGCCATGCAAACCTTTATTAATACATTTGTGCACATCAAAATGTTTTTTTGAACAATGTACAATTCTCATGACAGTGGAATAGGTTATTCTTAGCCAGTCTACTGCAGTAATTGCAGTGGAAAATGTGGTTAACTCATGCATGGAAAAAAATACAGCTGAATACCGTGAAACTGGTACAATTTTGAAAAATACCGTGATATAGAATTTTGGTCATACCGCCCAGCACTACTTGGAATCAACTTAAGGCCTTTTTCTTTCTTAATAGTTAATTAAATAATGAAGGAGCTGCTAACACTTGGCTATGGAACAAGCTTGTCATTCAATTGTCCAAATACTTTTGAGCCCCTGAAAATGGGAGAACCATATATAAAAATGGCTGTCATTCCTAAAGAGCACATACAATATTTCTTTTAAACCCTTTGAATTAATGCTAACAGCCTACACTTCAAATATGTAATTATTTCTTCATTTCAAATTCACTGTGGTGGCGTATAGAGCCACAATTATGAAAATTGTGTCACTGTCCAAATACAAACAGACCTAACTGTATCATCCTCAAACTGATGGTTTGATGGAGCAGTTTAATCAGATGCTCAAGCAAATGTTATGCAAGGTGGTCAGCAAGGCTTGGCAGAACTGGGATCAGTTACTCCCTCTCGTGCTGTTTGCCTATCGAGAGGTCCCATGAGCCACAATGGGTTTTTCACCTTTTGAACGGATATATGGACGGCAACTCTGAGGAGTTTTGGATATTTTAATAGAAGGTTTGGATGAGAAGGCAATCCCTTCCACTAATATTCTGAAATATATTGAGCAGTTACATGATAGATTTGCAAAAATCAGACCCATTCTAAAAGAAAATATTGTGCATGTACAGTCAGCTCAGGCTCATTATTATAATCATAGTATCACACTCCATGAGTTCCATCCTGGAGATCGTGTCATGGACCTCATTCCCACTTCCCATTCAAAATTGTTGGCCCTGATCTCTACTCCAGACAACCTTGCTCCTTCATTCAAATTAATCTTAATTTTGGTACAGATTTGTCCACTGAGAAATGACGAGAGCTTGAAAAAGCTATCTCGTCTGTCCCAGAAGTGGTGAATGAATGACATGGAAGTACTTCCCTAATTGTGTACAACATTGTTACGGAGCCTGGGGTTGTTGTCTGAGAAGACCCTTCCAACTTCCCAGAAGCCAAACAAGTGGAAGTTGAACTAGATCAGATGCATGCTTGATCTTGGTGTCATTGAGAAAAGTTTTAGTCCACGGTTCAGCCCTATCGTTCTTGTCCCAGAACTAGAGGGAGTTGGCACTTTTGCAACATGATTTCATGATTTGATGCTTACCCAATGATGCATGTGGAAGAACTCCTTGAGTGACTTGAGACAGCTTAGTACTTAACCACATTTTTACATGACAAAAGGGTACTAGCAAATTCCCTTAATGGAATCCTGAAGGAAAAGACCATGTTCAGTACCCCTAGTGGTCATTGGCAGTACAGGGTTTTCCCATGTGGTTTGCACAGGGCACCAGACCAGAAACTTTCCAGCGTCTAGGGCAGGCATGTCAAATAGAAATCCGTGCGTCCCACATGACAGATCCTAGTTAGCACTAAACTTGCACCCGGAAGTACTCCGGGCATACCTGGACTCTCTTCCAGAGCTCCATAATTTTCTGGGCGCCCCCCTGGCGGTGACCATGGGCCCTAATAGGGATGAGCTTCCAAGTTCTGTTCCCGTGGCCCCCAAGCAGAGCAGGGCAGCTGCCCTCTCGTGGCCCGGGGGAGGTATTGTCCCTATCCCGGTCCTTCCAGGTGTCCTGGCTGGGCTGAATCCCCAGCCATCTGCCACAGTGGGTTAGAAAATGACATGACAAGTATAAATTTTGCAGCTTTGAGTGGATCCACAGAGAAGGGTGACATACCAAACTGAAAATCTTGACCTTGGACAAACAGGGCTGCATTGGACCCTGTCTTGGAATAGGTTCTGGTTCATTACACCCCTGAAATTGTATTACAGGGCCATCAGAAATAGAGGAATAGATCTTGAATGTATGTCCTAAATGTGGCCGAATTCAGAGTTCAAATGATGAGTTTTATACATCGAAATATTTAACCTGTGATACACAAATAACATTTGAATCATCTACTTAACTTTGCATTTATTAAAACAAGAGGCAGCACTACAAAGGTCGTCTGGTTCAAGTGAGTGAGCCCAACTATAAAATGTCCTGTTATCCAAAGTTGGTACCTGCTTTGCCACGTATACCACCTTCATAAACACACACAATGGAAAAACATAATTTTTGTACAGTTCTGCATCACATGTATTTTATGGTGAAGCTTATTATAATGCTTAAAAAATGTCATATTCTGACAAATTCATGCTGTCAGATGGTCCCAATCTTGGCATTCTTTCCTTTAAAAAATGTGTTAGTGCAGCAGGCCCTCCTTCCCACCATCCTTATCATAAAAAAGTGTTTCGGTGTTTTGTAAATAGTCTCACTTCAGTGCTATTTTTCAATGGTGTTAATGTCTTGTATGTGCTGTTGTCAAGGAAACCATACAGAGCATTTAATGAATCTCTAAAAAAAAAAAATATAATTTGCCTTGGCCTCTCAAAAATGATGACATTATTTTATGAAGGGGTTCCCAGCTGGCAAGCAGTTGCTGAGGCAAAGGCATGACCAGGTTGGCACAGTGTAGGTGGGACAAGTACCACAAAAAGCCACTAGGACAGGGAAGGAAGGGATATACAGAACAGCTAGAGTGTGACGCATCCAATACGGTTGCTATGGCCTCTGCTTGGGGCACCTGATCTTCCTCTTACAGAAATAGTGAGGACAGGGATGTCAGGCATGATGTTGAAGCACCTTTTGGCCGCTAAAGTGCACACACCTACATATGTATGGGATAGTGCTAATCCTTTAACAGAGCAGGCAGCACAGAAGCAGACAGAGAAACCTGAAATGGACCGATGAGTTCTCAGAGGTTTAGGAACACCATGGGCTGCTAAAAAGACTTCTTAATGTGTGTCTTTGGAACAAATGCAGACCCACTTCTCACTCAAAGTGATTTCAGTGATTGATTGGATGCGACTCTGGGATGAAGTTTAAAGCAGCAACTTGGTCAGAGGCATAGTGGGGCAGCTGCAGGGTGCTTTCAGCTTGAGATGATTCCATGCTGATCTGGTTTTAGTAGATATTTACGGTAACAAGACCATCTTTTGGGTTTAGTGCTCTTGCATTGTGCTCCTTAGCTGCAGACTAGTAAAGGACCGATACTAAGCCTAAGTGAAGTTACTGTGGCTTCTGGGAGTCATAGAAGGGGAAAAAAGTTGTGTGCTAACTTAAGACCACATCATGAGCAGGTTTAATAGACTTTTCCAGAATGATGGAGCACCGTGCCATAAGGTAAAAGTGATAACTAAGTGGCTCAGGGAATAAAATATCGAAACTTTGGGTCCATGGCCAGGAAACTCCCCAGACCTTAATCCCATTGAGAACTTGTGGTCAACCCTCAAGATGTGGGTGGACAAACAAAAACCCACAAATTCTGACAAACTCCAAGCATTGATTATGCCAAGAATGGGCTGCCATCAGTCAGGATTTGGCCCAGAGGTTGACTGACAGCATGCCAGGGTAAATTGCAGAGGTCTTGAAAAAGAAGGGCCAACACTGCAGATATTGACTCTTTGCATAACCTTAAAGTAATTGTCAATAAAAGCCTTGAAACTCATGAAATGCTTGTAATTATACTTTAGTATACCATGGAAACATCTGACAAAAAGATCTTAAAACACTGAAGCAGCAAACTTTGTGAAAATTAATACTAATGTCATTCTCAAAAGTCTTGGCCATGACTGTAAAATGCATAATGTTACAAAATGAATTCTGCATGCACCAGACAGACTTTTACTGACATGAAAAAACACTTATATACCATTAAAAGAAGTAAAGAATCCATATTTTATTGTATATTTATGTTTGATACTGAATCAAATATATTTAACTCAGTGCCACAGATAGAGATGAGAGATGCATTGAAATATTTATATTACGTAATATAAGAAACTAAAAATAGAAATATGATCAACATTCATTTAACCATTAATCTTCATTAAAAAAACCGTTGACTTGGTGTCCCTAATTAAGAAAGCACTCAAGCACTAGTTTGACAAGTGTGCATTAAAAGATACTGCCAGTTTCTTCTATAGATATCTTTCTGTGAGTCCTCCATCTGATATGAGATCTCTAACAATGCAGTAAAAATTATACAGAAATTGAGGTCTTCTGTGAAGTTTGTCCTGTGATAAGCAATACTTTATGATATTGTCCCAATTCTTGACTGGGTATTTTATGCACTTTGGTTGGATTAATGCGTTTTAAAGGATGGATGGATAATGAACGACAAATATAAGCTTCTGTATTATCTACATAATTGGGAAATAAGTTGCAAAGAGACAGTTATTCTACTAATGTGTACCTCTTTTCATCTTTAATTTCTTTAAAAGGATTTCAGGGTCTTTCACACATTTGATGTGAATAATATTTACAATAACGTTAACAAGACTCATTTTGATCTAATGTAGCTTAACAATTGCAATTATTGTTTAATATGTTAACATGAGGACACACTTTTTCCTTGTGCTCTGTCCTTTTAAATCAAGATGAATGTTTATCAGCACATCATTGAGAGGGAGCTAGACATTAAATGGTGGTGCTTCACCATTAACTGGCAGTCAGATAGCTGCTTGAGAAAACCGAGAAGCATGAAACCAAAACATGATTAGCTGCATATTAGTTGAACTTGGGACTGCTCTTTTTCCACTATTCACTGAGATAGCACTTAGACCGGCGGATCATTTCCTGTTAGTTAGTATCACATGATTAAGTCTGGTCTTGATCTGTCTCTTGTATGATGCTACCACAGATAGACTCATTGGGTCAGCTGCAGTGTAAAGCTGTAATGAAATCTTAGAACAAAGGTGGAAGTAAGAGAGGCCAGTGTTTGAGGGACAGATGGGAGTGGAGAAGGGGAATGGTAGCTAACAATAAGACAGTAATAAAATTTGATAAAACTGATATCTTAGGTGAAAGTGGTTTGATAATGGCCCAAATCATACAATGAGATCTTGGGAAGCAATAGAAGGATGACATTTTAATACAGAATTTAAAAGTTTATTAGGCAAGTTGCAAAATATTCAAAATAAACCTAAGCAGTCCTTGCAACTGGTTCTTGAGGACACATACTTGAACCAAATCCTGTACTTCTCTTAGTATTGTTTAAGAATCATGAACAGCAGGCACTAAATAGTGGTGACAGAAGTTTTCAGGTTGATGTATTATGTAAGGAGATGGTTGGTTGTGCTTTCAGTATGACTAATGGCTAAATGTCTGTCTAATCATTGCCAGTCACACTTCATATGGGAGGAGGCCAGAAATTACTCTGCCAGCACTAGGTGGAGGGCAAGAATCAGTCCTGTTTAGAGGGCCACTCCACACACTCAGGTTATTTGGTTATTGGTGATTTTTGTCAATTAGTTTTTAATAGAATTGTTTCTCTTTAGTTTTTCATTTAGCTTGAAAAAATATTTCAATATTGTAGAACTGCAAAATGCCTGTGACACAATCAGCTTCTTTTTGCAGAAGCCGTCTTTACAGAGTTATTTTAAGAATATTTTGTACTTTCAGAATATTTTTGCTAATGCTAATTAACCTAACATGCTAGCCTTTGGGTTGTCTGCAGAAAACCAGAAAAGACAAAGAAAAAGTTCTTGCAGTCTACAAGTGCTAACAGTGATGTACTCAAGCACACTAACTTATTGTAATTATTATTTTGAGAAAAAAATCAATAACGCTACCTTTATAACGAAATAAGAAATTATAAATTTCCACTGACAGAAATTTTTAGAAAGAACTTCAATGTCTGCAAATCAATAACAAAAATAAAAACAACAAACAATACTTTGACATTCTTTAATTTATATTTACAAATCACAACCTAAAACTTACATAATCTAAACATGTTTTCTTTTACAATTTTCATGACTATATTTACAATATATTTTCTCCACATTCCACTTTTTAATGACAGAACAAGTCCTTCAGATACACACACGTAATCCCTACATAAGCTTCAAACACTGTATGTTAAAGCTGTCTCCTTCTCGGCAGGCAACCGACTCCAACAGTGCCTGCTTTTTTTGCATGCTGCGAGAGGATTCCAATTCATACATGGTTGTTAAGTTAAAGAGGACACTTTCATGGAGGTAATGCGAAGGATCTTGTTGAACTAAACTTTCCAACTGCTTCAAAGATTCCTTCAATTTACCCAAATACAACAGGCAAACTGCAGCGTTATTATTTGCCTAAAGAGAAAAGAACATATTTTGTTACAGGAAGAAGAAAGCTATTAATAAAACAAATACTACCCAAGTTAATTTAATTCAGTTTTATTGAAATTGTATTTTTGATTATAATATGATTCTGTAATTTATGCATTATTTAATGTTATACATTAGGCATAGTAGAAATCAAAACTGTTGACTCCTTGAACACAAAAGTGTGAGTTGTTGAGTGGGTTGTAGAATCTACCTTAGAAATTGTCTTTCACCACAGGATAAAAAGTGTACAGCATATTTTGTAGGCCTCATTTCTGTTCATTTATAATTATATATAAAAAAAAAAGGGAAACATCTCATACTTACGAATGTCTGCACACTGTGAAATGTAATACATTTTCATACTAATCTGTATTATTGTACTGTACCAACTGCAGATCTCTCACAATCTGTGCCATGTACTGCTTATGGATTGCAAAGGCTTAAATAATCTCGCTCCACCCTATATTTAGGAATGCCTCTTACCTTACACTCCAAATCACACCATTAGATCTTCAAATTAGTGCCTGCTTAATAATTCCAAGAGCTAAGCTTAAAAGAAGTGGTGAGGCAGCTGTTATGCACCTAAAATCTGGAATAGTTTACCAACAGAAATTTGCCAGGCTAATACGGTGGAGCACTTTAAAAACCTGCTAAAACCCATTATTTTAACATGGCTTTCTCATAGCTTCATTTTAGTGTAACCCTGATATTCTGTATATGCATTGAATTATCATCTTTTTTCATGGCTCCGAAATCTGTACTAACCCCTATTTTCACTGCTGTTTTTTTCCGGTTTTCTGTGGTGGCGATCTGCGCCACCACCACCTGATCAAAGCACCGTGCAGTCCCTGCATTGATGTATTGAAGGCCAGATGTCCACATGACCATCATCATCTAATTCTTCCACGTGAAGCCTGAAAACCATGAGTACTGATTGAAATCATTTATGTCAGGTAGAATGCCCAGTGGTAGCTGGGTGGTCTCACGGCCTTGTAACCCCTGCTGATTTTCTTTTTTTTCTCCAGCCCTCTGGAATTTTTAATTTTTGTTTTGTTTTTTCTGTCCTCCTGGCCTTACTTTATTCTTTGTTACTCAGTATTGCCTAATCTTACTTTTATATTTTTCTTTCTTCATCTTGTAAAGCACTTTGAGCTACATTATTTGTATGAAAATGTGCTATATAAATAAATGTTGCTGATGTGAGCTTTAAACTTTTCAACTTAAAGCTGATACTTCATCCATCTATAAAATTATAGTTTGTGTGGTTTAATTTTCAATTTTACATACAATACTCACATTAAAAATGACACAAAAAAGTAAAAAAAAAATGAATTCTAACCACAAACAAAAAACTTTTACTCTTTGTATTAAATTCTGCATTATAAAACCAAAAAGAAAATTTAAGAAAAAAAAAGCCACATTAGACATTTAGTGCCACAACTAAAAAACGTTTCAAATAAACTCAAAAAGTCTACAGATGTTGCCAGGTAAAATTTAATGTACACTAACAGAAAATGATTGGGTATTGCTTAGGACTTTTGAATATTGGCAATTTCAATTTTTTTTTTCAACAAAAAAATAAAAATAAAAATAAACTCAAAAATTCTTGAGATTATGTAAATGCAAAACACTGTAAAGATACAGTGGTGTGAAAAACTATTTGCCCCCTTCCTGATTTCTTATTCTTTTGCATGTTTGTCACACAAAATGTTTCTGATCATCAAACACATTTAACCATTAGTCAAATATAACACAAGTAAACACAAAATGCAGTTTTTAAATGATGGTTTTTATTATTTAGGGAGAAAAAAAATCCAAACCTACATGGCCCTGTGTGAAAAAGTAATTGCCCCCTGAACCTAATAACTGGTTGGGCCACCCTTAGCAGCAATAACTGCAATCAAGTGTTTGCGATAACTTGCAATGAGTCTTTTACAGCGCTCTGGAGGAATTTTGGCCCACTCATCTTTGCAGAATTGTTGTAATTCAGCTTTATTTGAGGGTTTTCTAGCATGAACCGCCTTTTTAAGGTCATGCCATAGCATCTCAATTGGATTCAGGTCAGGACTTTGACTAGGCCACTCCAAAGTCTTCATTTTGTTTTTCTTCAGCCATTCAGAGGTGGATTTGCTGGTGTGTTTTGGGTCATTGTCCTGTTGCAGCACCCAAGATCGCTTCAGCTTGAGTTGACAAACAGATGGCTGGACATTCTCCTTCAGGATTTTTTGGTAGACAGTAGAATTCATGGTTCCATCTATCACAGCAAGCCTTCCAGGTCCTGAAGCAGCAAAACAACCCCAGACCATCACACTACCACCACCATATTTTACTGTTGGTATGATGTTCTTTTTCTGAAATGCTGTGTTCCTTTTACGCCAGATGTAATGGGACATTTGCCTTCCAAAAAGTTCAACTTTTGTCTCATCAGTCCACAAGGTATTTTCCCAAAAGTCTTGGCAATCATTGAGATGTTTCTTAGCAAAATTGAGATGAGCCCTAATGTTCTTTTTGCTTAACAGTGGTTTGCGTCTTGGAAATCTGCCATGCAGGCCGTTTTTGCCCAGTCTCTTTCTTATGGTGGAGTCGTGAACACTGACCTTAATTGAGGCAAGTGAGGCCTGCAGTTCTTTAGACGTTGTCCTGGGGTCTTTTGTGACCTCTCGGATGAGTCGTCTCTGCGCTCTTGGGGTAATTTTGGTCGGCCGGCCACTCCTGGGAAGGTTCACCACTGTACCATGTTTTTGCCATTTGTGGATAATGGCTCTCACTGTGGTTCGCTGGAGTCCCAAAGCTTTAGAAATGGCTTTATAACCTTTACTAGACTGATAGATCTCAATTACTTCTGTTCTCATTTGTTCCTGAATTTCTTTGGATCTTGGCATGATGTCTAGCTTTTGAGGTGCTTTTAGTCTACTTCTCTATGTCAGGCAGCTCCTATTTAAGTGATTGCTTGATTGAAACAGGTGTGGCAGTAATCAGGCCTGGGGGTGGCTACGGAAATTGAACTCAGGTGTGATACACCACAGTTAGGTTTTTTTTTAACAAGGGGGCAATTACTTTTTCACACAGGGCCATGTAGGTTTGGATTTTTTTTCTCCCTAAATAATAAAAACCATCATTTAAAAACTGCATTTTGTGTTTACTTGTGTTATATCTGACTAATGGTTACATGTGTTTGATGATCAGAAACATTTTGTGTGACAAACATGCAAAAGAATAAGAAATCAGGAAGGGGGCAAATAGTTTTTCACACCACTGTATTTGAAGAATCAGTTTGCATATTAATGTTTTATTAAGTTTTGTGTGTCAGGGCAGCAAATGGCCTCAATAGTCCGCACTGTCAGCTCACAACTTCAGAATTCTGGGCTCAAGTCCCACATCTTGTTGCCATTGTGATGTTTGTACATTCCACCGAAGTTGGCATGGGTTTTTCCTCACAAATCCCAAGTAACTAGAGTCTCTAAATGTTCCTAGGTCGTTTTTGTCAGGAATAATTGGCAAATAAAAAAAATAAATTGTCCTCTGTTGAGCATAAGAGTCCATATTTGCATTAATGGCTCCTTGTGGTAAAGTTTATTTAGGGGTCTGTGCCAATGTGCATGTTTTAAGTAAAAACAATGTGCTCAGGCTCAGAATGTGCAAGGTAGTATGGCTGAGCAGCCACAGGATGTTGATGGTGAAATTGCCTGGCATGTTAACATGCAAAGTTGCTACTCCAGCTGATTTCCTTTACTAACGCTGTGAAGACTGTAATTAAGGCACCTGCCACCATTCGAATATAACAGGAGCCTGAGTAGGAATGATTGAGAGACCCAGTGAGAATGAGAAAGGAAAAAGAAAAATGAAGAGTCTGGAGGGTAATGTGAAAGAAGAAATCAAGAGTGGCAGGATGGTGGTAGAACTGGTGCAACGGTGTGGAGGCAAGCCATCAGGAACTGGCCCCGGGTCAAGTGAGTAAATGGCACTCAGAGGGCTGGATTGCTCCTGCTGAGTGCCCAAGAAGCAGAAGCGACCAACCGCTGCATGGTGAGTAATGGTGAAGGGAGAAGGCAGTGGGGCACATGGATTTTCCCACTGAATGCATAAGGATTGTGGCAGGAATCTGAGCCAGACTGAAGGATGACTATGCTTGCAGATAGACATCTGAAGGGGTGAACAGAGTATATGTCAAATTTAGAGGGATGAACCAAGGCTCATGATAGTTTTTATGGATAGATCCTGACTGTGGTTTTAACATTTGATTTTAGCCTATTTATAGAATATTTATTTATGGAATTTTAATGTTCCCAAACACTGTTTTTATAGAACATTAATTTGGACTATTTATTGGAGGATCCTGCACTGCAGTTTTACTAAGGCATGTTGATTTGTTTGTATGATTTAAAATAAAAAGCAAAAGTCACTTTGCAACATCCCTTACTGTGTGTGTGTGTCCTCATTACTCAGTCTATCTCGGCTTATGACTATCAATGTACTGGGTTCAAGGAGGAATATACCAGCTGTGCACCCAGGCATCACACTCAGATGATGTACTGAGCCTTTCCCAGGCTTGGCTCCTGCCTTGCATCCAATGCTGCAGGCCCCAACTACACTGAATTACGTAGGCTTGATAAGGGTATGTTATGCTATGTTTGGTACTGTATTGGAGTTGCCAAACCTTGAGGTAACATCAGTTACCCAAGTGATTTAACAACGGGAAATTAGTAACTACTAATATTAAAAAAATTAATCTCTACAATTTATAGTACTTAGGAAAAAAGTTAAAATATGGTATATGATTAAGTGATACACAAAGTACTGATCTGAATTTTGCTCCTGACTTTTTGCAGCAAATTAATTAACACCCAGTAATGAATCCGATACTTACTTCACTTAACTACACCTTAATATGAAAGCACTTTTTAAAGAAAAAAACAAAATAATCTTTAACTCACAGGCTAAACATTGTTAAACTGCAATGCTAAATATTCTTTAACAATATTTTAAGTAAAGACATACAATAAACTCACTAATAGATGAATGGAATGTACAATAATAGCTAAGATGTGCTGTCTGATCAAATAATACATAATTTACACTGGAGAACATAACAAGGAAAGCAAGAGTACAGTTTCATTCCTGCATCCTTGAGAACAGAGTGACCACTTTTATATCTCATACACAATTAAAAAAAGGCCTTACATTTATCAATAAGTCTTACTGACCAGAATTATGTTTGGATTTTTATTTTTGTCAAGATAACAGAGCAAGGCTGAGAAATTAAGGGATGGTTTATATGCTCTTGAAGAGGCTAATCATGACTACATTTAAATGACAAATTATGATGGAATAAAGGGAAATGTGATATTTTATATTCCAGTTTAGACTGAAACTTGCCATTCTTCAACAAGTTATTGCTGGGAGTCAATAACATATCTATAAATACCAATCAAAAAAGAATCTTGGCAGACTGCAACAACTGGTAAGGTATCACACTACTATCCACCATCAGTAAGACATCATGCAACTTCTTGTTATGCAAGCTTAAAGATATAATTGACGACAACCACCACAGTGTTCAAGCAGGCTTCAGAGCTAGAATATCCTGCATAGACCAAGTTTTTGTGTGAGGAACATCACTGACCAGGCACTGGAGTATATGAAGGACCAGAGAATGAACTTCAATTTCTGCCAAGTTTTTGACTTTAAAACTATCTCTGGAAAGCAGATGGTGAAGAGATACTCTTCATAGACACATGGTTGGAGATTCATTTTTAGCACATTCTTGTTCCTCTGAGTGGTGGACTTTGTGATATGAACAGCATTCGAAACTGCACTGCTGCCCACCCAAAGCTAACAGACAGGACTTTGCAGATAATTTAGTCTTGTTGAAGGAATCCATGGATAGACTGCAGTATCTCACCAGTAGATTGGAGACAGAAGCATAGAAGGATGGACTAAAGATAAGTACAGAAAGGACCTAATCTCCTTTTTGTTTGTGAATGAAACCAGGATGGTGATAAGAACTGTAGTCTGGAACAGTTTCATATTCTTTCTTCTTGATATATGTGTATAAAGGTATCACCTGTTTCTGTTAATGTATCACCAAAGGTATCACGTCCTAGTGAGCTGAATGAGTTCTGGCCTGTCGCTCTGACATCACATATAATGAATTCCATGGAGCGGCTGCTGCTTTACCACCTGAGGCCACAGGTCCGCCACACCCTCGATCCTCTTCAGTTCACATACCAGGAGAAGGTGGGAGCGGAGGATGCCATCATCTATATGCTACACCAATCCCTCTCCCACTTGGACAGAGGCAGTTGTGCTGTAAGAATTGTGTTTCTGGACTTCTCTAGCGCCTTCAACACCATCTAACCTCTGCTCCTTAGGGACAAGCTGACAGAGATGGGAGTAGATTCATACCTGGTGGCATGGATCGTGGACTATCTTACAGACAGACATCAGTATGTGTGTCTCAGGAACTGCAGGTCTGACATTGTGGTCAGCAACACAGGAGCGCCGCAGGGGACTGTACTTTCTCCGGTCCTCTTCAGCCTATATACATTGGACTTCCAATACAACTTGGAGTCCTGCCACGTGCAAAAGTTTGCTGACAACACTGCTATCGTGGGCTGCATCAGGAGTGGGCAGAAGGAGGAGTATAGGAACCTAATCAAGGACTTTGTTAAATGGTGCGACTCAAACCATCTACACCTGAACACCAGCAAAACCAAGGAGCTGGTGGTGGATTTTAGGAGACCCAAGCCCCTCCTGGACCCCGTGATTATCAGAGGTGACTGTGTGCAGAGGGTACAGACCTATAAATACCTGGGAGTGCAGCTGGATGATAAATTGGACTGGACTGCCAATACTGATGCTCTGTGCAAGAGAGGACAGAGCTGACTATACTTCCTTAGAAGACTGGCATCCTTCAACATCTGCAATAAGATGCTGCAGATGTTCTATCAGATGGTTGTGGCGAGTGCCCTCTTCTATGCAGTGGTGTGCTGGGGAGGCAGCATAAAGAAGAAGGATGCCTCACGCCTGGAAAAACTGGTGAGGAAGTCAGGCTCTATTGTAGGCATGGAGCTGGACAGTTTGACATCTGTGGCAGAGTGACGGACGCTGAGCAGGCTCCTGTCAATCATGGAGAATCCACTGCATCCATTGAACAGTATCATCTCCAGACTGAGGAGCAGCTTCAGCGACAGACTACTATCACTGTCCTGCTCTACTGACAGACTGAGGAGATCGTTCCTCCCCGACACTATGTGACTCTTCAATTCCACCCGAGGGGGTAAATGTTAACATTATACAAAGTTATTGTCTGTTTTACCTGCATTTTTATCACTCTTTAATTTAATATCGTTTTTTTTTATCAGTATGTTGCTGCTGGAGTATCTGAATTTCCCCTTGGGATTAATAAAGTATCTATCTATCTATATTATATTATATTATATTATATTATATTATATTATATTATATTATATATATGCATGTATGTATGTATGTATGCACATTAAAAACTATTATTTACAAGTATAAGCAACTAATCTGTCTCTCTTCCTAATAAAGAAAACTATACACTACTCATGAAAAGTTTTAGAACACCTCTGTGTTTACAGTTTTTCTTCAGACTTAATCAGCTGTAATGTAAATAATTATATAAAGATGAAAATGTACGTAAACTGGCAGAAGTTTAAATTTAAAGTATAGGTTAGCAAAAAATGAAAAAAAGAAAGTTAAGAATATTAAAAATGGGCCTTCTTCATGGAACAACTAATAGGTTACAACCTATAGTTGTTCTGCTCCACCACCACCTACTCTAAGCATCATGATGCTCCAACATTGATGGACTAAAAGCCAGAAGTCTACGTGACCATCATCATCAAGTCCTTCCGTGAGAACCCTAAATACACAGAGGACTGTTTCATTTATGTTAGGTAGATTGCCCAGAGGGGACTGGGCGGTCTCATGGTCTGGAATCCCTGCAGATTTTATTTTTTTTTTCTCCACCCGTCTAGAGTTTTTTTTTTCTTTTCTGTCCACCCTGGCCATCGGACCTTACTCTTATTCTATGTTAATTAATGTTGACTTTATTTTCTTACTGTGTCTTTTATTTTTCCATTCTTCATTATGTAAAGCAGTTTGAGCTACATTTATTTGTATGAAAATGTGCTATATAAATAAATGTTGTTGTTGTTATTAGAAATAAATTAAGCCTTGCAAGATGAAGCAAATATTTTGCACAGGTGACCTAACTTCTGTTGATTACTTAAAAACCCGCTGTCTGTCATGAAGCAAAGTAGGAAAAGTATGTGTTAGTACACACTATGAAGTACTAACTGGACATTATTACAACTGTAGAAAGTTGTAAATTCCAGTTATAATGGCAAGAAAATGGCAATTAGCAAATGAAGCATAGGCCATTCATTTAAAGAAAACACAAAAATAAATAAATAAATAAATAAATAAATCTAAGTGTCAGTGAGTATGGTGGCCTACACAGTTAAAATGAAATTGGAAACTGGAAGAAACTCTGATATGATGAGATCTGGCAGACCCAAAGTCAATTTGCCATTGTTTATTTGTTCTATGCCTTGATTGAAAAAAAAATTAAATCATTAAACTGCGTACATTTCTATAAAAACTGAAAATACTGAGGTATTCTACAACTTTTACCCGGCAGTGTACATCCCTCTCATGTTTTGAATGGATAAACATAAATACAGGCAATCAGACTAACACTAGAATCCCTGAAGCCTGCAAAAATAAAATAAAATAAAAAATAAGAAGTCTGTTTATCTGGGAGTGACATGACTGGAATTGTACTGGAAAAAAAATCATTATTTGAAATAGATACATTTTATGTGTGCTCCGTGTCTACAACAATCTGTGTAAATGTAGGATGACATTCCTTGTTATAGTAATAATGGAAAAATGTTGACATGAAGTGTGTAATGTGTGAAGACTGAAGCCCAAATATAAAATAAACACTTTCAGAAAAGGTTTAACAAAAGAAGTGTTCTTTTTTCAAGAATAAAATCAAAGAAAAAGAAGAAGTTGTATAATGTATACGTTGCTGTCAATGTGTGAAAAGTGAAACCCAAATATCAATCGATACAAAGTAAAGATGTTTGTACATGTGTGTGTGCCTGTGTCTTTCACAGTGGAAATGCAGTGGGGTCTCACAGATATTTAATTCTCTGGTCCAGGGGTAAGAACTGTTGCTTTGTAATCAAGATTTTGCAAGGTCGATCCCGGGTCATCCCTGTATTTAGCGCTTTGAGTGGTGGGGCTGCTATTTTTGTAAAAACATACATTTGATTTGAGTCCCTAACAAATCAACAAAGCAAGTCTGCTTTTATTAAAAACTTCATTGAAAGTGTTTATTTGATATTTGGACTTCAGTCTTCACACATTACATACTTCACATCAGCATTTTTTCATTATTCTGTGTTAGTTATGTGTTTAACATTTCCTGCCATCCTATTTTTACACAGATCGCAGTAGACACAGAACTTGCATGTAAAGTATTTCAAATAATGATATTATTATTTTTCTATACAATTCCAGACACCTCACTTACAGATAAACAGACTTTAGCTGTGAGTATTTTGTGTCTGACTTCAGCTGCCTCACTAAGGAGGGTGGGTGAGCAGGCTGCTTGCCTGCAGACGACTGACCTATTTGCAAAACAAAGGCGCTATCGGTGCACAATTAACAGAGTGGTGAGGAGGTGCGAGTAAAATTAAGGTTGCCCAGAATTTACAAATATTTTTGTAGGCTTAAGGGATTCTAGTGTTAAAGATAAACACGTATGCACACAAACACATTTACGTACATCTAACGTAAGAACCTCCAACCCACTTGCAAGCACTAAGTAAAAGGCAGAAAACAGCCCTGGACAGGGATCCAGTCCATCACATGTCCCATTGAAACCAGCAATTAACTTATTAGTTTGCCTTTGGGAACTTAGGAGAATAACAGAAGCATGCTAAGGGAAATCCCACAGACATAGGGAGGATATGCAAACTCCACACATTTAACACGTAGGTACAATATTTGGACCCAGGAAACTAAATCTGTGATGCAGCTGGGCTAACTACCAATATTACAAAACACTATGCAAAGTCTTGTGGGAAAGTTGTGTTCTTATTCAGTCAGCTTTTTAATACTTTTAGTGATTACATCATTTCCTGGTAGGGTATATGGCTAACTACTTTAAAGTCAGGTTAAAACATTTTTTTCTTTATATTCTCTGAAACAAACTCTAATTGATACATCAATTTTAAAGCTCATAATTTTAAAAGAAATCTTCTGCATTATTGCACAGTAATCATGAACTGTTGTTGTAATCTAAAAAACGCTATGTTATAACTTCAATGTGAAGAGATTATTTGTGTTTCATGTGTTTAAAAATAAAGCACTGTATTACAAAAGTTAAAATCTGAATTTTTGGCTGACCTGAACAAAAATAAAGTATTAAATATTGCAATGTAGCAGAACTTGGCTTGCTGTTTGTCTCAGAAGCCTGCCTTGTTAATTTTGGAAGAGTTAACATGTGCTGCAACCTAAACAATGAGTTTTCTTATATTTAAGGAACTCAAAAGGCAATTAATTATATTACAAATATACTATATGCTGGATCATGTTAAAACATAAAGCAATACAAATAGTACATACCACAGGATTAGTAGGATCAATTCTCAGAACTTCAGAAAATGAGCTATGCGCATCACCATAATTATTTTGACTTAAATATACAAATGCTCTAGAAAAGAAGTGACATCAAATTAGAAAACCATACATAATGTTGTTAACAATAAAAACAACTGACTTATCAAGATATATTCACTTTTGTCATTACTGCTGCTTGAAGATTTTGTGTTTGCAGCACAAACAATATTTTAATAATTGTCTTTTAGGATTTGGGATAAAATGTGAAAGTAGAAACAACATAAGCAGTTATAATAAATATTTAAACATAAAAGACAGAACAGAGTTATTTTTTTTCAAATACTAATTAAGCATCATGGAAAGGTAATGAAGTAGCTTTGCTAAATAAACTATTAACTTTATATTATCTTTGTATAGTTGTGACTTTCTTTTTGCAGATCAATTTTGTAATCAAAATGTAAGTAGCAGTACACAACTTCATTAATTTCATTTATTTCTAACTTGCTTTTACTACTATAGAGTCATTGAGAGTAAGTGACCATGTTACAGAAATGAGTACATCTTTTTATAACATTTTCCATTTCTAAATAAAAAAGTGACAGATGAAATTGATAATGTCATTTAATTTGACAGATAGTTCAACAAAAAATCTAAACTATTGTGCTTTATTTTATAAATTAAGTTTGGTGAAGGTGGAAAATCGTAAGGGAAGCTTATCATAAGATACACTTCCTAACCTTCACCTTTCATGATGCAAGAGATCATCAGTAAAGGTTACCAAAAAAAAAAAAAAAGAACTATGGAAATAGCTGAAGCTGTCCTCACTGTCTGATCATTTTGATATTTCCTGAGGTCTTAAGCAATGACCAGCGGAGCTCTGTCTCATCTTCTTAATAGCTTCAGAAAGTCTCTCTAACTCGTGTACAGTATTATACTAAACATGAAACACTGAAATGATAGCACATGAAGATACCTGAACTACAGAAACTTTTTAGTTCTTATGGTTGAGTTGTTTCTTATTACTCTTTTTGTATGCAATACCTCTGCTAAAATGTGGAAAAAAAAAGGAGAAGGATTTCACATTGAAATCACCTCTAAAGTTTAAAATGTTACCCATTGATGATTTTAAAGTAAGATGTGAAGTTGGGCAAAATTCAAATGAAATCTATTTTGTAATGAAGGGCAAAGCACAAATAGTACTTTATTAGGCAAAATTTCCTGAAAAGAAAAAAAGATCAATATTATTTTTACTCATGGGATGACTGTTATTATGTGAGAGTGGTAGCGAAAGTATTGAGTATATTAAAGTTACCAAGGAATGCCCAACCATACTGAAATAAAAAATACTGTGCAGTTATATTTATCATCTCACTCCTGAACTAAAACTAAAGTTACTTGCATTAGTAAATTTAAAAACCTTTCTTAGTGCATAAGCACTTGCTTTGTTATACAGAAAGCATACAACTCTCAAAGGGAACAGTGTATTAAGACATAAAAATAACTCAATAATTGATGGATAAACTAATGGTAAACGGGCAGTAATTACAGTTAGCATTATTAACATCCTGCGGTGGGCTGGCACCCTGCCCAGGGTTTGTTTCCTGCCTTGCTCCTTGTGCTGGCTGGGATTGGCTCCAGCAGACCCCATGAGCCTGTAGTTAGGATATAGTGGGTTGGATAATGGATGGATGGATAATTAACATCATCTTGAGGTTAGAGTAATCAGATTAAAAAAAAAAAAATCTGTTATAGGAGCAGTTTGGTGGCTCTTTGGTTCATGGGCTGTGAGGCGTTAAAAGACCAAGTCTTTAAGTCTAAAATACCGATTTAATGAATTATAAGGTATCCAGAAAATATTTACTCATTTAGAAACAAAATCTATTCTATGCTGCAATTCAGTGTACTTGATTTGTAATTAACATGATTAATCTAACATCTAAAGAAATACTGACAAGATAAATACCTATTCATCAGAACCACAGTATTTTGGTTGGGATCATTTCCTTTTGTTTTAAAATCTGTTTCCACATCTTGGAAATATTTTTCAGCTTTCCTGATATCCCCAATCTACAAAAGAGAAAAAAGCGCTTGTTACAAAATTGTTTCACTTCTAGTCAGCAGAAAAAGGCAGAAACTGATATCTATGTTGTGAGCTGGGGGGCTGATCGCACCCCTACAGGATACAGATGCTCCTCTGAAAACCCCTTCTAAAAACGCTCATGCAAACATACTTAAAAGCCTCAACAGCACCTGTTGGTTTCGGATTGTTTTGCCTTTCTCTCTCTCATTCCCTGCTCCTGTCGCACACTCCTTTGAAGAGAAAGATATGTTTGCATATGTTTAATTGTGAGACGGAACTGTCTCATCTGTCAAAGAGCACGTTTAAACTTTTGAAAGAGACATATGTTTGTTTGCAGTGTTTGAATAAAAGTTCCTGTCTCTACAACCTCCTCTGTTTCTATGCAAATCTGTGGCTCAAGCGTGACAAATGGTACCAGGAGTTGGGGGGTGGAAGAAGAACTGGTGGCGGTCGGGAAAGAGCTTGAGCCCCAATTAGATATTGAACCCAATCTCTCCAGCGAGATCGAGGGAGACACCCCCAATTTCCCAGAGTGGCTGGCTGGCCCATCTACAACTTCTCAACTTGCAAATGCCTCCGAACACAAACTAAGCACTAACAAGCAGACGGATTTTGTGCGCTTGCAGCATGCTTAAAGCTCATTAGAATATGCATTTAAACCGGCTTGCTCTGTTAGTGACTGTTATTACCAAGAGTGTAAATCCTGGGGTTTGAAAACCCCGCACTTTCTAGAAAAAGACGGCTGTCTTTTTGGAGTGATTTCAGATCATTTAATGGGGGAATTTATTGAACAACTCGTTGTACCTGAAGTACATAAGGACATTCTTTTGCAGTTAGCCCACTCTGACATCTTGGGAGGGCACCTGGGGGCTGATAAGACCAGAGGTTGTTTATCAAAACGATTTTATTGGCTGAATATGGGAAAAGATGTTGAAGGATTATGTACTTCATGTCCTGATTGCCAGATCGTCTCTACTTATAAACCTCCTTAGGGCTCCCCTTTGTCCTATGTCTATTCTGGAAGTCCCTTTTCAACAGGTGGGGTTAGATGTTGTAGGTCCTCTTCCTAACAGCAAAAACAGGTATCAATATATGCTTGTGTTGGTTGACTATGCAACACGATATCCAGAAGTGGCTGCTTTGAAAAAGGCCAATTCCTCCACTGTAGCCAAAGCTATATGCATTTTTACTTGTATTGGCATCCCTAGGGAAATTTTAACTGATCAGGGCACTCCTTTTACTTCTCGCGTGATGAAACAATTGTGTGACAGCCTTGCTATTAAGAAATTGAGTACCACTGTTTACCATCCATAGACGAATGGTTTGACCAAACAATTTAACAAGACTTTAAAACAGATGATCAGGCGAGTGGCTCATGATGATCCCACATCTTGGGACTCTGTCCTGCCTTTTGTTATGTTCACAGTGCTGGAATCACCACAGGCGTCCACTGGCTTGAGTCCTTTCAAGTTGTTATTTGGCAGGCGCCCGAGAGGCATCCTGGATGTTGTACGAGAGGAATGGATAGGAATCGAGTCAACAACTCATGGACCGAGCCTTGCGGATCGCGTAATTTCATTGTAAGATAGAATTTCTAAGCTTTCTTCTGTCACTGTGGAACATCAGCGACGTGAGCAGGAAACTCAGAAACATCTTTACGATAGGCGCGATAAGCTCCGTGAACTCAAACCTGGTGATCATGTTTTGGTACTGATTCTGTCTGACCCGCACAAATTCCTAGCGAAATGGCAGGGCCCTGCCATTATTGAGGAGCGTATGGGACTGGTGAATTACAAGGTTAGAATACCAGGCCGGTGCAAACCATTCCAGATTTTACGTGTTAATCTCTTGAAGGAGATGCTGCTGTCTCTCAGACCGATGTTGCCATTGGTGACAATTTGACTGACTCGCAAAAGACAGAATTGTTATCTTTGATTGAACGGAACACTGGCATTGGGTGTAATTCGTTAAAGTAAAAGTGATTAGTGTAGTCCGGTTGTATTAGTCCCAAAGCATGATGGTTCGGTTAGCTTCTGTATTGATTTCAGGCACTTGAATAACGTCTCTAAATTTGATGCTTATCCAATGCCCTGTGTTGACGAGCTGTTGGAAAAATTGGGTCAGGCGACCTATATCTCCAAGCTAGATGTCACAAAAGGTTACTGGCAGGTGCCTCTTGAGGCTGGCAGTTGTGAGAAGACAGCATTTGCAACTCCTGATGGACTTTATGAATTTATGACACTCCCATTTGGTTTTCATGGGGCACCTCTAACTTTCCAGTGTATGATCGATTACGTCCTCATTCCGTATATTCTGTGGCATACCTTGATGATGTCGTGATTTTCAGCAATGATTAGCAATCACATTCAGAATGTCTTCAGAAGGCCAGCTTGACAGCTAACCCTAAGAAGTGTAAATTGGGTATGTCTGAGACTCTGATTATCTGGGTTATTCCATGGGCAGGGGTTTACTCTGGCCACAATTTAGAAAAGTGGAAGAGAGGCTTGCTTACCCACTTCCAAAACAGGTACGCACTTTTCTTGGGCTTGCCGGTTATTATAGAAGATTCATCCCTGACTTTGCAAATAGGGCTGCTCCTCTTACAGAACCTACTAGAGGCAGGAAAACCTGCCTATTTTATGGACAGAAATTTGTGAATGTTCCTTTTGTGATTTGAAAACTGCTTTGTCTTCTTATCCAGTTTTGCGGAATCCCAACTTCTCTAAGGATTTTGTTCTACAGACAGACGCAAGTGCATTTGATGTAGGCGCCGTCCTGTCCCAGGTTTTTGATGGGGAAGAGCACCCTATCACATTTTTGAGTAGAAAATTGCTTCCTAGTGAAGGCAATTATTTGACTATTGAGAAAGAATGCTTGGCAATTAAATGGGCTGTGGAAGAGCTTCGTCATTACTTATGGGGTCAAAATTTCACATTAGTGACTGATCACGCAACACTTCAATGGTTATACCGTCAGAAGAATACGATCTCTCATCTCATCTGATAGTTTTTGGGCTTACAACCTTACAGTTTTACAGTGAGGCATTGACCTGGCTCTGAACATATTAATGCTGATGTCCTGTCATGCCTATTTGAACCTGGTTTGGAGAGTTGCTTGATTGTGAATAAAGCTGACAGAGGGGGTGTGAGCTGGGGGGCTGATCGCACTCTTAAGAGGATACAGATGCTCCTCAGAAAACCCATCCTAAAAACGCTGACAGACTACCTTCACATTGCTCCTTTACTTGCTGGGATTACCTGTGGCTGCTCTGTCGTGCAATATGCTTCCTGTGCGGTACTCCACATACTTAAAAGCCTGAACAACACCCGTCGGTATCGAAATGTTTTGCTTCTCTCTCTCCCTGACATTCCCTGCTCCTGTCGCGCACTCCTTTGAAGAGGAAGATATGTTTGCATACTTTTAATTGTGAGATGGAACTGTCTCACCTGTCTAGGAGCACATTTAAACTTTTGAAAGAGACATATGTTTGTTTGCAGTGTTTGAATAAAGTTCCTGTCTCTACAACCTCCTGTTTTTGTGCAAATCTGTGACTCAAGCGTGACAATGTATGCACAAATATCTTCCTTTTGGGATTCTAAAAATATTAATTTTTTGAGTATCAAATAATATATAACACCACTGAATTATGCTGTGTTTGTCTGTGCCAGGTGCTATTCAGCTTTTCACGTTTTAGTTGTATTCAGAGTGCTATATTTTACTGATTACAATATGAATAAAAAACAACACATTTTCAGGGGTATACCTTTCACCTAGATGTTACTTCATGCTGTAAAATATTTCATTTTAAAAATCTAGAAATTTAAGATATTTAAAGATTTTCTAAATCTTGCTAATTTGTCATCTCCTTTAGGATAGGTAAAAATAAATCTGTTACACACTTTATCTGATTTTTGGGTTTCTGTGAGTCAATGTCAATATTAAGCATTCAAATTAAATTAAAAATATTGACACATAATTTCCATATAACAGAACCTTCCACAGTACTTCTTAAACAAGTACCCTCACACTGAAGATTTTTACTGACCTTAGATGATAACACTCCCAGTTTACATTTTGACCAAATATTACATAAGCAAAACATTTCTTAACACAAAGTGAAATAAAATGGCAGAGTACACCAGGACTACTGTAGATCCCGGAATATAAGCCGAGAATTTCGTCCTAGATTGTTGGCTTGGAGTTTGGGGGTCGGTTTATACAACGAGCATCGTTTCAGATTCAAGATTTCCAGCGCAATGCTGGTTTTGCCGATCAATACGTAAGTAAATAATGACGAAACCACAGAGCCATCTTTCAGATGAAGAAGTAACTTTGCATGCCGGTACTTTAAATTAAATAAAGAATTTATTCAAAAAAGTGTTTTAGTTGTTGATTTTATTAATAAAATTTATAATAAATTATCGGGAAGTTTAAAATAAAAATTTTTCTTTTGATTTACGACCAACATCTTGCGTTATGACCCGAATGCGGTCACGTGTATCCGCTTGCGCGATTGTAAACAAACAACCGAGAGCGTTAGTAGCGTCAGTTGGAGCCCAGATACATGTGTTTGTGGATGTAATTTCGGTCATCGCAGTGATTTACCTATATATATAATTCACTAAGACCATGCAAGCAAGACACATAATTGCTAAGAAAGGAAGAGAAGGTAAAGAAAGCGATCACAATCGAAACGAAGATGGAAATTGTGTGGAAATATGAGAGTGCTGTTCGTGTGACCGATCTCGCTAATATGTACAGCATGTCGAAATCCACCATCTCGACAATATTACAAAGAAAAGATTTGCATAAGGAGGCTCCTTCTAAACAATAACCACCTTCCGTTTCATTCTCCTCCTCCTCCCTTCCTGCAGCCCAAAGATGTCAAATTAAATGGTGAGTACAGTATGAAATTGTTGTATCTAGAATAGAATAGAATGCCCTTTATTGTCACTATACACATCTACAATGAGATTAAAAGCAGCTCCTTCAGTGCAGAAAAAAGTTCTGTATAGGGCTTGTATGGTTGTTTTTTTAGCCTTAGCATAACGGCGGATCTGTGGCCCCGCTTCTGCTTTCTTTCCCTCCTCCGTCTGCATCGTCTCCTAGACCCGACAACAATCCACAGAGAGCCCGCTGGTCTCGCTATGTTGTCTGGGATGTTGTGCGTGTGATGAAAAACACTCGAAACAGATGTCTGGCTCTGGACACCGATGTCTATAAGGTTCTGATGGGTGTAACGGATGTTCGCCGAACCGATCGTGCACAAACAAGGAAAAAAAAAAAAAAAGGTACAAAAACAACAAAAAAAGTGCACTGAAAAGGAGAGCCCTGAGCCGCTGCGCGCCGCCATGCTCCTAGCTTAATCTAGCCTACTTCTGGTAGGCTAGGCACTTTTTATAACTTTTTGGTTAGTACATTAGAAAAATTATTGGTGTTTTGGTAAATTATGCACATTATACAACCCTTTTTTATTATGAACAGGTTAAGTAAGTGTTGCAGTGGGAGGTTCGGAACGAATTATGGGTTAGCCTTCGCGAACGAATTAAATTCTTAAGTCAAGGGTCCACTGTATTGCGTATTTAAGTTAGTCAAATTTATAACGAGTCTCCAGAAATCCACCCGCCGATGTACCGTATTTGCGTATATAGTTTCAACACAAAGGCTTCATTTTACCAAACTTCCTGGTTTCCATCAAAAATGCCGGCAGTCTCAAATTCTCGCCGATAAACATGATAAATATACCTGAAGAGACACTTTTAAGGAAATTTTGAAAATTTTGCTTGGAGAAGGGGGTCGGCTTAAATACCGGTCATCGGCAAATACATGTAATTTAGTAGGTAGAGAAGGAGGTCGGCTAATATACCGAGTCGGCTTGTATTCCGGGATCTACGGTAGTATCTACTAAAATCAAAATTTGTGGAACATAAAATACAACATGGAAAAATACAGAATACACTTTACACGCCAACACTGCTGAACAATATCAATTCAATACAAGCTATTATCCAATACTTAATTTGAGTAAGAGACAAAAAAAATACCAATATAGGACAAAGTTTAGTAGAAGGCACTAAAATAAATTTATTTCACAATTTTTTGCCTAATACTACCAGAGTATTTTTTTTTCTAATATACCAAATACTAAAGAAAAACTGTGTGCTCAACTATATTCTGATTATCTATTTGTATTACTAAAATTATGAATTATCTTATACAGTGCATCCGGAAAGTATTCACAGCACATCACTTTTTCCACATTTTGTTATGTTGCAGCCTTATTTCAAAATGGATTAAATTCATTTTTATCCTCAGAATTCTACACACAACACCCCATAATGAAAATGTGAAAAAAGTTTACTTAAGGTGTTTGGAAATTTATTAAAAATAAAAAAAAAAAAACTGAGAAATTACATGTACATAAGTATTCACAGCCTTTCCTCAATACTTTGTCGATGCACCTTTGGCAGCAATTACAGCCTCAAGTCTTTTTGAATATGATGCCACAAGCTTGGCACACCTATCCTTGGCCAGTTTCGCACATTCCTCTTTGCAGCACCTCTCAAGCTCAATCAAGTTGGATGGGAAGCGTCGGTGCACAGCCATTTTAAGATCTCTCCAGAGATGTTCAATCGGATTCAAGTCTGGGCCACTCAAGGACATTCACAGAGTTGTTCTGAAGCCACTCCTTTGATATCTTGGCTGTGTGCTTAGGGTCGTTGTCCTGCTGAAAGATGAACCGTCGCCCCAGTCTCAGGTCAAGAGCGGTCTGGAGCAGGTTTTCACATAGGATGTCTCTGTACATTGCTGCAGTCATCTTTCCCTTTATCCTGACTAGTCTCCCAGTTCCTGACGCTGAAAAACATCACCACAGCATGATGCTGCCACCACCATGCTTCACTGTAAGGTTGGTATTGGGCTGGTGATGAGCAGTGCCCGGTTTCCTCCAAACGTGACGCCTGGCATTCAAACCAAGAGAATTTTATTTCTCATGGTCTGAGAGTCCTTCGGGTGCCTTTTACTAAGGAGTGGCTTCCACCTGGCCACTGTTCCACGCAGGCCTGATTGGTGGATTGCTGCAGAGATGGTTGTCCTTCTGGAAAGTTCTCCTCACTCCACAGATGACCTCTGGAGCTCTGATAGAGTGACCATCGTGTTCTCGGTTACCTCCCTGACTAAGGCCCTTCTCCGCCGATCGCTCAGTTTAGATGGCTGGCCAGCTCTAGAAAGAGTCCTGGTGGTTTCAAACTTCTTCCACTTACGGATGACGGAGGCCAATGTGCTCATTGGGACCTTCAAAGCAGCAGAAATTTTTCTGCAACCTTCCCCAGATTTGTACCTCGAGACAATCCTGTCTTGGAGGTCTACAAACAATTCCTTTCACTTCATGCTTGGTTTGTGCTCTGACATGAACTGTCAACTGTGGAACATTATATAGACAGGTGTGTGCCTTTCTAAATCATCTCCAATCAACTGAATTTACCACAGGTGGACTCCAATTAAGCTGCAGAAACATCTCAAGGATGATCAGGGGGAACAGGATGCACCTGAGCTCAATTTTGAGCTTCATGGCAAAGGCTGTGAATACTTATGTACACGTGCTTTCTCAATTTTTTTATTTTGAATAAATTTGCAAAAATGTCAAGTACCGTAGATCCCGGAATACAAGCCGAGAATTTCGTCCTAGATTTTTGGCTTTGGTTCGGTTTATACAACGAGTATCATTTCATATTCCAGATTTCCAGCGCAATGCCGGTTTTGCCGATGAATACGGAAGTAAATAATGACGAAACCACAGTGCCATCTTTCAGATGAAGAAGTAACTTTGCATGCCGGTACTTTAAATTAAATAAAGAATTTATTCAAAAAAGTGTTTTAGTTGTTGATATTATTAATAAAATTTATAATAAATTATCAGGAAGTTTAAAATAAAATTTATTTTGATTCACGATCCACATCTTGCGTTACGAAACGGATGCGGTCACGTGTATCCGCTTGCGCGATTGTAAACAAACAACCGAGAGCGCTAGTAGCGTCAGTCGGAGCCCAGATACATGTGTTTGTGGATGTAATTTCGAAACGAAGATGGACATTGTGTGGAAATATCTCCTCCTCCTCCTCCCTTCCTGCAGCCCAAAGATGTCAAATTAAATGGTGAGTACAGTATGAAATTGTTTCTAGAATAGAATGCCTTTTACTGTCTATACGCATCTACAATGAGATTAAAAGCAGCTCCTTCAGTGCAGAAAAAAGTTCTGTATAGGGCTTGTATGGCTGTTTTTTAGCCTTAGCATAACACCGTATCTGCGGCCCCGCTTCTGCTTTCTTTTCCTCCTCCGTCTGTGTCGTCTCCTAGACCCGACAACAAACCACGAAGAGCACGCTGGTCTCGCTATGTTGTCTGGGATGTTGTGCGTGTGATGAAAAACACTCAAAACAGATGTCTGGCTCTGGACACCGATGTCTATAAGGTTCTGAATGGTGTAGCGGATGTTCACCGAACCGATCGTGCACAAACAAGGACAAAAAAAAAGTACAAAAACAACAAAAAAGTGCACTGAAAAGGAGAGCCCTGAGCTGCAGCGCGCCGCCATGCTCCTAGCCTAATCGAAGTAGGCTAGGCACTTTTTATAACTTTTTGGTTAGTAAATTAGAAAAAATATTGGTGTTTTTTATTATGAAAAGGTTAAGTAAGTGTTGTAGTGGGAGGTTTGGAACGCATTATGGGTTAGCCTTTGCGAACGAATTAAGTTCGTAAGTCAAGGGTCCACTGTATTGCATATTTTAAGTTAATCAAATTTATAACAAGTCTCCGGAAATCCACCCGCCGATGTACCGCATTTGCGTATATAGTTTCAACACAAAGGTTCCAATTTACCAAACTTCTCCGCAATCACTTCCTAGTTTCCATCAAAAATGCCGGCAGTCTCAAATTCTCGCCGATAAACATTATAAATATACCCGAAGAGACACTTTTAAGGAAATTTAGAAAATTTTGCTTGGAGAAGGGGGTCGGCTTAAATACCGGTCATCGGCAAATACATGTAATTTAGTCGGTAGAGAAGGGGATCGGCTAATATACCGGGTCGGCTTGTATTCCGGGATCTACGGTAAACTTTTTTCATGTTGTCATTAAGGGGTGTTGTGTGTAGAATTCTAAAGAAAAAAATGAATTTTATCCATTTTGGAATAAGGCTGTAACATAACAAAATGTGGAAAAAGTGATGTGCTGTGAATACTTTCCGG
>JANRMT010027041.1:70366939-70378402 GCA_026402145.1 Polypterus bichir lapradei
CAATCATTTTACGTTATTTTTAAAATATTTCCTTTTCTTTTTCATAACTTCTTTAACACACTACTTCTCCACTGCGAAGCGCGGGTATTCTGCTAGTATTCTAATAATTCTATTCTGTAATCTGATGATTTTTCATTATAATCGATAACTTTATATATTATTGATAAAATTCATTGTTTCTACATGAAGATGCGGTCATTTTACTTACAATGCAAATGTTTTCACCACATAACAAAGCTTGTTAAGCAGTTAATCTTTCCTGAAATTTGTGATTTTGCATAGGTTGTGATATATTGAGGAGTTAAGAAATTTATTGCATGACAACACCAATTTTGATGAGCTGTCTATAGATCGTTTTCTAACAGTTTCCAAATGTTATGAAATATCTATAAAAATCTTCACTTAGACACGATTATTTTTTCCTGCGGTAAACACGTTTTTCTCGCTATATGCGTGTTGCTTCAAGTAGCATCGCGGATGAGAAATGGATCGTTTTTTGATTAAAGCTGGCACAACAGGCCCTGAAAACCGGACAATGAGGGCAAGAAAAGAAAAACAAAAGCTGAAAGGGACCGTGAGTATAATAAAAAACGAAAACGGTCTTTTCAATCGCAATGGCTCAAAGAGTTTCCGTGGGTAAATGCAGACGACACTGCCTCCGTTTTTTGCCAAATTTGCCATCAGTATCCACTTATTGCCAACAAAACATCCACATTATTTACCGGCAAGAAAGTCGATAGAAAAGACACACTACTGTCACATCAGCTGTCTGCAAAATACATTGCCTGTATGTCAAAGCATGAGTCTAAAAGTAAGAAAAACGTTTCAATTGAAAAAGTGTTTTCTAAAGTTGAATGCTCGGAGGTTGAGCATTATGCTAGGCTGTTCAATACTGCTTATGCTGTTGCTAAGCACAACAGGCCATTTACTGATTTTCAATTTCTGTGTTCTGTGCAGGAAAAGAATGGTGTAAATTTAGGGATTGACCGTCGATGCAGGAACGCCTGTGTTGAGTTTGTGAAGTCAATATTATCTGTTTTCTTGAATGATGTCTCAAGCCACATGAAACATGTCAGATTATTTTCAGTCATGAGTGACTCACACACCGACTCATCAGTAATAGACCAAGAAGGTATACTACTGAGGTACGTTCATCCAGAAACGTTTGATCCCTACACAGCCATGGCTAGCATTGAGAATTTAGAAAATGCCTGAGCAGATGGTGTTGTTGCTGCCACAAAAATGGTTTGTCAAAATGTGGCATTGATATTGAAAACATTGGAGACAATGACCCAAAGCTTGTGTGCATTAATCTTGATGGCGCAGTATCTTCTGCTGTTGCCAGAAAGCTCAGTGATTGTGTAAGTAACAAAGTTCTTGTTACACACCGTGTGGCACATAAACTGGAGTTAGGTGTACTTGATGCTGTAAAAGACGTAGGCTATCTGAAAAAATCTGAAGACACAATTAAGCACATCAGCCAAGTTTTATTCTTTTACACCAAAGAGATGAAGTGAGCTGCAAAATCTTGCATCAATTTTGAATGTAACCTTGCTTATGAATTCAGAAATAAAGGCCATCAGATGGGTATCATCAAAGTCCAGAGCACTGAAAGCTATTAGTCAGGATTTACATGTAACTGTTACCCACATGGAACAGATACTTTCCACATCAAACAAGGCAGATGAACTGGGGCAGGCTAAAGCCATCCTACATGACCTCAAGCAAGTAAAATGTATTAAGTATCTATATCTGATGATGGATGTACTTTCTGCTATTACAGCCACCTCAACTCTTTTCCAGAGCAAAGACTTGCTGATATTTGAAGTTAAGGAGGCCATTGACACCTTGTACACCAGATTGCCTGCCATGACAAAGGAGCCAGGAGAAAACATTGCAAAGTTTTATAACCTGTTTGACAAGGAGTCTAGTACATTTGATGGAAACCTAAAGCTGTCTGGTGGTTTCAGAGATTTTTGTGAAGACAGAGATGTTCATGATCTCCTGGAAAGCATGGTTCAGTATATACTCTAACCTTGATAGGCCTCCTGTGTCAGATATGAGGGTGTTTGATTTCAGAACCTGGCCACACATTCTGTATGAACTGAGCACTTATGGAAACTATGAAATCAAGAACTTGCGTCAGCAGTATAGTGATTTGTTGACTGATGAGGAAGTTAAACATGCACCATCTAAATGGCAAGCACTTAAAGTGCAGATATCAATGCAACGGCAGTACCATCCACTTGCTGTCTGTACCTCAGTTCTGCTGAGGAAGAAAGTGTCTCTGAAGAATGTTAGTGCGCTGATCTCACTGCTTCTTACAGTTTCTCATTCCACAGCTACTTGTGAGAGATTATTCTCCAATATGAATTTAGTAAAGAGTTCTCCAAGAACCCTCAAAACCAGATGCGCATTGTTGTTGATGGCAAACCTTTAGAAGAGTATAACCCACTACCAGCTGTGGAATTCTGGCTGTCATCTGGCAACAGGCACATCACTCATAAAAAACCTGAAAAGTCATCAGCATCCACTTCTGCAGGACCATCAGTCCAGGAACTATGCAGTTCAACTCAAGCAGAAATGAACAGCATTCAGCCCATGCTGTCTGAGATGGTAAAGATTCTTGGGGAGGAGAAGATGTTGCAAGACAAAAGCTGAAGAACATGGCAGAAAATGAATCAGGACAGTGTTCTGTTATGTAACTGTAATATGTGAAACAGAACTAGTGTAGCTATAATGAAGGCATTGCTTATTAGTGAGTTAAAATAAGGGACTCTTTATATAATGTTCTAGAGCAGATGACAATATAAGATGGCAATATACTACTTCCTGAAAGAACTTTTTTCAGTTTTAAAATGGAAGGCAGTTTTGGTATCAATAAAAGAGATCAGAAAGAATAAACTATATTTCACTTTTGTTATTTGTTTATCGGCAAGTGAATTTAACTGGTGGACAAGTGGATTTTCTAAGTTTACATGTCTGTGGACAAGTAGAAAAAAATTTGATTTCCACACCCCTGATAATGCATCAATGCAGCCAAAGCCAGTTCTGTTAAAGGGCGAATTTTGAATGTGCCTACAGATATAAGAAGTAGTTTTTATCTAATGATCAAGGTGAGACGCCTTGGGAACAAAAAAGCAGTGTTTACAGGTATTCTAAATAAATGACAGAAAGGAACAGATAATTTTTCATTAAATTTTGAAAAATCTTGTTGCTTACAGGTTCAAAAGGCTCTGATACCAAATTTGGATTTGACTTTTGATAATACTGTGTTGCATTATATCATAAGATATGTCATAAGTGGTAATTCTTCAAATAAATTAGCATAATTCTTTTCTTTTTAATGAAAGTACGCTTATCAGTTTATACTATTAAAAGTGTATACTGCATTTGTATCAACTCTCAAAAATTGGCTTAGTGAAAATATCATACATATAGATTGGAGAATTTCAGACCAGCCATTTGTGACCACTTTATGGTCACAAATGTCACTGAGATGATGAGGTTCTGCAAGAGTAGAAAAACATTCTTCAATAATACTGTGAAAGATAATTAACTGCAGGATAGTTAACGCTGATAAAGATTGTCACTTAACAGACTTCAGGTGGATGCATTTTTACTCAAAATATCAAACATTTTTACAGCATGGGAATCTTTAATAATTGTGGTATTATCACATTTTGTGCAAAGAATACACCATTGAGACTTGAACAAACAAGAAGATGTAGGGGCATCTACAGTGACACCGGAAAGAAGTAATAATATACTGCTTTCAATTTAACTGACTAAGAAACAGTACAATAAACTAAACCAAAATCAACCTGTAAAAATGACATGGAAAGAAAGATGGCCAATGACAACATTACACATGATTTTCTAAATGATTGGTTTGATAAATTATGCTACAAAATTCAGATGTTAACATAAAAACTGAGTCAATATTATGTATCAATGCTTAGGCTGCAACATTTATACTTAGAAGTAATTTCATTACTTTAAGGTACTGTTAAAATATTCTCTTTGCCTCTAGCAACCTTCTTGATGAACTAATTTAAAAATACATTAAAGGTGGCTGTTATGATGGGAATGTCTAGTTTTATTGGGTAATGGTCTTGATACAGTATTCTCACCTGTAAAAATATTCTTCCAATTCCACTTAGTAATTGGGGCTTCTGAGATGGCTCATACTTGATAATGGAGTGATACACATCCACTGCTAGGACATAATCCTGACAGAAAAAGAAAGTTAAGCCTTAAAAATGTGGAATAAGAGGCCTTACATAGTAACACCAGAAATATCTGTCATAAAAATGTACCTATTTAAAAAAAAAAATTAAAAAGCTTACCAAATGACCATCAAATTAAGGCTTATTAAGAATTACCAAAACAGATAAATAAAAGACATGCAAAATAAGAAACATCTACAGACGGGCTGATTAAACTCTTAATACACTTTAACTCGTGGAAGAATGTAAGTAGAAATTTGCAAGCAATAACCAGCAGAACAAATGACATACACACATTATTTATATAAACTACTGCAGGTCTGTAAAACAGAATTTATACAGCAGATGGCAGTATAATGCACAGAATTTTTCTTCACACATTTAAAAAAAGGAAATCCCACTTCTTTGTTCTTTTAACAAAAGCAGATAAAACCAAAAAAGGCAGCTAAAATGAATCTCATTTTGAAACTGCAGGTATTATAAACAGTAATTTCACCCATTTAAAGATAGCAAACTTGGCTTTCTTGTCTAAATTCCGACTGAAATTTTTAAGCAGCTGAAAAAATGTTCTCTGTTCTCAAACTATTAAACACAGTTTATATTTTTGACGTCCTAAAATATTTCATTTTTTAACAAAGTGATACTGAATGATGAACATTGGTTTAAGATATTCATATAGGATTGGCAACAATCACAAAAACATTTAAATAAAGGGTCATGAGGACTGTTAAATTATATAGTGTTTGGTTTTCATGGGTTTAACTCCCTCCAACCATGATGCCACAACTGAAACACACGGAAGCATAAATTAAAATATTTCACAATAGACAAAAATATTTTAACTTAATTGTACTACATATTGAATTATTCTGTATACTATGTAAAGGGCCTGACTACTCTTATGCTAGAGGCTATTAACGCTTTTAAAAATATAAGCTCTTTTAGACATCTAAAACTATCGAACGGTTTCCAAGTGAAAGCAGGCTCCCTCCTCCCCCTAAGCCACAGACTCAACTATAAGGAAACCATACGTGGCTGTATATAAATAGCTGCAAGGGTTTGAAGCCACTGGGAGACTTGAGTTATTCCTGTGATTTTCTGCTGAATATGGGTATCATTGCTTCTACTGGTATACCTCAAAATCAATGATGTAGACCTGGTAGCAAATAACTGCGAATCTCAGTCAAACATCTATTAGAAACCATTTCTGTAACCATCACATGAGTATACCAACAATGACCAGCTTCGATCAATCATTACTTATCATATACAGTCCATACATTTATCATATATAGATCTCACATTCACATATAGTATAGCAACATGACTATGAAAAGCATAAACATTCTGCAACCTTTCCTTATTAATATATCATTAATATGTTACAAATTGCAGTGTTCTCATCACAAGTTGTGCACAATGACTAAATTAAATAGAATTTTCAATCCAGCATTTGTGTTTCCTAATAAATCTGCATAGAGCTACTTTAATTCAGTAATTTATGTTAATATGTCACAAAAGCACACACACTAGGGTGATGTTTTTTGAATCTAATGTGCATAAAGCTCAATTCCTAGTAGACTGTTGAATCAATCATGAAACCATTAACAACTTATCCCTGGATCATGCTCTACAAAAGCTATTAAAAAAAGTCTGGGCTTCGAACAGCCTACAGACAATAAAGTATAATATAGTGGTTAAAGTATTTTTTAAAAATTGCAGTGTACAAGCGTCAGTTTTAAACAACTGAACTTGATCTAAATGCACTATTCATTTATCTCCTCTTACACAATTGATCATATATTTCAATATAAAGTTTATACAGTAGTACTAATACAGTACAGCATCAGGCTAAAATTCATGAACAGAGTAAGTCTTCATTGTATGTTTGTCTCCCTGACATTCAGTTGTAACAAAATGAAACTTATGTCTTGTTAAACCTCAGTGTGTTAACGTAAAACAGATGCAAAAGAAAATTTCCTACTGTAACATTTCCTCTGATGGCATCAGAAGAGGCAAGCCAGTCTAATGTGATGTATACATTATGCCACAGCTATATCATTTTCTAATATGAGTTACAAATAAACAGAAAACAGCTTCCAAGATGTATTACTCCTAAGTATAAAAAAAGCTTTAAACATCAGGAACGTGATAATTTTTAAAATGTTACATAGGCATTAAAATTCTTATTTTAAATACATAAACATACATACATACATGCATATTATATATGTTAGAGTGAAACCCCAAAACAATATTGTTTTCTGAGTCATAGTATTATCTTAGATATGACACAAACCTAATTAAAAATGTAGTCATCCTTAGAAAAAAATACATACAGTTGTCCCACTTTATGGCTTAAGATGCCTAGATTGAAGAAAATGGCTTATTCAAATTTTTGTTTTATTGTGAATGAAAATCTGTTGCCACTTTCTTAAAGACAAATGTGAAATAATAAATCCTCAAAAGCAGACAGCTTATCTACTGATTATAGTTTTCCTCCTGTTCCTTGGACAGAATATGATGCCCTCAAATTCTCTCTTCTAACTTGATCAAGACTAATCTTTGCTTGGTGCTTTTCCCCCCGGTGATATTTGCCAAGAAGCAATGTTATATATGCATTTTCCTAACATGTATGCAGTTTATATTAGCGACCAGTGAATTAACCCTTTGTACATCCTTGACAGGCTTCTGTTTTTCTTCAAGAAAATGAATGCTGCACTTTTATCCAGTTGGAATGTTTCTCTGTTTAAAATATGCTATTCTTAATATGATTTACAACATTTCAGCATAGGATTTGTGACAAATGACCTGGTGTATACTATTACAATACGTAGTAAAGGATACAAAATGGAAAAAATCAAAATGACATGCAACAAATATCAGTTTTGTAAGACCTGCACATAAGAATGCAAAATTACAAATTTTACTGAATAGAATTTCTTTTCATAAACTTAATTTATAGGTTCTTTGGTAAAAATATTACTGTCTAAAAGGCTTTATGTGCAATGAGTTTCCATCAGCAAAAAATACTTACATTTTACATGACTGAAAAGCACTAAAAATTACCAAGAATGAAATGAAGTCTTAAAAATCAATAATGGACAATAACCTAATTTCCTACAGTGTGCAATGGTCCAAAGTCCACAACATGCACCTGTTTTTGGAGTGATGTGACAGAATTTGTAGCTTTCCTTAATTCATTTCTTCATCGTTAGCTAAATTCAAAGCATTTTTATCAGTGCAGTTCAAAAATTGCAATTTACTGCATCTTATGACTTTTATTTAAATGATGCACAAAATAATTTAAGCAAAATTAATAAAAGCATTAACACAAACATTAAATACATACAAAAACATGAATGCCACTGACAGATTTTCAAACAAATTATCATTAATTGAAATTTCTGTGCAGCTTTTCCCTTCACATGCTTTACTGCTTATACTAGGTAAGAAACCGCACAGATTTCAAAGCGGCAGCACACAAGGCAATACGGTACAACCACAGCTTGCTGCCGCCCACGTACCTTCATCATTAGCAGACAGTTTGCCATTGAGTACATCACCCGGCACAGACGTGACCTCCACAGCTGAATAGAGGCTGCAGGAAACAAGAGCAGAATGAGAGACTATGCTATTAAACTGAAGGCTTTTTCCTATCCATCAATTATTTGTCTGAGAGAGCGAATTCTGAGGGGAAAAAAGCAAAGAATAAACAACAAAACATACATGTTCAATGTGCTATTATTTTTATATTTATCCTTTAAATTCTCAGATTTTATAGAGGGAATGTTATAAAATGCTTTAATCCAGAAGAAAATGAATAAAACTTATAAAGCAATACATCCAGAAAACATAGTATTAATATACTACTATTACTGCTGTATTTAACAGATTTGTAATTGTAATCAATCTTATTTTTGATACATTTTATAACTGATTTTATGATAAAAAATCTAAGTTGGATTAAACCTTAGACAGCAACAACCACAAAATTAAAATGAGTAGGTTCACAATACATTTTCATTAATTTAAATGAGAATTAGTCACATCAGAAAGCTGAAAAGAATGCCATGTTAGCATTGTATGTTGCTAAGGTGATATAACACAAAAAAATCATTTTTTCAATTGATATTTTTGTTTTCTTGTCTAATTTGACAGTTATTACAAATAAACTTATACATATCTGTGCACTACACTTATCTGTCTCACTAGTTTTAAAAAATCTCACTTTAAAGAAAATATGTTTAGCTTGATTTTAGGGCTCTAATAAATACAAGCTTATATAAAGAGTAATACATGCTTTTTTTTAAAAAAAAACTCTTGGTTACTGTAATACAAACAAAAAAAAATGTCAACAAAAAAAAAAAAAAGCAAAAATGAGGAATGCTTAAATATATGTTTTGAAATCATGCCTACCTTAAGTAGTTACACCTTGACCAATTCACTAATTTTACTGAATAATGCATTCTACTGTCAACATTTGTTTTGATATTTTTATTACAAAGAACAGAAACTCAAATTGAAAATAACTGGCTAATGAGGTCACAACTGACTTGCAGCTGTCCTCCATCACTGAATCATTAAAATAAATTCCCTATTTTATGGATATATCCTAGAGTTAAGAAAACACTATTCAGGTTTTGAATCTGAAGGATAACTGGGAAAGCGAAGACACAATAGCATTTCAAAGAGGTCAGATACAAAATAACACAAAATCATAAAAAAACAGAAGCCATGTCAGAACTGCCCAGACAAAGGTGTCTTGTAAAGCTCTATGTGCAAACAAGGTACTTGGTGAGAGAAGTCAGAAAACAGCTAAAAAACAATGTTAAGGAGCTTAAAAATTCAGTCACTGAGAGTACACTAAATCTGCACTGATCAACCATATCAAGCACACTGCATAAACCTGGCTTGTACAGTAAGGAAACACAACAGAAGCCACTACCCAAAACAAATGTGATAGAAAATATGGAGTTTGACAAAAACAAAAAAAAAACATGCAAGTGACCAAGCTGTTATGTGGTTAGAGGAGAACAAAGTAGAGCTTTCAGTTAAAGGTCTAAGAAATATACGTGATGCAAATGAAACAATTCCCACACTTCAAAAACAGCACACCTGCAGTGAAATATGGAGGTGGTAGGTTTATGCTGTGGGGCTGTTTTTCATCAGCAGAGACTTGACATATAAATAAAACAGAAGGATGGATGGACAAATTTGAAATGAAAGTAAACACTGCAAAAGAACATATTTCAACCTGCTAAAAACTGAAGCTTGGGTGAAATCTCACCTTTTAGCAGCAAAATGCTTCCAAGCATATGGCCAAAATCTTATTTTAGTGGTTTAATGACAAAAACATGAATGTGCTATAACAGTCTAAGTACATAAATGTCATCTGACTAACCTGAACAACATGGAACAAATAAATTGCTTCCAACCTGTGTTTAATGCTGGTGTATATTTACCCCAAAATACTTGGTAATATTGCTTCAAAAGTTGCCTCTACTAAAGTGTGAGGACAAAATACTTACTGGGAAATGCACAAAAATCCATAATCCATTATTACTTATTATAAAAAAATCTAACTTATTAACAAAATGACACTTAAGCAATATTACTCTTCTTTAAGAAAATAATAATTTAAACTAAAATATACAATATATTGATCTTATGCTTAAACATTAGTTTTTGATAATGAAAGAGTAATTCATAGAGTTGGAAAAGGCCTTATGATGGCACTGACACAGACTACTAAATGATGATTTATCCCTCGAAAAAGGAATACTGTCTATGCTGGGGAACCGCTCAGACTCTATCCATCCTGTACTCCATATATCACATTGTTGGGAACCAAGGAATTACAAGCAGCATTTTCTACTGCTCAGCTAAACAGTCAGCTGCTAACTAAACCTGCTTATCGGTGACAGATATTATTGTACAGCTGTCTGTACTGCTGGTTATATTCAGAGACACATGCACACAAAATGATTGAAAAAGTCCATACTGTGCATTACAACTCTTCACCATTAGTGACCAAAGCTATCATGCAAATCCCTTTCCCTTAGAGAAAAAAGGGACATATCCTTCATTTCATTTTTACTTCTGAAAGCTCCACTTATTGTTCACCATGCATCTGAATGATTTTCCAAAGTATTTTGTATTCTTTCATATTCTCCATCATTACTTTTTATTTTTTTTTTATATATTGTAGCATTTGCCACTTCCATTTTCCTGATACGATGGAGAAGTAGATTAAATTGCTCCTGAAGGAAAATTACACAATGTAAAAACAAACAAATAAATAAATAAAAATATTGGCAACTTCCTAAACATCAAGTTATATGATTAAGAAATCACTCTCACTGACTAGTAATTTTTGACATTTTGAAACAAGGAATATAAAATATTCAGCCTACCATATCTGACCATAAAACAAACTAATGTTTAACCGATATAATATCTGGTATAAAGAGATATTAACATCAAGTTTTGCAGTATTACCAAACACAGAGCACATATCCCCACATAGTACATGACATGCATTTCATTTGACTCTGTTTATAACAGCACTCTGGATTTGCTATACATGTTTGTGAATATTTTTGCTTTTGTAGTATATTCTGTAAACTGGGCTATACAACATAAAAACTGATTAACTGAATGCAACTTTATATGGTTAAATCATTTACACCGAGTCTTTTTTCACTAGAACTTCATACCAGATGGGTCAAACGTCACAAAATGTTTATCAGTGTATAATAAAATACGCAGCGGAAAAGTAGTGTATTAAAGAAGTTATGAAAAAGAAAAGGAAACATTTTAAAAATAACGTAACATGATTGTCAATGTAATTGTTCTGTCACTGTTATGAGTGTTGCTGTCATGTGTATATATATATATATACATATATATATATATATATATATATATATATATATACACACACACACACACATATATAAACATATCTACATATACACATATCTACATATATATATATATATATACACATATACACATCTACATATATACATACATACATACACATATGAACATATATACACACATACATATACATACACACACACATATATACATACATACATATATACAGATAAATATAAATATATATACACAGACACATATATACAGATTTACATATATCTATACTAATAAAAGGCAAAGCCCTCACTCACTCACTCACTCACTCACTCACTCACTCACTCACTCACTC
>JANRMT010027041.1:70389872-70435451 GCA_026402145.1 Polypterus bichir lapradei
TGTTCCTCCGGATATCAAGAGTGAGCCTGATATGGCCGTGCAATATGTAACAAAGAGAATGGAAAAGGCAGGTGCCATCTCCGGGCATGGAAACCACTTGGTAAGTGACAGTTCTTTGATCGATGGTGATCACCTCGATAGACATGTTAATGGGGGTACGGTTGGAATGATAAAGGAAATGGGTACCTGAACAATGTAAAGTAAGTCTAAAATACCTACACAATAACTATAATCGTAATAAATGAACAATAAAACAGCAGAGAAGCCGTGGATTAAATAAAAAGGCTGTAGTTATCAGCAGGGAGACGTGAATACCGTGACGAAGCAAGGAAGGGAATGTAGAGACTGGAGCGACAGACGGCCTTATATAGGCAGGCAGCCAACAACGTGGGAGGCGTTGGAATGGGGGACCCAACGCCGCCTCACACGGTGACCGAGCTGCAGGCTATGGACGTATATATGTACGTAAGTAGGATTCAGTTAGCGTTGGGAACCCGCGTACCAAATTTCTTGAAGATGGGCCCATAAGTAACAAAGACCGTTGAAAAGTTCAATATGACGGCCGACAGTGGCATCATATCACTGAAATAAGTACCAAATTTCAGCCTTCTACCTACATGGGAAGTTGGAGAATTAGTGACGTTGGAAAGTTCAATATGGCGGCTGACAGTGGCGTCACACCACCGAAATAAGTACGTACATTGGTTTCGGTTAGCGCAGGGAAGCCGCCTACCAAATTTCGTGAAGATGGGGCCATGAATAAGAAAGTTCAACATGGCGGACACTGTTGACCGTTATGACCGTTATGCGTAGAATTTCGAAATGAAACCTGCTTAACTTTTGTAAGTAAGCTGTAAGGAATGAGCCTGCTAAATTTCAGCCTTTTACCTACACGGGAAGTTGGAGAATTAGTGACATTGGAAAGTTCAATATGGCGACTGACAGTGGCGTCATACCACCGAAATAAGTACGTACATCGGTTTTGGATAACGTAGGGAATCCGCCTACCAAATTTCTTGAAGATGGGGCCATAAATAAGAAAGTTCAACATGGCGGACGTTGTTGACCGTTATGACCGTTACGTGTAGAATTTCGAAATGAAACCTGCTTAACTTTTGTAAGTAAGCTTTAAGGAATGAGCCTGCCAAATTTCAGCCTTCTACCTACACGGGAAGTTGGAGAATTAGTGATGTTGGAAAGTTCAATATGGCGGCTGACAGTGGCATCATACCACTGAAATAAGTATGTACATTGGTTTCGGTTAGCGCAGGGAAGCCGCCTACCAAATTTTGTGAAGATGGGGCCATGAATAAGAAAGTTCAACATGGCGGACATTGTTGACCGTTATGACCGTTACGCGTAGAATTTCGAAATGAAACCTGCTTAACTTTTGTAAGTAAGCTGTAAGGAATGACCCTGCCAAATTTCAGCCTTCTATCTACACGGGAAGTTGGAGAATTAGTGATGTTTGGAAAATTCAATATGGCGGCCGACAGTGGCGTCATACCACCGAAATAAGTAAGTACATCGGTTTTGGTTAACGCAGGGATGCCACCTACCAAATTTCGTTAAGATGGGGTTAGCCTTCTACCTACACGGGAAGTTGGAAAATTAGTGACATTGGAAAGTTCAATATGGCGGCCGACAGTGGCGTCATACCATCGAAATAAGTACATACATCAGTTAGCGCAGGGAAGCCGCCAACCAAATTTCGTGAAGATGGTGCCATAAATAAGAAAGTTCAACATGGCGGACGTTGTCGACCGTTATGACCGTTACGTGTAGAATTTCGAAATGAAACCTGCTTAACTTTTGTAAGTGAGCTGTAAGGAATAAGCCTGCCAAATTTCAGCCTTCTACCTACACGGGAAGTTGGAGAATTAGTGATGAGTGAGTGAGTGAGTCAGTCAGTGAGGGCTTTGCCTTTTATTAGTATAGATTTGGTGATAATGCTGCACGTAAACCTAGTTTGGAAAAAAAAAAAAAAAACGAATGGTGCATACTATTCATGCATACTATAGAGAATCAAGTAACAAAATCTAATATATAAAGCAGAGTTGATGTATATGTGTATGTATGTATGTTTGCTTATCTGCCATACAAATCTACTGTACCAGGCGTCTGATCGCCACCAAACTGGGGATGGGGCACCTTTGTGACCAGGAGTAGGTCATGGGGTATGTTTGGTTGGGAAAAATGTTCATTATGAAGCGCACGGCACTTTTTCACGAACACAATGTTCGGCACACGCCCCGTACTTATCATCAACAAGATGGCCACACATTGCAACAGACGTTCACGGCGGCGCCATCTAGTGGCAGCTTTGGTCCCTGTGCGTCACTCTTTACGCATGTTGCTTTAAATTGCCAAGAGATGGCGGATGTTTCCAAGTATTAGAAGGCTGACTGCTTTGATCGGGGGAAGGGGAACTGCCATATGGATGTAAAACGTGAACGACCCAGTGCATGTGACCGGCTCACACACCTGCGTTTCCGCGGGTCACACTTAAATATATGGCAACACGTTTGAACAGAGACTCACCTTAAAAAGACAGCATCCTTCCCCCACCATTTTCCCCACACGCGGCAGCGGCTGTATGTCATTTCTCTCTGTAGTTACCATCGCCAATGTCCGTTAGATGGCAGCACAGTTCAACACTGACGCTCCTTACAAACAGAGCATCCCTCCCCGCCATTTTTCCCAGTACGCTTTCAGTGCTACTCTTTCTCACTAGCTTTCCGTATTTGTGGTGCTATTTGCTCACTTTCCAACTCACAGTACGATTTCAGTGTTGCTCTTTCTTACTGACTGGGGCTATTTGTTCACCTTTCCGACGTATTGTAAATAACGTAAATTCATCTCACTGTAGTGCTTATTCCGTACGTAATACCATGTAACACATTATAATTGTCCTGCTTTTCGCTATTATACCCATGCCACCGAAAAAAAGACGTAAAATTGGAAGGTCCACTTCAGATGCCAGAAGAAAGTCTATTTCAACGGTGTCTAAAACACCACACCAGACAAAATCCACATTGCAGGAACTTAAAATAAAATGTAAATCAGAAAACTGTTTGTTCTATTTCTATGTTCTGTTTCTTTCATTTGGGAAATTCACCGGTTATAGATTCCAGGGCAATGCCAGGTACTCCTGCTTTTCATATAGTAAAAAATGAATGGCATTTAAGGGCACTGAATACCAACATCACATCCATTGTTAACTTGGAAGTGGAATCTTCCAAGCCAACATTACTTCCACCTACAGCTACAGGACCCTGTGACATCATTCAGAGGGTCTGTCGCTGGAAGTCTGCAACCAGACCCTTCTCTATATCCTACACTTCTCAACACACCTAGCTAATAAAAATTAGTATGTCTGAATGTTGTTTATAGATTATAGCTTGGCGTTTTCACTGTTATTCCATGAAGATAGATCACTAAGCTCTACAATTTGGGGCTTGATACCATCCTCTACAACTGATTTCTGATTTTTTTTTTTAACTGGCAGTAATCTTTAATGAACATGCTACACTAGATGATGGGCCAAGCCCCTGCTACATTTTATGATGAACTATGAGTGTGCTGTAAGACACGGTTCCCACTCTATTGTTAAATTTGAGAATACCCACATATTATTGACCTCACCAACAATATTACTGTTACTGAATACACAGAATATTACTGGAGCACAGCACCCATCTATTCATATATAATATACAGTAATCCCTCCTCGATCGCGGGGGTTGCGTTCCAGAACCCCCAGCGATAGATGAAAATCCGCGAAGTAGAAACCATATGTTTGTATGGTTATTTTTATAAATTTTAAGCCCTTATAAACTTTCCCACACTGTTAACATTATTAGAGCCCTCTAGACATGAAATAACACCCTTTAGTCGAAAGTTTAAACTGTGCTCCATGACAAGACAGAGATGACAGTTCTTTCTCACAATTAAAAGAATGCAAATATATCTTCTCTTCAAAGGAGTGCCCGCATTAGGAGCAGAGAATTTCAGAGAGAGAGAGAGAGAGAGAGAGCGCTCGCAAAGAAAAGCAAACAATCAAAAAATCAATACGTGTGCTTTTAAGTATAGAGGAGCGTCAGTATCTTCTAAGCAAACAGCCTCTGTGCAAACAGCCCCTCTGCAGCACACCTCCTAGAGAACGTCAGAGAGAGAGAGAGAGAGAGAGCGCGAGATTAAAGCAAACAATCATAAAATCAATACGTGTGCTTTTAAATATGCCGAAGCACCGCGATAAAGCGGTATTTCTTAGAGGAGCGTCCGTATCCACTAGGCAAACAGCCTCTGTGCAAACAGCCCCTCCGTCAGGCGCAGAGAATGTCAGAGAGGGCGAGATAGAGGCAGAGACAAACAATCAAGCACCGCGCGGGATGCATATCTTATATCATTGAGGAGTTTTAGTTAATATGTAATACATGCTCTGATTGGGTAGCTTCTAAGCCATCCGCCAATAGCGTCCCTTGTATGAAATCAACTGGGCAAACAAACTGAGGAAGCATGTACCATAAATTAAAAGACCCATTGTCCGCAGAAATCCGCGAACCAGCGAAAAATCCGTGATATATATTTAGATATGCTTACATTTAAAATCTGCGATAGAGTGAATCCGCGAAAGTCGAAGCGCGATATAGTGAGGGATTACCGTATACTTCTTTGAAAACACAAACAGTGTTACTTAAAGACTTCATTTAGCCAATATAGTGATCTTTTTGACAAAAAAAAAAAAAAAACACTAGCATTTGCATCACAATACCTGGGTACACTTTTTAATCTCAGATCACAGAGCCATTCAACAATTATTCAATAACCTCATACCCATACTCAATTTCTGCAGCACACATTTTCTGTTGCATATTTGCAGATATTGACACAGGGAACAACCACACAAGATAAAAGAGACTCATGGTGACAAATATCTTTTTTCCAGCTGATTCAAATTAGGAAAATATTGTTATTAACAGATCATATTCATTCATCCAAAGAGTTCCTTTGATGATAGAGCAAGATATGGTATTTGGTTATTTCACCATTACAGAAATGGTCAAATTAAGACATACCTTTGTGCAAACTGTCTTCATAGTGTGGAGACGGTCCAAAGACTCTTGGGGCTTTCCAAGATACTGTGGTAGTTCAGCATGCAAAACTCTCATTGAAAAAGGAACCATAGATCCTACCAATGCAAAAACAGTACAGATAATTTATAACAGGCACAATGAAGCAACTTAACTACTGTACAGCTTTGTTTATGAAATTAAAAACCATTTTTTTTAAGAAAAAACATAAGGCCATTCAACAATCATTCACTAACTTCATACTCAAACTAATTAAACTTAAGAGTATGACCTTACTGCAGATTACTCATTATAATGACATGTTGCTGACTGCCTCTGATTTGCTAAGTTTATGTAAATGATGGTCATGACTGAAAATCGCTAAAAGTTGCCCTCATCTCTTGCTGGAAATCTTTAGTTGTCCTTTCTCTCTGGAAATGTTCCTTTTTGACTTTACTGAAAATCTCAGGGGTGAGGATTAATGAGACTTTTGGCATCTATATTGAGAAATGGTATATGATAAAGTTAGAGAGGGATGGTGTACCCTGTGTTCCTTACCACAGCACTGTCTTCCCACAGTTTTGTTTAATATCGGTGGTGAGGTGTTGGTCCTCACCTGTTGGCCCACTTAGACTTCTCATTTGTTATTCTTATACTTCTGTCTTCACAGGGCAGGTTCAGGGTTGGAGGATGGGTACCGTGTACAGGGTTATTATTTCATTATATGTAAAAAAAATTCTTTTGATGGGGCACTAAGCAAACTCCTGTCAATCATGAAGAATCCACTGCATCCACTGAACAGTGTCATTTCCAGGCAGAGGAGTAGCTTCAGTGACAGACTTTTGTCACTGTCTTGCTCCACTGACAGACTGAGGAGATCGTTCCTCCCCCACACTATGCGAATCTTCAATTCCACCCGGGGGAGTAAATGCTAACATTACTCAAAGTTATTGTCTGCTTTTTTATTTTTTTTTTTATTTTTCATTTTAATTACTATTTTATTTAATATTGTTTTTTTGTATATCAGTATACTGCTGCTGGATTATGTGAATTTCCCCTTGGGATTAATAAAGTATCTATCTATCTATCTTATAATTCAAACATTTGGTGCGCAGCACTATGCGGCCTTGCATCATTGAAGAATCCCCTGGCTTTTCTCTTGAAGTTGTCTTTACATATCGATCTTGCAGATATTTCTATTTTAACCTGCACAAACTTTTCACCTTTGCCCAAAGTCTGTGTGATTTCTTGCAATTCAATCTATAAAAAAATTGGCTATTGATACGTGCTTTTAATGTTGGGTTGTGTAGGTTTGACTATCGACACTTCAAGTAACTGTTCCTCTAATAAGAACAGATTTCCTTGTCTAGTGAATGTACACGGCCATATGGTTTCAAAATTTCAGAGGCATGTGGTTGCTAATGTGAGGGTCTGCACTCCAGGATTGATGACGAAATTTACTTCACATATAACCCAGCAGACCCTTGCAGTGGCACGGATGTATCAAGTATAAATGGGCCTTTAGCTTTCGAGCTCGGACTACAGTAATTAAATCTGTACACTTTGTACACACAGCCCATCACTACTACCAACTCGATTGTTTAGTGAGGTCCTTAAATTAGCTCAGTCACAATCACTTGTGGCCTCTGGTACAGCACCAAGAACAACTTGACCATAGACGAAGTAAAATCGAAACAAGGTTTATGTAGGTGAAACAGTGGAAGGATCATTACTGAGGTTCAAAGGGTGAAAGTGGAAAGCAAGCACATATGCCCCTGTTTTTCCTCATTGGTCCTCCTCCATGAGCTGGCATCCTGCAGGGTTGGCCTATACAGCACTTTATTTCTGAGGATTAAGCATAATGGTTGGCACACAGAAAAATCAAGTATTGCTTTTTGGAAATTTTACTCCTCAAATATTTTCAATCTGTGATTGGTTGAATCCGCAGATGTGGATCCCATGGATACAAAGGCCCGACTATATACAAACATGTTGTCAATGATACAAATTATCACTGAAACGCCTTTATAGAGGTAGAAGTCAAGTTAAAAAACACAGTGAAAAACGAACACTATTTTGTAGTACAACAGATTGTTTCAGAGAAACCAATTTTAGTAGGTTTATCGATCTTCACAAGAAGTACAGTTCAATCAAACATTGACACTGATTCAAAAAGAAAAGAAGTTTTAAAACTGGACTTTCTTTTGTTTATTGTAGAATTTTTGTACCAAGCTACAGCAGAATGAATTGCTGTAATGTATATTGAATAATTGGTTGGAACATGGGCTTACAAGGAAAGTGTCCAGTATTCCTGCTGTTCAAATATATTTAGAGGACAATTAGATGAAAAACCATTTACAGTCATGGCCAAAAGTTTTGAGAATGACACAAGTATTGGTTTTCACAAAGTTTCCTGCTTCATTGTTTTTAGATCTTTTTGGGTCCATGGCCAGGAATCTTCCCAGACCTTAATTCCATTGAGAACTTTTGGTCAATCTTTAAGAGGCAGGTGGACAAAAAAAACCTCACAAATTCTGACAAACTCCAAGCAGTGATTATGCAAGAATGGGCTGCTATCAATCAGGATTTAGCCCAGAAGTTGATTGACAGCACACCAGGACGAATTGGAGAGGTCCTGAAAAAGAAGGGCCAACACTGCGAATATTGACTCTTTGCATAAACTCAATGTAATTGTTAATAAAAGCCTTTGAAATTTATGAAATGCTTGAAATAATACTTCAGTATACCATAGAAACATCTGACAAAAAGATCTAAAAACAATGAAGCAGCAAACTTTGTGAAAACCAATACTTGTGTCATTCTCAAAACTTTTGGCCATGACTGTAAAAAATGTTCTGTTGGCTAAGTCTCATGACATATGAGAAACGCTTTAATAAATCTGTCTAAATTATCAAACTATAACTACACAGCATCACTAAACCCAAAACTGAAAATAAATTAGTTAAATTAGTGAAAATGAAATCCTTGTAACAGGAAAGTAAAATTAAAAAATTCAGAGCATTGTTGTTTGTTTACAGAAATGCACACCAATGATTAGCATTCTTATAAGGAAAAAGTATGCTTGAAGAATAAATAATCATGGGAAGACTCTTCCAGGCTAAACAACTTTAGCAGAAACAATCATATTTACAGGATTTCTAAAGTTCAGCAGGCAGCCATCCTTATAAATGCGAAACAAATGCTCGAGCCAAGGATCACCAAAGAACTAAAATTTGATTGTTATAGTTTAGTCAAAATGCTTCCAAAACTGGAAGATAGAATATTATTCAGTCGTGGCTTTGAACTTTAAATAGTGTGCTCAGATTAGGTGTACGTATCATTCTGCAAAGTGATGATGATAATTTAGTGAAACTCAGCAACATTAACAACATATTCACATTTGACTTAATAAAAGGGACACTGGGATGTGCTGCTAAAGATTGTTAAGATGAAAGAAGCTGACCTTCTTGAAAGCTGACAGATTGCTAGTCTATGTGTCTTTCCATGGGGCAATTCTAAATTTTTAGCATATTGTATGGTGGATACTGTCTTGGCAGCCTGTGGTAAATATGCAAGGGAGTAATTTGCCAGTTGAACTTATTTTCAGTAAAGATTCATAAATCCATCTTTTGCATTTTTATGAAGATTTAGATAGCTTAAGAAACACAAATATGTACAGAGGTTTATTCCTGCCACTCAAAACAAAAAAAATACATTATTTTTACAAAAGTATTACAATATTTTGCAAAAGTATTGTGGTATTTCACAATAATTATTCTGTTATTTCACAAAAATATTGCATTATTATGTACAAGATATTGCCTGGTGTGGCCAGTATGATTATGCATGTGTGTGCTCAGCACATCATATAACAGCTACTGAAGTATAGATTTAAAATGTGCATTGTGTGCAATCAAGTAACAAGAACTAAACAAAAGTCATTGGTATAAATGTAATCCTATATGTGCTGAGGGATACATTTAATCTGCACAATTTAGGGTAACAGAGAGCCAGTGATCATTGCAGCAGCACTGCGTGTAAGGCAAGAAGTAACCTGCTGCTGCTGGGAGGGAGACATGAAAAAAGCATGTAGCTTGTACTTAATGGTCAATAACTGAACGAAAATTATAAGCTTACATTTAATTTTAATGAGACAGAAGCTAAGCAAAATTAGAACAGACATTTTAACATAAGCATATGTTTTAATATGAATGCACACTACACCCTAAAAGAGCCACAATCCTGGTACCTTTCATTTGGTACTGCAAACTCAGATCACTTAAAGAATTACTAAATGAAAATGTGAGGTCAGTAAACTAAGTAAAGTAATTGATACGTGAGTTTTATTCAATAAAATCAAAGTCAATTAAAAACAGTTCCATCATCTTACAGCATTCTTCTTACCTTTGCGTCCAGGATAAACACAAGGATGATATTCATAATATAAGTCTGGCTGATCGAGGTTTCCAAATGATTCAAATTCAAGTTCAGCATTCTGGAACAGGCTTAATTTGGTTAGCAAAGCTAACCTCACAAACCACAGCTGCATAATTAAAAATAAAGCGAATCAGAACTAAACATCTTTATTGATATTTGCTGTTTATATACAGATCAGACACTGTGAACACTAGAGTTTAATACCACTATACATTTTCTACATGTTTATTTTTCCAATCCATTGTTTTGTTTTTGTTTTTTTTTACTTTTCTCATTTTGTTTAGTGTCTTGTCTTATACTTATCATGTCCCATTTTGCACTCTTCCTTATTACACCATCAGGCCCATACTCGTTTTATTATACTTTGAACTAATACATGGTAATTTCTCCTAATTAACTAGAACATTCTGAGTGTTCTGTTCAGCTTAAATTGCAGTTGGTTAAGAAGATCTTGGGGATCTTTTCCTCATCTTTCCCTGTACTAGAATGTTCTATAATTTAGTACCAGCAAATTTCTTGTTATGTACTGATCCTTGCCAGTTGTTGATCTGTAACATGTTTAAAATTAAACTATTAAGTACCGTGAAGAAAATAAGTATCCCTTAAAATAGAATTTGAAAGAGTGGGAGAGTATTCGTATACTGTATTACACTTTTAGACATTCCAAGATCCACACAGCAAATAATAATACGATTTATGAGCAATGAAAGGCTGTCGTGCCCTGTACCAATCTGTAGCAAAAGAAATCCTAACACTAGAACATCCTAACAAATATACCTGGTATTCATAGCCCTGATTAAGTGAATACACAGTTGAAAAATATGTTATCCTAAGTAACTATTTTACTAATTACAATGCAAGAATATTTTATTTTATATTCAAAAACTTTGTTCCATTCATTTTGTTTTATTATTAGACATTGTTTGTATGCCTCCATTTCTATAGTGTGTTTTCAAATTCTTTCAAAAAACTTTGAAACATTGCAAGCTTAAAGATGGCAAAAAATAAAACTGACCGTAATCAAATGACAGCTATGTACTCAGCCATAACTAATCAGTAGTTTGATATCCTGTTACTCTCGCAAATGCAGAAAAAAAAAATCTGATGAAGGGGAAAGAAGCTGCATTATACATTTCACTATCTGGAGAAGGCACTATAGGGTGCCATGTGAAGTGGGAATTAAAAAGATATGTCTGGATATATGAGGAAGCATGGAGGTTGGTCAGGACAGCAGATGGGGACAGTGAAAGTGGGCTACACCCAGAATACATTCAGAATATGTTGCTATTTATGAAAGTGGTTCAGATGTTGACAAGTGAAGCATGTGAAGGATTACCAAGGAAGCCCTTATATGCCAATGATCTTGTATTGCAAGAGATGGTCTTAAAATAGAAAGCTAGTCTGGAAGTGAAAGGCTTCAAGGTAAATGAAGAAAACACCAAAGTGATGACTGGAGGGAATGGTGCAAGAGGCGTGGAAGAGATTGTGCATGACTATGTGATAAAGGTGTTGGTAGAACATTAACCCAATGCACTGTTTGTCAGAAATGTGTGAATAAAAGATGTTGTGGCATGAAGGGCAGTCTGCAAATAGAAAGCGTGCATAGACATATCCCACCATCCTAGTGACAATTAAATATACACTCACCTAAAGGATTATTAGGAACACCTGTTCAATTTCTCATTAATGCAATTATCTAATAAACCAATCACATGGCAGTTGCTTCAATGCATTTAGGGGTGTGGTCCTGGTCAAGACAATCTCCTGAACTCCAAACTGAATGTCAGAATGGGAAAGAAAGGCGATTTAAGCAATTTTGAGTGTGGCATGGTTGTTGGGGCCAGACGGGCCTGTCTGAGTATTTCACAATCTGCTCAGTTACTGGGATTTTCACGGACAACCATTTCTAGGGTTTACAAAGAATGGTGTGAAAAGGGAAAAACATCCAGTATGCGGCAGTCCTGTGGGCGAAAATGCCTTGTTGATGCTAGAGGTCAGAGGAGAATGGGCCGACTGATTCAAGCTGATAGAAGAGCAACTTTGACTGAAATAACCACTCGTTACAACCGAGGTATGCAGCAAAGCATTTGTGAAGCCACAGCACGCACAACCTTGAGGCGGATGGGCTACAACAGCAGAAGACCCCACGGTACCACTCATCTCTATTACAAATAGGAAAAAGAGGCTACAATTTGCACGAGCTCACCAAAATTGGACAGTTGAAGACTGGAAAAATGTTGCCTGGTCTGATGAGTCTCGATTTCTGTTGAGACATTCAAATGGTAGAGTCAGAATTTGGCGTAAACAGAATGAGAACATGGATCCATCATGCCTTGTTACCACTATGCAGGCTGGTGGTGGTGGTGTAATGGTGTGGGGGATGTTTTCTTGGCACACTTTAGGCCCCTTAGTGCCAATTGGGCATCGTTTAAATGCCACGGGCTACCTGAGCATTGTTTCTGACCATGTCCATCCCTTCATGACCACCATGTACCCATCCTCTGATGGCTACTTCCAGCAGGATAATACACCATGTCACAAAGCTCGAATCATTTCAAAATGGTTTCTTGAACATGACAATGAGTTCACTGTACTAAAATGGCCCCCACAGTCACCAGATCTCAACCCAATAGAGCATCTTTGGGATGTGGTGGAACGGGAGCTTCGTGCCCTGGATGTGCATCCCACAAATCTCCATCAACTGCAAGATGCTATCCTATCAATATGGGCCAACATTTCTAAAGAATGCTTTCAGCACCTTGTTGAATCAATGCCACGTAGAATTAAGGCAGTTCTGAAGGCGAAAGGGAGTCAAACACCGTATTAGTAAGGTGTTCCTAATAATCCTTTAGATGAGTGTAGAAAAGGACACTTATTTATGAATGGAATAAAGACTTTAGTGCTATATGCTCTCTTGCTCTAATTATCTGGATTGACATGTACATGTATAAAATCAACATGACAGAAGGAAAACAACATTAAAGAGAAAGTAAAATCATAATTCTCCTGCCATCTATCTACAAAAAACAAGGAAATGTGCATTGCAAGGATTAGTAATAATGAAAATAAAATTAAAGTTTCACCTGCAATGAATCTGTAGTATGACTAGTAGGCTGACCACTCTTTCCATAACCTTGACCATGAGCTGTCAGCAGTCTTCCAGTCAGGTCAACAGCTGCTCTCCAATTCTTTGTGTTCTGTTTTTAAGTGGACAAGGTGAAAAACAAATGAACCAATTAAACGAACAGCTGCTTCACAGACTCAAAATACAACCCATCAGTAATAATGACAAGGACAATGCAGCAATTCATGTTTTTAACAACAATGTAATTTATCAAATCAATCCATTTAAGTAGCAATTAAAAAATAAAAATAAAGAACAGAAACTGGATAGTATTTATAAGTGAACTAGTTATATGTCAGAACAATCCATTAATTCCTCCAATTATTTTCAGGAGCCTATTTTGGTGGCCATACAAGCAAGGCAGGATCTAGCTCCAGGGTGGGATAACAATTTATCACGCCAGGCTTCAACACACATACATACATACATACATACATACATACAGTATTGACTAATTAATAAGTTGCAGACCAAGACATGTGCTGACCATTTTCCATTTCTGTTGATTCTCTTCTCTTTTCAATATATTTTCTATCCACAAGATAAAGCAAAGAGATGCAAAGCAAACACAGCATATGCAAGCTTTAACTTGTCAACTGTAGCCTAGCCAGAATCATGTTGTGGGTAAGTCCTTAATGATAGCACACAGAATATATAACATTTCAAGGAATAAAATATTATGCAGAAGTGTTCTACTTGTGGTAGCCTTAACACTTTGCTGCTGATCACCTTCACAATCAGGATGATAACTAATTTTGCCTTTCATTTCTGTTATTCCCTAGTATTTGCTATAAATGTATATCTTTACAAGTCCCATTTCAACAAAATTACTATGGCCAGACATGGTCAAAGAAAGAAGGAATTAATTATAATTTTTTTTTTTTGGTTATGTTAATTGGCAATTGCAAACTGTCACCGTGTGTGTGTGTGAGTGAAAGGGGTCCCTGTAAAAGACCAGAAACATCTCCAGCCCTGTTTTCAGCCTTTTGCCCTATCATAGCAAGACAGCCTTTGGCCTAAGTAACCCTTAAAATATATACAACTATGGTGTGTATGTGTATTGTGTGTTTATATGCATGTATGAGTGAAAATAGTCCCTGTGATATGCTACAGTCCTGCCCAGGCCTGTGTTCAGCCTTTTGGTCAGTCCTTGAGAGACAGCCTCTGATCCCCCACAACCCTGATATGGACAGAGAAGGTTCTAGACCCACCTACTGAGGGCTACTGTGACTGTATAGTCCTCGAATGAACCTAAATATTATGACATGTATACATTTCCTAACTTGTTTTGAAAACATATTATTGTATTCGCTGTTATCCTGACTTGTAAGTTGTGTTCTTTTGTAATGTTTGCTTCCAAATTAAAAGAACTTCAATAAAATGTCCAACCCAAATAAAAGTAAAGAAATGCACTTACAATAAGTTGTTTTAATCCCAAAAATGACTGTTCTACTGAATTGGCTGTTAAAGCTTGTCTTTTAGATGCAGCTTGTTCTCCTAAAAATCGAAGCATCAAGTCTCGGACTGCATCACCCTGACAAGAAGAAATAAAAAGAAAACAAACATTAGCTATATAAACAATAGCTATATTTAGTAAATCATAATACATAAATTCACAAAGCCATATAATTCCATTTAGGGCCAAAGCATATCTTGGTGGGATAAAACAAAAGGTAGGGACGTAAGTGGGATCATCAGTCCATCACAGCACCTACTCTTGCACAAATACTTTATGACCATACAGGACCCACATAGAATTACCAACTATTCCAACAAGAACAAACATCTTTGAAGATGTGGGATAAACACCAGTACAAAAATGGGGGAGTTTAAGACCAATCATGGGATTCAAGACCAGGATTTATTTCCATGAAGAAGTGCTAACCACTGTGTCTCTGTACAGACTACATACCTTAGATGTTAGTTGTTCTGTGAAAATAATAACAGAATCAATATATTTCTCATTTTAGTTACCTTAGGAACAGACAAATACTGCCTCATTTTGCTCATTACTCATGAAGTCCACATTGACGCTGAACCACTTTCAAAACTGTTCTACTTGCTTAAAAGGCTCCATGTTTCAAATATATAAAAATATTCATCATTAACACATGCATCAAATAAAGTTGTTCAACAACTGTGTTGTTTTTAAGCTAGTGTTCTCACTATTTTAAAATCACCATGGGCAAACATTTATTTTGTTTTGTGGCTCCTACTCATGAAGTGTTGTTCTAAGTCTACATGTGAATATCCATCTGACTTCACTTTCAAATGCAAACTGTCCCATACGTTACTGGCTTTCTAATGTCCCTTCATATATGAGTACTAGCAATTCTCTGATAAAGTAACTTGCATTTAGCCCCAGCAATTTTTTACATTTTAAGTAGTCAAGTTAATTTTATTTATAGAACAAATTTAAAAACAGTAGAAGTCAGCCCAAGTGATGTACAGCTTCCATAAATACACCAGCACATATATATACAGCAAATAAACACACCAAAAATAAACACACACATACGAGTTTAAAAACCTAAGGCAAAGGAACTTAAGCGTCCAAAGTTGGTGCTGACCTAATATAAAAAGGTAGACTCTTCCAAAGCTTAGGAGCAGCTACTGCAAAAGCACGGTCACCTCTAAGCTCAAGTCTAGATCTCGGTACAACCAATAACTTCTGGTCAAAGGACCTTGGTGATCATGAAGGAGAGAAAGGGTGCAAAAGGTCAGTAAGAGAGAAGGGGGCTAAACCATTCAGGGACTTAAAAACAAACAGTAAAATTTTAAACTCAATCCTGTAGTGAACAGGAAAACAGTGAAAAGAGGCTAAGACTTGATTCTGTTTTCGTGTGCCTGTTAGAAACCTGGCAGGAGCATTCTGGACTAGCTGAAGACGAGTAGGGGATGTCTGATTACAGTCATGGCCGAAATTATCGGCACCCCTGGAATTTTCCCAGAAAATGAGCCATTTCTCCCAGAAAATTGTTGCAATCACAAATGTTTTGGTATACACCTGTTTATTTCCTTTATGTGCATTGGAACAACACAAAAAAACAGAGAAAAAAAGCCAAATCTGACATCATTTTACACAAAACGTAAAAACCGGGCTGGACAAAATTATTGGCACCCTAAACTTAATATTTAGTTGCACGCCCTTTGGAAAAAATAACTGAAATCAAGCGCTTCCTATAACCATCAACAAGCTTGTTACACCTCTCAACTGGAATTTCTGACCACTCTTCTTTTGCAAACTGCTCAAGGTCTTTCAAATTTGAAGGGCACCTTCTCCCAACAGCAATTTTGAGATCTCTCCATAAGTGTTCAATCGGATTTAGATCCGGACTCATTGCTGGCCACTTCAGAACTCTCCAGTGCTTTGTCTTCAACAATTTCTGGGTGCTTTTAGAGGTATGTTTGGGGTCATTGTCCTGCTGGAACACCCATGACCTCTGACGCAGACCCAGCTTTCTGACACTGGGCCCTACATTGCGCCCCAATATCTTTTGGTAGTCTTCAGATTTCATGTTGCCTTGCACACAATCAAGGCATCCAGTGCCAGAGGCAGCAAAACATCCCCAAAACATTTTAGAACACCCACCATGTTTGACTGTAGGTACTGTGTTCTTTTCTTCGTAGGCCTCATTCTGTTTTCTATAAACAGTAGAATGATGAGCTTTACCAAAAAGCTCTACCTTGGTCTCATCTGTCCACAAGACGTTCGTCCAGAAGGATTTTGGCTTCCTCAAGTACATTTTGGCAAACTCTAGTCTGGCTTTTTTATGTTTCTTTGTCAGCAGTGGGGTCCTCCTGGCTCTCCTGCCATAGCATTTCATTTTGTTCAGATGTTGACGGATAGTTTGAGCTGACACTGTTGTACCCTGAGTCTGCAGAACAGCTTGAATATGTTTTGAAGTTGATTGGGACTGTTTATCAACCATTTGGACTATCCTTCATTGCAGTCTTTTATCAATTTTTCTCTTCCATCCACGTCCAGGGAGATTAGCTACAGTGCCATGTGTTGTGAACTTCTTGATTATGTTTCGCACAGTGGACAAAGGAACATGAAGATCTCTGGAGATAGACTTGTAGCCTTGAGATTGTTGATATCTTTCTACAATTTTTGTTCTCAAGTCCTCAGACAATTCTCTGCACTTCTTTCTGTTCTCCATGCTTAGTGTGGCACACTCAGACACACAACAGAAAGGTTGAGTCAACTTTTCTCCATTTTAACTGGCTTCAGGTGTGATTGCTATATTTCCAGCACCTGTTTCTTGCCACAGGTGAGTTCAAACGAGCATCATATGTCTGAAATGAAACGATTTACCCACAATTTTGAAAAGGTGCCAATAATTTTGTCCGGCCCATTTTTGGAGTTCTGTGTGACATGATGTCAGATTTGGATTTTTTTCTCTGTTTTTTTGTGCTGTTCCAATGCACATAAAGGAAATTAACGTGCATACCAAAACATTTGTAATTGCAACAATTTTCTGGGAGAAATGGTGCATTTTCTGGGAAAATTCCAGGGGTGCCAATAATTTCGGCCATAATTCCAATGTATAATGAGTTGCATTAGTCAAACCGAGAAGAGACAAATGCATGAATTAGTGTTTCAGAATCATGAACCTAAAGAAAGGGCTTCACCTTAGCAAATACCCTGAGCTGATTGAAACAGGGTTTAACAATTGATTATTAAATTTGAGGGCATTATCAAAAATCACATCAAGATTTTTTGCAAAGGGTTTACTGTAGGTTTTTAAAGGGCTAAGATTAATTTCTGTAGCACAAGTAAGATTGTAAGGTCCAAAACACACAATCTGTTTTCTTGTCATTTAGATTGAGAAAATTTAGTGACATCCTTGTTTTAATGTCTTCCAGACATTCCAATAAAGGTTTAAGAGAATTTTGTTTATCTGTTTCAGTGGAAAATATATCTGTTTCATCTGTGTAGCAATGGAAAGAAATATTGTGTTTTTTAAAAATGGATCCTAAGGACAACATGTACAGTGAAAAAAGAACAGGCTAAAGAATAGATCCTTGACAGACCCCATAGGTGATAAAGGCCAGGGATGAGGAGAAATTTCCTAGGCTGACTGAAAAGCTTCTGGCTGCGAGGTGTGACCTGAACCATTTCAAAGCAGCTCCTTGTATGCCTTCATACTACTCAAGACAGGTGATAAGACTGTCATGGTCTACTGCCCACATATTCAAATGGTGGCCTGCGGGCCACATGCTGCTTAGAAACAACACATTTTGTGTGCTTTCAGAAATTCCTACATAGATTTCCGCAGTAGTACAGGCCATGAATGCAACACTCCATGTAGCCTAGCAACATTCAGCCCACAACACACCACGTTGTTGTGTGTCTTGGTAGTAGTTTATAATACTGTGATAACCTGTTGAATAAGACACACAGGAGCTGCTTCTCCGGGGAAATCCTCAAAATGCCAACTGACTTTTTATTTGGTGTGTCACGCTATAAATACTTCCCTGTGGTGCAGTGGTAGCACTGCTACCTCTTTGAAAGGAGATCATGGGTTCACATCCGGTGTCCTTCCTGCATGGGATTTGCAAAGCACTTTGAGTAGTGAGAAAAGCGCTATATAAATTAAAAGAATTATTATTATTATTACTATTATTACCATTCCTCATTTAGGTCACAGGGACACCTCTAAAACAAACAAACAAAAAAAAGCAGCCTTCTGCTTTTCTGCTCTTACCATTTACTCCCCTGTCACCCTGATCCTGTCACTCAGCTCTCTCTAGGGAGGTACACTGGTGCTTTCCACTAAGACTTCACCCCCCATAGCCCATGCAGTAGCGAGACACATCACAATATTAATATAATGTGGGATGTGTCACAAAGCCATGCTTAATCACATATGTGGTGATTTAAAACTAACCTATGTTCCCTTAGTTTGTAGTAGACATATTCATGTGTGTTAGTTACTGTTATCACTTGTTATGGGTTTGTACATTAATAACTGTGACAGCATCGATGGATCTTTTTTTATTCTGTTAAATGCACTTTGCAATGTATCTTGCTCCTATATGACCAAAACATTTACTTTATTTCAAAAGGGAAACAAATGTTAGGGCTAATACTATGTACTTTTGTTGATTTTATGCACTTTGAGATGTGCCTGGGTCATATGTGAGCAAAATGTTTATTTCAAAAGGGAAACAATTATTATTGTTAACACTGTGCACTTTTTGATGTCCCTGTATCAGATGTGACCAAATTTAAACGAGAAACAATGAATAAGCATTTTTTTTTCAATACAATCATTTGTGTTGGTTTAAAATTTGCCATTACCTGCTGCTTACCAGCCGTTGAAAATGTCTGGCCCAACTAATTTTTTTAGGTTTGAAAATATGGCCCAAATGAATTTATAATTGAATAGCCTTAGTCTACCATATCAAATGCTACAGTTAGATCTAAAAGCAACAAGACAGCAGTATCCCCAGAGTCACTTATTAATAGGAGATCATTTAGAATCATGAAAAATGCAGACTCTGTGCTGTGGTGTGTCTTAAAACCAGACTGAAACACTTCAAAAATGCCATTTTCATTTAAAAAGGTTTGCAGCTGTAGAAAGAAAACCTTCTCAAGAATTTTAGAAGAAAGTGCAACTTGGACAAGTATCTGAAGTTTAAAAGGTCTGTATTTTTTTTTAATTAAAGGCTGCATCACAGCATGTTTACAAAAGGCTGGGACTGAACCAGTCTCAAGAAAACTATACTGTCCAAAATGCTGGGCCCAAGCACTTCAAAAACATCTTTAAGAAGACTAGTGGGAATAATATCTATTGGACAAGTTGTGGGTTTAAGGTGACTAGTTACATCTGCCAAAAAAGGAGAGATACAGGCTCAAACTGATGAAAAACAGCTGTACATGTAGGTGGGACAGACAGGTCATCAACAGAAGGTATAATATGGGTTCTAATGATAGCAATTTTATGAACAAAAGAGTGGAGAAAATCTTTGCAGACTGATGATGTCATGCTAGGCCATGTAGGAACAGACAGGTGAAGAATAGTGTTTATACTGTCCAATTAAATAAAGCTCTAGGTCTATGGCAGTTATTTGAAACATCCATCCATCCATCCATTCTCTTCCGCTTATCCGAGGTCGGGTCGCGGGGGCAGCAGCTTGAGCAGAGAGGCCCAGACTTCCCTCTCCCCTGCCACTTCTTCTAGCTCTTCCGGGAGAATCCCAAGGCGTTCCCAGGCCAGCCGGGAGACATAGTTCCTCCAGCGTGTCCTGAGTCTTCCCCGGGGCCTCCTCCCAGTTGGACGTGCCCGGAACACCTCACCAGGGAGGCGTCCAGGAGGCATCCTGATCAGATGCCCAAGCCACCTCATCTGACTCCTCTCGATGCGGAGGAGCAGCGGCTCTACTCTGAGCTCCTCCCGGATGACTGAGCTTCTCACCTTATCCTTAAGGGAAAGCCCAGACACCCTGCGGAGGAAACTCATTTCAACTGCTTGTATTCGTGATCTTGTTCTTTCGGTCACTACCCATAGCTCATAACCATAGGTGAGGGCATGAACGTAGATCGACTGTTAAATTGAGAGCTTTGCCTTACGGCTCAGCTCCTTTTTCACCACGACAGACCGATGCAGAGCCCGCATCACTGCGGACGCCTCACAGACCCGCCTGTCGATCTCGCGCTCCATTCTTGATATGGAGATATTTGAACTCCTCCACTTGGGACAGGACCTTTCTCCCAACCCTGAGAGGGCACTCCAGCCTTTTCCGGCTGAAGACCATGGTCTCGGATTTGGAGGTGCTGATTCCCATCCCAGCTGCATCACACTCAGCTGCGAACTGATTCAGAGATAGCTGAAGATCACGGCCTGATGAAGCAAACAGGACAACATCATCTGCAAAAAGCAGTGACCCAATCCTGAGTCCACCAAACTGGACCCCCTCAACAGCATGGCTGCACCTAGAAATTCTGTCCATAAAAGTTATGAACAGAATCAGTGACAAAGGGCAACATTTGAAAAATTATTATTTTTTGAAATAATATCTTAAAAATACTTTATCCTAGCAGATTTTACAGCTTTCAGATAATTAGACAAACTGTCCTTTAAAATATCAATGGACAGATAAAGCCTGTCTTTTTTCCATTTACACTTTGCTCACCTACATGTCCGCCTCAGGGTACAAGTGGCATCATTTAACTATGGTTCAGGTTTAGGTTTTAAGAGCTTGACTTTAAACAGAGTAACAAAGTCTAAAATGTTAAAACAAGTATTATTAAACAAAGTGACTAGACCATCAGTGCTCAGCTGAGGTGAGGGGAAATGCAAAGCATCCATAAAAACCATGGAGAATTTGCTAGTAGTGATGGGAGTTTATTATGCGAGAGTGAGGCTCACTGCAAATGTTGACTGTTTGCCAAGGTAAGGAAGCCTCAATTATAACAGGCATGTAATAAAGGCACCACAAATTTCATTGCTACAGACAGATAAGGTCCAATGTATATCTATGCTCATGTGTTGGGTCTCTCACAGACTTACCAAGATTAAAACAATCAGTGCAGTTTAAAAAGTATTTAACCAGATGTTTACTCAGACAGCACACATGAATATTAAATTTGTGCAGAATTAAAAGTCTGTCATAATTCAGTGTAATTCCTGCCAGAAATTCAGAGAACTCGCATATAAAATCATTGTTAAATTTGGGAGGCTGACTTACCATTGCCCATAGCATAGGACTGTTGGAGAAATTTCAATTGGTAATAGTATGATTTTTAAATATTGTTGTTAATCCATCCCCCTGACCAGCAGACCTTGGGGAACTAAAATCTTACATCTGGGGGAGTGGACTAATGCAGTGAAAAAGTTAGCCGAGTTTCTGTCACAAAAATAAAAATCTAGTCCTTGTGTCACTTTCTTTGGGGCTTTAGGCAGGGCTTACAGCACAGGTACGCTGGTATACCTGGCAGAAAAGGTGGAGGGCAGGTACTCTAGCATGCGTGATCGTAAGTAAAGGTTTAGTCAACTGCCAATCTTATGTTTATAAGAGATTAGGAGGATCATAGACCAGCAAAGAAAAGACATTGTGGATAAAAGAAAAGACATAAAACACGGCAATCAAAAACAAGTAAGTCCAAAACGAACACAGACGCAGATGACAAGCCACACACAACAGCACATCTTAAAAAAGTTTCAATTTGAAATTGATTAAATTAGCATTTACACACCATATAAAATCAAATAAAAAAATTATAATATTTAAAACAATATGCAGAAAATTAAGCCCTGAAATAACTTAATTAAAAGGATCCATCTCCTTTGCAAACACAACCCTATTGCTGTTGAGATACCATTTTAAATAGATTACCAAATCTGCTGATGGGTACTACCTTGAGTAGGAAATAAACTGATTTTTTTTTTTTTAATCAGTAATGAAAAGTCCAATCTATCGGGTTCAACAATATTAGTCTAAAAAACACACACACACAAATTCATAATGAAGACAAAAGATTATTCAAAGCAAGTGAGGGAACAAGTGTGAAGCACAGTCTGGGAAACGGCACAAAAACAACTCAAAAAGTACTGAAAATCTCTCCGAGCTCATCATAGTTCTCCTGTAACAAGTAGAAAAGAATTCAACAATAACATTATGATGAGGAGATCTATTTGCTATTCATCTGCAGTTAAACAAACAAGGCACAAGTTAGTGAAGCAAACTCAAGACTAGTTGTGACTGTGGCTTGATGAGACTAAAATACTTTGTTTTGACTGAATGCTAGTGGATTAAGTAGCAGAAGCCAAACACTGTACACCAACAAGATCACACCACACCTAACTTTAAAGTATGACAACATAAGCATTATGTTATGGAGATGTTTCAAAGCAGTAGCACCTGGCAATATTGTCAGTGCTATTGGTATGATGAACGGAATACCATACAGAGAAATAATGAATAGCTACACGTGAACAGATTTTAACCAAATCCGATTTTTCTGATAGACACATCATCCAATTCTGAATCTGCTTATTGATTCAAAAGTGTTTTTAGCATTTTCCACAAAATGATACAAGATCAGAATAACAAAACAAAAATTCAGCATATTAACTTAAATATCAATTAAATCATTCAAATCTTTGTATAGAACTAAAGTAACAATAAAGTTATAAACTGCATATTTACATCTATCTTAACTCAAAAGTTAAACTGATCAGATTTTAGGATAATGTTGTCTAAGAAATAACGTGAAAGACAACTACATAACACTATGCTCCCTAAAACAAAAAGAAACTGATTAAAAAATTAACAAAAACTGTAAAAATGACTTGCATGTAATGTCAGTTGAAGTATATTATCTCTGCAGTTGCTAGTCAGTAGTTCATTTAAAACTGTGCTAACCAAATACCACGTCATTGAAGACACAATAAGGTAGACTGATTTGTGCAATCAAAAGTAAAGGTCATAAGGTCTCTGAACTGATAGAATTTTTTTCTTTGTGTTCATATTCGAAATACAGTAGATTTCAGGTATTTCGAATATGATGCATATATATGATGCAATTGGTTTTCATAAAGTTTGCTGCTTCAGTGTTTTTAGATCTTTGTGTCAGATGTTTCTATGGTATACTTAAGTATTACTATAAGCATTTCATTAGTTCCAAAGGCTTTTATTGAAAATTACTTTACGTTTATGCAAAGAGTCAATATTTGCAGTGTTGGCCCTTCTTTTTCAAAACCTCAGCAAATCACCCTGGTATGCTATCAATCAACTTCTGGGCCAAATCCTCACTGATGGCAGTCCATTCTTGGCATAATCAATGCTTGGAGTTTGTCAGAATTTGTGGGTTTTTGTTTGTCTACCTGCCTCTTGAGGATTGACCACAAGTTTTTAATTGGATTAAGGTCTGGGGAGTTTCCTGGCCATGGACCCAAAATTTCTATGTTTTGTTCCCCGAGCCTTATGGCACGGTGCTCCATCATGCTGGAAAAGGCACTGTTCGTCACCAAGCTGTTCTTGGATAGTTCAGAGAAGTTCCACTCGAAGGATGATTTGGTACCATTCTTTATTCATGGCTGTGTTCTTAGGCAAAATTGTGAGTGAGCCCACTCCCTTGGCTGAGAAGAAACCCCACACATGAATGGTCTCAGGATGCTTTACTCTTGGCATGACACAGGACTGATAGTAGGACTCGCCTTGTCTTCTCCAGATAATCTTTTTTCCGGATGCCCCAAACATTCGGAAAGGGGAGTCATTAGAGAAAATGACTTTACCTGAGTCCTCAGCAGTCCAATCCCTGTACCTTTTGCAGAATATCAGTCTGTCTCTGCTGTTTTTCTTGGAGAGAAGTGACTTTTTTGCTGCCCTTGTTGACACCAGGCCATCCTCAAAACGTCTTCACCTAACTGTGTGTGCAGATGCACTCACCTGCCTGCTGCAATTCCTGAGCAAGCTCTGCACTGGTGGTTCCCCGATCCTGAGCCATGAATAAACAATGGTAACAAAACAGGAAAAGTAAATTGATGCAAATCATGTGTGCAATGGTCAGGTATTTCACGTGGCAAGCTCACTTCGCAATTTATGGCTTCAATTTATTGTAAATAAACTTAAATAAATTTAAAAGTTTTTGCAAACCAATAGACATTAGGAAATGCCTGGGGTCTGTCCTGTACTTTAACAATAATTCTTACAAACAATCCAAGTTCCTGCATCCAATGTCTTATGGACAAATGAGACAAAGATGAACTGCTCAAGATCCAAAGCATACCACCTCATCTGTTAAACATGGTAGTAGGGGTGTTAGCCACATTGATGATATAACTGCTGATGGCAGATGCACAATGAATTCTGAGGTGCATAGAAACATCTTAATGCTCAAGTTCTAGTAAATGTTTCCAATCTCATTACACCACACTTTTTCCTACAAGATAATGATATTTAACATACTGCTAAGGCAACACTGGAGTTTTTCAAAGCTAAAAAATGAAAATATTTGAATGGTCAAGCCAGTCACCTGATTTAAACATGCCGAAGAGAAAACTTAGGGGGAGAACCTCCCAAAACAAGCAAGAGCTTAAGATGATTGCATTAGAGGCTTGGCAGAGCATCACCAAAAAAAAAACACTCAGAACCTGGTGATGTCTATGAATCACAGACTTGAAGCAGACATCACTTCATGAAAGGGATATACAACAAATTACTAAATATATCTGCTTTAATATACCTACCATTGCTATATCCCAAACACTGTTGTCCTGAAATGGGGTTCCCATGTATAGAAAATGTTGTAATTTCTACATGGTGTGGCCAAAATTAAAGTCTGCAATGTGCACTTTAAAATCACGTCCAAATTGTTTGATTTGTAATTTTAAACTGTGGGGCAGAGGGGGTAAGAATGTGCCTTTGTCCTAAACATTATGGAAGGTGCTGTATTTTCCCTCTGACTCATTTTAACAAAAAATAGCAATCAGTACAAATGGCTTAATAATTTGAATGTAAACATTATTAATTCTAGCCATTTTCAATGAATAAAATAGCTTTAATATTTACTATTTTGTAATAAACTTATCAGATTAATTTAAATGATGGTGCTAAAAAATCTTCTTAACAAAAAAAATACAATGGTGATGAATGAAGTAATTTAAATGTCATATATTGTTATTAACTGTTGCCATTTTCAATGAATAGCTGAGCTTATAAAGTTTTACCATTTTGTAATGAACAAGTAAAATTAATCAAAATGATAAACATATGTTGTTTATCAACCGTTATCATACCGTTGACAAAAGTTGTCGAAAGAAAGTAAAAAAATCTTTACAATCTATAAGAAAGCAGCCATTAAACCCATTTAAAGCACAAGACTAATAAATCTTGCTTAAACTATAAAAAATAACCTACCGCTGAAGGTATTCAAATTTACAACTAAATGAGACGAAACACCCAAAAAATAAAGAAATTTGGCAAACGAGAAGAGACCATTCAGTCAATCAAGCCCATTTATTTACCTAAAAGCTAAGCTGTCCCATTATCTCATCTGTTCACTGTAATGATTGGACCTCAGAATTATTATATTTTATCATTATTACTTGGACACCAATTACTCAGTTTCAGAGTCATTCAGCTCCAAACATTTGATTTTAATATAAATGGAAGGTTGAACAATAAGAGGAGTTCAGTCACTTATCAGGAAGTTCTGGTCCCTTTTCTCACACATCCAATACAGCTTCAACAACATGCTCCAAGGACACTCCCACTATTCACAACTTAAACTAAAAATTAAAACTTCACTTCTCAGGTGGTAACTACTTAATTTAATGGAACATTAACACTGTTAAAAATTTTTCCAAAATATAGATATTAGTGTCGACTTGTTATTTAATGACAGCATTCTACATTGCAAATTTTATAAATATGAGCAAATATTTACCTGAAGGTTATCAAACTTCAAACCTGGCATGGTCAGTTTTTCCTTATTGAGCACTGAGTTGTACTGAAGAGTAGCAATTGATATTAATGTCTTCCTTGTTTCTTCTGAAGGAAGCCAAGCATCATACCTTCTGTCTACTTCACTCATATTTAGGGCTGTTGCAAATGGATCATCAGTGCCTGTAAAAGCAGCCTGCAACTGAGAAAAGGTCGGAGTAACATTGGATGGTGTTGGTTGGCTCGAAGATTCACCAAAGTAGAATGCTGGGGTAGCAGATTCCTGAGGTGTGGATAAAACTGAGGATGAAACTGATGAAAGACCTTCGGGGACCGATGAATTTGACTGGTTTGCATTAGGGTTACTGACTGATATAAATGATGATGATGTTGTAAATGAATCAAAGAAGTCTGAGGCAGGGTTTGATTGACCATTATCTGCAAAAAATTTACTGAGGCTAGGACTTGGTTGACACATTAATGGCAAGAGTCTGTTTGGAGTTTCAAAACTACTTCCAAAACTAGGAGATTTAACTATTGCTGGTTCAAAGCCATCTGGTTTTAAAGATTGCCCTTGTATTTTAGGCAAATTATTTACCTGACTAAAAATGGTACACACAGGTATTGCTTCATCTTTAGCTGACTTTGTACTTGTGGGTTCCTCTATCTTCTGATTTTTACTGTTACTTAGAATGCTGTCTGCCACTGCAAGCTGGCTAGAGCTTTCATTTTCTTTTGAACTATCCTTGCAATTCATGTCTTCATTCACTGTGGAAACACTCTGAAAATCTTTTTGCGATTTCTCTGGATTTTCAAGATCAGATGTGTCATTAATACTCTCAGTATTTTCTTTAGTTTCTGTTGATAATTTTAAGAGGGACTCTTCACCTGCTTCACACTGTTCCAACACATCTTGAAGGCCTTCCAACTGACCAGCATCATCTTCACTGTTATTTGGTGAATCAGATATAATAACACTTTCCATCATCTGATCACTTAATTTATATAAAATATTCTCTAAAATAGGTTGTTCTTGAGGCGTTGTAAAGTTCTCTCCACCAAGGTCAATGCTTTCATCCTGGAAAAGTATTTCTGGAGGTTCCAGCAATTGTTCTTCGGATGAAATGTCAGTATTTTTCATGCTATCGACATTTTCAGACATGTCAAGGGACAAATTTGGCTCTTGAGTTTCAATATTGTTATTGTCCATTTCCTTAAAAAGAAAAATTGGAAAGACTGAAATGAGCAAATATACTTTATATCTTAAAATCATCATCCAAGTGACAAATAACATTAAGCTATTACAATAACATAAATAATCAATGTTATATGGTAAAATAGCCATGAGGGAACACAAAAATATAAAACAGGTTAAAAATACATTATAAGTTTATGATGAAAAGTATTTGTTTTCTTAACTCTGTGGATGGTGATCAGTTTAAAATCATTTACTGTATAATATTACTGTAACACTGTAAATATAAAAAGCCTGAATGCATGGCAACCATCTCAAAAATGGAAACTAAAATTAGTAAGGTAATTTTGATATTTTTTTAACCTGCTTGCTACAGCACTTTTAATAAAATATGATCCACTACAATATCCCCTGTGATAAGACAATCTCAGTAAATCAAACCACAAAGGATTAACAGTTACACTTCCCAAATTTTTCATCTTGCAGAATCAGCAATAACAGCTAAGTGTGTGTCTCAAAGATAGTTGCTGCAGCAGTGCAATGATCTAAAATATTTTTTTAACCAAAGACCTAGATTTGTATTAGCTTTATGATGACAGATTTCAAGTTGGACAAGGATAGAAAAAGTGTCTTATTTAGTGAGGAAATATATTGATTTCCAGGAATGAGTCCTTTTTAACAATTTAAGATCTTATAAACAACATTTTTTGTAAGACATGGCACTGGACAAAATGTTTTACTGAGGATGCAAAAATGTTTACTAAGACAGAATGACTTTCACTTCACAAGACTAATGAATTTATCTCAGTGAACAAAAACAATTCTTTGCCTTATTAAAGTCATTACCAAATGTACTTTTTGATTTAAATAACACTTTTCTGAAACACTCTTAATATAATCCAGATCATTGTAAGCCGAAACCTGCCTTGGAAGTAGAAGGTGCAGGCCAGCAAATGACCCCAGATACGGCACCAGTCCACTGCACTCATGCACACACCAGCACACACACTAAAACAGTGCTCAATTTGGAATTACAGATTAGTTTAATCTGCATGTCTCTAGGAATACAAGAGGAAAACCTAACGACACAGAGAAAACACATTGAATTTTCAATTCAGTCTGATAGTTAAGAAAAACCAAAACAGAATATTGTGTTGTACACTACTTTTTTTTTGATTTCTCCAAAACTTCTTTTGAACATTAAATAATGTTAATGTTCGCAAAATCTCCAACATTCTTTCTAAGCATGTCTGTTTTGACTCTGCCCATGTTGCCTGGTGGTGATGAGCGTGAGAAAAATAACATAGCAAGGATCAGAAGAGTAGTTGGGAAAAGGTAATGTTAGCTCTGCTGTTTGCAATTAGATTGGTTTTACCCAGTAAAAACAACATTTAATGATAAAACACATTGCTGCAAATGAAGAGGCCACCTAGGCACATGTGGTACCTGTAATATGCCATCCTGCTTCCATGGCAAAACAGATATCTGCTATACAAGCTCTGTAAAATGGTGGTAGTTAAGCTGCATTATGTGTGAGCAGATACATAGCAAGTGGAAGGAGATCACAGCTGCAGTGATTTAAGGTATTGCAAAATACACTATCACCTACTTAACTTGCATCCAAAAAATGCTCATACATTGTTAGTGGTCAAATAACAACACCAACCTATAATTCACATTACATCAGCATTGAGACTTTTGTGGATCTTAACTGTAATCATTCCACTTTATGTGCTCTATATTGAATAAAAACAGCAGTCCTCGTAGTTTCTCCATGTTTGTTTAATGCCATGCTCATGTATCAGTAATGGGGTAAACTATATTGCTGGCTATTTAATGTTAATTTTGAGCTTAATTTTTTGTTTAGCAAATGAATAATGAGCTTACTAATTATAGTAATTTAATATTCGATGTATAGTACATTCACTTTGCATTAGCATTTATAAATACATTGGCCTGGTGACGTTTGAATCTGTTAAGATTACAGGATGAAGTCCAATATATAACCATACTACTTTGTGCAGAGTCCTAGGATAATAAAATATTAATTAATGAATTAAAAATGTGTGTGATTTTATAATGTAAACAAGCAAAGCTACTTTTCTCTTCATTGGGATGAAAGTCAAAGTATTTCTCTAGATAGTTGAAACAGCTCTAAAAAGGAGCATATACTACAAATGTAAATTTAGCTGAGTGTTTTGGTGTTTTCTGTTTTGTTCCTCTTAACCCTTAAGCCGCCACAACCGGCTATAGATGTTTCCCAGTGCCATTTGCGAGCATGCAGGAGCTGATCAGTCAGTGCCGTACATTCGTTGAGCAGCCAGCTCATTACCACTGCCAGCCCCTGCAGACTCACTGTCCCTGGGATTGAGCCACTGCACTAGACTAGCCAGCAAGCATCAGTGCTTACCTCTGTGTGCTTGCGTGCAGCCAGTTCAAGCGCAGTTGGCTCGGTGATTTACTGTATTTTATCCATGGCGTCAGTTGCACCTTGTACATATTGTTCCAGTAGTTTTTTAAAATAGTTTTTACAGTTCATTAGTATTGTGTAAAATGATCAGTGTTGCAGTAATTGTGATGCTCTTTGCATGAAAAAAAATTATTCCATTAAAATTTCACTTTTTCTTTGTGAATTGTGATGTTTACTTAAAAAGTGCAGCAAAAAATTATTTGGTGTTCAGAGATGCATTAAACCCCAAGTATGTGGCAGTTTAAGGGTTAAAGCCCCAAGATGCCGCTGAAACGAGCTGCACTAAAGCTTCTGGCAATGAAAACGTGCTTGCATGAATAACAGTACATATAGCGGTAACATCGGTATTTTACATTCTAGCACTGCGGGCGACATAGCAGTACAGTACTGTACAGTATATGGGTTTACCTTTACATTTTTTTTTTGGTAATGTATTAAGATGAGTTTGAAATTAAAAGTACTTTGGGGCATATTTAGGGTTTAAACTATAAAAATAGGCATTTTTTTTAACCACATCCAAAATTCGCAGTTTTTCACAATTCTTGGGTGCTCTATGAACGTAACCCCCGCGAATTTTGGGTGTGTACTGTATACATTAAAAATAATCTACACAGGTAAAAGAAGGTATATGTTTTGAGTACAAGTATCCCCAGAAGCCTGTCCATGATAAAACATTATATATGCAGTGCCTTGAAAGACATCACAATTCTTTGCAGAAAATTAGGCAGAATGGGACAAAATCACTATTGAGCAGTGGGCAAGGCTGGTTCTGATTTACCTCAAAAGACATAAGGCTGTTATTGCAGCAAAATGAGGTCTTACTAATATGTGTGGGATTTGAATAATTATGCAAGCAGACTTTTTTCCATGTTTAGTTCATTTTTGAAACATATTTTGATAAATTACTTCCATCCATCCATTTTCCAACCCGTTATATTCCAACTAAAGGGTCACGGGGGTCTGCTGGAGCCAATCCCAGCCAACACAGGGCACAAGGCAGGAACCAATCCCGAGCAGGGGGCCAACCCACCGCAGGACAAACGCACACACACACCAAACACACACTAGGGCCAATTTAGAATCGCCAATCCACCTAACCTGCATGTCTTTGGACTGTGGGAGGAAACCCACGCAGACACGGGGAGAACATGCAAACTCCACGCAGGGAGGACTCGGGAAGTGAAACCGGGTCTCTTTACTGCGAGGCAGCAGCGATTACACTGCGCCAGCGTGCCGCCCTTGATAAATTACTTTGGCCTTAAAAATAAACTATTAGAACACTTAGGTATGTCTTTTAAAATCCAGAGAATGGCAATGAATACTTTTGCAAGATAAATACACAAGCACAAACATATATGTATACAGCGGCTAGATTTATAAAACTTGCGTATACATAAAACGAAGTTCAAAACGTGAGTACACAGCTTTTGACACAAACTTCGCATAATTAATTAGGTCAAAGTAACTTTGACCTATCCGTACGCAACATTTAGTTAAAACTGGAAAATGACAATACCTTTGACCAAGAAGGGAAATGGAGTCAAACCAGCTAAATGATGACTCATGTATATAATAAATCATACCACCGAGCTTTATCAGAACATGCATTGAGGTGACAAACATATTACACCTCAAAAGTGATAATTATGATGTACAGACTATATTTGAGCTCACTTTTAAAAAGACCAATTCTTTTTTAGTTTTTCATCAGTTTATATCAGCTACCTGTTGCTGTTTCTCAGGGAACTGACAAATAGGTCAGGAAAAGATCAGCCAAGCTTCACTCCATCATGCTCGCTATGCTAGAAGCCTTTAACAGAACAGCAATATATTACATTCAGTTTTTGTATGTTGTGGGTGTATTTAGAATTGGACAGAACTTTTACTTGTTCCATGGTGGAATCTAGGCTTTTTACAGGAGCTAGTTAGCTAGTTAGTTATACACACACAACATAGTCTGAACACATACCACAATGACACTACAATGACTAAAAAGGAAGATAATTACGAAGAAAGAAAATTTCTGACTTGGCAGTTACAGTCACAGTGAGGCATTATGCAGGGATATTATTGTAGGTATAAAGGAGCCCCAGTAATGTTCCTTGACACACTTCTGCTAAATAATGTGTCAGCCGAAAGTGGTGCTTTGCAGTGTTTTGCCCACACCATTATACTAGTAATGATTTTTTACTTTTAATGGTATTTAATGAAAATTGATATCACTTAGCCAAGAATCATTAAAAAAGTCTACACATGATGCTAGCACAAGAATCTTACAACTTGCTCTTGCTGTCGGGCATACTTGTGCACTTGGTAAACAAAAACAGTATCTTTTGTACCATTAGCAGTCACGCTAGATAATACAGCAGATGTCTGAAGAGGTGAGCTGCAGCTCCTTTGGACATCAAGATGCAAAAGTGAAACTAACTTTAAGCCAATCTTCAATCACTAAGTAATTCAAGTCCTTGCAAAAAAAAAAAAAAAAGCAAACGCTGGAATGAAATTACGAATGATATAACAAACATCACTAAGGACATGTTTCCTATTTACATAGTGGAAAAAGAACTTAATTAAAATGCTACATCCCAGGTGTATAATTCCGAGTAGCAGTTACTTCATGAAAACTGCCCTACCACAAAAGTATGAAGAATGCAGACATAAAGTCCAGTCCAAGATTAAATCAGTTGGTCATATTGTGCACAATGGATCTGTGGTTAAGCTGCACATCTGAACCATATATAAGCTTGACTTTACTCTATATTAACAAGGACTGGAAACCATAAGAAAGTGTTTACAGATTTCATACTTATCTGAAGATCACACTGGTGAGTTGCTGGCTTTAGGACTGAGAAAGGCACTTGAGAGCTAAAAAGAAGATAATCTAGCGTGCATGACAACTGGCAACACTGCCAATATGACTAAAGAGTCATGGATATCAACAGTTAGATGAGATTACAGCATTTTGGACATTGTCTCCATCAATCTATTGGAAAGTCAAAAAAACACATAGACAACAATACATTTTTACATCATAATCATAATTTAATGTATTGCAATTTCTGAAATTGCAACAGCTGCATTTTAAATAGTCTATATACATTTTGAAGAATTTCAGCACCATGTGCTCATGTACCCAACCCCAAATTCCCTCCTCCCATCAAAAATCCCTTTGGGAGAGTAAATGCTTTGACAAAATAAAAGCAATTAAATATTTTTATCAAAACATATTGCCTTTTCAAAATATCACATTAAAATCTCTATTTGCAAATGGAAAACATGTATTAATAGTAGAATAGTATAATTTTCCTGTAGTGAGTGACACTCACATAACCTACATGCACAGCTCACACTGGAAACATTTAAGAGAAACACATTTATATGTCTGTGCGTGTGTTTGCGTGCGCATTAGAGAGAGAGAGAGAGAGAGAAAACAAAGGTGTCTGATAAATGTTCAATGTTTTCAAATTAAGTAATGTATTGCTTAAAACAGATTAATTAGCATGGTCCATATGTGGTTGTTTCAGAGTGGCAACCAGGAGGAGTTCGAGGCACATTTACAAGAGGACTGTGATTTATAAAGGTAACTTGCAAAAAAAATGTGCTTATGCCAAGTTTTATAAACCAGATTTTTATTGGCATAGCCATTTTCCTGTTATTTGGCGTGCACATATTTTCACTCTTGAATGGAAACAAAGTTTTATAAATGAGACCCCTATACTGTGCAAATGTCTTAAACACTTCAAACAGTTTACAAAAACTATTTTTATCAGATGTTTATTTTACATCTTCTGGGTTAGTATCAATAAAAAACAGTATATTTAAGAGTTCCAAACATTCTTTTTGCAAAAAGTGAACAAGATGATATTTACTGAACGTCCTTAAAGAAAAAAAAAACTTTTTAATTAGTGACACAACGTGCAGGTGGAACCAAAGTGATAAAATGAAACAGACACAGCTGTGTAGAGATAATAAAACTGGGGTAGGGGCATCCATACTAAAAAGGTGAAGTTGTGGTAGGTGTGGCAGTTTAAGCTTCTAATCTTACACCATGGCAAAGTGAGCATAGTGACAAGACTCAAGTTTGCCATCTGGCATCAACAAGATCTCTCCCAATTTCAGAGCAGACAGGTGTTTTTGGGTATGTTTTCCAAGCTCTTCTCCAAAAATAAAAAGGCAAGGCTAAGGACCGGAAACACAGTCACTGGCTAAGGAAACCGAGTGCAGCAAGTGAGAAATACATTAAGCTTACTTTCCAACAAAATCTGAAGATGTCCAGCACAGAACTGGCAGAAACCACTGGGTCCCTGTTAAGACTTCTCCGGACTGTAGATAAGTGTATCAGAAGTGGTGTTAGTGGAAGCATTGCACCCATACAGCCACTCCTTCTAACAGAAGAACTAGGGTGTAGAAAAATGGCAACAGGTCCTCTGGATTGAGGGTACTTGCTGTTGTGTAATCCCTATAGGCTGTGTACTTCTGCTCACACACCTCCTCTGTACCTTCTGCTCTTCGATTCAGCTTGGTATCAACTCCAAGATGGCCACTTGGCTCACGGTGCCATTCTTACTGCAGGCTTGCTGGCACAAGATATATATATAATTTTTTTTTTCTTTTTTCTTTGTTAACAAAATCTGGGTTGTACTTTTTATTTAGATAGAGAAAGAGTTCCCTAAATCTTAAACACCCATAATTGTTCAAAAAGAAAAAGCTGTGGTGTATTTTCTTTTTATTTTGCAAATTAACTGTCTAATAGATTTGAGGTATTGGTACTTCATTATTTTAGTAAATGGCAAATGGTGGAATACCTAAAACTGAACCTTGAAATTTTTGTTATTCAAATTACAAGATGGAAGTAAACTTTATGTACATTAACCAAGTAACGTCAATGTTGCTGTAAATCACAGCTCCTGACATTTACAAATTAATCAGTAATAAACAGTACAAAAAAATAAATAAATAAATAAACACAAGGCATCTTACTACTCAGAGTATGGGAATGCAATAATTCGTAACTTTTTCCTGGAAATTTCCAGTAATAATCCAAATTAAAATAAGAACGTACAGACGTAAAACTATATTTGGTTTTAGACAATAGTGGAGTTAACAAAAACATGGTTTGGCTTCAATACCAGATTAATAAATTGCTTTGTCATGTTGTTTTAAGGAACACAAATGTCAATTTATGGGATTGACTCACGTAGAAGATAAAAAAATAAACATATCGAGCCGTTTCTTGTTAGTACGTTCACTGGCGAACATCCCACAATCATAAACTGTCAAAATAATTTTCAAAATCATATTAGTTGATATCACATTCCGTTATCAAAAAATTAAAAAACTGCAAGAATCAAACTAGGAATAATGCGTTTTTAATTACTGAATTAGAACGCAATATTAGGTCTGTCATGCTTTTTGTCTTTGTAGTAACGTTTAAGTAAGCTTAACGAAAATTATACTTGTGTCACGAAAATCAATTACAATAGTAGCGTTTTAAACTACATTTAATATACAAATGAAATAGTGCAATAAAATGAGAATAAAAGTGAAATAAATCCAACACACTATCATACAAACAAAATCATGTAGATGCTTATTTCATATATCTGCTATTAGTAGTCTAAACAGTCTGGCAAAATGCTACTCTAAAAAATAATTGCAACACTGAGACGTAAATATAAACACTAAAATCCTACCTGCAAACTCAGCCGTCAAACAGTGCGCTGCCAAAGATATACAGGCTTCCGCAAGCAGACACAGGAAGAGAAATGAACGGAAGCCTACTAGGATCATTTTCCGGCTAGAACGCACATTTTGGAATTCTTGAAACCATCTGCGCCAAATCTTGTGGCTAAATGCTATTCAAACTGAAATAATTGCGTAGGAATCATTGTACGCCTAAACTGCGCAGGAAATGTAATACTGACTAATTTCGGCTCAGTTTTTAATCAACGAGTAGAGGATTCTGTCCATTCCTACATCTATTAGTCTATTACTATGGAAGACGATGCTCCTGTTATATATGGACTAGAATTTCAGGTAACAGAAGATGAAACGCATCGATCTGATGATTAAAATATTAATGTCATGATTAGTGAATTCAATGAATAGCCTTTTACGTTACAAACCTTTGTAATATATGTACAGTACCTGAGTTTCATCACATACGGTACTGGTAAATTGCATTTTTATCAGTTCTTCATCAATCCAATACATTGATAATATGTTTTTAAATGTGATTATTTAAAACGGTAAAAAGAACTACAGTATGAGCTATACTAAGAGAAACAGCTGTTCAGGTTATTATAAAGATAAAATAAAGTACCTGACCATGACTTTTGTGTTTACATAACTTAAATGTCATGTGTTGTTCAATGATTTTCATTCCATATGAAATCATAACCTTTCGTGGTGTAATTTAAAGATTAATAATTTAGAAATTAACAGGTTTCTAAAATGCAAAACAGAACATTCACGTATCCGAGTGTAACCTTATTATTTGTATTCGTGCTATTCACTTATAGCAAAGATAGTGGTGATAAAATTACTTTTTGGGTAGTTAGGATCATTAACAATTAGCCCCATTTGTAATAATAACCAACCCATGGTGTCTTCCTGAGAAAACTGGATTGTACCATATCTATTTGAAAAACACACCCTAAATGTACAATTAAAAAACATAACGGTAGTAAATGTAAAAAGTAAAATATTAGCAGATACCGGGTGAATATTTAGAAAAGACAATGTCAAGAACAGAAAACCCTGCACTTGCAAGTTTTGAAATGCAATCAATGTTAATAAATTCAGGCTTTACTCATATTAAGTCTTTTGTTCCTTTGTAATACGTTAAGAGATTAAGTGTATAGTTTGCACCTCTCTTAAAACTAGTAAATTACATCACGCATGTTTCTTTATTTGTTTTAAATTTTATTTCTTTTAAATATTTTCTGTTTTAGGCACGTGCATTAACAGCTCAGATAGCTGAAACAGATGCAATTCGTTTTCTTGTTGGAACACAGTCACTGAAATATGATAACCAGGTAAACCTTTTCTTTATGTTACTGACAAAAATAATTTCCAAGTTATAAGGAAGTGACAACTCCCTGTTGAGTATTAATATTAATTTTTCACTTCTGTAACACTGTGTACTTCATTATATAGCTAAAATACAAAAGTATCATTTGTACATTCTAAAATAATTCTCAAACAGCTTTATCCGAATGAATGTTTCTGGGGCTCAAGCATATCCTGGCAGCAGGTGGTCAAAATTATCAACTTATACTTTAGGAACTAGAGATCATCTGGGAGATCATTGGAAAAAGTGGTATACTTTAGGGAAACACAAGTTCTTATGAGACTCTGACATGGCTCTTTCTGCTGCTTTACTGTGCTCTCCTGAAGTCTCAAATCTTAGTCCATTTTAGGGTCACGAGGAGCCATAGCCTATCCTGGAAGTACCTGGAGTATGGTGGGAAACAGCCCTGGAAAAGTGGACGGGTTGACAATCATAGGGTACACTCATCCACACACACAAATTCGTACGCATGCTAGTTCAGCTGTTCTTCAGGATATGGAATGAAACTGTAATACCCAGAGCAACCCTTGTAGACTCAGGAAGAACATGAAAACTGCACGTAGTGTCCATGTCGGTATTCAACGCTTGAGCTCTAGAGCTGTGAGATGGCAGTGGCAGCCACTTAACCTCCCATTAATATAATTGAAAATCCATTCAAAGTGATCAGTATAACAATATTCTGCATAAACGTTTAAGAAATATATTATAGTTAGTCATGTTATACTGTAACTATCTAAGGACATCAGGAATGACAATAAATAATTTTCTTATGCTGCATGCTGCAACTTTTCTGCTGAGCTTTCTGAAAAGAAATAATATAGACAAATAAAAGATGTTAAAGGCTAATTCTGTGTTTTTTTAAGTGTTTTGAGGAACTTGTCAGTTAACATCATACTTTAAGAAGGCCTGATGTGGGCACCTATTTATAGTTTTACTTATGTAGTTGCAAGACATTTCACCTGACTGCTTCTTTTTGCCGGAACAGTGGTATGTACCATGGTCAATGTGGGGTTTGGATAGTGGTTGAGTAAAGATTTACAGAGTGGTTCAGTGTACAAGCCAAGGACAAACTTTCATTCCGCTGCAGAAAATCAACAGCCTAACTCTTAAACAGTTACTTAAAATATTGTGAAGCATAATCATATGCAACTGTGCATTCTCTGATGTTTAATAGCCTTTCTCCCACAAATACTCACATCTATAGCTGTGCAGCAGAAAACAAACTATCTGAGTCACAGTCTGATATGGTAATTGCACTGTGACAGACTGCAAGGTCTAGTAGCATGGGGTGAAATCTCTGGGGCCATATCCCAAATACAACATTTATGCTTGAAGAAAGTACTTTCTGTCAGTTCAACCCTCTCATACCCGAGCAACATACTGTTTTTACCCCAGCCTTTTAGCAGGTGATATCATTGCATCACTAACAGATTTTGCCTAGGGCCATTAAATTATTAACTCACATAAACAGTGACAAACCTCCACTGTGTAAATACCTATGCTACCAGTTAGTTCATTCTATCTATTTCATGCTACTGACTTTCCTGTAGCTCATTTATTTTTTCTGTCTGTTCCATGTTGTATGCTTATATCTGATATTTTAAATCTGATCCTCTGGCTAGAACGTTGGATTCTCTGGGTCTACGGTTCTTGAGGCTGATCCTCCAATTATCTCTGAACCGCCCAGTCTCACTGACAATGCACAGATGGTGAACCAGTTAAGGGTAGGGAAGGCTGCAGGGATCTGTGGTATCTGGGGTGAACTTCTCCAGGCTGGTGGTAAGGCTGTCCTCCTGGCATTGCAAGCAGTCTTTGCTTCCATTTGGGAGACTGGTGTCATCCCAACTGACTGGAAAACTTGTTGTCCCTATCTGGAAAGGGAAGGGTGATCGCCTGGATTGTGTCAGCTACAGAGGGATAACACTGCTCCTGGTGCCAGATAAGGTCCTCGCTAAGGTTGTCCTTAATAGGATCCATAATCACTTGCTCACCTACCAGCAACCAGAGCAGTCTGATTTTATGCCTAAAAGTCGACCAACATCTGCATTATGGCACTGATTGTTCTCATGGAGCACAAAGTTTCTTTGAAGCCTTTGTCGATTTTCGTAAAGCTTTCAACTCAGTTTATTGAGCTGTTCTGTGTTGACATTCTGCATATCATGGCCAGCCTGCACACTGGTATAGTGAGTGCTGTGCAGAATGGAGGCAAAACCTCTGCGTTTTTTCCCAGTTGATTCTGGGGTTCGTCAGGGGTGTGTTCTTGCTCCTACTGTGTTCAATGCTTGCATGGACTGGGTGTTGGGCAAGGTCATGGGGTCCAGCAGCTTTGGGGCATCTGCTGGTGAAGAGAGATTCACTGATCTTGACTTTGTTGACCATGCTGCGATCTTCGTGAAGTAAGTGGAGGCTCTGATCAGGACACTTGAGAGACTAAGCGAGGAGTCTGAGTGTCTGAGTTTGTGAGTGCCCTGGATAAAAATCAAGAGCCAGGCCTTTAATGACCTCTTGGGCACAGCCATCAGCAGTGTGTCTGTCTGCAGAAAGAGTGTCAAACTTGTCGAGAGGTTTTCTTACCTCAGCAGTGAAATTTATGTCTCTGGTGACTCTTCCTATGAAGTCAGTAGATGGATTGGGAAAGCATGGGAGGTCATGAGGAGTGTGTGGTGCTCTTGATATCTGTTCTAAAGGACAAAGATGTAAGTCTTTAGAATCCTGGTGCTTGGTTGAGAGACATGGTTGCTGTCCAGTGACCAGAGACAAAGACTAGACTCTTTTGGTACTCTGTCTCTTTGGGGAATCCTTGGGTACTGCTGATTTGACTTTGTATCGAATGAGCGTTTGCTCATGGAGTCCTGAATGAGGCACATTACCTACATCGTGAGGGAGCATCAGTTTCGGTACTATGGCCATATAATGCAATTCACCAAGGGTGATCCAGCTCGCAGGATCCTCATTGTTGAGGACCTGAGGGGCTGGACCAGGCCAAAGGTATGCCCACGTAACTCTTGGCTGTGGCTGATAGATGGAAGGTGGGACTAGACTACTTTTTTGCCTGGGGGGTTGCCAACAAGGATCCTGAGCTGTTTTGTCGTGTGGTGGTTGCAGCAATAATATGCTCCCCAACCTAACCTGACCTGACCATTGCTTAGCCGAGTAATCTGTGCTCACTGTACCATGTATGTTGTATAACGGCACTGCTTTTTTGATGTTTTTTCACCACCAAGACCAAGCAATACTAGCAATATAGTACTTTACACTGCATTTTTAGTTATATTAGTAAGTTGAGCTGAATTGGTCTGAAAAGACGAAGTTAATTGTGTAGCACCTGCTAAGAGTTCTTCATTAAAAATGTCTTTTGCACTCCTAATGCTTTTCTTTTACTTATCTTCTATAGATAGAAGAAAAAATATATAGCCATCTATCACACAGAAACTTGTGAAACACTAGGTGTTTCATATGAAAACCCAACAATCTTACAAGTCAGCATTGGTCCACTTTTTGGTACAAAAAATATGCAAAATCACCTGTGACATGACATTTTAATTTAAAAATTGTCTGGTATCATGTAACCAGTTCCTCTGCATGGTTTAAGAAACCTATTTTCAGGCATGCACTACTTATGCAAATCTTTTGCCAATGAAGGAATTTGGGGGTGTATTATAAATAAATAAAAAAGAGGTAAAAATTGCTTAATTTTACTTGATATATAATACGTGAAGCAAAAATTTTGATTCAAGCAAATAATCTTTAGAAGGCTTTATATACTTAAGTATTTTGACATTCTGAGTTTTTAATATAACTTAAATTTTATTTGTTTTACTTTTCTGTTTTTAATATACTTAGGTATTTACATAATTGGTTGAATTAATGTAGCAATTTATCATTTACATGTCAATCCTAAATATATTATTGTACAGTTGTTTCAAAAATCATAATATAATGTACTACAACAAACTGAATTTCAGAACAGAAATTTTAGATCTTCATTATCAAAAAATCTGGAAATGGTCATAATGTATATACGAACAGTAGCTGCAGCAAGGTATACACAATTAAATATAGAAATTAATCTATACTAATAAACGGCAAAGCCCTCACTGACTCACTCACTCACTCACTGACTGACTGACTGACTGACTGACTCATCACTAATTCTCCAACTTCCCGTGTAGGTAGAAGGCTGAAATTTGGCAGGCTTATTCCTTACAGCTTCCTTACAAAAGTTGGGCAGGTTTCATTTCGAAATTCTACGCGTAATGGTCATAACTGGAAGCTGTTTTTCTCCATTTACTGTAATGGAGATGAGCTTGAAACCCGTGGGGGCGGAGTTTTCGTGTGACATCATCACGCCTCCCACGTAATCACGCAGTACGTAGAAAACCAGGAAGAGGCCCAAAAAGCGCTGAAGAAAACATGCATTATATAATTGAGAAGGCAGCGAAACAATAAGAAGCGAGCGAGTGACATATACAACCATATTCATGAGTTCTGCTACTTCGGAAACAAAGCACGATGTAAACCTAAACTTTAAATTAAGTTCATAGACAGGCTGCCGCTGGCGTTTGTAATTTAGTGCCTGCCCATATAAGGCCGTCCGTCAGCGGCAATCCAATAGCAAACTGCCACGGGTAAATATTCACGGGTGAAGGACTGTGCTTATGCAGAGGAAGATGAGATGGTCAGGGTGGTGTTTGGCACAAACTCAGCGAAACTGCGAGAGAAAGTTTTAAGTGCCGGGACTTCGGTAACATTAAATACAGCCATGGACATAGCACGACATGGCAGCAGCACAGCTGGGAAACTTCGATGCATGTACACCGAGCGGCTCACTTGAACTGACGCAGTGCACAGACAAAAAGCAACAGTTCCGAAGAGCGCTGAACAAAAACCGAATTACACAATTGAAAAGGCAGCAAAAAAATATGAAGCGTGTGATACATACAAGCATATTCATAAATGCAGCTACTGCGGAAACAAAGCACACGGTGGAAAAAGTCAATGTCCGCTAAAGGAAGACAGTGTAAAAAAAAAAACCCGTGCATGCAGTGTGTCAGGTCTCAGATAAAGAAGACGAGCTGTTTATTGATGCAGTAAGAAACGAATCGATGAATGAAACCTGTCTTCTTTACAACGATTGACAAACACGGAATGTAACTTGAACACAACACATCCTACAAATACGAACCTGATTGAAAGAAATAATGATAATCAAATCCTTGATGACAGCAACACTCAGTAAAACTCACAAAACAATTACTGTATATTGACAGTCATGTTACGTTATTTTTAAAATGTTCCCTTTTCTTTTTCATAGCTTCTTTAACACACTACGTCTCCGCTGCGATACGCGGGTATATATATATGTATATATATACCCCGATCTACATACTCGAATAATGGATACTTTATTCGCAATCAATGATTGTTTTGGTAAAGCCATACTCAGTGTATTCATTAGATGAACGGTAAAAAAGTAAGAGCGAGGGGAGGATGACTTATTGAGACACGCAGGCAAAACCACAATAGCACGCGGGCTCGATGTACGAAAAAATATATCTTTTCAAGTTCTATTTAGTCCATATGTGTCAAACTCAAGGCCCGCAGGCCACATCCGGCCCGGCGTGTAATTATATCCGGCCCGCGAGATCATTTTATATACTGTATTATGGTTATTAATGGCCCGGGTATATGAAGCGCTGGTAACACAATAAACTACAGATCCCATAATGCAGCGCTTCAGCTGCCTTGCCGAACACTTACCTCGTTAATCAAGTCTAGCTTATGATGGTGCAAGTTATTGCGAAGCTAGCCCACACGATGCCGAAGAGAAAAGTTGATTCTGAAAATAGAGCCTTTAAAAACCGATGGGAGGCTGAGTATATGTTTACTGACATTGCCGGTAAACCCGTGTGTCTCATTTGTGGAGCTAATGTGGCTGTAATTACAGAATTTAATCTTTACAACGACTGACAAACACATAATGTAACTTGAACACAACACATCGTACAAATACGACCCTGATTGAAACAAATAATGATAATCGAATCCTTGATCACAGCAACACTCAATAACACTCACAAAAAATTACTGTATATTGACAATCATGTTACATTATTTCTAAAATGTTCCCTTTTCTTTTTCATAGCTTCCTTAACACACTACGTCTCCGCTGCGAATATATATATATACCTCGATCTACATACTCTCAAATACTGTAGATAAGCCACACACCGTGGCGCAATTGTAGAGGCTTTGCCTCTATCGCCTACGTCCGAGGTTCGATTCCCGAGAGTGGATGTACTGAGTATGTACGCGCGCTTCTCGGTTCATTTTAACCTCGCATCTCCTTGGTTTGAGACATATGACAAAATATGCGGTTAACGCAGAATCATGTTAAGTTATTTTTAAAATATTTCCTATTCTTAGCACAAGCACAGCTGAGAAGCTTCGATGCATGTACTACATAACAAAAAATAACGCATTTAATCACACTTTCAATTCCAAGCAAAGGGGAACTTTTGTCAATGCATGATTTCCTGGTACATCGATTACACTGATGCACACATCACAGCTACACAAATGTTACAGTCGGATGAAGCGCGTTCCTACGACTGATCGGAGGAAAATTTAATTTCAAAAAACTACCCGAGCGAAGCCTTGATAAAAGCATGGTTTTGTGCACACTGAAAAGCAAGCAAAATTAGATGCATTACAGAAAGCGGACTTTGTGGCTCTTACTGGGGATCATTGGACTTCCGTGACCGTTAGTAATTCTAATTACATCTAATTACAAAATGTTCAATGATCACACTGTTTTAGCCTAATGTACAAAATAATTTTGGCTAAGGTTACTCAGAGTTTAAAGATTAAGTTGGTCAAATTACCTTTTATGTTTCTGACTTATTTTTTTAAGAAGAAAAACTGCACTTTCTGTTGAAATTTTGGTTATTATTATTTAAAGACAATACCATTCTGAAAATGTACTTAAAGTACTTAAACTACCACTTTATTTTTAAGTCTGCCCAATTTTAACCAGGGATGATATTTTTGTTTCTGTTTTGAATTCAAATGCAGTTTAAAAGCATTTTTTTTTTCCAGAAATTAAAAGAGCTTGAGTTTACAATATTCATGTCCATGTCTATTATTTGATTCTGTCGCCCACTAAAACCCTTTTAAATTAAAAAAACACATTTGCGATTTGGGGCAAATTTACGTGTGCGATTACATACGAGTAATCAAGATTAATTATTACACAGCCTCTAATTAATTGGATTAATTTTTTTAATCGAGTCCCACCCCTAATATATATATGTAGATATGTATGAAGATTTGTATATATATATATGTGTATATACAGTATATATGTAGATATGTATATGTGTATATATGTATATATATGTGTTTGTGTGTATATATATGTGTATATATGTATATATATTTATATGTATATATATATGTGTGTGTGTGTATATATATATGTGTATATATGTATATATATTTATATGTATATATATATGTGTGTATATATATGTTTATATATGTATGTGTGTGTGTGAGTGTATATATATATGCCAGCAACACTCATGACAATGACAAAACAATTATATTGTCAATCATGTTACGTTATTATTAAAATGTTTCCTTTTCTTTTTACTTCTCTGCTGCCAAACGCGGGTATTTTGCTATGTATATATATATATATATATATATATATATAGAGAGAGAGAGAGAGATATGACAACAACACTCATATCAATGACAAAACAATTACATTAACAATCATGTTACATTATTTTTAAAATATTTCCTTTTCTTTTTCATAACTTCTTTTACACACTACTTCTCCGCTGCGAAGCGCGGGTATTCTGCTAGTCTATACTAATAAAAGGCAAAGCCCTCACTGACTGACTCACTCACTCACTGACTCACTCACTCATCACAAATTCTCCAACTTCCCGTGTAGGTAGAAGGCTGAAATTTGGCAGGCTTATTCCTTACAGCTCACTTACAAAAGTTAAGCAGGTTTCATTTTGAAATTCTACACGGAACGGTCATAACGGTTGATAACGGTCGACAACGTCCGCCAAGTTGAACTTCCTTATTTATGGCACCATCTTCACAAAATTTGGTAGGCGGCTTCCCTGCGCTAACCGAAATCGATGTACGTACTTATTTCGATGGTATGACGCCACTGTCGGCCGCCATATTGAACTTTCCAACGTCAGTAATTTTCCAACTTCCCTTATAGGTAGAAGGCTGACCCCATCTTCACAAAATTTGGTAGGTGGCTTCCCTGCGCTAACCAAAACCGATGTACGTACTTATTTCGGTGGTATGATGCCACTGTCGGCCGCCATATTGAATTTTCCAAACATCACTAATTCTCCAACTTCCCGTGTAGGTAGAAGGCTGAAATTTGGCAGGGTCATTCCTTACAGCTTACTTACAAAAGTTAAGCAGGTTTCATTTCGAAATTCTACACGTAACGGTCAACAATGTCCGCCATGTTGAACTTTCTTATTCATGGCCCCATCTTCACGAAATTTGGTAGGCGGCTTCCCTGCGCTAACCGAAACCAATGTACATACTTATTTCGGTGGTATGACGCTGTCAGCCGCCATATTGAACTTTACAACGTCACTAATTTTCCAACATCCCGTGTAGGTAGAAGACTGACCCCATCTTCAAGAAATTTGGTAGGTGGCTTCCCTACGTTAACCAAAACCAATGTACGTACTTATTTCGGTGGTATGACGCCACTGTCGGCCGCCATATTGAATTTTCCAAACATTACTAATTCTCCAACTTCCCGTG